>JALPQD010000092.1:4275482-5475482 GCA_023101885.1 Typhlomys cinereus
ATATTCGTTCTTAGCCATAGTGAGACACGGCACCTCCTCTCCCTAAGTGGCATTTTTAACATTCCCTTTACTACCCCGAAATGAAATGCTTAGATAATATTATCTACTTAAACAACTTTTTAAAAGTCAATATCATACCCTAATTACATTTTTTTAAAAAATGAAAAGGAATTTATAAGAACTATGTTTCAGTAGGTAAATGATACAGCACAACTCTCCCAGAAGACAAAGCAGTAACTGTATAGCTGCATTCCAGATAAATGCACTGTAGCTACACGTGTAGTATTAACAGTGTCAGTGTTGTACGCTGGACATGGTGATGCATGACCTGGAGATACAGTTAGAAAGATTGGGAGTTCAAGCCCATTCTCAGCTCCATAGGGAGGTTGAAGCTGCCTGAGCTATATGAGACCCTGTGACAGGAAAAAAAAAAAAGTGAGATGATATGAAAAGTTGAACAATTGGTCAAGTTCCAAATAAACAGCAAGAAAAAATGGAGCTAAGCTAATGAACTTGGGGGCCTTTGCTAGAGAGTCTGGAGTTAGCATGTTTCTCCACACACCAAAAATGACTCTGTTTGTGTCATTGGTTAAGCTACATCCAAGGGATCCCATGACAGCCGGGGACCCTACAGTGCTGCCATAAATGCATACTACTTACCCTTACCTGAGCCTTTCCAAAAGGAAGCCAATGTCATTTCCTATTTCTCTGACCCACATTGAAGGCTCTTGTGGTAGGATGGCCCAAACGGAAAACCTGGAAATTTCCTTTTTCTACTAAAAGACCAAAAGCAATATTGCACCATAGAGAACAACACACTATGACCACCATAAAACATAAGGGGCACTATCCAAACCCCACTGAACTCACATTTGGCCTATGCTACATATGCAAGAATTTTAGAGAGTCACTATGACTTATAAACTCCCAGTCAGGACAATGCCAGTTTCTGTTCTAGCCCATCTTAACAGTAATAAATTAACACAAAGCACCTGGTATCATCTACTGCGATAGCAAATGAGTTTTTAATCTATTTTGACAAAGCCTAAGAGTTCAGCTTTCCTGTCTTATTTATGGACATAAACTCTCCTTGATCACTGTATTGAAAAGGAAGTAAGTCCTCTAGATGCCCTGATAACACATATATCATGAGCATGGTAATAAACCTGGAAGAATCCACCATTTCAGTGAAGTTTCTGGGGGTCCAGAGAGCTGGAGGCTGTCAGAGTATCCCCTAGGAGGTAGAAAACAAATCACTGTCCATCATACTAATGCTGTGGTGTGTATAGTTTGAGTATCCCCACAATCAAATGTTAAAATTTGATTCCTGATATGAGTACTGAGAGGGGGGGCGAATATTAATCCAACTATAGTGTTGGGGGGAGATTTGAGAGTTGATGGGTCAAAGAGAAGCCCTGATATCAGATAAGGCCATCAGAGTACAGTCCATGACTGAACTACAGGTGGCTGTAGAAGAGGGGGTGATAAGGACATCTACCTGCACGTTCCCTGTCTCTTGCCAATAGTGCCCTGCACCCCTTCAAGACTCTGCCAGCAAGGCCATTGCCTGCAAATGGGCTCCTAATCTTGTACCTCCAGAACTGTGACCCAAAAGGAAACTCTTTTGTCAATAACTTAGCCAGTCTATGGCACTGTGTTATCAGCAACAAGGAAGGGACTAAAGCTTGTCACCCACCACTAAAAGGAAAGACATGACATTTTCAGGGTCTCTTGGGATTTTTTTGATTTTGAGTGTAGTGCTCCGACCTATTTACCAACTAATCCATAACGCTTGCTTTTTTTGAATAAGGAATGGAAAGGAAAAGAATCTGCGGGGAAACCTTATGACTCAGAGGAATCGAATATTTAAAGTGTCCATGGCAAACAGGAATGCTGCATGGGGGTCCTTGGGGAACTAGATTAGAAGAGCAGCAAGCCATTGCCTCTTCTGCCAATAACTGTACCACTTGGGGAAAGGGACTCGGCTTGCTAACTGGATTTGAATGACTGGCCATGAGATATCAAGTGTGCAAACTCTGCTGCCCATCTTGACCTGGATATTCTCTGAGCGCGTACCAGGCTAATAATCCCTCGTGGCATGGAGTGAGCTGGGTACAGACTGAACCTGAGTAGACCCAGAATGCACAAGTTTACTTAGCAGATTCCTCTGTTAATTACTCTTAGTGTCTTGTCTCCTTGAAGAATTTTAAGCCACTTAAATAGTTTATAGACAGTGGAGTACGAAGCTCAATATAGGAGGCGCAAGCTAAAAGTGATCTATTCCACATTACTGTCCCAATGAGGAATGTTCCAATGCTAGCTTATAAAAAGCCACTACTTATAATAACAATGATAATAATAGAACTAAAAAGTGGGTTCAGACCCTTAAAGTGCAAAGAAAGAGGTCTTCTCTAAGATTATAGTTCTGAAACCTGTTTCCTTGATTCCCCAGGCTCTTCCTAAGAGCTACTTAAGTTATTGTCTGTCTGCTCACTGATTTTTTTTTCAAGTCTCTAATTCTCCATGTTAAGTTACTACTTTTAAATTATGTTCTTTGTTTTCCATTTTCCTGACTAGATCCTAGCTAACATAACATTTTTTAAAAATTGAAGTAAAAAATCCTGGAATTCAAAAAGAATCACTGTATATTAAAACAAAAGCATTACAGTTAGGTATAAAATGGCTTTAAGCTTCATAGTAAGACAACTGCACACTTTTTTTTTAACCTACCAGCAAGTCCACATAGAAAAAAAAAAAAAACTTAGCATCTCTACTTTCTTTTATTATTATTATTATTATTATTATTTATTCAACTGTGTGCATGTGCGTGTGTATGTGCGCGCACGTGTGTGTGTCTGTGTATGTGTGCGCGTGTGTCTGTGTCTGTGTGTGTGTGTGCGTGCCCGTGTATGTGTAGAACCACGGACGAATTTGCGAACCACCATGGACGCCTCCACCTCCTTCTGCCCCGGGATTCACAGGTTCCGCCCTACCAGGACCAGAAGCGCAGGTCGCCCCCGCTTCCGCCTGGCGTCTATACGTGGGATCTGGGATCCGAACTCAGGACCTTCCGCCTGCAAGACGGAGGCTTAACCCCTGAGCCACCTCTCCAGCCCCCCTTTTTTTTTTTTATATGGAACACCACGAATTTTCGTGTCATCCTTGCACAGGGGCCATGCTAATCTTCTCTGTATCGTTCCAATTTTAGTATATGTGCTGCCGAAGTGAGCACAGCATCTCTACTTTCTATCCAGCAAGTGTTTGGACTGTTCTGTCCCCTCAGATTCCAGAAGAACCTGCTGAGGAGGCAATCCTGAGAACCACAGCACAAGTACTGCAGCGATGGTGGTACACTTATATTTCAATAATTCCATCAATATTCACCGTGGCTGTTTCATTCACCTTTTAAAATTTTGTAAAGATTACAAATGTGTGTATGTCTACAGAGCCATATATTTTACATATATAAAAGCACACAAGTATGTGAATATGTACCAGTGTATCAATGCTGTGGTGAGCTCCTCGGCTCCCACCCTTGGGGTACATATGTATATAGAAAACAGTGAAACGTCTAGTACATGACTCTCATGGGGTATTTTGGCACACACAGGGGCTTACAACTTTATGGTCTTCTAACTTATGGACACACTGTAGAATATGAGGGGTCATTCTCACCTTCTCCACCCTTTCACAAAACTAGTTAAATGTCCCTCTCTCCTTTACAACCAAGCATTTCAAAAGATCTCTCTCTCTCTCTCTCCCTATCCCTTTCTTCCACCCTTCCTCTCTTCCTCTACACAAGCCTGGTGCCCCTAAACCCACCTTTGAAAGCACAGTGCCTCTGATCAACTTCAGACAACACTTCATCTTGGGCCCACCATATTGCTTCCAATTTTCAGATCCTTCCAGCAGCCTATTTCATTCTCAGACATCTCAAAACCACTTCACATCCAGCAAGTGCAACACAAGTTACGACTTTCCCTTAAGTTCCCTCCTCCTCCTGTGTTCTCCCAGTCAGCAAAAATAATCCCGTTGAGGACCCAGTTGAGTCTAAAAACAGGAGCTGAGGCTGATCCTTCACCCCTTCTTCCTGCTCACCTCTCACTTCCTGTCAGTCACCACTTCTACTCAATTCTGATTGCTTCATGTCTCTTCTGATCTAGGACCTCCCTGAAGGCTAAACTCAATGTTTACCTGTCTTATCACCGCAGCCTCCTCACTTCCTGGGATGTGTGGTCCACCTGACAGACAGCATTCTTTCTAAAATACTAGCCTGGTCTGATGTCGACTCTACAATGTCTTCTTATTGCCTTTGGCTGTTGGCAAACACTTGAGCAAGCAAGAGTATCTGAGCTTCTCTATACTCCTTACCCACTTGTCTTGCTTCGGATGTGCCTTGTCCCCTTCAGGCTCATGTGTTCGAATCCTGAGCTAATGTTAGGAGGAAGAGCCTGTTGAAGGAAGGGATGTCACAATGTGTGGGCCTTGAGGGCCTGGCCCTGCTTCCTCCTTAGATTCTTCTTGTTTTCTCTCTCTCTCTCTCTCTCTCTCTCTCTCTCTCTCTCTCTCTCTGTGTGTGTGTGGGGGGGGGGGTGTCTGCCTCTGTGATGGCTACACTGATCTGAACGAGCCTCCTCCAGCTTCTGCCTCCAAGTCGTGCCTTCTGCTCTAAGATTCCTGCCATAATGCACTCTCTCCCCTCCCACCATAAGCCAGATAGTTCTCCCTCAGGTTGTGTCTGAGTATTGTCTCATATCAGCAGAAAGAATGACTACAAACCTCCCCTTCTCTTGCAAACAAGCCCTTGCTCTACTCTAGTGGGCTACCATGAACATTCCGGTTCACTGGAAAAGTGCACTGTGCAGCCTGAGAAAATGACCCATTGAGTTGTATCAGTTACTTTTCTTATGATCATGATTGAGTGCCTGACAAGAAGCGACTTAAAGGAGGAAGGGTTTGTTTGTGCTTACAGTTTGAGGGATACAGTTCATCAAGGAGGAGAAGGTGTGGGGATAAGGGCATGGAATATGGACCCTCTACCTCCTCAGAATTTCGTGCAACGGAAACAGAGAATGGGGAATGATAAGTGGGACTAGGCTATAAAATCTCAAGGCCTGCCCACCAGTGACCTGCTTACTCTAATGAAGCTCCACAACCTTCCGAAACAGCATCACCAGCTAAGAGCCAAGTATTCAAATAAACACTTGAACCTATGAGAAATATTTCACATTCGAACCACAGCATTCTGCCCCTGACCCCCACCCCCAGGCTCCCAGCCCTCTCCTCATATGAAATGCTTTTATCCCAACTTCAAAAGTCTCCACAGACTTTAACAGTCCCAACACTGCTCAAAAATCTAAAGTCTCTTTTGAGACTCAAGATAATCTCTGTTCTGTGAATAATGTAAAGTCAGACAAGTTACACACTTCCAATGTACATCGGCACCAAGGAATGGGAGCATAGCAAGAAAATATTCAGACCATAGCAAGAATAACCCAGCAGGGCAGATATCAAATCTCAGAGCTTCAATCCAGCGTCTAGAGCTCATGATGGAATCACCTGTGCCCCAACAGCTTTAGAAAGCCCCATATGATGTACCCCTATAGCACCATCCTTTAGGCCATCTCCACTCCGTGCCCACAACTTTTCTCAGAGGGCATCCCACTATCTCATCATCTCCAATGTCCTAGGGTCTCTCTTGCAACTTGGGTTTCACCTGTAAAGCTTCACCCTGGTCTCTCTATGAAGGAACTCCTTGAAGGGAATCCAACACTGGCATGTATGCCCTGGCCCCAACAGATTTCTGGAACCTTGATCAAGCCTCTATGATCCCCTCTTTGCATCTTTCATGCCTGAAAACCAGTGCCGAAATGGATAACACTGCAAAGTGCTCTACCAGCTGAAGATGTCACCTGGCCCGCTTGGATCACAGTCCCAGTCACCTCTGTGTACCTTCTAAGTTGATCCTGGGAGCTCACTTCACTAGCCAGTTGTTTCAGAGCATGGAGTCCCTGTGGTAACACTCTCAATTTCAGATTGTCTCCTTTCACCTGAATGTCCATTTTCACAATATGGAGCTTTCTATGGTGGGATCCTGCCTATAAGGTCGCCTTGCCATTGTCCCAGTGCAGTTCTAGATGTTACTTTGTGACAGTCAGCTGTAATTGCCAACTTGACAATCGAAAACTGAGCCTTTGGGCATGTCTACGAGAAATTAATAATTAAGGCAAGCCTAAGCAAGTCTGTGAGAGATTATCTAACTATGTGGGAAGACTCAGCCTATGGTGAGTGGGACTATTCCCTGGGCAGGTAGATAAAATGGAGAGATTTTGTTCAGTGTTGTTATTAGGACAGATTTGCAGACTGGCAAATAAAAAAATACATCCCTCACTCAGCAACTCCTGTGAACATGTCATAGCCAGTTCCCTCAGCTCCTAATGTTCGTATGAAGTCTTCCACCATGATGACTGTACCCGAGAGTCATAACTACAATACACCTCTAATTCCTCTAAGGTGTTTGTGTCTTGCATTCATTCAGAATAGAAAGACAGAACTAACATATACTTCAACGGTGCCAATCTCTTTAATGATTACAGCTGTTTTCTGTACACTGTAACTTTAAATTCACTCATGTTCTTTTCTTCACCAAAATAAACATCTTCAATAACTTTCTGTTCCACATGTCTTAACCTGGATAAGATCAGCTGTAACCATGACACAGTCTGAATGCTATCCTGGCTTGAAATTTCTTCCACCAAGCAAATTACTCTACTTTTTTTAAATTCAGCTTCACTCAAGTTCTCAGGGAGAAGAATGATGACAGGTTACATACAGTCTTGGCCAGAAAAAAGCACAAATGGCCTCTATCACAGCTACTGATAGAGTCTTTGCTTCCCTTTGAAACTTCATAAGCTGGGCCTCCACTTTTTATATTTCTCTTGACCTTCAAGTCTTAAACCAGAATTAGCCCACTAAGCTCTGTTAGACAATTCTCTAACCTGACGATACAAACTCTTCCACATCTTTTTACAAATCAGTTCCATAGGCCTAAGAACCGCATGATCAGGTTTATCACGGCAATACCCCCACTCCTAAGCACCAATTTCTGTAGCTATTTTTCTTATTGATGTAATCAAATATTTAACAATGAGCAGCTTAAGGGAGGAAAGGTCTATTTTAGCTTACGGCTAAGAGGATGCAGTCCATCATGAAGGGGAAAGCAATGGAGACAGGTGGCTCCACTGTGGCAGATAAATAAAACACCTGAGGAGAGACATCTTACCCCTCCTCACATCTTAGCAACAGACAGGGAGTGGGGTGTGTGCTGTGGTTGCAGTTAGTCTGCATACTACCGATAAAATCAACTGCTTAAGGGAATAAGGGGTTTTGTTTGTTTGTTTGTTTTTTCTCTTATCATTCCTGGTTACAGTTGTTTGTCAGCTTGGCAGGAATCCACACCAAGGGAACTGGCCACATAATATCCACATAACCACTGAGAGATGGACAATCCTTACTTGCCAGACCAGCATTTCTGGCAGGGTATACAGAAGGACACCAACTTTCTCAACCAGCTCTCTGTATTTTATTTACTTGTTCAGGATCTAGACCTACCCACCTTGGGTTGGGCCTTCCCCATCCACTAGATAATCTCCTTCAAGTTCACTCTGAGCTTAATTCAACTGTTATTTCTCCACAAATGTGCCCAGAGCTTGAACCTCAAGCATCAAGTTGACACCTGTACCTAACTATGACAGCTATGAAACCTCAAGGCCTCCTCTCAATGACCCCACTTCCCCCAGTGAGGCGCCACATCCTAAAGGTTCTACAATCTTCCAAAACAGCACCACCAGCTGGGGATCGGCTTCAAACTCAAGAACCCATAAGGGATAGTTTACATTCAAACTGCATCAGTGGCCTTGGTTGGCTCTTGTCAGTCTGTACACTGTGCTATCAACTCCCCTGGGAGATCATACATCTTCTCATTCTAAACTTTCATGTATTGATGTTTCCTACCCATAATTACATATACCCCCCATATCATCTTCATCTGGTTAATCCTACTTGTTCTTCGGCTCTCCATTTAGAAACCACCCATGAGCTCTTTCGCCCCACCCCCGCTCCGCCGGTCGGGACGCGTAGGCGAGATCCAGCCGGGCCTCAACGCGCGCTCTAGGACCCCAGGTCAGCCCACGGGGACCCGGCTCCGACTCCCGCCATCCAGCTGGAGCAGCGCGGGGGCCGAGGGACGAGGAGGACCTCCCCCTGCGCCCGGGCCCCGCCCCAGCTGCCCTCGGGTTAAATAGCTCCACGCCAACGCGCCCATCCTCCCTTTTCGCCCCACCCCGCTCCGCCAGTCGGGACACGCACGCGGTCCACCCGGGCCTCACCCCGCTCCCTAGGTAAGTCCCCGTTCAGGCCCCGCCCACCAGTACCCCAGGCCAAATAATTCAGTTTAGTGAAATTGAGAGATCTTAAGAGTTAAAATGACAATGCCAAAGTCAAAGTGCAAATCCATAAGAAGCAACACTCAAGTAAACAAATCTCCCACTGAAGAAATTAATCCCATAATGTTAGACTCCAAAAAGAACAAACCCGCGGAAAAAGGCCAAGAAAGCCTGACCCAGGATAACGACTTTCAAAATATGATCATTACCATGTTCAATACTATGAAAGAGGAAATCCGGGAGGAATTACATAATCGAATCAATCGCTTTGAAGAGGAACACAACAGACATCTGGAGGAGTTGAGAAAAACAGTGCAAGAAACAAAAAGTGGCATAGAACAGTTAAAACAAACTCAAGCAGAGTTTAAAACTGAGCTAAAAGACAAGTTATCTTCAACCCAGAACGTCACAGAGAGTCTTATCAACAGAACTACTGAAGCAGAAAACAGAATTTCAGACCTTGAAGATAAAGTGGGAGTACTAGCCAGCTCAATGGAAGAGGTTGTTAAAGCCAAAAAGATACTTGAGAGAAATATCCAAGAGATATGGGACACCCTGAAGAAGCCTAACATGCGTATTCATGGAATACCGGAACAAGAATCTCAAAATACCACCCCTGAGGAAATTTTTCAAACGATCATCAAGGAAAACTTTCCTCATCTAAAGAAAGAGAGGCCCATTCATATACAAGAGGCATTCCGCACCCCAAACAGATACGACCAAACTAGAAGCACACCGCGGCAAATAATAGTTAAAACACTCCACATTCAAGATAAAGAACTGGTGCTGAGAGCTTCAAGGGAGAAAAAACAAGTCACTTTTAAAGGCAAACCTATTAAAATAACAAATGACTTCTCAGTCGAAACAGTAAAAGCAAGAAGAGCTTGGAGAGACATACTTCAAGTATTGAATGAGCAAAAATGTCAACCCAGGCTGATTTACCCTGCAAAACTATCAGTCATGATCGAGGGAGAAAGAAAAATTTTCCAGCACAAAGACAACTTTAAGGGATACATGGCCACCAAACCAGGCCTTCAAAAACTGCTAGAAATGATACTCAAGCGTGAAGAAAAAAACAGGCATATCCAGGAGAACAGAAGGCAAATATAACACCATTAAAAGCGAAGCAATATACTTATAAAAGCTACTAAACATAATAAATGTCTGGAATTAACAATAGTTTCTCCATTATAACACTAAATGTTAATGGACTTAATTCACCGATCAAGAGACACAGATTACAAACTTGGATTAAAAATCACAATCCATCAATCTGCTGCCTGCAGGAAACCCATCTCACCACAAAAGATAGGCACGCTCTAAAAATAAAAGGCTGGTCAACAATTCTACAAGCAAATGGAAGCAGAAAACAGGCAGGGGTAGCCATTATGCTATCAGACAAAGTGGATTTCAAACCAAAAAAAATTATAAGAGACACGGATGGATACTACATTTTAGTCAGAGGTACAATTCACCAGGAAGACTTCACAATACTGAACATATATGCACCCAATACGGGCCCCTCCACATTCATTAAGAAAACCCTACAGCATCTAAAGCAAGAAATCAACCCCCAAACAATAATTCTTGGGGACTTCAACACCGCCCTCTCTACATGGGATAGATCAACAGGTCAAAAGCTTAACAGAGACACTTTGGAACTTAATCAAACCCTGAAAGAAATGGACCTCACAGATCTCTATCGAACTTTTCACCCACGCACCAAAGAATACACATTTTTCTCAGCAGCACACGGAACTTTCTCCAAAATAGATCACATATTGGGCCACAAAATGAATCTACACATGTACAAGAAAGTTGAAATTCTAACCTGTGCCCTATCAGACCACCACGGCCTAAAGCTGGACATCCACAACACATCAAACAAGAGAAAATACACTAACTCCTGGAAACTTAACACTATGATGCTGAATGAGAACTGGATTCAGGAAGAAATTAAAAAGGAAATTCAAGATTTCCTGAAAGTGAATGATAACGAAAATACAACTTACCAAAATCTCTGGGACACAATGAAAGCTGTTCTAAGAGGTAAGTTCATAGCTCTTAATGCCCACATCAAAAAAATGGAAACATCAGAAATAAACAACTTAACAATGCAGCTTAAAGCTTTAGAGAAACTAGAGCAATCTGATCCCAAAAGCAGTAGAAGAGAAGAGATTAGCAAAATAAGGGGAGAAATATCTGAAATCGAGACTAAGAAAACGATAGAAAAAATCAACAAATCGAAAAGCTGGTTCTTTGAAAAAATCAACAAGATTGATACACCCCTAGCTAAACTAACCAAAAGCAAGAGAGAGAAAACCCAAATTAACAAAATTAGAAATGAACATGGAGTTATCACTACGGATACCCAAGAAATCCAGAGAATTATAACATCATATTTCAAAAACTTATACTCTGTGAAGTTTGACAACACAAAAGAGATGGATGAATTTCTAAGTAAACACAACTTACCTAAATTGAATCAGGAAGTTGTAAATTACTTAAATAGTCCTATAACATATAAGGAAATTGAGGAAGTAATCTCGAATCTTCCCACCAAAAAATGTCCTGGACCAGATGGATTCAGCACAGAGTTCTACAAGACATTTAAGGAGTTAATAACACCAATACTCCTTAAACTGTTCCATCAAATAGCAAAGGAAGGAACACTACCAAATTCCTTCTATGAAGCTAATATCGTTTTAATCCCAAAACCTAATAAAGATTCACTTAAAAAAGAAAACTATAGGCCGATCTCCCTGATGAACACAGATGCAAAGATTCTCAACAAAGTCTTAGCAAATCGGATTCAAAAACATATTAAAAAGATCATTCATGGGGACCAAGTAGGCTTCATCCCCGGCACACAAGGTTGGTTCAACATACGCAAATCAATAAATGTAATTCATCATGTAAACCAGTCCAAAGTCCAAGACCACATGATACTCTCGATAGATGCAGAAAAAGCTTTTGACAAGATCCAACAGCCTTTTATGATCAAAACGCTAGAGACAGTAGGAATGGAAGGAACTTTTATCAATATAATAAAAGCTGTATACAACAAGCCCACAGCAAGGATTATGCTCAATGGGGAACAATTGGAAGCATTCCCACTTCGATCAGGAACAAGACAAGGCTGTCCACTCTTACCACTTCTATTCAATATTGTACTTGAAGTCTTAGCCGAAGCCATAAGACAAGAAAGGGACATAAGAGGGATTCAAATTGGCAAGGAAGAAGTCAAGCTATCTCTATTTGCAGATGACATGATCTTATACCTGAGTGATCCCAAAAACTCCACCAGGAAGCTCCTGGAACTAATTGAGAAGTTCAGCAGGGTGGCAGGATACAAAATAAATGTGCAAAAATCAGAGGCCTTCCTATATGCCCAGAATGAAAGAAGTGAAAAAGCCTTGAGAGAAACCATGCCATTTACTATAACCCCTAAAAAAATGAAATACCTTGGTATAAACCTAACTAAGGAGGTAAAAGACCTTTACAATGAAAACTTTAAAACCCTAAAGAAAGAAATTGCAGAAGACACCAGAAGGTGGAAAGACCTCCCTTGTTCCTGGATTGGCAGAATCAACATTGTAAAAATGACTATCCTACCAAAGGCAATATACAGATTCAATGCTATACCAATCAAAATCCCAAAGCAATTCTTCAAAGAAGTTGACCAAACAATCTCAAAGTTCATATGGAGGCACAAAAGACCCAGGATAGCAAAAACAATCCTGAGTAACAAAAACACAGCTGGAGGTATTACCATACCAAACCTAAGTCTATACTACAAATCCATAGTTATAAAGACAGCCTGGTACTGGCTCCAAAGTAGACACACAGATCAATGGATAAGGATTGAAGACCCAGATATAAGCCCACAAAGTTACAGCCATTTGGTCTTTGACAAAGGGGCCCAAAGAATCCAATGGAAAAAGAACAGCATCTTCAACAAATGGTGCTGGCAAAACTGGATCTCCACATGCAGAAGATTAAAGCTGGACCCGTACTTGTCACCATGTACAAGACTTAATTCCAAATGGATCAAGGACCTTGATATCAGGCCAGAGACTTTAAAAGCCATAGTTGAAAGGATAGGGAACTCCCTCGAGCTGATTGGGCTAGGCCAACACTTCCTAAACAGACATCCAATGGCACAGTCACTGCTACCAACTCTCAACAGTTGGGATCTTGTGAAATTAAAGAGCTTCTGTTCAGATAAAGATATTGTCGCACGAGCTCAAAGGCAACCCACAGAATGGGAGAAAATCTTCACTAACCACATATCTGACAGAGCTCTACTGTCCAGAGTGCACAAAGAACTTAGAAAATTAAACTCCAAGGAAAACACTGGCCCAATTAAAAAATGGGCCCTGGAACTTCAAAGAAACTTTACCAGGGATGAAATTAAAATGTCTAACAATTATCTTAAAAAATGCTCCACTTCCTTCGCCATCAGGGAAATGCAAATCAAAACTTCCCTGAGATATCATCTCACCCCAGTCAGGATGGCAAAAATCCACAGTACAAACAACGACAAATGCTGGAGAGGATGTGGGGAGAGGGGAACTCTCCTACATTGTTGGTGGGAATGCAGGCTCATACAGCCACTCTGGCGAGCCGTCTGGAGATTCTTGAAGAAATTAAAGATTGAAATGCCATATGACCCTGCTATCCCACTTTTGGGAATAACCCCCCAAGCAGCAGAGGTTCGCCTCGATAGCACAAGCTCGACCATGTTCATAGCAGCACTGTTTACAATAGCAAAGTCATGGAATCAACCTAAATGTCCAACAGTTGACGAGTGGATAAGGAAACTGTGGTACATCTATACAATGGAGTACTACTCAGCCATCAAAAATGATGAATTACTGGAATTTGCTGGGAAATGGATGTCATTAGAAAGAATTATATTAAGTGAAGTATCCCAAACCCAGAAAATTAAGCGCCGTATGTACTCCCTAATAGGTGGCTCCTAGTACCAAACTCGCCCAGCCCACATTGGGACACTCAAAAGTAAACCTATGTAACACAGTAATTGCAAGGATTATGAACAAGAGAGATGGGTTAGGAGGGCCACACCAGAAACAAGGAGAGAGGAGACCATGTTACAGCAGAGAAAATAGGCCTCCATCAAGGTCTGCAAGTAAGTAATGAGAAACCTGGTTAAGTTCACAGACGTTCTTTCCTGATCTCACCAGAAGGGGAGGGCATATAGTCTAGCAGATAAAAAGTAATCATTTTGCAAATGGGTAATGGACCCCGCCCTCAGTGAGGTTTCCTACTCTTATTACATCTACCCTTGAATGTGCTATTACAACAAGACTCCAGTTTAACAGCTTTTTGTCTCTGGCCAGGGGGTGACATACAGTGCCCAGCAGAATGGAGTGAAGGGAATTGCAGGAGCAGAAAAACTGCAAAAGAAAATCAACAAACCACAATCCAGAACTTCAGAGACTCTATATCAATCACATAGAACTAGGACAGCCTAATCTCTCCCCATCCTGGAGCTCAGGGACATTTGCGGAAGAGGGGGCGGTAAGATTGTAAGAGCAAAAGGATGGGAGGAGCAACGATTTGCAAGATTCTCAACAATAGTTGGGGCCAAAGCAATCATAATGGAACTTTGCATGCCCTGCGCAATGTCCAGCGCACTGTTGCCCTCATAAAGTCTGGCATCTGTTAAGGGCACCGAGACCCCTGGAGGCAAGGGATTGACAGCCATAGTAGTAATCTTATGATTAAGGGGAACAAGAGAAAGGGCTTATGGAAATGCCACTGGGTCCTTATATGTCATCGGAGAGGAGGACCCAATGGAGAGTTAGGCGCACACAATAAAGGACTCTCTGGGAATTGGGGGGGAGACACTGGGGGAAGGGGAGGGGGGAGGGAGGGAACTGGTAAAAAATTTAAAAATGTATAATTAAATTTTTAATAAAAAAAAAAAAAAAAAAAGAAACCACCCATGAAGTTTTTCCTTACTCCACCTAGGTTTAGCTTAACCCTCATTATTGTCTTTATCCCTTGATCCTATGATTGCCTATTGACTTTCTGTCTCCTCTTTTAGAGTAGGGACTAAATTTAGATCACCTTTGTGTCTCTAGTTTAGTGCATAGCATCTGACACTTGGTAAATACGGAGTAAAAAAAAAAATTTTTTTTAGAGAATGTACTTGAACAAATCATTGAACCTGATAAAACCTTACCAAACACTGGGTTAAAAAAAGATGATGATGGGGCTGGAGAGGTGGCTCAGGGGTTAAGCCTCTGCCTTGCAGGCAGAAGGTCCTGAGTTCCGATCCTAGACTCCACGTATAGACGCCGGGCGGAAGTGGGGGCGGCCTGCGTTTCCGGTCCTGGTAGGGCGGAGCCTGTGAATCCCGGGGCAGAAGGAGATGGAAGGCGTCCATGGTGGTTCGCGAATTCGTCCGTGGTTCTACACACACATACACACATACACACACACACATACATACACGCACGCACACATATACACGCGCACAATTGAATAAATAATAAAATAAAAAAAATTTTTAAAAAAAGATGATGATTATCTTCAAAATCATATAGAATCATGCAACAAAATGTATGTTAAAATGCTTGAGGGGGGCTGGAGAGATAGCTCAGGGGTTAAGACTCTGCCTTACAAGCAGAAGGTTCTAAATTTGGATCCCAGATCCCATGTAAAAATGCCAAGCGGAATCAGCGGCAGCCTGTACTTCAGGCCCTGGTGGGTGAAGCATAGGAAATCCCAGAGCAAAGCAAAGAGGAGGTAGAAGCAATCCAGGATGATTCCTGAAGTTACCTTTGTTCCTCCATAGGAAACACAATGCCCTCTGAGATACACACATACACATACATACACACAAACTAAATAAATAAATAAGCTAAAAGAGGGAGGGAGAGAGAGAGGGAGGGATGGAGGGAGGGAAAAAAAAGAAAATGCTTAAGGGTAGAAACAATACATAAATAGACAATCAATATGCCATTATCATAATGAAACAGTGATGAGGAATGAGTTAAGATTAAGGAGAGATAGGAAAGACATCTTCCTATGCTATTTTATGCTGCTGAAGTGAGCACAGACTACTTATTCCTGCACTAAAATGATGTTTCGACAGATAAGACAGGTGAGAAATGAGACTAGTAATGAAGCAACTTATCAACATATAAATGCCTCTCATGTATATTAAAACATACATTTATTTAAGACCAATAGAGAGAGAGAGAGATCACATTGCTGAATATGGTTGCAGCAAAGACTTGGGATGTCACAGGGTACAACGAGTTCATTTTCGTAGGGCATCTGTCTCTCTTGGTGACTCAGAGGGTTAGTTATTTAACTTGGTAGAGAACTTAAAACAGTGTTTTATGATTATATACCTTAATGGAATAGCATGACATAGGCGGTCAGTTTTACCTGTTTGTTTTTGTTTTTTTTTTTACTCTGTGTGTATTGTGCAGATATTTACAGAAAAGGGCATTTAAGTTATGTATGCCTATGGAGGTCTAAGGGTGACTTCAGAAATCATCATAGATTGTTCTACATCCTTGTTGCTTTGCTCTGGTGTTTCCCAGACTCCATCTTCCAGAGTCAGAAGTACAGGCCACCACCATTTCCACCCAGCATTTTTGCATGGAATATGGGATCCACACTCAGGTTCTTTTGCTTACAAGGCAAAAGCTGTAACCAATAAACCACCCCTCTAGTCCAATTTTGCTTAGTTTTTAAGTAAAGCATTGATTTCAAATATTTTATGTTTATGATGGATGACTCCACATTCTCTCCTCCCACCCCTCAGCAAACATTCATATTCCCAAGTTCTAGAAATAAGTCCTTACCTCCTTTATGCTCTTGGGAGGCTTAAGAAATGTTTGATTAATATTGTATTAGAATTTTGGTAAACTTCCATCCATGCTTTTGAATGAAACAGACAGAATCATCAGTAAATCAGCTGTTACACAGATACACATATATCAGACACTAGGTTTACAAGTTTAACATTGATTTGAGGATCTGTTATTTATGCCCAACCTGCTACTAGATTTGTAAACAATTTTGTAAATATTAGTCACTGATTCCCAGAAGTAACAAACATATTTTATTTATTTTTATTTTTTATTATTTATTTATTCAATTGTGCATGTATGTCTGTGTCTGCATGTGTGTATGTATGTATTTGTGTGTGTGTGTGTGTGTGTGTGTGTGTGTGTGTGTGTGTGTGTGTAGAACCACGGTTAAATTCTGGAACCACCATGGATGGCCTCCACCTCCTCCTTGTTTACTCTGCCCCGGGATTCACAGGCTCCACCCTACCAGAACCAGAAACGCAGGCCAACCCCCCAGGATCTGAACTCAGGACCTTCTGCCTGCAAGACAGAGGCTTAACCCCTGAGCCACCTCTCCAGCCCAACAAACATGTTTTAATACAAAGGAGTTGGTGCTAACTTACTACTCCACAAGGAAAGGACTCTAAATCCACATGCTTGGCCAGTGTCATGATCTCTACAGCATCTTGCACAGTTTCAAGATCAATTAAATAAATATAGCACATAGCAATTCTATCAGTTTTTCACTATATTTTGAAACTTGTACATTTTCAAAATCATGGGATCAGCCTGTGCTATATTACTCAATGCATAAGAAACATCTTCAGAGTGAAGACTTTGGAGGAGGAGAATACACCATGGGTGGCAAGGTAATGGAGGAAATAATAGAAGAAAATACTTAGGAGAAATGAGGGAGGATATAGAAGGGGCTGAGGGACTAATAGAAAAACCCTAAGAATGTGGGATGCAACCAGATAGGAACCTCCTATGATATTAATATGTCAAAAACCCATTTTAGTTTTAAAAAAAAAACAATAATGGACAGTCCCTGTACAGAGGAACATAGAGAAAGGAAAACAGGGCAAAACAAAAAGTGCCCTTAGGAAAAAAAAAAAAGTGCCCTTAGATGCTCCACCCCAGAACACAGAGGCAATTAAATAATGCTAGAAGTAATAGGTATGTGATAGTTTTGATAAGTTGTTCGTTAGAATGGTCTCAAAGGTCCCTCTCTAAATAGTATATAGGCTTTTGTTATTGCTCTTGGTTGCCTTCCAGAAACTGACAATAAGACTCTATTACTGAAGATGCAATACATGTGGATCACAGGAAATGGACAAAAAAGACCAGCTGGAACTGATCTGGAAGTTTCCTCCTTGCTGGATAGCTTACATAGTACCAGAGAACTATAGAAGCTACCAGGGGAGAAAAGCAATCAAAGATCTTATCAATCTGTGAAATCTGCAAGTTGCAATAATGGTCATCATGGCAATGGGTGACCATCAGTGTAATAGTGGCATGGATATCAAGGAGACAGCCAACAGCTTTTTTATTGACTCAAGACCCACTTGTCAGAATGGTACACATCCCTGTTACTATAAACTAGAACAACCTCCCTCCCCTCCAAAAAGGGAAGGAAATAGATAAATAGGGAAGACAGCCAATAAAACTATAGGTAGGAAAACAGTACATGAAACTGCTCTGTAGGTAGCTGTTGTTATAGAATGGAAACTAGGAGTGGAAATCTTTGGGTCTAAAACTGGATGAGTGAAGAGAAATGTGCATATAGTGGGATGGCCTAAAGAGAGGTAACTCAATATGCCATGGGGGCTTGGGCGCCCACAGAAATAGACAAGCCAGAGTGAACCCTGGGGTCCACAGAAGCATATAGGCATAGGAGGGAGTAGGAGGGAATTATGAAGGGAGGGGAAAAGTTGGGAGGGAAGGGGGAAAGAGGAAAGCTGCGATGAATACTTAATATGATTGTAAAAGTAGAAAAAATTAAAACGGAGGGAAAAGAAAGATTTGGCCTATCAACATTTCACCATGGAAAGGGAAAGATCTCAAAATAATCCACACCTCTCTAAAAGATTATGGAGGTCTAATGCTGATGTGGGGGAAGAGGAACTACTTTCTTCAATAGTATACACATTAACATATCATCATTACTCTAGCAAGTGCCCAGTTAACCAGTGCCCTATATGAACTTCAGTGATTCTCATATGCAGAAAAACCTGAAATTAAGAAAGGGACTGGTAAGGAAGAGGATTTGCAGTGGGGAAAGAATGAAGGATGGGATTGGGTTAAAAAGGGATGAGATGACATAGATTCATTGTATTCACGTATGAAATTCACACACAAGCATAGGAGAGAAAAATAAATCAGAAAGTAGGGTCTCAGCCACATCCTGACTTAGAACCAACCAAATTCAATAATTGAAGTCAATAGTTGTGAACCTAAATCCAAATCCTCTCAAAATTCAGATTCACATGATTTTGGATATGTTGTGTCTTCCTGTTTTGATAGAACACTTCTGAAAATGGCTCAATAAGCTCTTTGGAAAGCACATAACTCCTATAATTCAGAATTTGGAACATTTTGTGGTAAACTAGTGAGAAACATATGTGATACATTTCTTAAGTATGCACATTCTCAAAAATTCAAGAAGTATCTGGCCAGTTCTACCCATGGTTTCACTGGATGTTTGAAAATTAGTCAATGATATTCAGAGACAAAGACACAGTTGGATTTTTCCATCTGGTCTGCACAATGCGTAACTGTCAACCACAATGATCGAAGCTATTGCAAAGTCTCTTCAATTTTTATAGAAACAGAAAGTCTTTCTGTCTAGTACTTTGGGGGTTGCATACAGCATTAGAAAAAAGCCAAGAACAAAGCAACAGAATCCAAAATACACATACATATTTTATATTTACTATTTTTCTAATATGAAATGGTGGCAAATACTTTGGCAAGTATCAAATCTATCCAAAAGCTGACTGACAAATCTGTAGGATCATCGCTGAGGTCTGTCATAGCTCTTATGAATGTGCAAAATCACTTCTCTAAGTAAGCAAGCACTTGGAGTTCCAGCAGTAGGGCTGTGAAGCCCTTATTCCTCAAGCATTAGTAGCCCAGGTTACTTGACGTCAATCAAGATCTGTTCTTAGGGAAGTCCAGACCCCACTCCAGTTCCTGTTTGACTTTGGGGAACTGGGAGTGTTTCCCAATCCTCAGAGCAAAAATCACATATTCTACCATCACCCTACCACCACCCTAAGCACCACTGAGCAGACTGAGCTTCTACCATCTTCTGCCAGCCCATAGTTTGCAAATACTCTGTTGAAGCTCATAGAGAAAATGTCTGACCATACCACAGTCTTTAGTGCTCCAAAATCTATAAAACCTTCAAAGTACCAAGCTCCTTATCAATTCTGCAGGCCATGCTGTGGCCACGCCTGACAGCTTTAAAGCAGAAAGGTGAACTCCGTTGTACAGGGGAATGGAGTCCTATCTTTCCCTACCCCTTCTCTTTCTCCTACCTAGTATAGGAAAGACCTGCAGACTTTCCTGCAGTAATCTGTGAATTGACACCAATTTTTAATCTCATCCCAAATACAACAAAACAAAATAGTTTTGTTATTTACTTATTTAGAATGTGTTTATGCATGTCATGCTTGCATGTATGTCGCAGCCCATGTGGAGGCCAAAAGATAACTTTGGGGAGTTATCTCTTTCCTTCTGCCTTTGCATGGATTCTCGTTTTCTTTACCTTAGGGAAGGCTCTCTCCTGAATCTTGTCAGTTTCAGGAACCTCTTGACCCTTAAAGAGTCTCCCTCCAAGACAGAATGTTGGAAATTACGCTCTAGAACTCAGACTGAACCTAAACATCCTTTTAGATCAGATTGGGGGGAGAAGTCCAAAGGGGCTTCATGTTATGTCTGGGAGGAAAATTCCATATAATATCTTGCTATCTTGAAACATTTAATTGATCCTTGTCAACCATAATTATTCTATTTCAGTGTAGAACAGTAGAAGTTATTAATCCTGTCCATGCATCCTGTATCCATCAAGTGTCTTCCCTCTCCCATCCTCTCCAATCCTTCCTAGGGTCAATTGACTTTAACTCTTTCTTGCACAATGGAATTTTAGTCAGCTATTTAAAAAAAGTCATGTCACTGGTAGGAAATGAGAAAGGCAAATACCACATGTTTTCTCTACTATGAGAAGCTAGATTATGAATGCCTGTTTGCAGTATATATTACACAATAGGATGCAAACCTCTAGAAAAATGACTCAATAGTTTTTCTTTCCCTTCCCCTCCCTTCCTTCTTCCTCTCCTCTCCCCTCCTGTCCTCTCTTTTTCTTTTTCTCTTTCTCTCTTTCTTTCTTTCTCTCTTTCGCTTTCTTTCTCTCTCTCTTTCTTTCTTTCTCCTTTTTCATGCTCCTCTTTTTCTTCTTTTAACTTGGGCCATTTGAGTGCCATGCTTGTCATATGGACTCACAAGCAAAGAAATCAGCAGAGCACCTGAATACTAACTGTATGGTCTCAGTGACCTTTAGATTTCAGTAGTTCATGACTGCCTCCCATAATCACACAACCCTGGCACTATGCTCACCCCAGGACCTCTGAGCTATCTTTCTGGTGTCTCTCACACATGCTACTGGCAGACTCTTGTATCAGCCAGCTCCTCTTTCACTGTCTCTACCCTTTAGTCACTTGACTGAATCATTCACCCCTGTGCATACGGTCTAGCATAAGGACAAGCCACCCTACTCTGTATTCTCAGTTTAGATGCCACCAGAGACAGAGCAGCTGCTATGGATGAGAAGGTAAAATGAGTTCCATGGTAGCAACATTGAAGGTTCTATAACAGGACCCTTGCAACTATTTATCCACATAAGACTGGGCTTGTCAAAGGCAAACCTGATGAAACTCAGTGGGCCACACATGCAAAAAGACATGAAAATAGGAGGGAGATTGGCAGAAAAGAAGACAGGTTATAATGGGAAAAGGAGAGGGGATGAGATTATGGATTAAGCCATAAAAACGCCATATTCACTATGATCATGTATGAAATACTAAAAGAATTTATCTTTTTTTAAAAAAAGTATTATGGGGCTGGAGAGGTGGCTCAGGGGTTAGGCCTCTGCCTTGCAGGCAGAAGGTCCTGAGTTCGGATCCTAGACCCCACGTATAGACGACAGGCGGAAGCAGGGGCAGCCTGCGGTCCTGGTCCTGTTAGGGCGGAGCCTGTGAATCCCAGGGCAGAGTAAACAAGAAGGAGGTGGAGGCGTCCATGGTGGTTCCCAAATTCGCCCATGGTTCTATACACACACACACACACACACACACACACACACACACACACACACACATACACATGCACACTCGTACAATTGAATAAAAAAAATTAAGAGTATTATAAAAACATCATTTTATTACTGCTGTAGTTTTAATTTTTGTGTTCTATCCAAAATTCATGCTGAATTCAATCCTAGCATAAGGAGTAATAGGTAGAACCTTTTGAGGGTTGGGAAACTAGGCTGTGAAGATCAGCTGTCATGAATAAGATCAAGCAGAGCTTCAAGAGCTGGGGAGATGGCACAGCCATGCGCATGTATAGCACAAGCATGAGGACCTGAGTGCAGATCCTGAGCAGTCAGCTTCCTAACTTCATTGCTGTAATAAATTTCTCACCTGAGCAACTCAGGATAACAAAGGAAGTTTATTGGCTCATGATTCCAGGTTATGGTCTGTCATCGCAGAATTGCCAGTAGGAGCAGAGGGAACTGGCCACACCACATCAAGACACAGTAGGAAGACCCAATGCCGATAGCCATCTTTATACAGGCCCCATGTTCATACACCACCTGCCTAGCGAACGGGACCAACTACCTTGGGCAGTTCTTCCCACTTCAATTAAAGGAATCAAGACAATCTCCTTCAAGCTTTCCCAGAGGCCTGCCTTCACTAAATAGTTACTCATGGGTGTGCTCAAAGGCTCACATCACAAGGGTCAAGTTAGTCAAGACTAGCTGGCACACCATGTGAAAGCCAAGCAAGGCAGTGAACACCAAGGACCCCAGCAGTGGGAGAAAGACAAGCCAGTCCCCGGGGGTCTCTGGCCAGTCGGCCTGGGTAAACAACAAGTTCCAATTTTATTGAGAAAAGCACTGTGACCCCCGTGGAAAAAAATAATAAAGTGGGGAGCAAGAGAGAAAGGCAGCTATCATCAAATTCTATCTTCCACACATATGTACAAGAAAACATGTGTGCATGCCAAACCTCTACATGAGCGCCACGACACACAAGCCTGTGTGCTCTCTATCCATCTATCTATCAAAAAAAAAAGATAAATTCAAGGAGTGAGTTCTCCTTCTGGCCTCCTCAGAGGACACAGAGGCAAGACACATCTTGGAGAGAGGATGATCCTCACCAGACCCATAACCTACAAACACTTTAATCTTGGACTTCCAACCTCCAAAACTGAAAAACACAGCTCCCTTGCTTATTAATTTCTAAGCCTGTGGAGTTTTATTGCAAAAGCACAAGAGGACTGAGACAACCTCAAATAAATTCACAAATTTAACACACTTCTTTTTTAATTTCTTGGAATTTTTAAAGGGATGGTGTCATAGTTAGATACAGGTGTCAACTTGGTGGTTAAGGATTTGAGCTCTGGGCACATTTGTAGAGAATTAGTGGTTGTTGCAGTTCGCCTGCATGGTTGCTGACAAATCACCATCAAATGGCTTAAGGGAACAAGGGGTTTATTTTCTTGTGATAGTCTGGTTACAGTTCATATTCCAGGTTGATAAAAGAGCACGCGCCAACAGGGCCGAAAGAACTGACCACACAATCACTACACAACGGCTGAGAAAAGGACAATCCTTACTTGCCAGACCAGCATGTCTGGCCAAGTGTACACAAGGATGCCAACTTTCTCAACCAGCTCTCTGTACTTTATTCCAGGGCCTAATGCTACCCACCATGGGCTGGGTTTCCTCATCAGCTAGGCAATCTCCTGCAGGTTTGCTCTGGGCTTAACTCAACAACTAATTCTCTACAAATGTGCCCAGAGCTCAAACCCTCAACTGTCAAGTTGACACCTGTGCCTATGACAGTAGTTGAATCAAGCCCAGAGTGAATCTGCAGGAGATTGTCTAGTTAATAGGGAAAACCCAACCCATGGTGGGTGGGACTAGGCCATGGACAGGTGAATAAAATACAGAGAGCTGGTTGAGAAGGTTGACATTCTTCTATATACTTGGCCTACCATGATGTCTGACAAATAAGGATTTTCCCTTTCTCAGCTATTACGTGAATATGGTGAGGCCAGTTCCCTTGGCCCTGGTGCATAGTCCTGCCAAGTTGGACTGAGAACTGTAACCAGACAATCATAAGAGAAAATAGACCTTGTTCCCTTAAGTTGTTTTTTCATGATTTTATCAGCAACCATGCAGGTGAACAGCAACAGATAGTGACAATTCAAACATTAATTTAGAAAAAAAATCTTAAATATCCAAAAGCAACATTTATTTATCATTTGTTGATATTTGCTTGAAGTGCTGGGCACTGAACTAAATCCTCTCCCATGTGAACCATGTGCTCTACCATGGAGCTACCATGGAGATCTAAAAGTCTATTAATTATTCTACTAGAAATTGCTACTTTTGACAAATCTTTTCAGAAGAAGTTCAGGAATGGAATTCCTTACACCTTGTGAAACTTTTCCCATTGTCAAAATCAAATCCAATAAAATTCAACTTGTTGCTACTATTGTTAAGTGAAAAATACAAAGTGTCAGCCCATCTACAAAATCCTTACGCTGGTTGATCCAGCCCATCAGTGCTCACATGTGCCAGACAGTGCTCTAGAGCTGGGCTAAGCAAAAAGCAGAGTGAATCCCTGCCCCATTTCTCTACAGCCACATACACAGCCATCTCATGTCTGCAGCTGGGCACTAAGGATGTGCTCAAATGCTTCTGTTGTGTTCTCTGAACCGCCCCTAGCCTAAGAGTAACCACAGGTGGGACATTCAGGAAGCAGAGTCAAGGTGAAGGGGGGGGAAAGGGCTAGAAAAATGTTCAAAGGACAAAGCTGACAGTGAAGAGAATTCAAGAGATTGTTGTACACGACTATATAGTTAATGATCATAGCTGACTACAACCAGATGACTGCAGTTAATATTATAGGGGCTGGGAAGATGGATTGGTCACTCAATATAGGGCTTACTATACTGAGGCATGAGGACTGAAGGTCAGACCTCAAGCACCCACATACAAAGCCTAGTGTGGTAGCCTATGTCTTTGGGCTGAAGATAGAGCTCAATGGCAGAGCTTTGCCTAATCTACATTGGGTCCTAGGTTCGATCACCAGCAATGCCAAAACAAGCAAGCAAACAAACAAAATTCCAAAATATTAGTGTCCTTGAGCCAGGTCTGTTGATGCCTAGCTATAATCCCATCACTTGAAAGAAATAGGCAAGAGGACCTGGAGTTCAAGACTAATTTAGACTGCAGATAGGACTCCGGCAAAACAAGAAAAAAAATGCAATATTATTGCAATATATATATAATTTAAAAATTCACTCAGAAAATATAAAACAAATAGAATTGGAACATTGTTCAACCTCACTAATTAATTAATTTAAAAGTTTTAATCATCTTTTTTAACCTATGAAATAAACAAAGGTTGACATAAATTGTAATAGTCTGTAATAATATGAAATTAGCTATTCTTATGCATTTCTGGAGATCGTGTCAATTGGTGAAAATTTTGGACCTGTTATTTTTTATTAAAGGAATATATCCTGAGGAAGAAATTTAATTTTAGAAAAAGGCTTGAGGCACTAAGATGTTATTTTATTCCAGGACTCTTGAGTAGACAAACTCAACTCAGGTGGTGTCATAGTGGTTAGTATCAATTGCCAACTTGCATCACCTGTGAGAGGAGCCTCAGGCATCCCCACAGGAGATTGTCTTGATTATTTTTATTGAAGTGGAAAACTGCCCTCTGTGGGTGAGACCATTCCTTAGGCAAGGGATCCAGAACTGAGAATTAGAGCTGGAGAGATGAATTGGGGGTTAAATCTTTACCTCACAAACAAAAGTACCTGAGTTTGGATCCCAGATTCCACATAAAAATGCTGGCCGGAAATGGGATGACCCACACTTCTGGCCCTGAAAGGCAAAGTCTGGGAAACTCCAGAGCAAAGCAATAAGTAAATAAAGCAATTCTGGATGATTCTCAATGTCAACCTTAGACCTCCACAGGCACACACAGTGCCCTCTTCTATACCTACATCCACACACACACAAATACACATTCCCATCTAAACATGAAAAAAAAAAGACTGAGAAGAACCAAGTATCGTGTTACGGTTGCATTTCAATGTCAACTTGACAGTTTCAGACTGTTTCAGGGCAACTGTGGAAGGTTAAGGGTTAGAATGGCCCCTGAACAAGCCTGTAGATTCTTGACTGCTGTGGAGAACCCAGCCTGTAGTGGGTGGTGCTTTCCAGTGGTGGACTGGATAATAGGAGGTCCAAGGAGGGGACTTGCTGTTCCCTGATCCGGTGTCAACTTGCTGTGGAGTCCACTCTGCATGCACGTTGTTCGCCTTTAGAGCGTCGTGGCCTTCTTTGTTGCTCCTGCTGCCTCGGTCCTTGGCTGACTTGGAGCTTCACCTTTTCCACCACGTTGTTGCTGTTCCCATTGCCTTTGGCGCCTGGTCTCTAGGCCTTGCTGCTGTTTGCTGATCATTGCTGACGTCAGAGCCCAGCTGTTCTTCACCGATGGAACCCAGAGTCTTCAACCCTCCAGAAAAGCAAAGGCTTGAGACCTTCTCGGGATCTTTAGGTTTTGTGGAACATTCCAACCAGGAAAAAGGCTGCTGCGGGCGGCTACCTTGAAGGACACTATTTTTATTGTGAGTTTTTTTTTTTATTTATTCAATTGTGCGTGTGTGCGCATGTGTGTATGTGCGTATGTATGTGTGTATGTGCGTGTAGAACCACGGGCGAATTCGGGAACCACCATGGACGCCTCCACCTCTTCCTTGTTTACTCTGCCCCGGGATTCACAGGCTCTGCCCTACCAGGACCAGAAACGCAGGCCGCCCCCACTTCTGCCCTGAGCCACTCTCCAGCCCCCTATTGTGAGTTATTTTTAATAAGCTTATTTATATATGTTACATTCTATAGATTCTGTTTCTTCAGAGAACCCTAATACAATCCGTAAGCATGTATGCCATGATTCACTGCTGTATGCTCTTGCTACTTCCTCTATAACCTCACCACAATGATGTACTGTACTTTGTACTCTGAAATTATGTGCCAGTTAAATGTTTGCTCCCACAGATTTGCCTCCTGTCATGTACTTTGTTGCATCAATGAAATAGTTAAGACAGAAATGGGGACATTGCTATGACAGACCTGAACATAAGGCTTTTAAATCTTTGGAACTGTCTTTACAGTTGGGATATAGAAGCATTTGGAAATTTGAGCCAAAAAGCTGTTGAATGCTGGAAGCAGAAACTTAATTGACCATTCTGGTGGGAGCTTGAGGATAACAATGTTGAGAGAGCTGCCGACCATAGAGGCCCAGCTATGAATTTTAATGGGGAAAAAGGACTTTATTAGAAACTGAGCTAGGATCCCAGTTGTGTGATATTTGGTGAAAACTCTGACTTCATTCTTCCTATGTCCTGAGAACCTGAGTGAGATTAGATTTTTAAAATAATGATCTAGTTCATTTGGCCCAGGAAGGTTCGAGGCAGAAAACAATGAAGCTGGTGCTGAGAAAGTGGCTATAATTCTAAAGAGATCAGCACCACTATAGAGAGTCCTCCTGCCTCCTGGGATGGAAGGAAGGATGTCCTGGTGGCAAAACCCCACCCCTTGAATTCATTTAGAGGAAGAAAACATAAGGAGAAATTGTATGCTTATTTAATATATTTACTTTTATTTGTGTGTTTATGTGTGTGTGTGCACACGCATGTGTGTATCAGAGGGTACTGTGTGTGCCAGTGGAAGCCCAAGGGTGACTCCATGAATCATCCTGGATTGCTTCTACCTCCTATTTGCTTTGCTCTGGAGTTTTCCCAGTTCTGTCCACTAGGACCAGAAGTTCTGGCCACCGCCATTTCTGCCTGTCAATTTTTGCATAAGATTCAAGATCCAAATTCAGGACCTTCTGCTTGTGAGGCAGATGTCTAACCTCAGCTGTAAACCTGAAATTCCACAGCTCCCTCTTCTCTCTCTTTCTCTTTCTCCCCCTCTCTCTCTCTTCTCTTTCTGTCTCTCTTTCTGTCTCTCTCTCTTCTTACTCTTTTTCTCCTCTCCTCTTCATGTGTTCACATATATGCACCCATGTGTATTTATATTTCATATTTTGAGACCTGTTTCTTGAGTTCCAAGAGAGAACAAAAACAAATAAGTTAATTACTGACTCTGCAAAGAAAAGCAAGGAAAAGAATAAACAATAAGGAAAATGAATAGCTTTCAAAGATCAAAGTTAACCCAGGAATTTCCACAATCCATGTGACCTACTTACATTTTTGGAGTATATGTTATACAATATTTTCACATTCATTAAACCCCTTAACATAATCCTGTGACTAAAAAACTAGATGGCAGTTCAGGTATCCCAGGAAAGCTGAGAATGGGATGCAATATTCTATGCATTGTTGGGGGAGTAAGGAGTATCCTTTGGAGTGAATACTGCTTGCACTGGAAATCAAATTGACATCCCATGGCTCAGTATGTAATTAAATTGGGAAAATTGATGCTCTAGTTCTGGAAAATAAATTGAACATGCAGTCCACTGTATAGCACATGATTTGGTTATGAATGTTTACATTTTTACAAAATGAATGCTAATCTTTGCCCTAGTGTGCAGACAAATGCTCCAGTTCTGAAAATAAAATCATGTGTTATTTGGCAATCTGAAGTAGATGGCATCATGGACGTGTGCTTGACAAGTTGTGCTTTCCAACTCATCTCTAGAGCTTAAACTGTCTCATGATTGGAAGTGGGTTCATAGGTCAGGATGTAGATGCTGGACGCCAGAGATGTGGTGTGAATATCTGCAGTGCACTGGTTGCTGGTGTACCAAGCCCCAGTGTGCTGGCACGTCGAAGTGATTAAGTCATAAGGAGAGGAACCCTTCAAATGGGAATGTACTCTTGTGAAAGGGACCCCAGAGATTAATCTAGCTTTCTTTCCACTAAGCAAGGGTACAGTCAGAAAACTGTGGTCTGTAACCTGGAAGAGAACCCCTGCCAGATCTAAGTTTCCAGCCTGTGACCAATACCTTTCTATATAGTTTGATGTCACTCTGCATAAGGTAATTAATTGCAACAGACTAAAAGAACTGACTAAGAAAGCATCACTTCCACAAAAGGCCTACTGCTAAAAACGAGATGTAATAATACAGTTAATCACAATCAATGTAAATATGTAACAGAGCACAATTTTTCTGTTTTTCACATTTTTTTTAATAAATGAGAATAACTTAGGACTCTTGAATTCTGAGCAGTTCTGATCAAGTACCTCTTATTTGAACATTATGTCCCTCTGGATGGACTTAGTAGGCCTCTGAACTTCTCAGCCCTGTATTGACTAATTAGCAAATAAGACAAGTTAAACAGCAGTTACCCAAATTACCTCCTCTTTGAAAATGAAAGATGAAAGGCGTGGTTCCTACTCAGGAGCTGACCGGGATGGGGACTGATCACTGAACCTCATAATCCCTCAACATGGGTTTGTGCTAAACTGTGATGTGGTTTTCTGAAGCTCTTTGGGGGAAATCAGGAAAAGTGTGAAGAAAAGGCAGACGTTAACTAGACAATGGAGGGAAGAATGAAAGTAAAGTAGGAGAAACTGACAAGCAAGGATGAGGGGAGAAGACAGTGGGAAGAAGCTGTGCAAAGATCCTGTGGTGAGAGGGAAGACCACAGGTTTGAGACTTTGAAGAATGACTTAAATCCCAAGAGTCAGAGGAGAGGAGTCAAGATGAGACTGTTAGAGACAGCACTTGGAATCTGCAAGTCTGGAGCACAGGGGGATGAAAGAGAGATCATCTCTCATATCATCGCCAATGCAGAATGCTGCTGTCCAATAACTAATTCCTAACCGCGCTTCAAAGCCTAACTTAAGCAGGACCATCTCCCTGTGCTTCAGGTTTCCCTCAGCCACAGAACTCAAAGACAAGAAGCGTGGTTCAGGGATGTGTTTCCCAAAAGGAGACAATGTGAGCAACAGCTTTCAAATGAGTTAAGAGAAGTGGACAGAAGGTAAGGAAGTACACCCACATGGGAAAACAAGGAGTGTTTGAAGATGAGAGGACTGTCATGATTTGCCTGTGAATTGCCCCCACAAGTTCCTGTGTTTACATCCTTAGCTGTTGCTAATGTTAATGTTTTCATGGCATTAGGGAAGTGGAGCCTTCCTGGGGGAAGGCACCAAGAAATCCCATCTTGGGGTTTGGTAGCTCAGCTCTGTTTTCTCTCAGATTGTGGCTGCTGCGACCTGAGCTAACCTCCTGCTTTTGTCTCCAAGCCATGCCTTCCTCTATATGCTTGTCCCCTAGTGAACTATGCCCCCTCTGGAACTGTAATCCAACTAAATCTCCTTTGCTCCCTTACATTGGGTCTGTGTGTTGTCTCATAGGAGCAGAAAGAGTAACTGCAACAAGAACATTATCAGTTCAGAGCAAGAGCTTTGAGTTATTCGTGAATTTTTTTGTCACATACAAAAACTGTAATGCCTTACCAGGAGTGTGGTATAAAGAAATAGTTTTTTTTTTGTTTGTTTGTTTGTTTGTTTTTTTGTGCATGCACAGGTGCACATTTATGTGGCATTGTGAATCAGAAGACACTGTGTGTGCCTGTGGAGGTTCAAGGGTGACTTCAGGAATCCTCCCAGATTACTTTACCTCCCTTTTTGCTTTGCTCTAGAGTTTCCAACGCTCTGTCTTCCAGTGCCTGGAAGTACAGGCAGCTGCCATTTTCGCCTGACATTTTTATGTGGGATCTGGGATCTGAACTCAGGTCCTTCTGTTTGTGAGGCAGAAGCCTAACCCTAAGCCATCTCTCCAGTCCTCCAAATTTGACCTTTACAAAGGTTAAAATAAAATAGATACAACTGACCAATCTGTAAAGAAATTTTTAAAAAGAAAGCATAAAAAATCCAGAGTAGGGAATGTTAATATAGAGTCAACAGAGATCTTTAAGGGTAAAACAATACCAAGAATGTCTTTCTGACCCTAAAGCTAAAAGCACTGCAACAGTCTACAAGCCCCTGTCTCCAACCACATGAAAGCTTGAAGCCTGGACCTTAATGTAATGGAATTTGGAATTTGGGGATATAGGTCATGAGGATGGAGACCTCCAAGGCAAGATTAGTGCCTTCATCAAGGAAATCCTAGAAGCCCCACCCCCCATGTGAGATAAAGTAAACTAGAGGGCCAGCCTTAGCCACACATAAACCCTGACAGTACGTCCATTTTGGACTCCCCAAATCCCAGTACAAGAATAAATTTCCATTCTTTACAAGTCTGTGGTCTTCTGTGGTTATAACAGCTCAAACTCACTAAGATATTAAGTGGGTAATTGACTAGGAAAAACAATCTGTCAGCAAAGCTAATTCAATAAGAAAACAAGTTATACAGTGTACCTAATTGGAATTAGACTGTCAAAAGACAAAATTAGAATAATTTAAAGAACTTAATTTACTTTTAATTTATGAAATACAATAAGGTATTCCAATAAATGGAAGAAAAAGTTACTGTTTATAGATAGCAAAAAGCTGGAGGAAGCAAACACAAAATACAGACTGAACATCTCAAAGCTGTTTTCCTTATACGGCAGAAATTTCATGTACGTCTTCTGTGTGAGGGACCTGAGCAGAGGAAGGTCCATTGCTTGAACTGAAACTAAGCTGTTATAGAAAGATGGCTGCTCGCTCTCTGATCCTGATTTCTGGAAAGACTAATTACATAGCTTGGCTTCTGCTTGGTGACATGGAGCTTTGGCATGAGGGACTCCATTTTTATTTTTAACCTGGTCTAGTGAACCCTCACTCAACAGTTTAGTCCAAAACAATGACTTCCCAGAATTTTTTTTCAACAGAGAAAGTAAAATGAACTTAAAAGTAATCAAGTGACTCACTGTAGTAAGACTTGTCCTTACCAGACCTGAATAATGACTGACATACCAACATGCCCCCATAGGCTATAGAGGAACTCAAGAAAGATAAGAACATACAGTGGAAACCTTCGAGACTAAAACTGGATGAGTGAAGGGAAATGCTCATATCAATGGTGTGGCCCAAAGAGAGGCAGTTTAGTATGCCACAAGAGGCCTGAAACCCCCACAAGAGTAGACAAGCCAGAGGGAACCCTGGAGTCTATAGAAGTAGACAGGCAGCAGGGAGGGAGGGAGTAGGATGGATTTATGAAGGGAATGGAGGGAGACGGGAGGGAGAGGGGATGAAGGGAAGAAGAGATATGTATGTAATATGTTTGTAAAACTAGAAAAATAAAATTAAAAAAAGAAATCATTCAAGTGTCCAGCTGGACAAATAACAGAAGAGGTACTTGGGAATTCCCATAGCAGCAATCCAGGAGACATAAAGCTGGCCTCCTGCTCCTGCCACTAAACCACATCATGTAAAGCAAAAACTTTACTGATTGTTAACAGCAAAAGTAGATTTTTTTTTCCTTAAATTGATGTCCCCTTAACCTGCAACTTATTTTTACTTATTTTTGTTTTGCGAGTGTGTGTGTGTGTGTGTGTGTGAGTGTAAAAGAGAGAGAGAGAAGGAGGAAGCACCCACCGTAGCTCACAGATAAAGGTCAGTAGACAGTTTTGGAGAGACAGTTCTTTCCTTCTACCCGATAGGTTCCTGTATTGAATTTGGGTCACCAAGCTTGAGCTCCAAGCACTTTTGCCCTTTGAGCCATCTCACCAGCCCAGTTTGCAAGTTTTATTGACATTTCCAATAATATCACTTTTATGGCCTCCACTTTAAGAATTTTGTAAAGAGCTGGAGAGATGGCTCAGCCTGAGTTTGGATTCCCATATCTTACATAAAAATGCCAAGTGGAAATGGTGGTGGTCTATGATTCTGGCCCAGGAAGGCAGGGTCTGGGAAACCTCAAAACAAAGCAATAAGGAGGTAGAGCATTCCAGGGGATTCCTAAAGTCACCCCTGGGCCTCCATGGGCCCTCTTCTGTGTGTGTGTACACACTCACTCACTCACAAATAAATGAATAAATAAATGTCAAAAATTAAAAAAAAAAATTTGTATATTGTGAGCCAGGTGTGGAAGCTCACACTTGCAATGTCATCACTGAAGAGGCTGAAGCAGGAGAATTGCCTTGAGTTCACCGCCAGCCTGACCTACAAATTGAAATCCTGTCTGAAAACAATAAAACCAGGGCTGGAGAAATGTCTCAGGGGTTAAGCCTCTGTCTCAAAAACAGAAGGTACTGAGTTCAGATCTCCAGGATCCCACATAAAAATGCCAGGAGAAAATGGTGGCTGCCTATACTTCTGATCCTGGAAGGCAGAGCCTAAGAAACTCCAGAGCAAAGCAAAAAGAGGAGGTAGAGCGATCCATGATGGCTCCCAAAATTAACCCTGGGCCTCCACAGACATAGACACACACACACACACACACACACACAGAAACACAAACATGATAAATAAATAAATCTTTTTTTAAAAAATGAAGAACAACCGGGGCTGGAGAGGTGGCTCAAGGGTTAAACCTCTGCCTTGCAGGCAGAAGGTCCTGAGTTCGGATCCCAGATCCCACATATAGACGCCGTTTGGAAGTGGGGGCAGCCTGCGTTTCTGGTCCTGGTAGGGCGGAGCCTGTGAATCCCGGAGCAGAGTAAACAAGGAGGTGTGGAGGTGGTCCATGGTGGTTTCCGAATTCGTCCATAATTCTACACACATACACACGCATACACTCATACACGCACAATTGAATAAATAATAAATAATTTTAAAAATGAATAACAACCAAAGAATCCCATGCACTGTAATTGGACTGAACTGTTATTCCCAGTTTCAAATACTTTTGTAGTGCAGGAAAGTTTTCAATACTAGTCATATACTTGAAATAAAAGTCTTCAGAAAATACTAAACAAATGAGCAGTAATTACTACACAACTGGATGGCTCTGATGGGAAAACCCAACTCATTTTCTTTAACCTCTCTTCTGTCTCACCTGCAGCAAGTTCTATGCCTGTGGACATTGTGTCACACAACCCTCAGGCCTAGTCCAACTGACAGACATCACAGAAACATCTGTGCACACTGACTCACAGGAAGGAATGATGTTCCCAAGAGTCAAAATAAACAGCACTCTTCCACCTCCTACAAGGAGTTCACCTTATGCCTTGCATCGTAGCTGAGAACTGCCAGGGATTCCCTTTCCAAAGCACGGTGTATATCATATTGGGTTTTGACAAGATGATGGTAAACAGATGTTTTTAAAAGCTACACATTTATTTGTCATGTACATTAGGAATAACTGTAAGTGGCCCTTCAAACCTGATTTTCACAGACATTACTGACCAAAATTTAAAATGATGTAATGAGGGATTTTGTTGTTGCTGCTATTGCTGTTTACAATGCTGGAGATCAAACCAGTACATAGGGGGGATGAACTTTACCACTGAGTCACATGTCTAACTTTGTCTGATAATTTAAATATGTAAATTATAAATAAATTTGCATTTATTTAGTCGGTTCATTTAGATGTAAGTGTTGCTTGACCTGTAAGATAACCATAGAGAAGGTGGCTCATGGGTGACTAGAAAACTGGTGTATTTAATTCGTTTACTAAAAATCAGTTTCATCCCACAGAAACCAACCACCAAAGAGAAGGACGAAAGGTATATAAGTCTATGATTCAACATAATGATCTCAAGCTGGGAAAGGGGGACTGTGGTTAACCCCATCTTCATTTGCTTTCTGTCGCTATTACAGAACAGCTGAGAGTGAGTAGTCGATAAAGACAAGAGGTTTGGTTTGACTCATCCTATAGAAGGTCCACAAACAAGGCAGTAGCATCTGATTGGCTTCTGTTGATACCTCACAGTGAAAACAGGAAGGGCTCCCTTTTAGAACAGAAGCAAGAGCTAAACTCGTCAGGCAACCTGCCCTTGGGCAGCTAATTCAGTTCCTGGAGCATGAGAGCTCCCTCAGGCACTGATTCTTCCACAGAGGTTCGCCCCCACGACCCTCGGATGGCTTACTAGACCCTGCCTCCCATTGCTGCTGCACAGAAGTCGGCCTCAGCCGTAGAGACAGCCAGCCACTGCTTTACCCAGAGTGTAAGTGGAGTAACCGAAACCTGGGAGAAGACTTGTCAGTAGTGTGTGCAATGTCCTGCAGGCAGTTCTCAGACCTCTCCGTCTCGGTATTGGCGCAAAATGTTGGCTGCCCAGAAGACACGACCGTGTGCACCCCCAAGCCACCAGCCATGAGATCCTGATCTCTCCTTTGTGCCCATCCGCCCCCTAAGATGACAGAGGGGCAATAAGGGACCCTATCAGAGGATGGAAGGATACAGAACAGAAGTCATTCTTATGGATCACAGAGCTCTGACTCAGGCTGGAAACGTCTGGAAAAAAGCATCATTCATGGAGTATTCTAGTGAGCAAACACCAAGTGCAATGCGTGCGTGCGCACACTCACTCACAAATAAACTTAAGATGTGTTCCAAGTCGGCTCTGTCTTAAAGTCAGCCCACACTGGTTAAGCACCCATTTTTTCAGGCTGTGCTGCTTCAAGAGTTCAAGGGCAATTCTCTGAAGGACATGGGTCTAAGTGATGTGGGAGGCAGGTGATCCTGTGGGGGAAATACTCGTGCAGAGCTAGGAGTGCTACGGCAGGGGAAGGTAAACATCATTCACCCTCAAGTTCCTTTGGGAACAAGCATGGGTTTTGGACTCGAAAACCTGGCTTTGAATTCCAGCTGCACCCTAAGTGGGGTGCTCTCGTTCTATATTTATGTCAGCAAAACTTCATGAACCTCCCCAATAAACAAAGTGCTGGTTGAGCTGAGGGATCCTTCACCTGCTTTCAGTTATTGGCATCTGCCAGCGAACTTAGAGGTCACATAACTAAGCAGTCACTCTCAAGGGCTTTGCTGAAGATGGCCCCTCTAGTAGCCTCACCTGTCTGTGTTGTGTTTAGGAAGTGGGAGGCAGCTCAGATTGGACGAAACCAGCTCATCCAACTGCACCTTCAGAGAATACAAAAGAAAGAAGAAGGAAGGCAAGAAGAAAAGGAAAGGAGAATGAGACAGAAAAAGAGAGAGAGAAGGAAGGAAGCAAGGAAAGAGAGAGGAAGGGAGGGAGGGAGGGAGGGAGGAAGGGAGAGAGGGAGGGAGGGAGGGAGGGAGGGAGGGAGGGAGGGAGGGAGGGAGGGAGGGAGGGAGGGACAAAAACATGTCTCCTATGGAGAGCTATGAAGTTTGATTATATGTGTCTAGTCCACCAACTACTTTTCCTTGCCTCTACTTATCTTCATTTTCCTCATCTCAGATCATTCTATCTTCTTATCCCTTTAAACCTTTGGGTTTACTTGGCAAACTTGAAATTGACTTTCCTGTCCTCACATGATTAGCATGAGTAAATTCTTTCTCTATAGCAAAACATTTCAGTAATTGGCAAATGACACTGCAGGCAACAGAAGCCTGGTTTGGTAGCTATGCTAATTAATTCTAGATGTACATCTTTTCAAAGTTAAAAATCTTCAAAGCTAAGAAACAATTTATAGTTTTGTCCCTATCTGCTTGTGCGTGAACTTGGTTGCTATTAACTGACATTATTATCTCATTGGCACATCATGCAGTGTTGATTCTCCATAGTTTTAATCATTGTTTTAAATGTCACCCAAAATGATTACACTATCACTCAACATTGACATAGCTCATGTCTGCAGTCCTAGGACCCAAGGGGATCAGGACCTTCAAGGCCAGCCTTGACTACATAGTAAATTCCAGGCCAGCCAGGGCTACATGAGACTGTCTCAAAAAAGCAAAAAGGGGGCTGGAGAGATGGCTCAGGGGTTGTGACTCTGTCTCACAAACAGAAGGTTGTGAGCTCGGATCCCAGGTCCCATGTTAAAAAAAAAACAAAACCAAAAAAAAAAAAAAAGCAAAAAGGAAGGGAAGAAGGGAGGGAGGGAGGGAGGGAGGGAGGAAGGGAGGGAGGAGAAAAGTGGAAAGGAGTGAGGGAAGAAAAGAAAAGGAGGAAGGGAAGGAGGGAAGGAGGGAGGAAGGGAGGGAGAAGAAAAGTGGAAAGGAGTGAGGGAAGAAAAGAAAAGGAGGAAGGGAAGGAGGGAGGAAGGGAGGGAGAAGAAAAGTGGAAAGGAGTGAGGGAAGAAAAGAAAGGAAGGAAGAAGGAGGAGGAAGGGAGAAGGGAGGGAGGAAGGGAGGGGAAGAAGTGGAAAGGAGTGAGGGAAGAAGAGGAAGGGAAGGAGGGAAGGAGGGAGGAAGGGAGGGAGAAGAAAAGTGGAAAGGAGTGAGGGAAGAAAAGCAAAGGAGGAAGGGAAGGAGGAAGGAGGGGAGGGAGGAAGGGAGGGAGGAAGGGAGGGAGGAAGGAAGGGAGGAAGGAAGGGAGGAAGGAAGGAAGGAAGGAAGGAAGGAAGGAAGGAAGGAAGGAAGAGAAGGAAGAGAAGGAAGGAGGGAGGAAGGAAGAGAAGAAAGATTACATGGATGGGAGAAAAGGAAGGAGAGAGGAAGGGAGGAAGAGAAAATGGGAATGTTGGTGTTAGAGACACAAAACTTCTTAGGAAGAATGACTGTATTTTCATGTTTTCAGTAAATTAGAAAATGTGGTATATATATATATATATATATATATACACACACACACACAATGGAATACTATTCAGCTGTCAGGAAAAAAAGAATTAATGGAATTTGCTAGTAAATATATGAAGTTGGAAAAAATTATACTTAGCAAAGTATCCCAGATACAGAAAGACAAACACCACATCTTCTCACAAGCAGAGCCTACCATTAAACTGTCACTATGACGTAATCAAATAGAAATTTTTGTAACACCCACAAACTGCAAAAAAAAAGGGGAGAAGGAAAATCTCAAAGAGTAGAGACAAAAGAACACAAGCAAATAGATGAACAAGGCATCTATGAAAGAAAGGTTTTAATAGGGAGGGAAGAACAGGGAGAGGACACAGTAAGGAGCAGAGTTTGCCTTCCGGTAACCGATCACCTGCAAACTAACTTTTAACCCTTCCTCCTTAATGCCAGCGAACATATGCCCAGTACTGTAAACCTATGGAAGGGGAGAAAAATCAACACTAAACAGGATCAGTTGTCTTAGCATTAACCATAAATATCTGATAACAAATCGTCTAAACATAAAATCTTATTATATCCTTAGATAAGAAAAAAAAATAGGGCCTGGAGAAGTGGCTCAGGGGTTAAGCCTCCGCCTTGCAGGCGAAAGGTCCTGAGTTCGATTCCCAGATCCCACGTATAGACGCCAGGCGGATGCGGGGCAGCCTGCGTTTCTGGTCCTGGTGGGCGGAGCCTGTGAATCCCGGGGCAGAGTAAACAAGGAGGAGGTGGAGGCGTCCATGGTGATTCCCGAATTGGCCCGTGGTTCTACACACACATACACACACACACACACACACACGCACACACACACATTTGAATAAATTTTTAAAAAAGAAAAAAATAGCAACACTCAACCAAAATGCAGCCTATTACAATAAGTGAAACAGAAAACCACAACCAACCAGAGTGCAGAATACCAACGACCCTAAAATGCTCAGCCCTAATCAGACCATGCAAATCCCTTCCTATCCTAAGGCTCGGGGAATCTTGCAGAAAAGGGGAAAGATTGTAAGAGTCTGAAGATGGGAAGGTCCACTGCCGGCCAGAACACTCCAATCAGGGCAGAGCTGTTGTATCCAGGAGTTCACTGCAGTGAGAGCTACTACGTCCAGAGCTACACAGTGGCTGACATATCAGTATTCCCCCATGGACCACAAGGATCTCAAGAGAAATTATTACATGCAGTGGGAATCATAGGGGCAGGAGCTAGATAGGTAAAGAAGAGTCCTGTGGGTTTACCCACTGAAAGGCCACTTATACTGTCACAGAAGCCCGGCTCCTTCATAATATAGAAGCCCTGTGGTTCACACAAGCAGAGTTATGAGGAAAGCACAGGGCTGGGTGAGGCTTCTGGAGATGATGCGGGGACATTCCAGGGACCGAGGACATCAGTGGGGGACTGCAGAGGCTGGGGACTGCAGCAAGGTCCCAGTCAGTGAGGGATGTTTGTAGTTGCTGGTGTTGGGCAGGTGCTACTCAGCCCTGCTGTCCTGAACACCGTAGAGAGCCCAACCACATGGAAATTCACCTCTCAGGCTGCTGTCTGCCAGGAAAGGGCTGAATCCTGCCCAGATGTGAACCATAAAACTCACAGCCTCGGCTCCCAGCCCCCATATAATGGAAGCATCATACTAGAGGTGTCTTTGCATCCAGTAGACAACGCTGCATCATCCTCACACGTGGAGGCGGGCACATGCAGCAGCACGCTCACGCACAGAGCGCGTTGGTCCTCTTGAATAAAGCCGCCAGCTCATGCGTCCAGTCATTAGGACATGGCTTTGCGTGTGGGAGATGTGGGTTGTAGGGTTTGGCTGCTGATGGACCTTAATAGATAAGCACAGTGAGAACATCTGGTTTCCATTGAGATCCTACTCCGTGTGTGAACGTGTGTGTTTAATCAGCTTAGGATTTACCCCCTTCAAAGCTTTGTACTGAGTGGATGACAATGTCCTTTATTTAAAACCAAACCAAACCAAACAAAATGCTGTTAGCTGCAGGATGGTGTGGAAGGAGTAGGGGAGAGTTCTGGCCAATTGACTTTGCTTCAAGAACATATTACACAGTCACCTCGCCCTAGTGAAGTAGTAGAGATGTTTCTCATTGACCTTTCCAGCCCCAATTATTTAGTGTGAGGCAGAGCCTGCATGGAAAATGCCAGCACAATTTTCAGCTAAGAGGGAGCTAAGCACTAGTTGTGTCTTTAAAATATGCCCCTATGTCCTGTATTCACGCTCATTAGTACTATTTATTACATATACTATCACATTTAATATGCTTGCAGTTACATCTCTGTGATTTTTGCCTAATTATTTTTTAAAAATTCTTAGGCGTGAAAGGACTAGGCTTTGTTGACTATCATAAAAAAAAATGGATGGCCTTCCAGAAAGTTTTTAAACCAACTTTTAATTTTAACAATGATACATGAAAAACTCTCATTCATATACCCTCGGATTCTTATCCACATTGAATCCCTACCAGTCTGGCAGGAGAAAATTGTCATCTCGTTGTTTCAATTTGTTTCTCCTCAGTTACTCATTAGCCAAGCATTTTTTTTTTAATTGGCACATAAAAATGACACTTGGGGCCCAGAATGATGTCTCAGTGGCAAAGGTGCTTATCATACAAGCTTGACCATCCAGTTTGCTCCCCAGAACTGACATGAAAGTGGAAAGCAGACAATAGTGTTCCTCTGCTTACAGGGAACACAGGAAACAGTTATGGGAAATGCCACTGGGTCCTTGCACCTCATTGGAGAGGAAGACCCAGAGGAGAGTTTGGCATGCTCATTAAAGGATGCTCCGGGGATGGGAGGGGGAGGCACTGGGGGATGGGGAGGAAAGGGGGAGGGGAGGGGGCACGGGGGGGGGGGTGGAGGGAGGGAAGGACAGGTGTACCTGTTAAGTTTGTATGAGTGGAAATAAAAAAAAAAAAAGAAAATAAAAGAAAGTGAAAGGCAGGAATGACACCACAAAAGTTGTTCTTTAAGCACACACACACACATATCATGAGCACATGCACATACTTGCACATGCACACACACACATGCACACATAGAGAGAAATAAACAATAATAAAGAAAAATTTCCTAGGGCTGGAGAGATATCTCAGGGGTTAAGCCTCTACCGCAAAAGCAGAAGGACCCAAGTTCCAATCCAGATCCGAAGTAAAAAAAAAAAAAAGAAAAAGAAAAATTTCTGGAAGGCCATTCATTTTTTTTATGATAGTCAACAAAGCCTAGTCCTTTCACACCTAAGAATTTTTAAGGTGCATTATTTACATGGTGCCATGCAACTGTTTTGATGCATGTGTATACATTGTGTTAGATTCATATCGAGATTGACTAAGTATCTAATGCTTGCTTTTTAACCACATGGATATTATATTGTGTAAAATTTCTCTTTATACCCTTTGTCCATTTTTCCAAAGACTACTGACATTTTTTATTGAGTTATAGTATTTCCTAAGATGTAGATAATGAACATAAATATTATTCATAATAAATGCAAATGTAGAACTCAGAATCATTGCACTTATCTTCAGGTTTTGACTGTTATAATCTTGCATGATAGAAAGAAACTAGAATCAGGTTGGAGAGATGGCTCAGGAGTTAAGCAGAGGTCCTGAGTTCAAATCCCAGATCCCACATAAAAATGCCAAGTGGTAAAAAGGCAGCAGCCTGCACTTCCAATCCTGAAAGGGGGAGCCTGGAAAACCACAGTCAAGGCAAAGAGGAGGTAGAACAATCTAGGGCAATTCCCATAGTCACCCATGGGACTCCACAGGCACACACAGTGCCCTCTGATACACATACACACACACACACACACACACACACACACACACGCGCGCGCGCGCGCAAATAAAAATAAAATTTAAAAAAAAGAAGGAAGCTAGAATCATTCTTAAACCTTTTTTCAAATACATTGTTGAGAGTTTTAAGATAATTTTGGACAGTTAAAGAAATCACAACCTTTTGATTATGTCTTTAGGAATCACCATAAGCTGAAGGGTTATAGTAAGTCGCCTTTGCTGCTACAAGATGGTCTCAGAGTGTGTAAGTAGGCCCTGCAGTGTGTGGAAATGTGGTGGGGAAGCACAGCTGTGAAATAAGAAGCCCCTTGGCCTAGCACTTCATGCCACCCACCTCTTGTTTAGCAGAGGCACCACTTATAAAAATACGTGCAATGGGGTTGGAGAGATGTCTCAAGAGTTAAGATGCTGACTCACAAGCAAAAGGATCTGAATTTGGATCCTTCATCCCACATAAAAACACCAGGCAGAAATGGTGGCGGCCTGCACTTCTGGCAGGGGAACAAGGGGCTATATTGTGGCTTATGATAGTCTGGTTACAGTTCCCCATGCAGCGTGGCAGGAGATCTGACACCAGACTAGGGGCTGCTGAGAGAGGAACAGTCCCTACTTGCCAGATCAGCATGTCTGGCCGAGTGTAACAAAGGATGTCAACTTCTCTAACCAGCTCCACTATCTTTTTTTTTTTTTTTTTTTTTTTATTTATTCAATTGTGCGTGTGTGTGTATGTATGTGTGCGTGTGCATGTGTATGTGTGTGTAGAACCACGGACGAATTCGGGAACCACCATGGACGCCTCCACTTCCTCCGCCCCGGGATTCACAGGCTCCGCCCTACCAGGACCAGAAACGCAGGCCACCCCCGCTTCTGCCTGGTGTCTATACGTGGGATCTGGGATCCGAACTCAGGACCTTCCGCCTACAAGGCAGGGTTTCAATTGTGTGTGTGTGTATGTATGTGTGAATTCGGGAATCACCATGGACGCCTCCACCTCCTGCTTGTTTACTCTGCCCGGGATTCACAGGCTCCGCCCTACCAGGACCAGAAACACGGGCCGCCCCCACTTCCGCCTAGCGTCTATATGTGGGATCTGAGATCCGCATAGGCTTAACCCTTGAGCAACCTCTCCAGCCCAAGTACCGATTCTTTACAAATGTCCCAGAGATCAAACCTTCAATCCTCAACACCCATATCTAACTATGACACACAAAGGAGCAGCCAACCATATAAACTGTCACCCAGGTCTCTTTATAGGGTCCAAAGATGGGGGAGGGAGATTGTTAAGGGTTATAATTTGGGTGGTTCTCTATTTAGGTCCATAGATTAGATCATGTACTCATTTTTCCTACTGAGCATGCATTTTCCCACAATACATCTGCTTTTAATCATATTCACACCCAATTACGCACAGACATAAGATGGCCAACCATGAATTTCCCTTAAAAGATTGTTTAAGGGCACATTGTTAGCCTTACTAGATAGGAATGTGCAAAATCATTGTGATAGTTAATCCTGGGGGTTCACACACCTGGTATTAACTAAAATCAACTGGGACCACCTGAAGAGATTATATCCACCCTAGATCCCATCGGAACCTCCATAGATCTCATAGGAACCTCCCAGTAATGGATCATATAAAAGCCACAGAACAGAAGACAGAGGAGCAGGGAAGACGTTCGTTGGCTACTCCTTTCTGCCTGCGGACGCGGCTGAGGAAGCATCGTGGAAGGCTCTCATCTCCCCGCTGCCATGTCGAAGTCAGAGTCTCCCAAGGAGCCTGAACAGCTTCGGAAGCTCTTCATCGGAGGACTGAGCTTCGAAACGACCGATGAGAGTCTGAGGAGCCATTTTGAGCAATGGGGAACGCTCACCGACTGCGTGGTCATGAGAGATCCAAACACCAAGCGCTCCAGAGGCTTCGGGTTTGTCACATACGCCACCGTGGAGGAAGTGGATGCAGCCATGAATGCAAGACCACACAAGGTGGATGGAAGAATTGTGGAACCAAAGAGAGCTGTATCCAGAGAAGATTCTCAAAGACCAGGCGCCCACTTAACTGTGAAAAAGATCTTTGTTGGTGGCATTAAAGAAGACACCGAAGAACATCACCTACGAGATTATTTTGAGCAGTATGGGAAAATCGAAGTGATTGAAATCATGACAGATCGAGGCAGTGGGAAGAAGGGGGGCTTTGCTTTTGTTACCTTCGACGACCATGACTCCGTGGATAAAATTGTCATTCAGAAATACCATACTGTGAATGGCCACAACTGTGAAGTAAGAAAAGCCCTTTCGAAACAAGAGATGGCTAGTGCTTCATCTAGCCAGAGAGGTCGAAGTGGTTCTGGAAACTTTAGTGGTGGTCGTGGAGGTGGTTTCAGTGGCAATGACAATTTTGGCCGAGGAGGAAACTTCAGTGGTCGTGGTGGCTTTGGTGGCAGCCGTGGTGGTGGATACGGTGGCAGTGGAGATGGCTATAATGGATTCGGTAATGATGGAAGCAATTTTGGAGGTGGTGGAAGCTACAACGACTTTGGCAATTACAACAATCAGTCTTCAAATTTTGGACCTATGAAGGGGGGTAACTTTGGAGGAAGGAGCTCTGGCCCCTATGGAGGTGAAGGCCAATGTTTCACCAAACCACGAAACCAAGGTGGCTATGGCGGTTCCAGCAGCAGCAGTAGCTATGGCAGTGGCAGAAGGTTTTAATTTGCTGCCAGGAAACAAAGCTTAGCAGGAGAGGAGAGCCAGAGAAGTGACAGGGAAGCTACAGGTTACAACAGATTTGTGAACTCAGCCAAGCACAGTGGTGGCAGGGCCTAGCTGCTACAAAGAAGACATGTTTTAGACAATACTCATGTGTATGGGCAAAAAACTCGAGGACTGTATTTGTGACTAATTGTATAACAGGCTATTTTAGTTTCTGTTCTGTGGAAAGTGTAAAGCATTCCAACAAAGGGTTTTAATGTAGACCTTTTTTTTCACCCATGCTGTTGATTGCTAAATGTAATAGTCTGATCATGACGCTGAAAAAAAAAAGAAGACAGAGGAACAGGAGAGCTTCTCTAAAGCTGTGTTCTTCCCTCCTCCGCCCCACCCTCCAAGTCTTCAACTCGACTAGAGACTCTCTAGGAATCCTCCAGCCTTCAGCCAGCACCCTCGGACCTACTGGACTGAGCAGCACCCTCGGACCTACTGGACTGAGCAGCTACTTGGCAGTTGTTATTGGACTACCTCAGCCATATTTTGTAGCCAACTCAATAAATTCCATATATATATTCATTCTGTGGATTCTGTGACTCTAGAGAATCCTAACTAATACAACCATGTAATGCCAGATTGGCCCCTTTATTCTTTATACCCGGATACATTACGAATAGAAACTATATTTGATGGTTGCGGGACAGATTTACTCATTTTCTAGATAGGGGAGTCCAGAATTTCCAGATACATTGTTTGAAAAGAGATATGTGTGCATAGTCCGTGCAGATAAAGGACCTAAGATACCAAATGCATTACCAGAAGAGGGGGAGGTGGTTAACCCAAGCTAAATGTGGGGGGGGGAAGAAGGGGTTACCAAGTTCTTAAACTCTTCCCTATGTTTACCTGCCTCAAGACCCTGTGTCAAAAGAGAGACAGAGAGAGAGAGGCAGGAAGAGAGAAAAGGAGAAAAGGAGGAAGGGAGAAAGGAAGGGAGGGAAGACAAGGAAGGGAGGGAAGGAAGGAAGAAAAAAGAGAAGGGAGGGTACCATGCGGCTTCTAGGGATTGAACTCAGGTCACCAGGGTTGCAGCAGATGCCTTATCAGCCGAGCAGTCTCATCAGCCCTGTGCCTCATCTTTCAAAGCTCCTCAGTATTGCTTCCCCCAGCAGCCTTGCTGACATTACATCCCTCCTCACCTGCAGCAGGGCCAATGCCACCATATCCTGTTCTGTGCTGTGGTGGTACCTTACACTCAATCTGTCTGTGCCGTGTGGCATGGCATCTTGTGCAAGCCTGGTGCACAAGTAAAGTGCCCAATAAATATCTAGCAAATATCTAGCAAATGGGCTCAATTTTGGGTTTTTTTTCCCCCACATTCCTTCCTTCTTTGGCTGAGGAACTTGGGTTGCTCCCCTACTACTCTGAATGCAACCATCCTCGATTTGACATCACAGTTGGTCTGCCCGGTCTATGCTCTGCCGCTGCCATGCCTGCTCACTCCCTCGGCTGGGCGATTTCCTTACCATGCTGATCATCCGGCCTTTGTTCCTCTAAGCAGTCTCTCTTCTGGATTGCCCTCTTCATAGCCCAATTCCATGACAAACCCAGGGTCTTCTCCCTTTGGAAGTTATCCATGATAATGCTTTTTAATTTGTATGATGTTTAGACAAACCTCTTTTAAAATATTTTTTATTTATTCTTTGACAATTTCATACTAGTGTCCAATGTAGTCTCACACTCTCCCATGATCTCTCCTTTCCTCCCAACCCTACTCCCTTTGGGTTTCGTCTTCCCAACAAATCTCCTGCCTACTTTCATGCCGTGTGTGTGTGTGTGTGTGTGTGTGTGTGTGTGTGTGTGTGATTAAATTTAGTTAGGATTGCTTATGTATGCATGGGATTATTATTTCCTGGAGTTACCAGAGGCTATACTCCACTGAAGAAAAACGACTCCCTCCTTCTATCAGTAGCCATTAACTGCCAATAGCTCCTCAGCTAGGGATAGGGTGGGGCCTCACAAGCCTTTCCCAATTGTTGCTACCACGCTGAATGGCTTGACCCTGTGGAGGTGTTACACAGCTGCTATGAGTTCACGTGTACAATAGCCATGATACTGCCCAGAAAACAACACTTTTCCCATCTTCTGTCTCTTTGATTTCTCTGAGCCTGAGACCTGGGTATGACGTAGAGGGGCACTCAGCAGTCTTTACTCTTAGCACTTGACCAATTATGAGTCTCTGCATTAATCCAGGTCCACTGCAGAAAGAAGCTTCTCTGGCCAAGGGTTAGGAGCAGCATAAATACTTAGAAGACAGTCTAACGGCATGTCCAGTTAGCAAACCAACAGTAGTAATAGGTTCCTCCCTGTAGCCCAAGACCTCCCAGCCATGGGTTTTTGAGCAAGTTTACATGAGTTCCTTCCTGTGGAGCGAACCTCAGAGCCAGCCAGAAAGCAGGAGCCTCTTTTTTTAAGACCATCCCATTTCAAATACTTGGTGATATTTGGTTTGGTCCTGAATTTTGCTGGCAAAGGGCATTCATTCTTATTTTCTATACAGCGAACCCATTGTTTTTTCTAGTTTAACTTTTAAGTATAAAAAATACAAAAAGAGGGGCTGGAGAGGTGGCTCAGGGGTTAAGCCTCTGCCTTGCAGGCGGAAGGTCCTGAGTTCGGATCCCAGATCCCATGTATAGATGCCAGGCGGAAGCGGGGGCGGCCTGCGTTTCTGGTCCTGGTAGGGCGGAGCCTGTGAATCCCGGGGCGGAGGAAGTGGAGGCGTCCATGGTGGTTCCCGAATTCATCTGTGGTTCTACACACACACAGACATACGCGCACGCACACATACATACGCACACATGCACAATTGAATAAATAAAAAAATTTAAAAAAAAGAGTAACTTCTGGTTCATTTATCACTTCATGGGTTTGCCAGGTTTTTCCATATAAATCATATGTTCCTTCAGGGGAGTTCCTTCCATGTCTGCGGTTGTTCATAAAACTCTAAGCATTCAATCAACAGCGTATTTTTATTTAGACAAGCAAAAAAGCTTCCCAAGTAATTTTAGAAATATGATCATTTTAGCCAGTGAGATATGTCAGTGGCAAGACGCTTGCCATGCAAGCCCAGTAAGTTAAGTTTGAATCCCCGATCCCCTCATGAAGGTGGAGAAAGAGAGCTGACTCTACTACATCTTCCTCTGGTGGTTATTTACAGATGTCAACTTGACCCCTGAAGGCTGAGACTTTGGACACATCTGTGAAGAATTAGTAATTAAGGTATGGAGAGATGGCTCAGGAGTTAAGTCTCTACCTTGCAAGCAGAAGGTCCTGAGTTCAGATTCCAGATTCCACATAAAATGCCAGACAGAAATGGTGGTGACTAGTACTTCTGGCCCTGGAAGGCAGAGCCTGGAATACTCTAGAGCAGCAAAGAGGAGGTAGCTGAAATTCAGGGTGATTCCTAAAGTCACTCTTGGACCTTGTGATAGTTAATCTTGGGTGTCAACTTGACATACCTGATATTAACTAAGATCAGCTGAGACCACACCTGGCAAGATCAGTTCCAACCACCTGAAGAGATTATCTGGATAATACAAAGATCAGCCCTAGATCCCATCATCCCAGAGATCCCATTAGAACCTCTCAGTAGAGGACCACATAAAAGGAGCCACAAAACAGAAGACAGGAGACAGAAGAGAAGAGACTCTCTGTAGTTGTGCTAGTAGTTGCTCTTCCCTCCAGCTGCCAGGTTTCTTCGCTTCTTGGACCCTCTATCCCTGCAACTTTCCAAGTCTTCAATGTGATTAAAGACTCTAGGAATCCTCCAGCCTTCAGCCATCACCCACTGGACTACTGGACTGAGCAGTTACTGGCAGCCATTGTTGGACTATCTCAGCCATTGGCGAGCAAGAAAGTATATCCTGCTCTCAGATCTTTCTGTGGAGATGGTGTGGCCAGTTCTCTCAAACTCCATTGTTAATATGAACTTTCCTCCTAAGGAAATCAAGAATTTTACACTGGAATAAATCTCTTGTTTGAATTCAGCAATGAAACTAACACATCCCTTATCTTTCATAGGCGCACATATACCAGAACACGTGCATCACACACAATAATGAATAATTTTAAGGAATATGATTCCATAAATAGTATAAAATAATCATAAGATATCAGAGACTAAAAACTAACCCACCCCTACTGTGTCCCTCTGTTTTGTTGTTACTAGAGATTCGTTGCTATTCTCTTACTCTAACAAAATATCTGAAGCTGGATAATTTAGAGGATTTGTCTTCTTAGAACATGTAAGTTTAGTTATGTTCTTATTAGTTTGTTGTTTACTTGAGAAAGAGAGAAATAAGACACACATATAATCAGATGTCAACTTTTGGGAGTCATTTCTCTTTCTGCCATGTGAGTTCTAGAGATGTACCTCACCTGTAGAAGTTCACCTGCACTGTTGCTGATCAATTCACCATCAAATGATTTAAGAAAACAAGGGTTTATTCTCTTATGATTTCTGGTTACACTTGTTTGTGCATCTTAGCAAGAGATCTTACTCTAACACTAAGGGACTGAGGGAACTGGACACATCATCTCCACATTACAGCTAAGAGGAGGACAATCCTCACTTGCCAGACTAGCATGTCTGGTCAAGTATACACAAGGATGCCCCTTTTCTTTAACAGTTCCCTCCATTTTATTCACCTGTCCAGGGACTAGCCCCACCCACCATGGGCTGGGCCTTCCCCATCCACTAGACAATCTCCTACAGGTTTGCTCTGGGATTAACTCAACTACCAGTTTTCTACAAATGGGCCCAGAGTTCAATCCCTCAACCATCAAGCTGACACCTGTGCCTAACTGTGTGATAGGTACCTTTACCTGTTTTTGATGCTTTTAAGATAGGTACAACCAAATTCACCATTCTCCTTCTTCAGGCTCTAGAGTGCCAATTACAGACCTGCACCACCATACATAAATATAGTGAACTTATAATAGTTTCAATCCTTATACCACATACCATCCCTCCTTCTTTTCCCCTTACAACCTTTTCTCTCCCCCGCCAGACTCCATCCTATGTTCAAATCTTTTCACTTGCACGGTACACTGTGTTTCACCTAGTCTATCTTTTATGACATATGTTTGACCTGATTCATGCTCCAGCAAGCATCCTAGACCAGTGGGTACACTGTACTGGTGAAGAATCTACTGAGACTTTTACAGTTGGACTGAATGTGGCTTGCACTAAGAAGATATTTATGTAATGTAATGTTAATCTGTAGTTATGCGGTAAAATTTTATAATCTACCTTATGATATTGTGTGGTGGGATACTAAAGACTAAGCATTTCTCAAGGGACTTTGTCATTTATCTTGGGAAAAAATAATGCATGTGTGGTGTACGTGGATAGCTATGTTATGTTAGGTGGAACTATGACATATCTTACTGATTTTATGTGGAGATTTCCATTGAGGAAAACATCTTCCTTTTCTTCCCCATTAGCATTAGTCCTCATCAGTCTTGTAGAGAGGGGTAAAGCTTCTTGAGATCGTTCTCATACTATGGTGAGATGTTGATAAAACAATTCTGGTGCAATTCTTGTGTAAGCACATATATCTGCCATGAAATCTTGTATGCCACAACCATGTCATGTCCAGAGGATAATGTGCAGCCCACCACTGTCCCATTTTAGGTTCTTACAATTTTGTCACCCCCTCTTTCAAGATGTTCTCTGAGCCTTGGGATGGAGGTGGGTGAGGCATATATGTGCTGTTTAGGGACAAGCAGTCATAGTCACTTATTTTCTGCATCTTGACAGGTCATGCTTTTCGGTAATAAGCACTTCTTTTGTGGAAGAGGGTTTCTAGGTTGAGTGCTGAGTGCTCTTCCAAACTACAGTATAATAACAGGTATTTTTCAAAGCAGTTTGGTATACTGTCTTCCTAGATAAACATTTACAGTTTGTTCTTCCATTGTGACTTATTTCCTTGCCTTTCATAGGTTCTTGTTCTACTTTACAGTAACAGACCTTAAATCCTATTAAAATCCTATTGGTTGTCACCTTGATACTCAGGCCACTATTACACTGATGGTCACTTGTTGTCATAGTGATTGTCGTAACTTGCAGATCGTACAGGTTGATGAGACCTTTGATTGTTTTTCTCTCCCAGTAGTTTCTATGGTACTCGCTGGAACTTTTGAGCTACCCAGCAAGGACAAAGTACCCAAACCAGTCCCAAGTGGTGTTTTGTGTCCATGTCCTGTGATTCATATGTGTTGCATCTACAGTAATAGAGTCTTACTGTCAGTTTTTTGGAGGGAGATTGTAATGGTTACTCTTAACTATTGCTATGAGAGAACACTCAAAGTCAAATAACTTAAGGGAGAAAAGGAAATTTATTCACCTTATGGTTCCCGAAGGGACAGACAATCTCTCACAGTGGAGATGACATGGCTGGTGGCTGAAGCTGTAGGCAGGCTATATCACAACAGACATCCAACTGGCTGGAAGATTTCTGGAGAGTCTCTCTTCTTCCTCCCAGTCTTTTATTCTATGGTTCCTTTTATCTGGTCCACTACTGGGAGGTTCCAATGAGATCTATGGTTCTGATAGGATCTAGGGCTGGTCTTTGTATTGTAAATGTATTGATCCAGATAATCTCTTCAGGTGGTCTCTGCTGATTTTAGTTAATGCCAGGTGTGTCAAAGTTGACACCCAGGATTAAGTATCACAGCAATCAAGAGCAAGGGTAAAAGCCTATGTTGTTTGGGGAACCTTTGAGACCTCTCTGACCAACAACTTATCAGGAAGTGTCACATTCCTGATACTTCTAGCATAGTTTTAATTGTCACTGGGTTCTAAGTGGAGTGTCTGTGTGTCTGTGTGTATCAGAGGCCATTATGTATGCCTGTGGAGGCCCAAAGGGTGATTTCAGGAATCATCCTGGATTGCTTCTACTTACTCTTTGCTTCACTCTGGGATTTCCCAGGCTCCACCTTCCAGAGCTTGCCTCCTACACATGAGGAGAGCCCAAGTGCTTCGGCTGCAAAAGGTTTCCTTATGCTGCTGACCCAGCATCTATTGGCTTGTAGCATCCTCCACTCGTCCCTGCTCTTTGGGAGCTAAACATTGCAAGTCTTGTTCTTTCTGTGCATGACAGCACGTCTAGTGTCCCTAGAGAGTTCACAGGATGCTGCCCTCACATGCCAACCCTGCCCTCTCCCTGCCCCACCTTCCAATGTCTCCTATTCCTCTGGGGACTGTTGATTTCCTCCTTTGACATCTGGGTTATTTTTTTCCTATGAGCCAGTTTGTTCACATTCCTCCAGGGTGAGCCTATCCTTCTCTTGATTAGAGGTTATAAATTCAGATACTTCTAGCTCCAGACCTTACTTAACTGGAGGCAAATCTCTGATAAGAGACAAGGAATGGTGGAAACTGGATTTAGCCCTGACTTCAAGCTTTCCTAGTCAACACGTTAAACATACATGTTGGCTAAATAATATGGAGCCAGGGAGCCACACTTGGCCTCTGGACCATCAGTTATCTGATCAAGGTTCCTTACCATAGCCTGCCACCTCCCTGAGGCTATTGACCTCCATTGGATTAGTGACTGCATTTCCAATCAATTCCTCTTGGTTTCTTTCTTTTGGAGAAGCCTAGCATTACTTTGGACTGGTCAAGGCATGTTAGGATTCTTCTTCTATGAGGTAAGAGACTCCTTACTCATAGACCCTGTCCCAAATTATTTACTAACTTGGATAAAGAGCTTTCCACAGCATCATCATTCCTGATTTATCATCAAAACATGTTCATCTACAGGGCCAAAAAATTAACATCAGAGGAATATGTACAAAACGTTTTCCTGCTCCTTTTCTAAAAGTTAATATAGTGTCAACTCTAGGGACATAGAAAAATAGGGAAATAGAAAGGTAACACATTAAATATGAAGAACTGTTGCATTTCCCTAATATAAAAAGCACTTAATAAATATTTCTTAAATTCATGGTCCAACAGAGAATCACACCCACATTTCAATGTAATGCTGTTTGATTTAATTGACCCTTTTATTGAGTTTCGGTCTTGCAAATTAAGTATCAGTATATTCCTAAGAAAAAGACAGAAATTAGCCAGTAAACACTGGTGCATTTATTAGTCTGAATATGTGATAGTAGAGCCCATTCCTTAAAACCTTTCTTTCCTCTCAGCAGGGCTTGGTGGTGAACATTTGTAATTCCAACACTCAGGAGGCAGAGCTTAGAGAGTCAGCTCAAGTCATGGGCCAGCCTGGGCTACAGAATGAGACCCTATCTCAAAACAGCAAGCAATAGCATTGCTTCTTATCTTCCCTTCCATCTCTTTTTATATTCATGGTGTAGGCACTAAGCTCAGTTGCTAGATAGGGAGGTAACAGAGCAGACCCTTGGACTGCTGAGCTTTTGGTCTAACAGGGAATACTTACAGACCTGTGATGTTAGTTCATAGGAGAAGCCTGGCAGAAGAATAGAACAGTTGGGGGCTCAAGAGTCATGGGAGAGGGTGATAAAATGCTATGGCCAGCAGCCTGCCTTGAGAGGGCGGCATCTGAGCAGAAATCTGAATAAAGTAAGAGGAATAGGACGCTCCTATCCAAGAAAAGTACCAGGGCTGTATCCCCAGGGCAGAGTGAGGAAGAGGAGAGAGAAACACATGAGAAAGGGCTGGGGCAAGCGGGACCTGGGAAGTCACTGAAGAGACGTGGCTTTTGTTAAAATGACTGGAAGCCATCGAGGAATGAGACTAGGCTGGGATGTGTCCACTTGACAAGCATGCTGGACATGCTGCTGGGACAAGACAGGACTTGCTCTTGTTGCTTATGCCTTTCTGGCACCTCTATTGTGACACTGGCAAGGACCTTCTTAGAGTTTTTAAATATTTCAGCACCAATGAAAGAGATGGGCTTAATCAAGTGTCCAATCAAAAATGCACAAGCTTTAGAATAGTTGCTGCAAGAGTTATTGTGAAGTTCACCCATCCATGAAAGGTGGAATGCTTAGGTTGGAAATTACTTCCAGCTGTTCACAAAGATATATTCACAAGGCAGAACCCTGGAGGCAAACAGCTGTGGCAGGCTTGACAATGCTGCTTCTAAGAAAGTAGTCGCCAGCGCTCTTTCACAGAAAGCTGTATGGAATCAATAACACTTTCAGGACAGAAGTAAAGAAATAAGGCAGAACAGTTCTGCCTGTTTGTTTCCCCCAATTTGTAGGGGTATGGGAACGTGCATGTGTGTGTGTTCACGTGTATATGCAGTTATACGTGTGCCTGTGGATACCCAAGAGAGAACATCCTAAATCACTCTTTCATCTTATTCTATTGAGATGGCCTCTCTGATTAAACATAGAGCTTTCCTATGGGGCTAGTCTGGCTAGCCAGTTTGCTCTAGGGATTTCCAGATTGAACCTTCTAGAATTACAGGCAGAATTACCACATCCATCTGGCATTTTACATTGGAGACGGAGATCTGAACTCCAGTCCCTTTGTATGTATGGTAATCAGTTTAACTACTGAGCATCTTCCAACACCATAAAACCAAATGTATTAAATCCCAACACAGTAACAAAAGAAACATGAAAAGTGGAAGTCCACTGGTTAATTAAAAATGCAATTAGAATAAAAGGGAGTTTGAACAGAAGTGCCCCGCATGGGGGATAATGAAGCTCCCAGAAGGCATGGTTTATTGAACAAAAATCTCAGTGCCAAGCATGGAATATCTCCCCAAGAGTTACGGATCAGGGAGGCACCAGAGATGGTTGCCATAGCTCTTGGTGGCTTACCATAACGAGATGGGAAGATCCTATTACAGAAGATACAGTGCACTTTGGTTGCCTAATAGGGAAATAACACTGACCTGGAAACTTCTTCCTTGTTGACTAGCTTTCTTAATTCCAGAAAGTACTATGCAGGCTGGTAAGACCATCAGTGGTCTTACCCAGCAAAGGACCCTGTATACTGCAATATCAAGTTGCCATGCAAGAGGCCCATTTGTACAACAGTGGCATGACTGTTATGGGAATAACTAATTGCTCTCTGTTTGGACTTGAGGCTGCTCCTGGGAGAGAATTCACTGTAAACCTGGTCAAATGCCCATAGCTGGGGAGGTAACAGCCCCTGGAATAAATCTGCTACTGTTGTTTGCTACATGGATATGTTATCAAACTGCCTTCTAAGTATTCATATTTATACCCCTACATCAGGGCTTTTCTCAACTTGGTCAGAGAAGCTTCTCTCTGCAGTGGGCAGCAGTACTGCAGTGACCCATAACTGGTCAAAGTGCTGAGACTATGTGTTGAGTGTTCAGCTCTAAAAGGGACATCTATGTCAACATTCCTCATACCTCACAAGGTTCAGGAAATATGGTGAGAGAGGGAAGAGTAGTTTCACAGCTATACATCGCTTATCTGATACCAAAATGTCTTAGTTTTCATATTTCCATGACTCAAGCAATTTGGGGGAACAAGGAGATTTTTATTCCAGTTTATGATGGTTTCAGGTAAAGTCCATTACAGCAAGAGAGTTACCAGCAGGGGCTGAGGGAACTAGCCACACCATATGTACACGAAGTGCTGAGAGGGACAAGGACCAAAGCTTATCTCGTAGTTTGCCAGTCTGGCAATTCTAACCAGTTCTCTACCTACCTGGCCAGGGAATGGTTCCGCCTGCTGTGGGCTGGGTCTTCCACGTCAATTAGACAATCTCTTGCAGGTTTGTTCAGGGGCTTGCCTTAACCAAACAATTCTTCATAGGTGTGCCTATGACGCCAGTTCTCAATTTTCAAGTTGACAGTTGAAAACAACTGACAAGGAGATGGAAAGGATGTAAGAGCCAGGACATGTGCCTCTAGAAACACTGCACACGTGGCTGGCCGCTAGGCTGCAGGTGTGTGGGATGGTGACAGAGATGATAGAGACTATTTCTACATTCAGTGTTCTCACCTGTGAACATTTGAATGATTAGTAGCCTGACATACCACACTGCCTGCCAACCCCCTGAATCTACTGTCCCTTGTGCCAGACAAAGTCTCAAGAAAGATGCCTGAAGAGGCACTGTTCGTTAGCACTGATGTCTTCAACCTGGTTGGTATGGTAAAGAGATGAGCCTGCGGGATCCAAACTGCCTTTTCTCCTGTTTGTTTTCCTCTGATGACTTCTCTTCCTCCCCCCTTCCCCTCTTCTTCCTCCTCCCTTTCTTTCTCCTACTCATCTTCTTCTTCCTCCTCCTCTTCTTCCTCCTGTGGCATCTGTAAACTATTCACTGTACAGTGTTTTCAGGCTCATGTTACTATGTTTCAACTTCCAGGCCCATTTTCTCAGAAGAGACATAAGAAAGAACTTTACTTTCCTGTCTCCATCACAGATGTTGAAATCAAACTTCTAAAATGAAAGAACATCAGAAGCAGAATCTTTTTATCTCAGAGCAATCATCCTGTCCTCCCTGCCCCCACATTAAGTCCCAGACTGCTTATTTCCTGTCCAGGGTCCAGCAGTGCTGGCTGCTCTCTCTCTCTCTCTCACACACACACACACACACACACACACACACACACATACGCACACATATATTTGGGCAGCACTGGAAATCTCTCTGGATCTTGGTTTACCCATCTGAAAGGAGATGGATTAAAGAGTCTTTGCAGAAACTCAATGAGCTGCTTCAAATTTTAAAGCCTAAAACCCTGACCATTTTTTTTTTCTTTAAAGAAAAGCCACTGTCTCCTAGTACAAAACCCACTTAGAGACACTCAAAGATAAATCTCTGTAATAACTACAGTAATTGCTAAGATTATGAACAGGAGGGCCACACCAGTAACAAGGAGAGAGGGGACCATGTTACAGCAGAGAAAATAGGCCACCATCAAGGACTGCAAGTAAGTAATGAGACATCTGGTTAAGTTCACAGACTTTCCTTCCTGATCATTTACAACTGATGGGGTATGATCTTACCAGAAGGGGAGGGCGTATAGTCTGGCAGATAGAAAATAACCATTTCACAGATGGGTGATTGACCCCTCCCTCACCGCGGTTTCCTACTTTTATTACATCTACCTTTGAATATACTCTTAGAACAAGACTCTAATTTAACAGGTTTTTATCTCTGGCCAGGGGGCGATATCCAATACCGATCAGGGTGGAGCCAAGGGCATTGCAGGAGCAGCAAAACTGAAAAAAAAAAAAAAAAAATCAACAAACCATAATCCAGAACATCAGAGACTCTATATCAATCACCTGGAACTGGGCCAGACTAATCTCTCTCCATCCTGAAGCTCAGGGAAATTTGCAAAAGAGGAAGCGGTAAGATTGTAAGAACACAAGGATGGGAGGAGCAATGATATGCAAGATACTCCACACAAGTTAGGGCCGAAGCAATCATATTTGGACTTTACATGCCCTGCGCAATGTCCAACACACAAAGTCTAGCATTTGCTAAAGGCACTAGGATCCTGGGAGGCAAGGGATTGGCAGCTACAGTAGTGTTCCTATGCTTAAGGGGAACACAGGAAAGGGTTCTGGGAAATGCCACTGGGTCCTTGCATCTCATCAGACAGGAGGACCCAGAGGAGAGTTTGGCATGCACATTAAAGGATGCTCCAGGGATGGGAGGGGGAGGAGAGGGGGCAGGAAGAGGGAGGGGATGGGGGCACAAGGGGATAGGGGGTTAGAGGGAGGGGGGGACCGGTGTACCTGTTAAGTTTGTATGAGTGGAAATAAGATAAATAAATAAATAAATAAAAGTTAAAAAAAGAAAGAAAGAAAGAAAAGCCACTGTTCCTCCCACCTCCCAAATTTTTTTTCTCAGCAGCTAGGGACCATGTCAGTGATTCGGTCTTATGAGGTTGCACTGCTAATCTCAATCAGGGGGTAGTCATTAACGTCTTTGAAGTAATTAAAGTCTTTAATTGTATATGTATGCACATATGTGTGAGTACTTTTTAACCTGTCTAGAGAGCTTCATGTGGCAAATAGCACTCTCTCTTCTCTCTTGTTCCCTGTCTCTGTCTCTCTTTCTCTCTGTCATATACACACACATGCAATGGCACACACACACACACACACACACACACACACACACACACACATACGTCCTTTTTGTTAAATCAGTTTTCCAAACAGAAGTCAAGAATCTTTTGACTGGGCCAGTTAGAGGGTTCATCACCCACTTTCCATGAAAACCTGAGTACTTGAGTTTAATCCCCAGACCCCACAAGATGACAAGAGAAAACCAATGTCCAAAAGTTGTCCTAGTACCTCCCCACAAGGGTATAGTGGTGTATGCACATGAACACATGAAAAACACACTTTAAAAACTTATTAAGAACCTTTGAAGTCGGATTGGTTGATGGCACACACCATCAATCACTTGGAAGCCACTTGGAAGGCTGAAGCAGGAGAATCTAAAGTTCAGGGTCAGCATAGACCATATAAAGAGCTCTTTTCTCCAAAAGGGTTTGGGGATAGCTCAGTGGTTACCTAACATGCACAAGGAAGGTTTCAAACTCTAAAACATAGAGTCCTTTTCTCTCTGTGTGTGTGTGTGTGTGTGTGTGTGTGTGTGTGTGCACATGTGCACCACTGTGTGCAAGTGGAAGTCAGAAAACAACCTCAGGTGTTAGTCCCCACCTCCCACCCTGCCTGAGACAGGGTCACTAACACTCCCCACTGTGTTCACCAGGCTGTCTGTACCATGAACCTTCTGAGGATCCTGCTGCCTCTACCACCCATGTTGCCATGGGATTGCTGGGGTCACAGGTTCATTCTATTGCCTCCAGCTTTATGTGGACTCTGGCAAGCTGAAATGAGGTCCTCCTGCTTACCTGGCAAGGACATGTACCACTAAGTCATCTCCCTGGTCTCTCCAAAGAATCTTGATTTTCATCCCACCCAGCAGCTCCATCTGGCTCCGAAATGACATTTCTTTCTTTAATCTGCTCCGGATGCAGGCCAGGAGCTCCCAGGCCCATGACAGAGCCTGTGGCTGTCAACTCTCCCAAGTGGGCCTTTCTAGACTCCACTCTGTACAATGCTGAGTTAAAAGAGCAAACGAAAGGATAACAAAGAATTGTCTTCCCTCTTTATCTTAAACACTAAGGTTGTGAACATGAATGCTCTCCCACAGTCACAGCCTCCACTGTGAAAGCTCAGAGGAAAAAAAAACAAGATCCAAGTTCACAGAACTCCACTCATTTCCCTCCACCATATGCCTGAGGCCAAGCCACTTAAGGTTTATTTAAATTTTATAGCTCCTTTTCACTGCGGCACCCTGACCTCTTAACTCTGCCCAGTTTTGTCAGATTTCCACAAAATGGAACGTGATTTTGCTGTTAAGCTGTTCGAAGCACAGAAATGCTCACTCAGGAGAAATTCTAGAAGCCAAGGAACGCAGGCCCGGTTCCTATTTCTCTTAATTATCACCCAAGAATATTGGACATGGGTTTTTCTTCTTCCTTTTGGGGAAGCTAGAAGCTGCAAGGCCGGAGCATGAGCCACATGGCTTTGATTTCCTGGCCCCCCTCGCTGGGCCTCCACAGCATCTGCACACACGCAAGACTGCGTCCTTTGCTTGCAGACCCGGGACGCCAACACTTCTGTATTTTTCACGGAAGTAAATAAGGCACACACACACAAAAAGCAATACTCTGCTTGCTGAGCAGCCCAAATAATAATGTCCTCCTGCTGCCTGTCTGCTTTTTGGATCTCCACAAACCCTTGTGCTGGTTTAGACCGTCACAGCTTGTGAGGAAGCACTGTCACATTCATTCAGCCCGGAGTCCGCACCTCAACCTAACAGGGAGGCAACCTTCTCTTATGCCAGGACAAAATGGCCGTGAGGAGCGATGAGGTGACCAGCCAAGGTCACGCAAGTCAGCAGCAGATTCAGAACTCAGAACTCTGGGCCCAGGTCAGAGTTCATCTCTCTACATCAGGAACGTACATTGTTCTTCCTTGTGAGACTAAAGACACACATGAGTCAGGGACTAGATGGGCCAGGTCAGTTTCCAGAATGTTGTCTTGGCAAACTGCAGCATCCCTTCATGACAAAAGTCCTTCTGCCAGTGGAAGGACTTCCACATCATAAAGGCTCTATAGGATAAACCTATAGCTAACATTATGTCAGCTGGAGGGAAGCTGAAAGTATTTCCCCTCAAAGCAGGAATGAGCTGAGTATGTCAGTCTCTCCACTCTTATTTAAATGGTACTTGAATATTAACTTGATTAATATGAAGAGAAAAAAATTAAATGGATACCAGTAAGAAAAGAAGTCCAAGTATTTCTATTTGCAGAAGAAAGGATTGTATAAAAACCCTAAAGAATCCCCTAGAAAATGCTTATGTCTGATAAACACTTTCAACAAAGCAGCAGAATGCAAAATCTACATACAAAGGTCATTGCTTTTCTATAGACCATTAATTAACTTTCTGAGAAAGAAATCAGAAAAAAAAACAAAAATCCTGGGACTGGAGAGATGGCGCAGGGGTTAAGACTCTGCCTTGCAACTGGAAGGACCTCAGTTCAGATCTAAGATCCCATGTAAAAAGGCCAGTTGGAAATGGTGGTGACCTAAAATTCCAGCCCTGGAAGGTGAAGCCCAGGAAATCCCAGAGCAAAGTAAAAAAGAGATAGAGTAATACAGAATGATTCCTGAAATTATGCTTGGTCCTCCACAGGCACACACATAGTATCCTCTGGTACACATGTATGAAATTGTATGAATAAAAATAAAACCTAACAAAAAGCGGGCTGGAGAGATGGCTCGAGGGTTAAGACTCTGCCTCGCAAGCAGAAGGCCCTGAGTTCGGATCCCAGGTCCCATGTTAAACACGCCAGGCAGAATCGCATGTGGCCTGCACTTCTGACCCTGGTGGGCAGAGCCTGGGAAATCCCAGAGCTATGCAAGAAGAAGGTAGAAGCAATCCAGGATGATTCCCAAAGTCACCCTTGTTCCTCCACAGGGACACACAATGCCCTCTAATACACATACACATGCACATGCATATACAAAAATAAAATTAATGTAAAGCCAGACAACCACCTCCTATTTGCTGCTACAGCAATTAGGTTCCACCTCTTGGTGGTTTTGTTAGAGACAGTGTGAAGCTTACAAATTATGACCAGATGCTAACAAAAAATAAGCACTCAATTTTTAAATGACTTTGTAAGAAAATGAAAGAGTGTTATATTATTTGTGTCGCGAGCACACCTGGGGGGCTTGTGCCACTGACTTCTATCTCCCCAGAGGTCTATGCCACCCAGCAATAACCACACCACCCGGGGGGCTTACTGATTGACATATTTCAGGGCTCAGGTCTCGAGCCGGGACCAGGGCTGGATGAAGGGCCGTTTCCGCACACTGCCAGAGCTGAGGGGTGCCGGACGATCAACGGTCACGTCCTCAGGGTAGCAGGCCGTACTTTGGCTGGAGCTGCATCGGGGAGTTCGGCTACCAAACGGACAGAGTGTCGGGATGCTCTGTCCCTACCGAACTGAGGTCCCAGTTCTCGGCCTGTCCCTTAAATACTGTTTTATTCCACATTACATCATTGGGATACAGGTCTGTTTACAGTTACAATACAGTTGTTTTGCCTCATTTTGATATTACATATTTTCATTTCTTATGTCTTCCACAGTCTGTATCACACCATAGCTAGGCTGACGCAGAGACCCACTTATCTATCATACAGTTTAGGTTGACACAGTGCCCCATTTATCTATCACACACAATTACATACAATTGTTTTCACATTCAGTTGTTTTCACATTCTTTTACTATTACATATAGGCTTTCTCATTTACTAGCCTTTCCACATTCATTTCTTCCTCATTGGAACTTTCCTCATGCTCTCCACAATTTGTAAATATCTTATTTATTCTAAAAAGCACATTAAGTATTAAATTTGAAAATAGTAAACAGTTATCCTTTGCCTGAGAATCTTTAGTCCACAGCGAGACTTGTTGGATCTCAAGGGCTAGTTTTTCCTGAATGCTTTGCAAGCCAACACAGGTCAAAGACCAGTCTTTGTTTTCCTGGACTCTGCTGCCCCCTGTCAGAAGCTAAGTATGCTGCAGAAAAACAGAATGTTCTGAACAAAGCTTTTCACACAATATGAGATAGGTTACATTTATTCCTGTAAATTAAGGCCAAAGAATTATTTCTTTGAAAATAGCTGTTTTTAAGCTTTTTATCTCTGGCCAGGGGGTGACATCCAATACCCATCAGGATGGAGTGAAGGGCATTGCAGGAGCAGCAAAACTAAAAAAAAAAACCTCAATAAACCATAATCCAGAACTTCAGAGACTCTATATCAATCAACTGGAACTAGGCCAGCCTAATCTCTCCCCATCCTGAAGGTCAGGGAAATTTGCGGAAGAGGGGGCGGTAAGATTGTAAGAGCACAAGGATGGGAGGAGCAATGATATGCAAGATACTCCACACAAGTTAGGGCCGAAGCAATCACAATTGGACTTTGCATGCCCTGCGCAACGTCCAACACACTATTGACCTCACAAAGTCTAGCATGGACTAAAGGCACTAGGATCCTGGGAGGCAAGGGATTGACAGCTACAGTAGTGTTCCTATGCTTAAGTGGGACACAGGAAAGGGTTCTGGGAAATGCCACTGGGTCCTTGCACCTCATCGGAGAGGAGGACCCAGAGGAGAGTTTGGTATGCACATTTAAGGATGCTCCGGGGATGGGAGGGGGAGGCACTGGGGGATGGGGATGGAGGGGGAGGAGAAGGGGGCACAGGGCGGTGGGAGGTCGGAGGGAGGGAGGGGACAGGTGTACCTGTTAAGTCTGTATGAGTGGAATTAAAAAAAAAAAAAAGAATAAAAAAAAAGAAAATAGCTGTTTTTAGTGTGATGCTTCGAAGGTTCTCACATGACTGTGGATGTCTGAAATCATCCACACGGCAACTTTCACTTAAATCTCCCCTCCCCTCCGCAGGATCTGGGGAAAGAAGTAGCAGCCCTAATCCGTTTCCAGGACTCTGCTAGACCTGCAGCGCACAGATGCCTGAACACCAGAGAGCCAGGGATCCCAGGAGCTGGTAGAATGCAGCAGTGCTCTGGGGCATCTTAACAGTATGTCAAAGGAGGCAGGAGGCAGACATGTGGAGAGGAAGCCAAGAGCCTTTCCAGAAAGCACCAAAATGGATGTGCCAAGGCAGGACAGCTAACTCATGGCACAGCAAGAGGAGGAACTGAGTTGGGTGTCCTCAGACACACCTGCACCCCCAGGACTGGAAGGCTGAGGCAGGAGGATCTCCAGTTTGAGGTCAGCCTGGGCTAAGGAAGGATGGGATTCTGTCTCAGTAAAGTATGAGGGATGTAGCTTCATTGGTAGGTTGCTTGCCAGGCAAGCCCAAGGCCCTGAGTTCAATCCCCAGTTCTGCAAAATATATGCTCGCTATAGAATATTTATCATTAAACTATGCATACATACCTGCTACAATAACGAGATCAGAAACTTCAATAGTTATAAGAATGAGATAGACCATGAAAAGTTGTTTATTATGTAAATACTGACTGAAGATTTTGAAGAAGAAAAATGATAGTAGATCCGGGCTTGCAAGCATGACTACCTGAGTTTGATCTCCAGAATGGACTTCAAAAAAAAAATGCTCTTATTGTGGTGCTTGTAATCTCAGTGTTTGTGAAGCAGAGACAGGAGTTTCTTGGGGCTCAACAGCCAGTTATGGATTCCTCTGCCTAGGGGATGATCCTGCCCACATTAGTTATTCAACCAAAACAATCCCATGCCCGAGGCCAGCCGTGATCTGGAGATTCCTCCTCAGCTAGGCACAGAGGCCTAGGTGTCAGGCCAACAATATTAACCACCACACCCAACAACTGAAAAGCCAGGCTAAGGACATAATATAAAAGTGGAGTGTGAAGTTATATAAAGCGTTTTAAAATGGAATTCGTTCAGAAAAGATACTGAATCATGGCTCTTTGGGGCTCTTCCTTGACCTCAGCTGGGACACTGTGGCCCTGTTGCTCGCTGACTCAATGCCACCCAACCTATTGCCCAAGAACACGCTCCAGTTGTGGAAGAGAATACAACTGAGCTGGTTTTCACTATCCAGAACTTCAGAGACTCTATATCAACCACCTAGAACTAGGCCAGACTAATCTCTCCCCATCCTGAAGCTCAGGGACATTTGTGGAAGAGGGAGCGGTAAGAGTGTAAGAGCAAAAGGATGGGAGGAGCAATGATTTGCAAGATACTCCACACAAGTTAGGGCCAAAGCAATCATAATTGGACATTGCATGCCTGGCACAATGTCCAACACACTATTGACCTCACAAAGTTTAGCATCTGCTAAAGGCACCAAGATCCTTGGAGGCAAGGGATTGGCAGCCACAGCAGTGTTCCTATGCTTAAGAGGAACACAGGAAAGAGTTCAGGGAAATGCCACTGGGTCCTTGTACGTCATCGGAGAGGAGGGCCCAGAGGAGAGTCAGGCATGCACAAGAAAGGACTCTGGGAATTGGGGCGGGAGGCACGGGGGGGGGGGGACGGGGAGGGAGGGGGGAGGGGAGGGGGGGCAGGGGGTTCGGGGGGAGGAGGAGGGAGGGAGAGAGGGAACTGGTGTACCTATTAAGTTTGTATGAGATGAAATAATAAAAAATGTATTAAAAAATAAAAAAAAACAACTGAGCTGGTTAGGGTTCTTCAGATTGTTGCTTTTTCCCCATTAAAAAAAAATTTTTTTTTTAAATTAGGCATGTAGGAGTAGAGCCAGTGAGATGGCTCCAAAGGTAAGATGTCTGTTCAAAAGCCTGGCAACCCAAGTTTGATCCTCTGATCCCACATGGTGGAAGGGCAGCCAGTTGTTCTGAGTTCCACCTGTGTCCTATGGCATGCATACTCTCTCTCTCAGTAAATGATCGACAAAAGGAATCTAGGAGGTATTAGAAAGTGACTTTTGATATAAAGGGATCTAGGGTATTCTGTATTTGGGAGGAATAGATGGGACAGCTAACCTTCTGAAGAATCCTGGCATACAGAGTTTTCTAGAAATCTCCCATGTGAGGATGGGTGAATGAGCTGCCAGGGTTTTTCTGGAATGTACTGCAGCACTCAACCAATCACTCTAAGAAATCACATGTACCTATCACTACAGGAAACATTGCCTCCACATAAAATCATGTATGGATCTTTTTGATATCTAGAAAAAAAGCCTCTTCTTGCTCTAAGAAAAGGAAGCTCACAATTAGATGCTAATGTTAACCATCTCTGTCCAGAAGACATTGCTGATAGGAGTCAGACCACAGAGCTCGTTTCCTGTACAAAGGTTCACTATGAACTGTCTTCAAAGATCCCCAATTATTTGCAATTTTGAGAGGAAAAGGAGAGGCCTGAAATGCTATAGGTGGCATCTGATGCTACTTGATATGATTTTGTATTAAAAATATTTTAAACTTGTGGTAGAGTTTTTGTGTAATCCCAGCTCTTAGTTTAAGCAAAAATGTCAGTATTACTTTCAACTTTTTTTAATTATCATTTGACAATTTCATAGATATTCATAATACATTCTGATGATTACTCCCCTTCCTCCCACCAATATCTATCCTACTTCCATACCTTTCTGTTTTTGTGGTCCAGTGTGCTTAATTAGAACCATCCACATGGGCAGATGTGTGGAGTTATCTACGGCAGCAAGAATAATTTACCAGTGGCTTCCTCTCCTCCCAGCAACCCTTGATTGTCAATAGCTCTTGTGGGCAGAGTTGGGCTTAGGAGTGCTTCCTATCTTATGAGGATTATTTATAAACTCAGCCTTCTGCAGACCCTATGTAGGCAATCACAGCTTGAGTTCATGAGTGCCATAATTACAGCATGCCCATAAGACAGTGTTGCAAGAGCCTCCTCCCCATCATCAGGCTTTTACATTCTTTCCACTTCCTTTTCAGCAATGTTCCCTGAGCCTTTGAGCCAGTGACATGGATTTCCTTTAAGGCCGCACACTCGATAGTCTACATGTTCTTAGAATCTTGACCAGTCATGAGTGTCTACGTCTACAATAATCACCAAGGCTGAGGGCAGCACTGATCTGTAGTATGTTTTCTTTTTATTACTTGCTGCTACAACAAAATACATGAATGACTCAAGCAATTTAAGGGGAGAAAGGGTTTGTCATGCAATTACAGATCACGGAATGATACTTGTGCGCTTCACCTTATCTGTTAGTCTCACCAAAGTATTGTAACTATTATACCCATTCCATGGGCTAGAAAACTAAGATCAACTTGTTCCAATGCCACACACCTCTAAACAGCATGCCTGATTTATCAATGCAGACACACTCCAGAGCCAATTGTCAAGTTATGCCACGGTGCTTGCTCCCTGTCCTCTTAAAGGTGGAGAGGACTCCATCAGGGTCCCTGAGTCCCACAGGCCAGCTTATACAACATTAACAATGAGCTTCTTACATTCCTGTGTCAAACACTAAGCAGCAAAGACAATACTAAAGATACACACCTACAAGATTTTCTCTTTTCATTGCCCTGATCAACTCTATTGGAAGCAACTGACTTTATAGAACAGAAAATTTCCATCCCTTTTGATTACACCCAGGCTTCAGCAAAGAACCAGCTTATTTTACTTTGTTCGAGAGGGTGGGGCAGTTACACAACCACCAACACAACCAACTTAAATGTTGGTTCTCTCGACCCTCCCTTGCTCCTCATGGATTCCACATCTGGCCTCACTGGCCCTTCACGGTCTCCATATCTGTGAGTTCTTGGCTCTCTCCACGGGACTCCATATTTGGAGTCCGTGAGTTTTTTCTCTCTCCTCTAATCCTTCCTTTTATGCTGTTCTCCCACTTCAGTCCCGGGACAAAAACATGACATTTTGGCACAGAACATCAGAAGGCTCTTTGCCCCTCACAGGTTCATGTCTATGAGTTCCATTCTCTCGCTTCTAATAGACTCTTGACTTAATCCTTAAAATAAGTTGGTTCTCATTGCCCCATGTGGGCTTCAGGGGTCGAGTTGCCTGGTTTGAGTGCAGGCATCTTTGCCTCCTCAGAGCCATCCTGTCTTCAGCAATGTGCTTTCTTGGAAGTGCTGACTTCCTCCTGCTGTCACCTGGCTATAAGATAACTATGTCAACACCAAAAGGTACTTCCTTTTATCACCTATCATTGCGATGTTGGGGATGGAGCGGAACCCAGACTTGCGCTTCTCCCAAATCACTTGAGCATCTTCTTAACTTCTCATTCAGTAGGGATAGGGAGGAGCCAAGAGATATTTCTCTAAAACCCAGGGGAGTCAAGTGTGCTAAGCCCATAAAACCTCATGTGACATGGAGGTTGTTTCCAATCACACAAGTAACCTAGATACTGCTCCATAATAGTTCTGCCTTTCATAATCTTGGTGTTAAGTAATCTTCTTTTGAAATATATTCTGCAATGAAAATTTAATGCATCTAATTACAGAATACTTTTCATGGGCCTCACAGAAACTGTTAAACCATTTTCTTTGCCGCATGACTTGCTTGCACAATTCACATCTACTTCTGATTTTTACCATTTGATATGGCAAACTACAAATGCTGATCCCACCCTAGCTATTTCCTGATGGATTACTAGACAAGTTCCTTCTCTTCCAACCCCCTATCACCTCATCAGAATTCATTGACCTGTTATCAGCCTCATCAGCCTCCTCTAATTTACCTACTTCAATTTTCTTTTCAATAATTAAAAACTTTTGTGAATTTATGCTATTACTGAATTTGGGTGGAAATCAGGAGGTGCTCACTATACTATTCTCTCAACTTATCATTTTGGGTTCTTGGGGGAAGGGCACTGATACAAAACAGTCAACAGTTAACAAGTCAACAGTTTATCTTTCTTTGCATTTTTCAAAATAATGCTCCTGACTAACCCAAACCTTGAAGCCTCTCGGCCAATTTAAAAATTTCCTTCCTAAGACTGAGTGTTACTCAGTGGTAGGACACCTGCTTAGATAGAAGGCTCCATTCCTAGCACAATAAACAAATCCATCCAAATTTATTAACCAAACTACAAAGTAACATTCCAACATGTTATAATGCCCAACTATGTACTTACAATCACTAACATTTCTTAAATTCTATTACAAACTACAAATGTCACTGACTCCGCTGTTTAAATTGACTCCTTCGGGCCTACAAATTCCTATAGCAAACCTAATGAATCGTGCAAAATTCAAGTTTCCTAAGCAATGTCTTAAAGACAGGTTTTTATGCTCTGCCGGCTCTCCTTAAGCCTTCCCTATATTGGCCACCTATTGGTCACCCGAGAGTCCTTAAAGACCAGCACAGTAGTGCTGCCACTTAAGTCTATACTGGCTCTACCTGGCGTAGAGATGCTGAGGACCACACCTGAACATACCCACCACACTTGTTTCCCAAGAACATAAAAGGAGTGTTACCCAGGCTAGGCATCTAAGTGTTTGCTAAAGGGTTATTTCTAATTACTTTCTAGAGTTAAAATAAAAATGTTTCATGTGTCAATGTTTTATCAGTCAGGCCAACCCACAAGGACTTACCTGACCTAAAATGTTGCTTCATAAGTTGAGGAATTCTGGGAAAGTTGTTTGTTTTTTATTATTTTACCCTATGAAACAGGAATAACTGGAAACTACAGCCAAACTATTTAACTAAACATGAATGTAACTGTATTTTCCCATTTTTATGGTTTTGGTTTTTTAGTATAGAAAATTTAATAAACAGACTCCTTGGAGAACAAAACCATGTACAGTTGACCTTTCAACAATGTTCACAGATCTGTTGGTTTTATTGATTTCCTGTTAAGTCCTATATATATAATGCCAGCTGGCTTTGAACTCCACAACCCACCTGCCTCTGCCTCCTGAGTGCTGGAATAACAGGCAAGTGCCTACTTGCCCAGTTCAGCCAGCTTCTTATTTTATAAAGAAAGGCATTTAGTTCATTTAGATTCACTTGCTTGCAAAACAATCCAAAGAAGTTATTAAGATGGCACAACCACAGCTGAGAACCGTGCAGTACAACAGAGTCAACTAAGATTAAAAATTGGTCTACTAAGACTTCAGATATAGTAAGTTTTATTCATCTGGAGGTGCATGATGCTCACAGGGCACCGTACAACAAATTTAAAAAATACAATATGAAAAAAAGTTGACAGCCAAAAGAGATTAATTCAATCAGAGGGCAATGACCTACGGGGGAGGGGGGAGAGAAAAAACCCACAGAAAAACCCACCCTCTGTTCCCTTAAGAACATTAAATTTCTTCCTCCTTAAATCTGGCTTTAAGAAGCATCGACAAAGTGCAAAAGAAAAGGTCTTTAAAAAGAGCTAAAATTTTACATAGTGTCTTTCACAAAAGCACATCACAAAATGCTTTTCTTATTTAATAAGCACATCAAACAATCCAAACATCTGTGAACCTATTTGGTCCCAATTTTTTGATGTCACAGCCCTCAGTTTTTTTTTCAGTTTTCTATCCTCAAAACTGTTTTCAGGAACAGAAAGTCACTTAGGGGTAACAGTCTCTCCTTCGATCCTTATTTCTACTGCAAAGTACTATCCATAAATAGCAAGGAGCCAAGCAAGCTTAAGCTGTGTTAAGTACTTGAACTGAAAATATAAATTAACTTTTTAAACAGTGGCTTAAAAACAAATTCTGGCTTTAAGAACTAACTGCATTCAATTCTCAAGATTAGTTATTACTAAAGATCATTTGAAACCAATTACAAAAACAGTAAGATTAAAAAGTGCACAGAGGAAGAAGAAAGACTAGAAAACTTTTAGAACAAGAAGGTGGTTTGGGAGATTGTGTTTCATTCTATTACAGAATGTCTGTAATCAGGAAGTTGTACACCTCACACAAGGAATGAGGAGTTAGAAATTCTTCTTTGGGAGCATTTACTCCTCAGTATCAATTTTATAAAAAGCCAGTACAAACTGTTTCTCACCTACAGTTCCCAAACAGAGAGCCTTTCATGTTAATAGGAAGCACATACTAATATCCAGAGAAGTTCCACTTAGAGTAGTTGAGTCACATGCCAATAAAAATTATTGCAGAATTACTTCCTTCAGAATTCCCAAAAGTACTGAGGGAGACAAAAGAAATTTTTGAGTAGGAAAAGGTCTAAATTCAAGAAAGGCTGGGGCACAAAATGATAAACTGAGAACATATGCAAATACCTGCCAAAAAACATTAAGTGCTGCCTCAGTATTTGGTTCCTGTAGGATTAAATGGCATTTCAGCTTATGCTATACACTTTAGACTTACAAAACTAAGCAGACCTAGACATTTCAGCAGCTGCCATTGTGCAAGAGCAGTGTGTGAGCATGAAAAAGATGTGTCGCCCCTTTTCCAATACACTAGTTTGTAAGGGCACAGAACAGGTCATGTGTGTCTAGCACAGTAGCAGCACACAATAGGTATTCAACAGAGGGTTTACAGAAAAACTGCTTAGTGGCTTGCTTTAAAAGCCCAAAGACTGTCTTATTGTATTTCTTACACTGCCTCACTCCCAACAGGAAGAAACAGTTTTGAAGACAACTTTACCACTTTCTAAACAGAGACCTGTCAAGAGCTAGACAACCTAAACACGTTCATAAGCATTTTGAGAAACTAAGAAGTGAAAGGTGCTACATTAAGTACAAACTAGTATTCTTCAAGACAGTTAAGCCAAGTTGCTATTTTCCTGTGGTGATGGAATGGTTGTGCTAGGCTAAGGAGGTGCTAGCACCCTCAAAGCTACTCTAATGTCACCATCAATAGAACAATAAAATTTCAACACAGAGGCCATCACTTTAGTTTGTATTCTACTAACTACATTCCATAATAAACCAGGTGACATAGAATGAAATTAAGCCATTTATTCTACACAAACCAATACTTTATCAAAGTTCTGCATTTTACAAGTCATATTCAAAAAACACACACAAATTAGCATTTTGTACACAAATGTTTATTTCTCAATTAAACATTCCCTTTAAACACAAGGAATGAATTCTAAATCTTCATAAAGATGAATTAAAAATGAAACCCCTCCAGTATAGTGTGTAATCACTGTGTCCTTGGTCACTACTGGCATTTACTGTTGAACATCAAAAACAAAGGTTATTTAAAAATCATGCTACTGGATTTCTAGCTCTTCTATGACCAGCTCTACACTGATCTGCAATGTTTTAAAAGTTTATATCACCAAATTGAAGCAAGTTTAAGTTGTGAAACAGCTGTGTATTAGACACAAAATAAAATTACAAGATATAGTCAAGTTCATAACGAATATAGGTGTTCTTATCATCGTTGTAGATTCTTGGATAATGTGCTATCAGAGCGTCCTGTGAACCAATGTAGATGGAGTTGTAAATTTTCCAATACACATCCCTGACTTTTCGAGCCGGATGAAACAGACCCTAGAACAAAATGGAACATTATTTCAAATTCAAGAACTTATAAAAACTAAAACCAACTACAAATGATAAAGATAACGATTTGAAATATTTCCCTTTAAGAAGGAAGAAAAAACTGACAACTGCGCAAAACTGTGATGAGCAAAAGCAAGAACTAATTCCCACCTCAACAACAAACTGTTCTCCCATATGACATAATGCCTTACTGATGAAGAACAGTGACTTACTTCAACATATAAGTTACTTTTCTGAATTATGTTTTAAAAAAATCTTCAACCTACCTGTAAACAATACTGTAACATTCTGCATGGTCCAATAGCAACTCTCAGGCCCTCCAGGGCTCCCATAACTGCCTGGATTACATGGGGAGAGGTTTCAAACACATTGGGCCATACATAGTTCAGTAAGTGATTCAGAGAATCTTCACAACCAAATCCATAAACTCCAAGTGACATGTGTTGTACCACCGCACTAGCTGTCTGTCTGTGTACAAGGTCTCTATAATGAAGGGGGGAGAATTCTGTTAAGATACAGTCTTTAAAAATTCTTATTATTATGAACTAAATTACCAATTTAGAGGCTAATTCCATAACCAGAACAGAAAGGAAGTCATTCTAACATTTTGTGTCTGACATATCATTTAAAATGACTAATGACTCCACTGGAAAACTTTTGCTTTAATGGCTCAAACTCACCAAAACTCAAATATAAACAGTATTTTCTAATTATCTTTCAGAAGGAATATGAGCAAGAATCTAATGCAGCCTTAGTTTCAACGTGCAACTAAAGAAACATGTAAAGGTAAGCAATTAACAATAGTATCTTAAGCTTTACAAATTTAAAATACTAATTATTAAGCATGGTGCCAGCATATAAATGATAACCAATTAAAATTACATTTGCTTTCTTGTAGATAGTTTCATTCACTTAGGGAATTATTTTTTAATCAGTTATGTTTCAAATCTGCACAAATAACTTTCATCTTCCATGCTACCTGATTTTGTTTTATGATAATAACCTATCACATCTGAGTACAGACACAGTGATTAAACATACTAGTGTTCATACATTTTGCCCCAACATAGTAAAAACATCTCAAAGGTATGAAAAGATCTAGGGGCCAACAATATGTATCACTGGGAAAAAGCACTTGTCACAAAACCCAGATTAACCTGAGTTTGACCTCTGGTATCCACATAACAGTGGAAGGAGAGAAGTGACTCCACGAAGTTGTCCTCTGACCTTTGGATGCATCCCGATGTGTACACACATGTATACACAATAAATTTTTAAAAATCTGAACGCAGTAACATTCATATTTCATTCAACATCTAATTTACTCACCATAATGAAGCAATATTTCTCATTAAAAAATTTTACAACTGAAGTGTTCTTTTCACTTAATTTCCAACTGAGTTAATACCTCAACTTACTAGTACATAGGATATAATCTTTAAGCTCAAATCAATGACAGTACTATAAGGATCAAGCACTCCTCCCTGAGGAACAAATGAATGTGAGGCAAAGGTAATTTATTCCCACTTTCCTTGATCTCAGCAAGGCAGGCTTCCACAGAATACAACTGTCTCCATGTCTTTTTCTGGTACCATTCTGGGTAAGTTGCCTTTTATCAAAATCATCTTTGATAAAGTCTTTGACTTTGATAAAGTCATCTTGACTTTAGAACTTGACTTAAGAACTGAATCGAGCCACATGCTTGGCAAGTCTCTACCACTGAGCTACATATCCACTCATTTTTCAAAATTTCATCTTGAAACAGCACCTTGCTAGGTTGTACAAGTTGACATGGAATTTTCATCCCATTTCAGACTCTGGTATTATATATGGTAAAAGGTAGGGCAACCAACAAGCGGCTGGCTACTCTGAACCACTGGGGGAACATAAAAGGAAGAGTAGTGTTCTGGTGGGCTATGTTCATCTTCAAGGAAAGACTAAAATCAAGTTTCTGCCATAGTAATTAATTCTAATCATTTAAAAACAAAGCCAGTCAGTTATTACTTTTAAAAGTATTTTTAAGTTAACACATAGGAAAGGAGACAAAGGGGTAGGAAAATTTGGAAGAGAATATCTGGAAAACCACTACAACATAAATATTAAGAAACTGTATTTATAGCTTTGCAAAAATCCAGGGCAATGTAACAATACAACAAATTACCACTTAAAAGCTACTTAAATGCAAAAATTATTAATTGTTTTCTTGTATTTAATTCAAGTCACTTACCTATCCATTAAAGCATCTTCAAGTAAGGGTGTTACAGCATAAATGTAGTCTTTTCCCATTTCACCAATGTATTCAAACAAGAAAGAAAGTGATTTTAACACTCCGTTTTGAACATTGAGTTCAGGAACTCTGTACTCATTCATTAAGGCAGGGAGTACTGTGAAGGGTGAACATGTTTCAGCAACAATAGCTATTGCTACAGTGGTACAAACTCTGTTCTGCCTCTCCTGAACTTTGAGGTTGTTTAAAAGCGTAGCCAATACATCATGAGGGCTAAAAAGAACAAACCAAATAAACATGTTAACAAGCTATCACATTACAAACCCAAAATTATTTTACACAGAAAAGAATAAAAAGAAATGGAATAAGCAATCACTAACAATCAGTAGTTTTGTAAAATGCAATAATTTGGACTGGAGAGATGGCTCAGGAGTCAAGATTGCCTCAAAAACAGGTCCTGAGTTTGGATCCCAGGTCCCATGAAAAACCACCAGGTGGACTCCTTAGTGGCCTGCACTTCTGGCCCTGGTAGGCAGAGCCTAGAAAATCCCAGGGTGAAGCAAAAAGGAGGTAGAAGCAATCCAGGATGATTCCTGAAGTCACCCTTGGTCCTCCACAGGACACACAGTGCTCTCTGATAATGGATGGATGGATGGATGAGTAAATAAATAGATAAGTAAATAAGTAAATAACTTTTAAAAATAAAACACATATACATATACAAAAATAAATATATAAATAAATAAAAATAAAATACAATATACTTTGACATTGCTGTGGCTTCCAAAGAATTTCACATAAGCTGCCAGGTTTCTTTTTTAAGCTAATCCTGATGGATTCATTTTCAAATAGAAATTTTTACTCTTTAAATCTCCTGACAGTAAAAAAATTTAAATATTCAAATTAATTGAGCAATCAAAATGGACAGAGCTAAGCAGCCTTACAGTTACAGCATCCAAAACTCGGGACTCTCAAACAATCTAGATTCCTTTTCTTGTATTTCCTTCCTGTATGTTTTTACTACATGTATTGTCCCTTGTTTTCTTAAACAATCTTGCTACATAACCCTAGCTGACTGAAAGCTCACTTGAATAAACCAGTTGGATCTATTCAAGTTATTCAAATAACATGTTCACATAGTCTCATTTTGTACAATTACTGCTTCTTCCACTTGCGTTTTGATGGAGAAATGAATAACCATACATTAATGCATAAAATAGTTAAATCTGTGAATCAATTTTATAATATCTTTTTAAAATACAAAAGACATGAATGTATATTGATTATATTTTAAAACTTATGATTAAATTTTAAGCAATATGCCCAAAAAAAGACCAACAAAAATTTGGAAATGTCCTACAAATGAGACAATTACTGCTTTCCCTTCTTAATTGAATTAAAATTTTAAGAAAACGTTTTAAAATATGGAAGGTAGTAGTCAAATGAAACTTTCTCAGAACTGATTACACTATGCCTCAAAAGGAATTTATTTCCACAATCAAGCATTTTTCAACACCACAATGGACTTACTATAACATAAATGAAAATTATACTCACCCAATGGCTTTTGCAATATAACCAAATGTATTGACCGTAGCTCTACGAATAGCTTTTTTGTGAGCTTTTAAGAGCTCTAAAAGCTCAAAGCAAATCCTCATCCACTCTCTCGCAGAAACATATTCAGCACCCCTAATTTTAAAAAAATACAAATATATTTTATAATATATGTATCAATGTATTTGTGGTTGTGTATCTGTGTGCTACTGGGGATCAAACCCTAGGGGCCTTCACATGTCAAGCATGTGCTCTACCACTGATCAACACCCCAAACCCTAAGAAGTTTTAAAGTGACAATCTGTATATTCAGTTCTGAAACCCACTCATGTTAAAGATTAAATGAAAACAGGCTAGTTTAATATTAAACTACACTACAACTTCCAATTGCCAGGCAAATTAAATTTGACTGAAATATTAATACTGGCTATTCTGATCATTACATTAGCAACATTAAGCAAATTTTGCGAAGTGAATATAAACTGGCTAAATCTGATAAGGACTACTACTTACAAAAAAAAAAGTTCAAAAGTGGGCTGGAGAGATAGCCCAAGGGTTAAGTAAGTCTGGCAAGCAGAAGATCCTGAGATTGCATCCCAGGTCCCATGTAAAAACACCAGGCAGATAAAGCACCCACCTACACTTCTAGCTCTGGTGGGCAGAGCCTGGGAAATCCCAAAGCAAAGCAAAAAGGAAGTAGAAGTAATCCAGAATGATTCTGGAAGTCGCCTTTGGCCCTCCACAGGAACACACAGTATCCTCTGACACACACACACATACACACACACACACACACACACACACACACACACACACACACACCACATTAAATCAAATTAAATTGAAATGTTAAAAGTCAGTAAGATAGATGATTTAGCAGGTAAAAACATTTGCCACTATGCCTGACAACCTAAGTTTGATTCCCAAAACCCACTTCTACAAGGCATGCTATGGCACATGCATACACACATAAAGATAAATATATAAATGTGCATTTAATATATACAAATGTGTGTAAATAAATGTTAAGCAGAGGAAAAGTTTTAAGTTATATGCTTACCTGTCAGCAATACGTCCAACAAGATCAATACAATTCTCTTGTACTTTTTCATGCCTATTCTTTAAGATGGGGGTAAGTCTAGGCAGGAGATCTTTAATTGGTGGGGTCATCTTATGCATACCTATTTAACAAAAATCAAGAAACAATTAATACTGGAATTGCAACCTTTGTTCATTTTTTCCTTTTTCTTTGCAATAAAATATACATATCTAGGCACAAATATAAACTTACAAGCTACCTATGGAAAGAGAAAGCCCCAGATTCTGACCAGGCTCAGAATTGTTAACAGCTTCTGATTACACGTAGAAATGAAAGAAATCAGTAAAGTGATTTTAAAGAATGATGGATATGCAATAACAAAAAAAAAGTTTATTTGGTTTTGAAATGTGTTTGTATACTGACATTTAAACATGGGGACAACCTATGTTCCGGCTATATACAACATATGTATTAAGTTAGCCAGAGGTAGACATGTAATTCAAAGCAATATTTTCCAGAAAGGGCCCCCTTACCCTTTAACTGCAAAACAAACAGATCTCCAGTCTCCCTGCAATGCAGGGTATACTTGGATGGTATTTACACCTATGAAGAGAGAAAAAAGGAGGCAGCTGGCAGGGGCTCTTGCTCTAACTACAGTTGCTTGTTCTGATTCTCTCTCCATTGTTTTTCCCATGTTTCCCTGGTAAACAATATGGCTTACACCTTCCTGAAAACCAGAGCCCCACAGTGGCCAAGTAACTGACTGCTGGCAATACACTTATCTTTCAATATATAGGACTGGGGACTATATGTAAATGCAATGGCTCAAAGTTTATACTACATAAATACTTTTTACTAAAATGAGAAAAAGGATGACTATCAGTAGACAGGTATTTTGACTTCTTGACCCTTTCTGACCTTCTAATTCCTAAAGGAGTTACTTCTGACAACAAGTTATGTTCAAATACAGTAAGGTTAAATATAGGAAGTCCTTTATTTGCTTAATTTAATTACTCAAGGAACCAAAGTATTTCTTCCCATATCCAAGATTATCTATTTCAAATTTACTTAGGAAGACTACATAGCTTTTAGGAGTTGAATATTAAATAGCAAGTTCAATTCACTTTTCTTCCTGGTTATCATCCTTGAACTCACAGCAAACAAAAAACCAAACCTGTCATCCTACCTTACTAAATACAGATGATTTAACAGACACAGACTTCTAAAATTAAATTTTAAATGTAGGGCTGTCCCTCCTTCAGTGGAAATGATAGATATTTATCAGTTGATATTACTAGTTCTACTAGGGTTCTATAGTGTTATTTGTAAAGCTTTTGAGTTGTACTTTACGAGTCCCAAATCTATTCCTGTAACTACTTTAAAGTAAAATACAAATAAGGAATAGAAAGATAAAATTTTTGTAATCTTCAAATGCTTAAAAATAAATAAAAGACAGTCCCTAAATATGATTCTACATTTTGCTTTCAAAATTACAAAAAGAATTTTTAGAAAAATTCTCACATGATCAGCAAATTCCATACCTATTACATTTACAATAGCCTTCAGAGCTCCAAGAATGCTGCCCAACACTTCAGGATACTCTTCGCCCAAATATTCATATAACACCACACCCAAGTGCCCCATCAGTTTTTCCTATAACAAAAGAAGTGTTAAAATGTTATAATATACATTAAACTGTTGATTGAAAATAAAAATCTAGTATGAAAGATTACCTCTTGACAAGTCTTCATAACAACAGCAGTTCGTGAAATCAAGTCAGCTGCTTGCTGCCTAACTTTTGCTGATTTGTTATTTAGACGCCACAAAACTGTACCACAGATCTGAGGTAAGTATGGTTTGACTCGTTTTCCAAGAGCATTAACCACTGTGCCAAAGCCATTCAACATGACTGAGTCCTAAAAAAAAGAAAAGCTACATTACTTATTTTATATTCAACCTTTCCCAACTACCCAAATATCACATATTTACTTTATTTTTTTAAAGTCCATTCCAATTATCAACTCAGAAAACAGTAAATTTATTTCATATTTAAATTACTTTTTAGGAATATCTGCCTTTTTAAAAAGTAATTTAGTTTTCAGCCAGCCTGAAGAGCAGAGTGCAGGTCTCAAACAAGGTAGAAAGGTGAGGAGCAACACCTGAAAGCTTCCCTGATATTCTCTCCTCTCTCTCTCTCTCTCACACACTCACTCTCACACACGCACACACAGAATTCTCAAAAAAGAAGCATTTCCTACAGCTACAAACATACTGAAAACTTGCCACAATAATTAGCAAACATTACCTCTGTGGTCTGTTCTTGGAAAGCATAAAGAATACCATCAATAAGCTGTTCTTCAAGTTTATGATCAATATCTGCTGCTCCCAAGTTGCCCATAATTTTCTCAATTGTTTCCATCACCATTTTCCGGTACTGTTCAGCTTCGTCTTTCAGATCGTCCACAATCCTAGATATAATTTCTGCTGCACCTACTTTGTTGGCCAATTCTACAGTAGTATCAACTAACTAAAAAGAAGGAAAGACAACACTTATGAATTTATATCACTCTTCCAAAAAAATAAAGCAGCATAAAAACAGAGTATTAAATATACTATTTAGTTAACAAACATGCTAAGAATGATTAATTCCTTATTAAACTTTCAGTTTCAGAGTCAAGCACAGTGGCTCATAACTGTAGTCCCAGCATTTACAAGTGCTGAAGCAAGAGGATCATGGGAAATTGCAGAGCAGCTTGACTCCCTAGTGAGGTCTGGGCCAGTCTTAGCTATGGAGTGAGATTCTGTCCCCAAAACAAGTAAAAATAACAACTTTCATTGACTGTTATGAGACAGAAGTGAGTCAGAAGTCATGATAAACTCAGGCTAACCCTCAACTATTCTGACCTTTTCTGCCTCAGCCTTCCAACTGCTTGAGATTCCAAGTATATATATACTACATCAAGCCCAGCAGAAAATGAGTGCAAGTCAAGGCAATTCAAAGTAAAGCTGGTGACTGGGCTCGATTGGAGTGCTGGCTCAGTACACATGCCCTGGATTCATTCCTCCAACACCAAAGAAACAGTCAGATTATATGGGTTTGTAATCCTGATATTCTGGAAGTAAAAGCAAGACCAGGAGTTCAAATTTGCTCTCATCCTTCAATACACAGTAAAATCTTCAAAGTGAGTGGACAATTAATTAATCACAAGGGTTCTAAAAAACAATGGTAACAATAAAAGTTTACCTGTCGGTAATTTCTTCTATCCAGAGCCATTCTATGTTGCCAGAAATGTTTAAAGAAAGGAGGAAGAATCTCGGTTTTAATATAGTTTGCTTCTACACCATCTGTTCCACAACATTGTTTTACCACCTAAAAAGTAAAAAAAAAAAAAAAAAAAAGTCAATCGAATACTTAATACAACATAATGTAATCTTTTTTTCTAAAGATCATAAAATTCTCTTTGAATCATAAAGCAAATCCAGTAGGCTGAAAAATCTGTATCCATAATCTGGAACAATGAATTACCTTCAGTACAATTTTCTTCATTTCTTCATCAGGAGATTGGAATTCTCGAATAAGGATTAACATCACTTCTCTAGTATAGTAGTTGGCATATTCTGCATCCATAAGGGGAATGAGATATCCAATAGCCTTTAAAAAAGCAGCTAAACCCTATTTAAAATAAAGTTGCAAAAACATACTTTAGTAAAGTTAGATTTACAATGCCTTGACTTTTTAATAAGAAGAAATTACAAACAGAATTTAATGAATGGATTTTTACCTTTCCTCTGTGCTGGCGAATACCCTTCCATAGGGGTTTGAGAACAGAATCAAAAGATTCAATACCATAAGGAGTTGCTGCTTCAGCCAAGGCAGCAATAGCCAAAGCACTGATGGTCCGAACTTTCTGCTGCTCATCCACAAGACCTATACAACCAAACACAGGTTTGAAATATGTACAAACACTACCTAATCAAGATTCTAGAATGTATTTAACCATTTATCTAAATGACAAAAATTTACAATAGACAAAAATCAGGTAAACTCCAGTATTCACTACACTCATCCTATAGTAACAAAATGTCCATTGCAAAATATAAAGTATTTATATAGTTATTAAAGCCCTTACAACTTGTTTCCCCAAATCACTACAATTTCAGAACAGTTGACTTATAGAAAACAGAATTAGGGGCTAGAGAGATTATTCAATAAGTAAAAGAAGTCTACATAAATCTAACAATAGTCATCTCAGAAGCCTACATAGTAAAAGAGAACAGATTATCTTCTGACCTCAACACACAAGTCAGGGCACACATGCCTTCTTGGTATCTCCCTCTCAATAAGCAGATATTTTAAACAGAGACAAAGTTGTATTACAACTTACCATGTTCAATGATTTCAACTAAACTTCTGAGATGCGGTAAGATGGCACAACCCATAAGAATAGCTATCTGCTGTACAATTTTAATACCAGTGTGTCTCGCTTGCCAAGACTTCTTGCTTTTGCACACAGCTTTTAAGAAGGGCAATAAAGACGGAATGCCCAAGGCAGAGGCTACAACAGCAAAAGCTCTGGCCGTTGTGTTCCGGACATATTCATCCATGTTATCTATATCAGGTCTCATTGTTGAAATCATAGTAGCCAAACCAGCAGCCTATAGGAAATAGATATAGGGACAGTCTGAGTTGGTACCATTAATCCTCAACCCATAAAAAGATAGAAAATCTTTATTCTCTAGGAATCTAATGCAAATACCTTTGCCAAATTAGAAATAATCTCTCTGCCTTCCACTCTAGCATAGTAATCTTCATCAATCAGCAACGGCTCAATGACCACAAGAATCTGAAAAAGGAAAGCACAAATAGAGTTATAGTGACTCTACACATGTAACATAATAACAAAAGAACTTTGTTAAGGCTGGTAAGAGTGGGGGTTGCAGGTAAACACCTGCTTGCAAAAACAGTGACCTGAGTTCAATCCCAGAAAAAACACATAGTGGAAGAACTGACTTTCAAAAGTTGTTCTCTGACCTCCACCCATGCACCACACCATGCACCACACCATGCACATGTGTATCTTTTCTCTCTCAATCTCTTGCCTCATAAATAAACCAATCAATTTTTAAAAAGAATTTTGTCAATTAACTGGCAGCTTAAAGATTTTTAAATTTGGTAATTGAAAATTTGTAAAAACTACTAACCACATAATCTAGCAAAAATACTTACTTTAAAAAAATAAAAAATAAACAGCAGCAGCCAGCACTTCTGGCTCTGCAAATCTCAGAGCAAAGCAAAATGGAGACTGAAGCAATCCAGGATGATTCCCAAAGTCACCTTTGGGCCTCCACAGGTATACAATATCCTCTGATACATACACACACAAAATATTTTTAAAAGGTAAATAAAATACCTACCCCTTTGGGCCTCCACGGGCACACAATATCCTCTGATACACACACACACACACACACAAAATATTTTTAAAAGGTAAATAAAATAACTAGAACAATCATTAGGTGTCAATAAAATTATCATCAAAAACATAGTTCTTTCCATTAAAGAGCACATTTTAATGTAACATGGATAAATGAGTAAAATGAAGCCATTATAATAAAGATGGTTAAAAAAAAGAAAAAGACAAGTCCTATATTTACCTATAGTTCTAGTATTTAGGAGGTTGAGGAAAGGAACCACATATTGAGGCCAGCCAAGATAACAACTGAGACCCTATCTCAAACTCTTCAAGTATCTGAGGACAGGCAGTCAACAATGGCTAATTCACAGCATCTTTTTTTAATATTTACTTATTCGTTTGTTTGTGTATCAGAGGACACTAGGTGTCCCTGTGGAGGACCACAGCTAACTTCAGGAATCATCCTGGATTGCTTCTACCTCCATTTGTTTCGCTCTGAGATTTCCCAGGCTCTGCCCACCATGGCTGGAAGTGTGGGCTACCTCCTGGCATTTCTACATGGAACCTGGGATCCAAACTCAGGACCGTCTGCTTGTGAGACAGAGTCTTAACCCCTGACCCATCTCTCCAGCTCTCACAGCATCATTTGAATGGATTATTTTTCTCTTTTAACAATATTTGTGTAGAACCAGCAAAGATTTTCTAATTTTTAAATTTCAGTAATACAAAGACAAACTGGTCTAAAATAAAGATTCACAACTTCCTTTTACTTTAAAAAGTAGGGGGTTGGAGAGGTGGCTCAGGGGTTAAGCCTCTGCCTTGCAGGCGGAAGGTCCTGAGTTCGGAACCTAGACCCCACATATAGACGCCAGGCGGAAGCAGGATCGGCCTGCACTTCTGGTCTTGTTAGGGCGGAGCCTGTGAATCCCCGGGGCAGAGTGACCAAGGAGGAGGTGGAGGCGGTCCATGTTGGTTCCCAAATTTGTCCGTGGTTCTACACACACACACACAAACGCATGCACGCACTCACGCACACGCATACACACACAATTGAATAATAAAAAAATATTAAAAAGTAAAAAATGACATAAAACACAACTTGAAAACAAACCTTGTGTACATAGGGCCGAACTAAGTCATCAAGTTTGTATAATATTCTATCAATAACTTTCACAAGTAAGTGACGTTCTTGATCTTCAAGTGTAGGAGACATCAGGAGAGGAAGAATCTGATTAAACAAAGGTCCAGCTCCAAATTCACGAGCCTTATCGGTAATCTGACGCAATGCAGCCTGAAGTAAAAAACAGAGCAAAAAGAAATTGTGTTATTTTCCTTACAATCAAAACTTTTGAGCAGCAAAATTACTCCGGAAAGACTTTTCTATAACATTTTAGTGTGCGCTTTTATAGACATTTTATGTACATTCATATTGGATTCTATTGTCAAAATTGTTCTAGTTTGAACTCATGAATAAAAAGTTCAATGTTTTCAACTAATTCAAAAAAGGGTAATTTTATTAATTACAGAGCCACAGACTATGCTTTAGTTCCCCCAAAGGGTACTCCATCTCCAAACCACATGATATAACTCGTAAATGCCACTATTTTACCTTAAGTTATATGCATACTTAAGATCTCAAGGATAAATGGATAATCTTAATTTTCCCATTCTTTACAACAAAATCTTTTGATTAAAAAATTGGATGGGGAGGGTAGACGGGGAGAGAAGTAGTTTGGGAAGCGGTCAGGGCAAAGACATTAACCCAGTTTGCTTATGAATGAATGAACTAAAAATATCCATTGAACCTGCGGCACAGACCTGAAATCTTGGCTAACTACAAACTACTCCAAAAACTAAGGCAAGAGGGATGGCAAGTTCAAGGATTGCCTGGGCTACAGAGCAAGTTCAAGGCCAGGTTAGGCAACGTATTGAGACCTATAGCTCTAAATAAAAATTCAAAAAAGGAGCCAGAGCGATGTGTAATGGCTCACTTGTAATTCCAAAACTCAGAACCTAAGCCAAAGGATTACTGAAGTTAGAGGTCAATGTACATAGGCCACAGTGAAAATAGAATCATGAACATACTAGATCTGATACTTACCTTTCTCATTGGAGGTGTACCATTCTTAATTTTTAAAAGCAGTTTCATTATTTTCCTCTCTTTTTGTTCCTCTGGGCTAAGTGTTGATTCATCAACATCAACCTACAATTAAATTTAAAAGTACATCAAAAAAATGATGTGTAACTCCCCAACAAAAAGCAGTACTTTGTTTCTGCTATTATCACTTACCAACAGTTTATCAAAGTACTGAATGTCATCGGGTTTTAAAAATGGAAGATTTCCAGACGGCTGATCATTAACACTTTTCATAGTTCTATCTTCAGTTTGCATGTGGAAACCAGTCATACCACCCAAAGGTGTGGGAGTTGCTGTCAACTTTCGAGCTGGCGTTCGAATAGGAACATAACCAGCTGGAGGGGGAAGTACCTAAACAAAGTTATAGGACACTTTAGGGTTTTCTTGATTTTGATATTAAAACAGCATAACAAGTAACACTTGCACTTTAAAAAAATACTTCACAATTTATTATGGAAGAAGCTTTTCACTTACAAAAAAAAGAAAAAACCTTAGTATCTATCCCACTATGCAGGAAAATGAGGAAATATATGAGGCAATTTTATAAAACTGTGATCACTTTCAAACACTGATCAATATAGTAATCCAACATGTTAAATTAATACAAATTTGGCAATTACTAAAACCTATAATCAGTGCTTTCCCAAAAGGCTCTATTAGAGCAAAACCTACTTATATAATCACTCAAATAAGTAGAAATGACTTAATATACACAATATATAAACAGGTTACATATATCGCAATAAAATATCACTTGGCTAAATCCCTGCACTATAAAAAAAACTTTCAACTATGAAAATTAGTGAACACATACAAAACTGCAACTGAAGCATCTGTCAAGACTATTAAACACACACCATGACGCCCTGGCTTATGCAGCAATGAGGAAGTCCAGTCTTAAGTAAGGTGGACAGGTAAATGGCATCCAAAGGTTGTCCTCTACCTCCATAAACATATACACATCACACACACCATACCATACATATGGTACAACAAATAAACAAACAGGCAAACAAATTTTAAAAAACAATTTTCTGGACACATCAATAATCCTACAAAGGTCTTCTCCAATGAGCCAATGAGGTGAAAACGTCAACCAGAGTGAACATTAAATTATGTTAAATAGGGGAAAGAAGGGGAGACTGAAGGGAGGGAAGAAATGAATGGATCGTTTACATAAATTTCAGCAAAATAATGCAAAGTATCAAATAATTTTTTCACCCAACACCACAAATTCCTATCCTTGGTGTCACCACATTCATATATATATATATATATATATATATATATATACACACACATGGTTACTACCTTATATCCTTCTGGAAACATAGCATCTAATTCTTCATCAGAAAGTGGACGATTTCTTTCATCAATTTCTCTTTCCCACCGCCAAGCCTGAAGCTGTTCAGGAGTCATGCTCATTATGTGACCTACCAAAAAAGCAAAGTTTGTAACAATCTATACTGCAAGCCTTTCAGATATGAAGTCGTTACGAAAAACTTGAAGGCTTTATTATTTTTATTACAATAAAGAGTAGTTTTTTATATTTTAATTCTTGATTAAAAAAGCTCACACACTGACACATGAAAAGTATCAATACACACATGCGCGCACGCGTGCGCGCGCGCGCACACACACACACACACACACACACACACACACACACACGTCCAAGAGAAAAAATTATTACTTCCAATGAAGGATGTTCTACCTGGAGTAGGGGTAGCCATGTTCATGGCTGGTGTGCCAATTGGTGTTTTTCCAGGGGTCAGAACAGGAGTGCTTCCACCCATCTGACTAGCTGGGGTTTCATCCCATCGTGACTTTCTTTTACTTGCTCCAGGAGTTGGTGTTTCACCAATTGAATCTCCACCTCGATCGGTTCGAGGAGTCTCCGCCCATCCACTTCCATGCCCAGGAGTATCTTCAAAGAGAAAGAGTTAAGAGCACACTATTAACCAATGTTAAAAGAAGATTGTTTAGCTTCCAAACAGCTAACATATTTAGAGTAACTTCAAAAGCAGGATGTTTATAAAACAAACATATTTAAAGTATACATGCCATTTCTTTTCGTTATTTTTGGGGTTTCCATTCCATTGGCCACAAAAACTTACACAGTACTGATAAAAAGGAAATCTCAGGCTTTGTTTTTTAAAAATACATACTTTCATTTTTGTGCTATATACATGAATATAATGCGTTCATGATATTTTTGTTCTTTAATCCCCAATCCTACCCCACTTCTTTTTTTCCCTTTAAACCTTTTATCTCCCCTGCCAGATTCCCTCCAATTTTTAAGTCTTTTCACTTGTGTGGCCCAATGTGCTAGTTTGCCTTTTGTGGGCATATGCTTGACACGATTCATGCTCTAACAAGTATACCACTGGGAAAACCATCTTCCTTTTTCTTTCCTATCAGCATTAGTCCACACCATCCACAATGTCACTATGTCGAGCTATCCACTCTTTTGTATTAAACTATGTTTTTCATTTCCCCATGCAATTGAAAGTACTCTGAATGGGAAACTCCATTCTGCTTTTTTCACCTATTCTACACAGACATTCTTACATAATGTCAACAATTCACTAAGTTGGATGTGGACTCACTTAGGAATCTAAAGAAAGCCATGAGTTCAAGATTGGCCTGAGCTACATAGTGAATTCAGGTCAGTCTGGGAGAGTGTAAGTGATACACTATTGGGGGGGGGAATCCTTGTGAAAGTTGGATAAATCAGATACATCAATTATCTAAAATTGGAGGAGCCAGTCTAGACATAAAAGAAGACACTTAGTAAATTCATAGATAACATATAAAATAGAGATTACCAAGGGTCAAAAGCAAAGAATGGACAATCAACTGTTTTATGTGGCCAGTTTGTATCTGGGAAACTAAAATGAATTAACAATTGTGTAACACTTAACACACTCATGGTAAATGAACTCTACATTGTAAAATTGTTAAAATCTGATTAAGGAGATGGCTCAGGACCTAAAGCGCTTGCTACCCAAGCAAAAAGGCCAGAGTTCGGTCCCAGATCCCATATAAAATGTTTGGTGGGTTAACAGCCAACTTGTAATTCCAGCTTTGGAAAGTGGACCTAAGACCCGCCCCAAAGCAAGCTGGCTGGCCAGACTAGCCATATGTACAAATTCTGAGTGTGATTGGCAAACTTGTCTCAAAAAGAATACGGTGAAAATGACTGAGGATGATTCATGATACCACCCTCAGACCTATACATTCATGTGCACATACATAATAAACAAGCACATGTGTGCCCCCAGATATGGGAACACATACACTTCCTACATATGTAAAATAGAGAAAGAAAAAAAATGGTTAAAACTTATTCACAGTTTATAATGGATATAGCCAGCTTTTCTTTTTCTAATGTTTATTTTTGTGTGCATGCATGCACACACATCAGAGGACACTGTGTGTTTCTGTAGAGGTTCAAGGGTGACACTGAGAATCATCACAGGATTACTTCAATCTCCTTTGGACTTTGCTCTGGGATTTCCAGGCTCCACCTTCCAGAGCCAGAAGTGCATTTTTTAGATGGGATCTGGCATTTAAACTCAAGTCCTTCTGCTTGTGAGGTGCTCTTAACCCCTGAGCTATCCAAGTCTATATAGTCTATGCCTATTCTAATCCTAGCACTCAGGAGGCACAAGTTCGAGACCAGCCTGGCTATACATTGAGACTGTCTCCAAAATAAAAGCCCTCAAAACCAAACTAAAACAAGATATAACGAAATGTTATAATCCATAAAATTTAGTTTAAGATTCTTCCTGCCTTTTCAAAAAAGGTAAAGAATGGGGTATGTCGCCTGATCAGCTGTTACATTTTTCTTTTTAAAGCAAAGTTAATTTAAAAAAAAAAAAAAAAGGTTTTAATACAGATTTGGCTTAAGCATTAAGAGAGAGATGAAAATAGAGTTTTACACACCCAGTGTGGGTGCGGGCTTCTCCAAAGAGTCATCCTGTGCAGTTCCTCATCTGTCCTACACAAACAGATTACTTACATGACCAGCAAGGACTAGAAAACACATTGCTCAAATCAACAAGCACACATCCATGATGCACTGAAGTACCTCTCTCCGTTTTGGGAGTCTCATCCCATCTGTTTTTTCGGGCACTGGAAGTTGCACCTCCATGGCCAGGTGTTGCATGGCCTGGTGTATCGCCTCGTCCAGGAGTAGCAGCTCCCGCAGGTGTGTGACTAGGGGTAGGATCCCAAATCTTTGAGCCAGGGGTTGCACCAGGAGTCTCACTTCCTTTGGCACGACCTGGTGTCTCATCCCATCTTAAGGAAGGCGTATGTCCAGGAGTCTAAACAAAGCAAAATAATTTCATTTCGCACAGCTACACCTACAGAAAAATAATTAGAATATTCAGAAAAATTTATGTCTTAGTTCTCTTCCTCCTCCCACCAGACTATCACAGCAGCTCTCTCTCTACCTTCTCTGACTTTAAACTATCTCTTCTCTAATCCTCTCCTACTTTTTAGGCTAAACTATGTATGAATCCCTTGGCCACCAACTCTAAATCAACACCTATTCTTAAGTTTCAAAAAATTTGGAGAAATGGCTCAGGGGTTAAGACTCTGCCTCTTGAGCAGAAGGTCCTGAGTTCAGATCCCAGGTCCCATGTAAAAAAAACGCCAGGCGCCAGGCAGAAATGGTGGTGACCTGCAAGTCTAGCCCTGGTGAGTGGAACGTGGGAAACCCAGAGAGAAGTAAAAAGGAGGTAAAAGCAATGGAGGAAGTCACTCTTGTTCCCCCACAGGGACACACTGTACCCTCTGATACACACACACACACACACACACACACACACTTGAATAAATAAGAAAAATTTAAAAAAAATTTTAATGTTTTAGCTGTTTTCAATAATGAAAAGTTATCCTGTTTAGAAGATGCCTACTTCACTGCCAATGTCTATGATCATAACCAATTTAAAATTTTAATTGTCAACAATGAAAAAAAAGTTCAATATACATTTTAGATATACACCATTTAGGAAAAAAAAATCACAACGGTTTTTCTATCTAGATGTACAATATAAGATTTTAGTTTCCCAAATTGGAATTTCAAGATATTCTTTAGGGGAGAAGGAAACTGTACACTAAGAAATATTATTTTTAAAGCTGTGTACAATTACGTACATTAGCATTGATGTATTTTTGAACACCTAGACAATTCTTTTTATTTTATTATCTGTGGCATGTCCATGTATGATGTATGTGGGTGTACATGTGCCACAACATGTACTAAAGAGAGGTCAACTTTGTGGTGTCAGTTCTCTTCTCCTTTGATTCTGAGGATCAAACTCCAGTAAGGAGGCCAGCAAGATAACTGAATGGGTCGCAAACCAGGCAAACTGACTTTGATCCCTGAATCCTACTCAGTGGGAAAGAAAGAGCCCATTCGCTAAAGTTCTGCTGTCCTCTGACCTCCTCATGAGCACATACTCCCCCATTCTCTGTGTTTAAAAAAAAAAAAATCCTCTTATCACAAAGCTTATGCTGTATATGTTTTCCTCAACTGAGCCATCCTGCCTGTCTGCTATTTATCTGTTACACCCAGACTACCATATGATTTTACCCTTCAGTCTTGTATCCTACATGTGTGTACTAAATATTAACCGAAGATCCATGAAAAATATTTAAGTAATTTCCAAAATGGCAGATTTGAAAACATACACAATGTCTTTATTTTGTTGTCTACTTCTTGTTTTTCTGAGACAAGGTCTCACTATGTAAGTAAACCAAAGCTGTTCTGGAACTCTCAGCCTACCAGGGATGGAATTACAAGTATGCATCACCATTACTCAAAATCCCAATGTTGGCATTTGATCTTCCTGTCAATTACAGATAGAAAATAAATCTTCCCCTATCTACATAATTTCCAGTCATAATTTGTTATGAACAAATGAAAGAATTGAGTCTCTGTAGTTTTTATAGCAAACACATACTCTTAAATGCTGCTATAATGAGCACATAGCTGAATTGTTTGTTGCTTGTACAATAGTTTATCTCAACTATAAAATTTCTGTACTAAGAGTCAGCAAGATGGCACAGTAGCTAATCTGGTCACCTCCTGCACACCAACCTAGTGGCCTGAGTTCAACCTTAGCGCCCACATTAAAGGAGAGAACAGACTTCTGAGAATTGTCCTCTGACTTCCACACATGTGCTGTGGTGCTCATGTCTGCTTCCTCCCATTGTGTCCCAAACAAACATTTAAAAAAAAAAAAAAAGCACTGAATGTCAATCACAGAATTAGTAAATAATTACATTCAGTAAGATAATATTCTCTTACATATTACTGAGTAAATGTACAGTCCTCAGGATCTGCCTTAAACTAAACAGAAAGTGGCATACTAGATTTAACATAATACAATTTTGAGAATGACAAAATACTATCAGTTGATAGTTAATTTTTCCTGATATTTAATACTCTACAGTAGTCTAAGATATAGCTAATAGCAATTTAGATCACAGCAATAAAAAAGAATTCAAAGGTACCTAGATCCTGAATGTATTTACAGGAGGAGCCAATAAAATGTATATTTGGATAAGAGTTCAAAATCATATTTAACTATATGGCAAGCTCAAGCCAGCCTGGACTACAAGAGACCCTATCTCAGAAATACAAAGAAAAAAATACCCAAGTGTGCCAAATTAAACAAATATATAAGTTTGAAAAATAGAGAAAAGACAGGTTTATAAATTTGGGAATTGCTTTTTATAGACAGCATGTAGAAAAATAAGATCCTTAAGTTTATATAAATACAAAAAAAGTCAAGGGCTAAAGAGATGGCTTGGGGTTAAGATTGCCTCGAAAGCAGGAGGACCTATGTTCAAACCTAGATCCCATGTAAAAATGCCAAGTGGAAATGGAAGCAGCCTGCACTTCTAGCTCTAGAAGGGAGGACCTGGGAAATCACAAATCAAAGAAAAAGGAAGATAGTACAATCTAAGATGAATCCCAAAGTTACTAGGGACTCCACAGGGCAGCCCTCTGATACAATGATACACACATTCACACACACACAATTTAATATTAAAATTTAAACTAAAAAGGAAAGTCAAAAGACTAATCACTAAAGCATTCCAATATTCACAGGTAAGAAGATTTCAGCAAAGAATAAGAAGTAGAAGCTAGTATGAAACCTAACAGCTAAAAAGAAAAGAATCTTAAGCCTACTGATATGATTCATTAGAGAAGCATTGGATTTAACAAGAACATAAAGTGACAGTAACAAGACATTTAGATGAAGGGATGCAAGCAAAGGACTAGAACTAGATAAGAAGAGACACCAAGTACAGACAGCTCATTCAAAGCATTTTGTAATAAAAAGTCAGAAATGAGGAGCTATCTGGAAAACAGAATGAAAGTTAATAAAGATTTTCTTCAGGGCTTACTTTTAGGACAATATATCCTAATATGTAGAAAATAAACACTTAGAGGTTTAACATGAATACAGAATCCCTCTGTATGGAAAAAAGAACAAAGAATTACTGCTTAAAGATTAGAGAATTTCTGTTTGGAGTATTGAAAGTTTTGAAAATAGTTGCTGATGGGTTCAAAACACTGACGATCTAATTTAATGCCACTGATCATAAAATTAAAAACAATTAAAATGTTAAATTTTGTTGCATGTACTTTGCTGTAGATTTTTTTTTAAAGCAGAACTCCTCTTTATATGTAAGGTAGGCAAAAAAAATAAACTGTGCTACTAAATTGTCATTGTGATCAAAAACTTAAAATACTAAAACAGTAAGAAATTTTACTGTGCTCAATTTATACAATGTAATAACCATGTCTAATAGGACTCAGGTAAGGACTACTGTGTACGTCAAACAACTTGACTTTGATCCCCAGAGACTATGTATTCGAAGAGAACTTCCAAAAGTTGCTATCCTGACCATCACACACATGCCATCAAATACATGTTTGTTCTTCCCCCTCAAATAAATATTAAAAGTAAATACCAAAAATAAATGTCAAGATAATAAAGAAAATTAATATTCCAAAAGCAACTTTTCCATACTGTAGGTATGGAAATGAACTATGACTCTACTCAACTGCTGAGGTTCTAATATTGATGTGACTATATGTGGAGATTGAAGGTATTGAAGATCATAAGAAGGGGTCTTCTAAGAGACATCAAAGAAAAGTAGCTGGGAAGAAGTAGTATCAAGGCTTAAAAAGAACAGATACCAGCCATGCTGGCAGTCTGATCTCAGGTAAACTTCTCTAACTTAAATCACCCAGTTTGTGGAAACCCAAGCACTAATGCATTCCATGACAGAAAAATTCAAACAGTAATATAAAAACAATGAAAACAATTGCCTCTGCTTGATCCCAACTTGATAGTTTTTTGGGAGTGGCACCAGGAGTCTGGTCAGCGGTTTGATCCCATCGTCGTTTTCGTTTTGAGGGAGGCTGGGATGCTGCTGCTCCATTGACGACTTTTAGTTCTCCAGCTTTAGCTTTTTCTGCTAGTTGTTGCCTAATTTCTCTCTGAAAAACATTTGAAAAAGGTTAAGTAAGAACACTTTAAAAATCTTTCAGGAGTTGAGTAACTCATATCTAGCATGCCTAAGATCCTGGTTCAATTCCATCTACACCCTCCAACCAAAAAGAAGTTCTTTCAATACAATCGTATGTCATGAATACAGTTATTTCTATTTTATATTTTGCGCACTTTATTTTGTTACTAGTGTTCCCATTCCTTATTTTCACATATTTGCAGCTATGTAACATGTTTTTTTTCCTACCTCAAGAATGTTAAAATACCTACTTCACAATTAGTGAAACAATGTTTTTAATGTGAAGTAAAATCTCTAATCAACTACCAAACTAAAATGGTTCTACATAAAAGTTAAAAAAAAAAAAAAAAAAAAAAAAAAAAAAAAAAAAAACAAGATAGGACTGGTGAGACAACTCGGTGAGTAAGCAAGCTGCTTGCAAACCTGGAGACCTGAGCAATCCCTGGAAGCCCACATGGTGGAAGGAGAAAACTGACTTCTAAAATTATCTTCTGACATCCCAACTATGCATCAGGGCAAACATATTTTCTCTCTCTCTCATAACTTACTAAACAAATAATAAAAATTTAAAAATCAAGACAGGATAATAAGCCTGATGTGAGAGCATATGCATGTAAGCCCAACATTTCAAGGCTAGCAAGGACAGAAGGGAGAGAGGGGGAAAGGGGAGGGAGAAAGAAAGGAAGGGAAGAAAAGAAAAGGGGGAAGTGAGGGAAGGAGGGAGAGAGGGATGGAAGAACAAAGTTGGTAAAAAAAAAAAAAAAAACTTAAATGCTATGTTATGTAAAATGTAGTGCATGAATGAATGCACATTCAACTCACACTTTGTCCTAAAATGAGATTCCAAGACTGGTGACATTTTTGGATAAGACAATGAAAGAAGGGGAAGGGGAAGGAGAAGGAGAAGAGAAAGGGGAAGGGAGAAAAACAGTTTGAGGGACCAAAGAGATGGCGCAGGAGTTAAGACTTTGCCTTACAAACAGAAGGACCTGAGTTCAGATCCCAGATCCCACATAAAAACACAAGGTGCAAAATAATAGAGGCCTGCACTTCTGGCCCAGGAAGGCAGAGCTCTGGCAAAGCAATAAAGCACAATCCAGGATGATTCCCAAAGCACCCTTAGGCCTCCACAGTACAATTCACACAATGCATTCTATCCCCCCCCCACAGATATACCCCCCACACCTACACATGCCCCCCTCCCAAAAAAACCCTTAAAATGTGCAATAATATTGGGCAGTATTCTTTCAACTTAATTTCTTATTACTACTATTGAATATTACCACTGGAATAAACAGCAATAAGTATGAAGGTTTCTCCAAACTCAAACTTCCTTATTTCATTTCACAACCACTGTACGAGGAAGGTTCACATACCTCTTCTTTAGTCAAATGCTGCTCTCGCATAACATCCATGTAAGTTCTAGCATTCATTTTAGGATCAGGGGTCTTCCCTCCTGTAGAAAAGAACAGCAACAGGACAAGAGTACAATAAATAAAGAGTATGAGGTTCAACTGATTTATGTGCCCTGCTCTAATATTATGTTATTCCATAATCATTAAATTTATTTTTGATGGAAAACTTTAATAATTATACATCTTACTTTTTGAGTTTGCTGATCAATTTAACCTGTTTGAACACAAACATATCTACAGCAGTTTAAAACAAATATTTTAATGCATATAATAAACAAAATGACAGCACAGTTTAGCGTCTTCAGAAGTGATGGGTTCCTGGGTTGCTAATCCGGAATACGTACACTTTTGTGCCTTTGTCTCCATCAGCAGTTCTGACTTCAAGCAGCAGAATAGAAGCCTAGAAAATTACCTCTTTACCATTAGTAACACTTTGGAAAGATATTTATATTCAAAACATTACCTGTTGCAAGCTGTTAAAAATCCTCACTACAAATAACTAGCTAGACAAGTTTTTCATACAGTGATCTATAACACTTGTAGCTTAGGTAACCTGATTTTTAAAAAAATATATGTATAATCTTATTCTGATGCCACATTACTAAAAAGGGCTTCATGCTTTTTTGTTTTTTCCCCTTTGGATTCAAAATATTATTTTATTTCTTAGTACAAATAATCACTGGAAACAAACATATTATTTAAGATATATTACTTCTACCAATTATTACAAGGCACACAAAAGAAAAGTGGCGTACAAAGAGATGGGGTGTACAAAGAGATGTGTTAGTCTCTTGCTTAAAGTTTCAGTATCTGCTTTTCAAACAGCAAAATATTTTAAAGAAGCCCAAAGAGTATATAACAAGATTCATGAAGGCACGCCATGCTTTAGGAATGTGATAATGAGCTATACAAGTAGTACAGCAGTATAATTTAGGTAAAAGTAATAAAATTCTAAGACATCTCCTATACTGACAATCATGCCCAATTAATAGTGTCATTCTTTCTGACACTAACTTTGATAAGACTTCCTTTGGAATACTTTTTCACCATAATCTAGAGAGGATGTGTTGAACTGCACCCTTAAGAATGCAGACAGGACTGGCATATAGCAGTACTGCTGTAGGAAAGAAATTAAGGACAGTTAGTATGGGCCTGTGAATTCTGACATACATGTTTAAATCAATTACAATTATGCAAGTAAAGATAGATTATCCCTATTAATTCATGCAGGCTGAAAATCTAATTTGTAAACCTGCAGCAGAATCTAACTTTAAAAACAGGCACCTAATTCAGATTGTGGAACTCACTCACCTGAGGAAAGCTTCCATCAGGTTCATTATGACCCTTGTGCTGATTTGCACACTAAAATTAGCAAAACAGACTCCAACTATTAAAAATATCAAAGTCTCTGTATACACTTTTGCTTTACTTTAAGTATGCTTAGAGCAAAGTAGGTGCATTTTACTAGGCTATAACAATATGAAGGGAACTCTAGTGTGAGAAACAGTTTCTCAAAGGTAACAAAATTCAAAACTCTAGAATTTTGTATGAAATCGTTCCATAATTCGAAAGTATTTTGAGCAGAAAAACATATTTGTTCGAAATATTTCAAGAGTACCCAAAACAAAAGTAAAAGAAAAACCTTTAACCCTTTGCGTTTCTATGGCATTGGCTCATTATTTTCTTGTCCTTCTACCTGGAAAGAAAACTTGCATTATAAAGATGAAGAATATGGCATCTACGACTTCAACCAAATCTATACAAATCTATAAGGGGGATTTTAAAAAACGAAAAGCAAATTCATAAGCATGCCAAAAAAAATCAAAGGGCTAAAGACAACTTAATAAATTTCTGTATACTTATAGAAAAGTGGGAGAGAATTACCATCTGCAAAAGGATCAAGACGCTCTGGGGAAATGATCATGGTCCGCCTGTGCTTTTTATATTCATCTTCCCGGTCTGCAATCTTTGGAGGACGATGCTCAGCAAATGGATCATACTGGAAAGAAGTACACCTCATTTAGTGTCTACTTTATTAAAGGAGAATTAAGTCAATAAAAATCAGAGCATTATGAAACACATACAAAGATTTGATATATGCCTGCTAATGTAAGATATAGTCTATGTCACTTAATGGATGTTAGTACGGAAAACTAAGGCAAATAACTGGGTATGAAGATATACACCTCTAATTCCAACACTCCAGCAGAAAATCTGAATGGATGAAGGGATGAGAAAAAGAGGGAGGGAGGCAGGGAGGGAGGAAGTAGATTAAAAAAAATAAAATCTGTATGGTTGATTAAGAAATCAATAAAGCAGGTAGGCTTAGGAAATGTGGATCAGTGGTCCAGAACTTGCCTAGGTACATAGAAATAACACAACATAGTAAGTTCACATTTCCATAGACAATGTTTCGTTAAAGGAATACTGTTATTAAACACTCCTATTTCTCCCAAATCAGCAATTCTTAAACATTCTTAGATTCCTCAAATTTATGAAATTCAGACCTTCACTTTTTTTAAAATGAATAAAGATTAGTCACCTGTTCTGTTGACTGTGGTATATCATTAAGCAATGCCACAGGGGCATGATATCCAGGCTTCTTCTGACCAAGCAAACTTGTAGATGATGAGTAGTCATCGTCATCCTACAATGAAACCCCCACAAAACCCCCAAGTGAAATGTTAGAACTTATCATGATGAAATTTGTAATCTGGGAATTATCAACAGTTCAATTAGAACTCTTTAGTAGTGCTTTTTAATATAATTTAACAACCAGAGAAATAAGTAAAAAATAAATTGCTTTAAATATACTTAGTACCCTAGTATTATTTTTACATAGAAAAATGTTACATAGTATTTTTCTAACATTAAAATAGTACAACACTAGATAATACTCAAGATCTTAACACTTCACATATTTAAAAATGAAATGACAGCTTCATTCTTAGAATCTAGAACATAAGTTATCACTATGTTACACTATTAGGGTAAGAACCAAACAACAAAGCCAAATGTGTTAGTGCCCACCAGTAATCACTAATCGCAGCACTGGGCAGGCAAAGACGAGGATCATGAGTTCAAGGCTACATAGTAAGTTCAAGACCAAGCTGTATTTTGAGATCAAGACTCTTGTCTACATGCACACAGAGAAAGGGTGTACTCCCACCCTGAATGCTAATTCCTCATCAGCCTCTAGAAATTTAACTGCTGTAACAATATTTCCACATTTATCTCAAGAAAAAAGTTCTAACAATAAAAGTAGCATTGAGATTTCAATTTCTTAAAAATAATCAGTTTGGAGCCAGTGAGATAGCTGTGGTTAAGGAGCCTGTTTGCAAACCTGGAGAAGTGAGTTCAATCCCCAGAAGTCCATAGAGTGGAAGAAGGGCACTGACTTCTAAACAGTCCTCTGACCTCGACCCACGTATGGCATACATATATGGTATACATGTATGGCATACAATGTGCACACATGTGCACAATGTGGTATATAGATGTTTCACCACATATGCATATTTGGAATGGCCAGAGAAAACAAGCTACACAAAATGTACATAAAACGCACTGAGGTGTATTTCAAACTTAGAAGCAGTTGTCCTCCATAGCATTGAAACAGATCAAAAAGCTGATAAATATAAAAACTAAAGCTAAGCACATCCCTGTAATCCCAACACTCAAGGCTAGGCTATTCAGTGGGATTGTGCCTCAAACCAACAGACCAAAATAAACAAACAAAAAAAGCACACCATGGACAACCTCCACTGAGCTGGGCCGTGTGTGCTCATACAGCAGATGGACACCTCCTACAGTTCAGTCTCTGCAAACTGAACCATGATGGCCATCCATGGGCAGTGTTCCATGTGCTCAATGTCATTGGGTTTACTCAGCTTTACAGGAGACTGACAAAATTGCCCTTCTGTAATTATGTGTTTTTACCATGTGGAACTGGAAATTCCATCATAGAATCTACATTCTAAATGTATTTTCTCTAATTGCTCTTATAGTCCTGGTTTTGAGGAGGAAAAAAAGATGTAGAAGTGAGGGGGTCATGTTAGAGGGGGTTAAGTAGGCTAGATTTAATCAAAACCCATTAAATATATATATGAACTTTTTGAAAGAAAAAAATTTAAAAGCAAAATGAGATGGATGGACTGAGGCGATGGATAGCTCACTGGCAAAGTGTTTAATGGCAAGGCCTGGTTGATCCCAAGAAGAAAGAAATCAAGACTACTCAAAACAAAGGATTCAGTAACCATAGAGATTTACCTTACAACAGAAATGATTTGTAAGTGCTTTATACACCAACAGTTAAACAGGCCTTTAGAAGGGTCTTCCAAGGGCTGGGAAAATGCCAAAAGGCAACCACTTAAAAAAAAAAAAAAAAAAAAATACTGACTGAAAACCCTGAGTTCCATTTGCAGAAATCACATAAAGGGGGAAGCAAAGAATTAACTCTATAAAACTGTCCTCTGAGCTCCACACACTTTCTGTACTTTATGTGCACATACAAAGACGTATAATACAAAAATATAGTTGGAAGGGCTTAATGAACTTTCATTTCTGCATTTTAACTAGCTGACAAAAAAATTTCCCTTGTCTCATAAAAGCTCGTTCTTTTACAATTTGTATGTAACTTACATCTTCAAGTTCAGTTGCGGCAATTGATGTCACGTAACCAGCAAATCTGCTATCACTTCCACCATAAATTTCCTGGTCATAATAACCTGTGGAATCAAGGCCCACTCCTTGGGCTTCATCAAGAGCTGCCTTCTTGCCTTGAATTTCTCGAATCTGTGCTTCAATATCTGTGAAAAAGACAACAAAATTTTATGTTCCTAAGAGTTCAACATGATCTTATCAAAATACTGCTAAGTACGGAAAATTTTTTAAACTTTGTGTGTGTGTGTGTGTGTGTGTGTGTGTATCAGAGCATACTGTATGTCGCTGGGGAGGACTAAGGGTGACTTCTTCGGGAATCATCCTAGATTGCTTCTACCTCCTTGCTTCCCTCTGGGATTTCCCTGGCTCCACCCACCAGGGTGGGAAGTGCAGGCCTCCCGTTCTGCCTGGTGAAGCAAGAAGTAGAAGCAGCAATCAGAATGATTCCGAAGTCACCTTTAGCCCTCCACTGGGATACACACTAAGTATTGTTGATACAATACATTCATACACACACAATTTAAGATAATTTCACCATAACAAGTTACTAGAACTACACCACATACATACTTAACTCTATACATATTCTTACTGCAACAGATAATCGTAATCCAAAGAACTTACTATCTCATCAACTACAAATTATCCTCACCTTTAGAATGGGTGAATATCTCAGACAATACTAATCCAACAGACAATAGTAATCCAAAGAATTTACTATGTCATCAACTACAAATTATCCTCACCTTTAGAATAGGTGAATATCTCAGAACTTCTAGTTCTGGGATACACTAACTCAGAAAGAATCTCTTCAAGGGCCCAGGATCCCTCACATTAAGAAATAACCAGAAAAATATTTCACGTGGCCCTTTGCCCCTACATTTCCAGTCTCCAACACATGTCTCCAATTTAAAATACAATTTTGGGGTTGGGGATATATAGTTTAGTGCAAGAACAGATGCTCAACATAACCAAGATCCTGGGTTCAATCCCAACCACCAAAACAATAAAATCTTACACTTTTTTCTTATCTTATGTAAGCTAAAAAAAAAAAAAAAAAAAAAAAGCATTTATCAAAAATATGTATTAGCCATACAATATACAACCTATCTTTCCTTCAGTTCACATAGGCAGTTTATTTTCCATTTGAAGAACTCCATTTGAAGTTTTTAGCAATGAATCCCTCAAGTTAATATTTATTCAGTTAAGTATTCTGAGTTTTCCCTAACAGATTTTATGTATTTGCTGATTAGCAAAAATTTTCCAATTACATAGATTCATAAAATAGCAAGTTAGTGTTTGTATAAAATTTGTTAATCATGACTCAATTGAAGTTAATTCTAAAAGGAGCTGACTACTAATGTCTACAGGCTGCACAGTTAAATGTATTTATATTTCACATAGTCTCTGCTTGCAACTACTTTTTAAAATTATTTACTTAGTTATGTGTGTGTGTGTGTGTGTGTGTGTGTGTGTGTGTGTGTGTGTATCAGAGGGCACTGTGTGTCCCTGTGAAGACCTAGGGTGACTTCAGAAATCATACTGGTTTGCTTCTACCTCCTCCTTGCTTCGCTCTGGGATTTCACCAGGGCAAGAAGTGCAGGCCACCCCTATTCTGCGTGGAGTTTTAGGTGGGACCTGGGATCCAAACTCAGGACTTCTGCTTTCCAGACAAGAGTCTTAAGCCCTGAGCCATCTCTCCAGCCCTGCAACTACTTTTTTTAAAAGATACACAGTAGAATATGTATCAGTTATTTAACATTATATGGTCAAAAATATCAAATGATTTTTAAAAATTAAAATGTAAAATAAAAAAAAAGGAACAGTACTAGTAGTTACAGGACAAGGAAAGTCTGGTATCTCCTAATGGCCACATACAAAATACCAAATGTCAGTTCTCTAGCCCATCTAAATCCATAAATATACCAATCTCCAATTACAGTGTATGTTTGCACTTTGTACTATTGAGTAGTATTTACTTAGAAAACTGTTAATTTTCTGGGCCGGAGAGGTGGCTCAGGGGTTAAGCCTCCGCCTTGCAGGCGGAAAGTCCTGAGTTCGGATCCCAGATCCCCCGTATAGACTCCAGGCAGAATCGGGGGTGGCCTGCGCTTCTGGTCCTGGTAGGGCAGAGCCTGTGAATCCCGGGGCAGAAGGAGGTGGAGGTGTCCATGGTGGTTCGCGAATTCGTCCGTGGTTCTACAAAGACACACACACACACACACACACACACACACACACACACACATGCGCGCGCGCGCGCGCGCACATACACACGCATATGCACACAGTTGAATAAAATAATAATAATAAATTTAAAAAAAAACTGTTAATTTTCTAATTGAGATGCATTTGTTTTTCATATACTATAGCAATTAAAAGTAAAGCTGTGGTAAATGCCCATGTACAGGCTTTTTTATCTAAGCATAAAGGTTAGAGTATTATTTAATTAATGGATTCTATTATGACATGTATCTGCTCCTTACTACCTTTCCCTCTCCCTCCTTTCCCTGTCACTTTTTCCTCTGCCCCACCCAGAACATAAGTTAAATGACATTTGAGAAAATACCAAGGAAAAGGACTGCTGGGTTTTATACTAAGAAAAAATTTTACGTGTGTAGTTTAGAAAATCCTCTCACTGGGTTTATGCAAACAAACTGAAAAGCAACAGGTGAATAACTAATACTATAGGCAAGAAGAGATAAAATGGTGTGTTGACATTAAAGTAACAAAATAAAGAAACGAAAGCTAGTAAAATTCCACAATAAGATGTTGGGAGGGCTGAAGTAATGGCTCAGACTCTGCCTTGCAAGCAGAATATCCTGAGTTTGGATCTCCTATCACACATAAAAACACCAGGCAGAAATGGTGGCAGCCTGCACACACCCTACTCCCTTCCCACCCCAATCAGAGCCTAGGAAATCCCAGAGTGAAGCAGAAAGAAGATAGAAGCAATCCAGGATGATTCCCAAATCACCCTTGGTGACTCTCTCTCTCTCTCTACACACACACACACACACACACACAAAATAAATAAATAAACAAAGGGTATAAAGGACACATCCTATAGGTGATTTTCCCTGATATTGAGAAGGACTATTCAACTCAGTCCCTTTTCTGAAGAATGCACAACTGATATTAACTAATAGGACTTCATCAAGATGCATATCAGCAATGCTTACTTATCCATGCCTACAATTTCACTTATGAAATCAGAAATGCCTTCTTTTGCCATTTTTTTTCAAGACTATGGTGAGATATAGAGGGAGCATTCAAAGCAGTTCCTGAGACATCTAAGGAAACATGAGGGTTTATACAAAGTCCAACATAGATGACTTGAGAAGTCCCATGTAAATCTTAGAATATTTTCTGCATTTCGAAACTACCTTAACTAAGTTCCTACAAACCTGAAGACTTGTGTGGATGGTGAAAAATGATCTCCCAAATTTTATGGCACAGTTTCTCTATAAACAGAAGAGGTATGAACAATATCTGGAATGTCAACTTTTATATCACAGGAGATTAGAACAACATGAGCAGCAAGAAGGCCAAACTGGAAAACCTACCCCATTGTCAGGTGGTAAGATTTAGCTCAGGAATATATAAAGGCAAGTATTCCCATGTCATAGGTCAAAAGTCAGCAAGTGAAGCATCTTCATCATTTATTTCCACTGGTACATTCCTTTCACATTTTCCTAGTGCTCACTCTTATGGATCAAAATAAAACTGTTTTGCATTATAAATATTTTATCTTCAAAAAAGTGTAAAGGAAAAATACTCATTTGTTTCAATCAGGGAGTGACTTAAAAAAAAAAGTCTAGGGGCTGGAGAGGTGGCTCAGGGGTTAAGCCTCTGCCTTGCGGGCGCAAGGTCCTGAGTTCGGGTCCTAGACCCGGGAGGGGGTGGAGGGGGGCAGCCTGCGTTTCTGGTCCTGGTAGGGTGGAGCCTGTGAATCCCCGGGCAGAATAAACAAGGAGGAGGTTCGAGGCGATCCATGGTGGTTCCCGAATTTGCCCGTGGCTCTACACACACACACACACACACACACACACACACACACACACGCTCAATTGAATAAATAATAAAAAAAATTTTTAAATTATTTAAAAAAAAAAAACTTTAATCTACCACAAAGAGCCTACAAGAAAGAAGCTAAAAGCCAAGTCTTAAGCTGGATGTGGTAGTATATGCCAATCAAAGCACTCAGAAGGATCAGTAGTTCAAGGCTAGCTTCAGCTATGCAAGAAATTTCAAGCCAGCCTGGGCTATATAGTCAATCCTCAAAACAAAGAGCAACCCTCAAAACAAAGAGTAGAAATAAATGGAGAGGGGGGTGTTGGGAGTAATTGTCCCCAAGATTTAAGATCTTTTTCAAACTACTATTATTTTAAAGTCTTGAGTATTACTGAACATCCACAAAACAACTTTCTCACAGCAGATAAGCTTCAGATTATGCTGGTGATGGATTGGCAAAATAATTCTGGTAAAAGTGCCTACCTGAAAACTTGGCAGCCTGAGTTCAATTCCCAGAGCCCACACATGGTTAAAGGAGAGAACCAATTCCCTAAAGTTGTCCTCTGACCCCCATGCTCACTCCATGCCCACTCAAACAGCTTGCTGGTAAATCAATCTCAAAGGAAAAAAAAATTTAAATCGTTAGGAAGGAAATGTAATGTGCAAATCCTTTATTGGATTTCTGTCCTATAACTAGTGCAAGCTAAATCTGTACTCCTATACTCATTCCTAGAACCAAGCATTCATTTTCTTGGTGCCTCCCCTGCCTTTGGACTTCCTTCACCTAGACTGACTGCAGCCACAGCAGTGTCTAAGAGGAAATGGGATGTTTTCACTTCATACTCCTCTTCCCCTTCAGGCTGTTTGGAACTACAGGACAAAAGGGCTGGGGGTGGGGGAGGGAAATAATAGAAAAAAAAAATGGAGGAGACCTTGGACTGAAAAAGATCCCATCGTAGGAACTTTATTTGGAATCTGACTTAACAACAACAAAAAAAGTTTTAAGACAAGAGGCAATCAATACTGAACACTAACTGGGCATCATATTAATCTTAGGAGTTATATAACAGTCATTGCCTTTTAATCAATTTTAGAAATACATAGTGAAATATTTTGGGGATGAAATGATGTATCTAAAATTTGTTTCAAAATAATGTGGAAAGAACCACACTTGGAGGGTGGTGGCAGAAGGATTAGGAATTTAAGGCCTGTCAGTTCTCATTACCTACATGAGACTAACCAAAAAAACAAAAACAAACAAAAGAAAAACCCACACAGAAAAACCACTGGCCCTAAATTTAAGTACAAGGAGGGGAGAGGGGGGTCACTGAATCATTCTCTCCACTCTTCCATATGCTTGCTGGTTTGGTTCTTTTCTGTCTCCCTTGAAACCAAAGCTCTTGATTAACAAAAAAGAAAAAGTTCTTTTCTAAAATGCAGTTCTCTGTTAACCATAAATAGAATTAGCTTTAGTTTTTGTTTTCATTTAAAAACAAAACTTTGGGGCTGGAGAGATGGCTCATGAGTTAAGCCTTTGCCTTGCAGGCGGAAGGTCCTGAGTTCGGATCCCAGATCCCACGTATAGAGGCCCGGCGGAAGCGGGCGGGCCTGCGCTGGTCCTGGTAGGGTGGAGCCTGCAAATCGCGGGGCAGAGTAAACAAGGAGGCGGTCCATGGTGGTTCCCGAATTTGCCCGTGGTTCTACACACACACACACACACACACACACACACACACACACACACAGCGCGAGTGCCAGGAATTTGAATGTTTTTTTTTATTATTTATTCAACTGTGCGCGCGCGCGCGTGTGTGTGTGTGTGTGTGTGTGTGTGTGTGTGTGTGTGTGTGTGTGTGTGTGTGTGTAAAATCCTAGAGCTATGGAGGGCAGACGTGAAGATTGCTGGGGCTTCCTAGCCTACCAGTATAGTTCTAGAATCAATGAGAGACCATGTCTCAAAGAAAAAGGCAAAGGGTGATAAAGCATAAAACCTGTTGCCCTCCTCCCACCTTCAGGTACCCTCAGGTATGCACACCCAAACATATATTTTCCCAAAAATTTTTAAATTTTTTTTGTTTGAGAGGAATTCTGATGCCTGACAAAACTTTCAGCTATTAGAAAACACATCCTCCCAAAGATAACTGTTAACTACTAATTAATTTATAAATAATTTGGGGATTAGTATATTTGAATACTTATTCAAAATAGATTTTCTGGGCTTGGGATGTTTCTCATTGACAAAATACTTGCATTCATGAGACCCCGGATTCAATTCCAATATCAGTAATTGAATTTTAAAGAACACTTTTTTTTCTTTTTAAAATTTATTTTTGCGTATGTGTGAGAGAAAGAGAGAACACAAGGAAAGAGAAAGAACATACCATGTGTACCTGTGAAGGCCCAAAGTTTACTTTAGGAATCATCCTGAATTACTTCTACCACCTTTTGTTTTGCTCTGGGTTTTCCAGGCTTTTGCCTTCCACAACAGGAAGTGAAATACAGGCTCTACCACCATTTTCACCTGAAGTTTTCATGTAGGATCTGATATCAGAACTCAGGTCCTTCTTCTTGAGAAGAGTCTTAATCCCCTATACACAAGGAACTCAGTATCTTGCTGGGTTATTCTTTTTCTTTTGATGCCCCAGGTATCATTGATCTAGATTGTAGCATTTTATCTTTAGTCCTCATTTTTAATTTAGATTATTTTCAATGTACTTAGCATTCATGTAATGTTACAGAAATAGAACCCTTGGCTAAATGTAGATTTCACTGACCCCTTTTGGTCTAGTCCATGAATGACAGCTTTCTCTTCCAGCAAGAAGCAATTTGTAGGCATGCTATTCAAGTATTGGACTTTTTTTTTTTTAAGGTATCTCAAAAAAAAAAAAAAAAAAAAAAAGTATATTCTGCAACCGGACTAAGTCTTTTCATTAAACAATGATAGTGTAAATTTTTTACTGAATACAGAGAACCCTACTAAATCGATTTCTAATTAATTCTACCTTTTGAATTAATTCTATTTAATCAAAATTGTTAAGCAAGTCAACTTTTTTATTTTGACTAGCAACCAGAATTCTGTAAAACCAAAACAAAGGAAACATGAAAATGTAACCCATGTATACATATGCATATATACCCAGTCAATCCACAAGAAAAAAGAAAAAGGGAGGAACTTTTCTTCCATTTTGTGATATCCCCAATTCGCTAAATCAAGAGATTAATAGCATAACAAGTGGGTTTGATTCTATCCTTCCCCTTCTAAAACAGACAGGTATGTGTTTCCCCTCCTTGTTCCACCAAAGTCAGAAGTATCTCAAGAAATGCTAGACGGCAAGTTTATACATAATTACAACTATATGTACCTGACTCAATTTAATATAAAAAGGCCTAAATGATTTGACTTGATAAGAGTTAAATAGTTCTTATCTTTCAATTCTAGAAAGCAGAAGTCACAGTGATCAAGTGCAAGATGGCTGAAAAGGATGAAAGGACTATTTCTAACAAAAATATTCGGAACGCAAACATGTAAGAGAAAATAAGGAGGAGAGAAAAAAGGGTTAGGAGGCAGAGGAGGGGAAGGAAAGAAGAATGCTGACTAATATACATGAATGGGTGCTGATTTTTTAAGAAAATTCCCCGGGACTGGAGAGATGCCTCAAGGGTTAAGACTGCTTCGAAAGCAGGTCCTGAGTTCAGATCCCAGGCTAAAACTCCAGGTGGAAACGGTGGTGGTCTACACTTCCAGCCATGGTTGGTGAGCAGAGCAAGGGATATCCCAGAGTGATGCAAAAAGGAGGCAGAAGCAATCCTGAATGATTCTCAAAGTCACCCTTAGGTCTCCATTGGGATACACACAATGCCCTCTAACACACATACCCCCCACACACACATATTCAAAATAAATAAATGAAGTGAAAAAGAATAAAAAATTCCCAGCACCAAATAAATCAGGCATGGTGGCAAAGGCCTTTAATCCCATCACTGGAGAGGTAAACGGCAGCGTAAGGAGTTCAAGGTCATCCTTACCTCCACAGTGACTTTGATATCAATCTGAACAAGATTAAGATTGTCTCAAAAAAATGGAGTGAGCCTTCAAGAAGATATAAAAATACCCTTTTCTATCCAAAAACACTGTATTTTTACCTTCAGATTCCTACACAAACTGGAAATAGCTATTCCTTTAAAAAATAAAGTACTAGGGGTCAGTGAGATGGAGCAACATATAAAGGCTTGACAAGCATATCCCATAGCAAAAGGAGACCCACTAGCAAAAGAAAATAAATGAACATAAACTGTAAGGTATAACAAAGAAAAATTTTAAGAACAAGAAGACAAACTAATTACTACTCATTTTAAAAAGCTATGTCAGGGGCTAGGAAGATGGCTCAGTAGTTAAAGTGCTTGTCCTGCAGCAAGTGGGCCAGAGTCTGAACTTCCATCCCAGATGCCATATAATATACCTGGTAGGTGTGGCTGCCCTCCTGTAATTCCATTCCCAGAAGGCAAAGCATGGAAATCCCCAAAACAATAACTCTAGTCAAGAAACAGAGCCTTAGAAAAATAAGGTAGAAGAATAATTGGAGATACACCCAAAGTCTACTTCAGCCTCAGGCCTCTACACACTTCATGCACACCTACATACAAAATGATTCTTTTTTAAAAAAGTTATTTCACTGAGGTTCAACTCCAAGTCTCTTTCTCAACTATTCCAACAGCCTAAGAATGGTTACTGTGCCTCTTCCAATTCTAATTCATCCAATAACTTTTCTAAAACATGAAAGTATCCTGTTACATAGGATTTTTGCAAAACCAAAAATCAAACCAATGTTTTTAAAGTCTAGCAGAATTTGATACTAACTCAACTGTTCTTTTCTCTCAATTCAGAATGTTCCCAACACATAAGTAAATCCTACCTATCTCAGCCAAACGGAGATATCTAAGCTTACCCAAAAACAGTTTAATGACCTCTTCAGGGCTGTGGATAGGTATAGTTCAGAGACTAATCCCCAGCATCGAAGGAAAACATGGGCATGCTTGTAACCTCAAAATTCAGGAGGCTAAGGCAGGACTGAATGAAGCAAGTTAGAGGCCAGTCTGAAATACATACTTAGTACCAGACCAGGCTAAGCTCCGTTAACAATTCAAACAAAACAAAAGGGTCCTTTCTGTGAAGCTATTAGATCATTTTCTGTATAGTAGAACATTCCTATAATCCCAGCACTTGGGGGATAGAGGCAGGAGGATCAGTAATTCCAAGTCAGACTCAATCACATAGTTCAGTCTGGACTGCAAGAGATCCTATCTCAAATATGAATACATTCATTATACATTATCTATCAATAAAATAAAGGTCGATTAAATTTGAGTATCCAGATGTGCAACAATCTCAGAAAAAAAATCTGTAAGAATATTCTAAAATAGGGCTGGAGATGGCTCAAGGATTAAGACTGTCTCCCAAACAGGAGGTCTCGAGTTTGGATCTCAGGTCCCACATTAAAAAAACAGCTACGAGGCAACTTCCACCAAGGCAGAGAGAAGCAAAAAGGAGGTAGAAGCAATTCAGAATGATCCCTGAAGCGAACCTTGGGCTTCCCCGGGGACACACAGTGCCTCTGACACACACACACATACACACACGCATACACGCGCAAAAAAAGAGTATATGTTTAAAAAAATTCTAAAACAACACAAAGATTTGTACTGAGGGCTATAGTAGGGCCCCTCAAAAAAAGCAAGAAATAAATTATCTAGTTTAGCAAATGAAAGAGAGATGGAACATGAGAAGCTACACTCTCCACAGAAAATGTCCTAAGGGAGCAATGACATGTAAATGTATGCACTTCTATTAAAGACACATCACCTTATGACCTTATACTTAACAGTGACATAAGTATCTTGCTGGCAGCCAGCACTTATACAATATTTTAAAAGTCACCCTTAGTTCACATTGACAAGAATCCCAATAAAACAGCAATTTTTCCCATGAGTTGTAATTGACCAAGGCTTTTGGCTGAGTTTGTACAATTTTAAAAAAAATCAAAACTTTCATCTACCAACTAAGGATATGCTATACTGAAAATAATAATAAATAAAGCTGTAAAGTACCCATAAATAAATGACCTAATCAGTGAACAAGAATAGCAACATCTTTAAATTTTCTAATCATTTTGCTTAAGATGTTTGAGATGGTCTAGAGACTAAAATTTGGCGGTCTGGAGTTTGAGGACTTTGTGTTCCTGAGCGGCCCAACTTTTCGGCCCTTCTCCCTCTCGGGTTCCCACCACCCTCTCGCGACCGTCTACTTCCCTCCTTACGCCCTCTCTGCCCGGCACCTCCGAGGCCTCGAGCACACCGTTCACGACTCACCGCGCGGTTACAAGCGGTCCCCTCAGGCTCAGATGTCCTTCCCTCATTTAAAACGGGTCGACCGTCACCGCCTTTCTAAAACAGCTCGGCTCGCTCCGCTGACCAGGCCTCCCGGAACGCGCCGCTGTTACAACCTGTTCGTACTACCTAAGGGAATCGGGGCACATACGTGTCTTCCCCACACTGTACAATTTGCCTTGACCTGCTCCGCTATCGGCAAAAGCACAGACACGGCGTTTAAAGCGCTCTGCTTGGAAGCCTTGTTCCAGGATTCTACGTGGGAAATCACAATCCGCGGATGACCCCACCTTGGACAACACTGTATTTGCTGCCCTTTCCGGGTATTTCTGGGTGATTTCAGCCGATTCCTAACATGTTTCTGCCACGAACTACTCTGAACGCTCTCATCACCGATGAAAGCGGCTCCCCTCCGCCGGGTCCTCCGATAATCAACCACCGTGGAAAAAGAAAACACGCTCAAAGTGGCTCAAGGAGGAAACGACCACATTTCCTACCCGAATCATTTCGCTCAAGAAAAACCACCACGTAACCCAAACGCCTCCAGATAGCCCGACCGCTGAGGGCGGCAGTAACGGGCCCGGGAGCACCGGGCCGCGGGAGCGCAGCCGGCGCAGCCGCCGCCGCCGCCGTCCCCCGGGCTTTGCCGACTCCTCGGTGCTCCGCGCAGCGCCAGCGCCAGCAGCGCCCGGGGGCGAGCGAGACTCCCCTCCCGCCGCCGCCGCCGAGCCCCGCGTCCTCCGCCCGGCCGCCGGAAGCGGGCCCTCGGGTCGGAAAAGGAGCGCCGACTCCCAAGAGCAGCACCCCAACACGGAACAAAGCGCCGGTCGGCGATACGCGAGCAGGACGCCATTACGCGGGCCGCGGCCTGCGCCGTAGACGCCGACGAGGCGACCCGGCCCGACGCGCGGGCGCGACCCCGACCAAGGAAGCCGCGCGAAGCGGCCGGAGTCGGGAAGGGCAAGCCGCCACGGACCCGCAGCTGGGGAGGCGCCTCGGGAGCTCAGGGCCGCTTACCTTCGTGAGTCTTGGCGATCTTCGCCATTTTGTCCACTCGAACACACAGACGGAACTGGCGCTCCCAAGAACTTCCGCTCGCCGCCGCCTCCACCCAGAAAAATAGCGGGGCTGCCTTCTGCGCGTGCGCACACGGGCACGCGCGCCGCCCAGAAGCACGTGACCGCGCTGCCACCTAGGCGAGTCCGCGAGGTGCATGCTGGGTGTGGGAGGAGCCTGAGGCGACTTCCGGAAGGTGCGAGGAAAATACCCGGCTGTACAAAGCTCCCGAGCGAGTGGTTCCGGCTCAAAAAAAAAAAAAAAAAAAAGTATTTCATAGCGACAGCTGAGAACAAATGTTGGGACGGGCTTTGGTGGCTCACGCTGGTAATCCTGGCATTCCGGAGGTGGGCCGGAAGTTCAGAAATTCAAGGTTATCCTCGGCCATGTACTGACTTTGACGGCAGTTTGGGCTACAGAAAGCCCTATTCTCCCCCCAAAAAGCAAAACAAGGAAGACACGGGGGTAGAGGGATATTATTAATTATGTAAGGTCATAGTTATTAAGAAGCACAGCGATAACTTTTTAGGCTCATGAATTCTTAGAACGTGTCAGAATTCACTTTGGGAAAATGCCTTATAAATTCTAAGTGTTAATTTCTAACCCATGGCTTTATTTTTCTGGTTCACAAGGGTTGAACCTAGGGTCTCAGCACATCAAGGAAGCACCCTATCAATTTTTTGTTGTTGTTCTGGGAAAGACAAAGCTTTGGGTAGCCCAAGCTAGACCCAAGCCCTGTACTGTAGTCAAGGATGACCTTGAACTTCTGATCCTATGGCCTTTTTTCAAGGATTTTCAAAATATGTTTATTTACGAGTATAGGAGACCGGCACGGGTAAAGGTCAAAGGTCACTGTCATAGTTTGAAATGTGTCCCCCAGTCTCATGTGTTTGGCAAGGTCATGTCACCTTGAGAAGTAGAGCCTTGCAGGAGGAAGGCAGTCACAAGGGGTGGGCCTTGAGGTGGATGAGTCCCATCTTACCTCCAGGAGAAGTCAGCCTTTGCAGCAAGCAGTCTGCAGCTCTCAGCTTCCAAGATGTTTGCAGTGACTTAGCCTCCTCCAGCTTTGGCCAGCCAGCCATGCCGCCTCTGCTTTGAGAGACTGTACCTTCCCTCTGGAACCGTAAGCTGAATAAACCTCCCTTTCTCCCTTAAGTTGATTGACTTTGAGTGTTTTCTCACAGCAATAGTTAAGAGTAACTGTTACCGTCACATTCCCTGAAGAAGAATCTCACCTTCCACCAAGTGAGCTATGGGATAGTTTCTTTTAATATCTCTCCAGTCTTCAAAAAAGACTTGATTTTGGCCTCCCTTAACTCTCTTACGACTCCAAGTCTGGAGTCTGTGAGCTCATATGTGACCTTTCTCTCACCCCGCATGGAGTCTATGCCTGAGGTCCTTGAGCTCTTCAGGGCTTCTTGTCTTTTGTGGATTCATGTCCATGTGTTCCATTCTTTCTCTCCTCTAAGAAATTCTGCTTTGATCCTCAAAAAAAAAAATGCTGGCGGGATGGCTCAGGGTTTAAGATTCTGCCTGGAAAGCCCAAGGTTCTGAGTTCAGATCCCAAATTCCATGTAAAGAAATGGCCAGGCAGAAACAGTAATATCAGAGTATCAGAGTTTGGATCCCTAATGAGGCAGGATTAGAGCAGCTTGTATAGATGTATAAATATGCCTGGCCCTGGCAGCCATCTTTGGTGCCCTAGCCCCTCATGGCACTTGTGCCATGAGTTCTTTCTAGCTTCTCCAAGGCGTCCTAGCCCCTCATGGCACTCCAAGTCTGGAGTCCATGAGTTCCAACCTTTCTCTCACCTACTAAACTCTACTCTACTCAGACAGTCATTTCCTGTCTCTGCATAATTTGGCACCCCAGATGGGACAGCCAAAAAGATCGTTTCCCTGCATCACCTAGCATCCAAATAAATACTAAATGGATGTAACACACTGCCTGTAATCCCAGTATGCAAGATGTAAAGATGGGATCCCTAGAGTAAGTGGGTTAACTAGACCGGCCAAATTGGAAAGACCCTGCCCCAATATATAAGGTGGGGTGTATTAAGTACAAGATCCTGTATCAACCTTTAACCTTCCATACATACACACACATCTAAGTGTGCATACACACACACATAAAAACACTTGTGATTTAAAAAAAAAAATTCTTGGGTTGGAGAGAGAGCTCAGGGGTTAAGCCTCTGCCTCTCAAGCAGAAAGTCCTGAGTTTTGGATTCCAGATCCCAGGTAAAAACACCAGTAGGAAATGATAGTGGCTTGCACTTCTGACCCTGGAAGGTGGAACTGGAAAACTCCAGAGCAAAGTAGAAGAGGTAGAGCAATCCAGAATATGCCATGAGTTCTTTCTAGCTTCTCCAAGGCGTCCTAGCCCCTCTTGGCACTCCAAGTCTGTGTTACACCTACTGTGTTACTCAGGCTGGCCTCAAACTGTCTCCTGTGTATAGGGATTGTAGAGAGGGCCTCCACTATTGGCTTTCATGGTTTTGCTATTATTACTTTTACAGCCCTAGCAACTGAACCTAGGCCTTCACATGTACTATGCTATGACTTGCACTGAGCTAAATCCCAACACTTTTTAATTTTTTTAAAACTTTATTTACTGTGTGTGTGTGAGAGAGAGAGAGAGAGAGAGAGAAAGAGAGAGAGAGAGAGTAGGTACTGTGTGTCCCTGTGGAGGATCAAGGGTGACTTTGGAAATCATCCTGCACTTACCATCTTTTTGCTTCACTCTGGGATTTCCCAGGCTCTCCTCAAATTTTCATACTCCTCCTCAGTCTCCCAAGCAGCTGGATTTATAGTCTTGCTCCACCTTAGGCAGTTTCAGATCACGGCCATGCTGAGAAGGTCTTTGAAGGTCATCCCTCACTGCAATCCTTTTTCTCCTGTAATAAAATCACCTTAATCCTCTACATGTGTATACTGGTCTCAATCTTCAACTCCCAAGCAAGTCTAGACTAAAAAAAAAAAAAAAAAAAAACCTAGACTGGCTGTGAATTTCTTTAATTTTTTTTTATTTATTTGAGAAAAAGAGACAGAAAACAGGCACAGTTTGCACGAAGGCATGAGTGTAGAGGCCAGAGGATAAGTTTTGGAAATCAGTTCTTTTCTTCCAATAGGTACTGAACTCAGGTCTTCCAGGTTTGTATGCAGGCACCCTTTCCTGCTAAGCCATTTTACAGCCCTAGCTATGTTTTTTAAACTAAGAGGAATTTTGAACCAAGGATGTACCTCAGTAGAGAACACTTGGCTAGAATGCCCTGTGAAGAGCATATATGCAAGAAAATTCACCAGAGTGCTAACAGTAGATGTTCATGAATGTAGAATTTTGGGTGATTTTTATAATTTTTAGTATTTTCCAGATACTTTATAATGTTCAAGGACAAATGTATTAAATAAGGGAAAGCAGCAACAACATTAATGTTTCAATTCACCTACATGGTTGCTGATAAATGACCATCAAACAGCTTAAGGGAACAAGGGGTTCATTGTCTCTTATGATTATCTGGTTACAGTTCTCAGTCCAGATTGACAGGAAAGCTCACGCCAACACCAAGGCTGAGGGCACTAGCCACACTATCTCTATGTAATGGCTGAGAGAGGGACCATCCTTACTTGCCAGACCAGCATGTCTGGCCAAGTGTACAAAAGGATGTCAACTTCCTCAATTGGCTCTCAGTGTTTTATTCCAGGGCCTAATCTCACCTACCATAGGCTGAGCCTTCCCCATCAGCTAGACGATCTCTTGCAGGTCTGCTCTTTGCTTAACCCAACCATTAATTCTCCACAGATGTGCCCAGATCTCAAAACCCTCAACTATCAAGTTGACACCTGTGCCTAACTATGACAATATCACGTTGTGATAGTTAAGCCTGGGCGCCAACTTGACACACCTGGTATTAACTAAGATGGGCTGAGACCACACCTGGAAGGATCAACTGAGACCACCTGAAAGGAGTATATCCACTCTGAATTCCATGGGAACTTCCATAGATCCCATAGGAACCTCCCAGTAATGGGCCATATAAAAGGGACCACAGAATATAGGTGGAGAGACATTTCCAAGAATGCTGGAGCTATGCGGAGGTCTGCTGTGACTTAGCCTGCCAGCCAGTCAGCCATGATGCTTCCATCGTCTCGAAGGACTATATCTACTTCCCCTCTGGAACTGTAAATTGAATAAATCTCCCTTTGTCCCATAAATTGTTTGACTTTGGGTGTTCTCTCATAGCAGTAGTAAAGAATAACCGTTACACATGTCATTCCCATCTTTCCAAGCAAAGACAATAGTCACTTTGTATTATGTGTATATTTCTCAAGGATCCTAGATATTTAGTTTCATAGGAGGACATACATATGTACCAAATGAGATACAGACATGACCAAAGATCACAAAGAGGTTTTTTCCTGTTCATATTTATTGTTTTTAGTAGACCTCTTTTTTTGGTGCAGTTTTAGAGTCAGCAGAAAATTCAGAGTATTCTTTTATCTTTCTACAAAATCTTCCCATTTTCCAACATCAAATACAGTGTTGTAAATAATAAAGATTCTTTTCAGATTCAATTGAGAGATGTGCCAATATAGATTCCAGGTTCATTACTAACTTGTGGATATACATAATCTACCAGCAACTCCAAGACTCTTTTCTTTACTCTTTTAGTAAAACATAAGTTTGCAAGAGACCCCACATCTCGATGAGGGACTAATGAGATTAATCCTAATGTGGAGGGAAAGAAAGATGCTTTCTTCAATAGTATACTCACTGATACATGATTCATGTCCCAGCAAGTGCTAAGGTAGATGCTATCACAGTCAACCCAAATGAAATTCAATAGATCATTCACGCAAAAAGAAAAGAAAATAGGAAGGAGATTGGCAGGAAAGAAGAAGGGGGGATGGAATTGGGGATTATGGTGTGAAAATATCATAAATTCACTACAACCATGTATAAAATACTAAAAGAATAAACTAAAAATAGAAACAATAAAACTAATTGGTTGTGAGAATTTTTAATTTTTTTAACTTTATTTTTATTCATTCATTCATTTATTGTGTGAATCAGAGGGCACTGTGTGTCCCTGTAGAAGATCAAGGGAATGGGAATCATCCTGGATTGCTTCTACTTTCTTTTTGCTTTGCTCTGGGATTTTCCAGGTTCGTCCCACTAGGGCCGGAAGTGCAGGCTACCACCTTTTCTGCCAGGCGTTTTTTTTTTTTTTTTTTAATAATGTATTTATTTTATTTCTTTTTCCACTCATACAAACGTAATAGGTACCCCGGTCCCCTCCCTCCACCCTTCCCTGGACCTCCCTGCTCCCTCCCCCTTTTTCAAACCCTTTCTTTCCCCCTCCTCCCTTTCTCCCAGTGCTCCCTCCCTCCCATCCCTGGAGCATCCTTTAATGTGTATGTCAAACTTTCCTCTGGGTCCTCCTCTCTGATGAGGTGTAAGTTTGCCGGGCGTTTTTATGTGGGACCTGGGATCTGAACTCATGACCTTCTACTTAAGAGACAGAATCTTAAACCCTGAGCCATTTCTCCAGTCCATTAACAAAATTGTTAACAAGTCTTTTGCATTTCCAATAACATTAGTAAGTAATAATCAGACATTGACACTTCGCTTCCCAAGTTTGCCAACCAGAGACTTTAGGCATGATGTGAAAGGAATTGCTCACAGTAACTGTGTATAACTCCTCTGGGTATGTATGCACTTTAAAATACTAATAATCAGACATTATGATAGGTTTCTATCTTTTTCTGGTGAGATCGTTTGTTTTTTAAAATGTTAGGGAGGGGGCAGTTGCACAGATATTCTCAGAGTCCCTGTCTCTCTACCAGCAACACCTCCTGGGTGGCCTCCCAAAACTTCAACCCTGTGTGCAAGAGGCTACAGCGAAAGCTGATAACCCTAATGATGGCTTTCCTAGACAGTTTATATCTTAATCTAAGCTGGGTATTTAGTGGGTAGCACTTACCTAGTATTTAAGAAGTCCTGGGTTCAATCTCCAGCAGCACATTAAAAACTAGGGGGGTGGGGACAGGGGTGAGATGGCTCAGTGGATAAAGTGCCTGCTTGCAAACCTGAAACCTAAGCTAAGCAAATAGGAGATAGAAGCAATCTAGAATAATTTCTGAAGTCACCCTTGGGCCTCCACAGGCACACACACTGTCCTCTGATACACACAGACATACAAGCGCACACAAAAATAAATAAGCAATAATTTTAAAAAATCAGTGCTCATCAGAAAAGTTAAGTAAGTTTGTGTTCTTTGGCATGACATGCTGTCTGGCAAGGGATGCTTGCCCCTCTCTGAGCTGTCCTGTGGATATGGTATGATCAGTTCCCTTAGACACTAGTGTTGGTGTGAGCTTTCCTACTAAGGTGGATTAATAACTAACTGTACAATCATAAACTAAAGTAAATTTCCTCATGCCCATAAGCCATTTTATTTTATTTTTTATTTTTTTAAAGGAGATTAACTCTTTTTTTTTAAATGGTTTGTTTCCTTTTATTATTATTATTATTTATTCAACTGTGCGCATGTGCGTGTGTATGTGCGCGCGCGTGTCTGTGTGTGTCTGTGTGTGTGTGTGTGTGCGTGTGTGTAGAACCACAGACGAATTCGCGAACCACCATAGATGCCTCCACCTCCTTCTGCCCGGGGATTCACAGGCTCCGCCCTACCAGGACCAGAAGCGCAGGCCGCCCCCGCTTCCGCCTGGCGTCTATACGTGGGATCTGGGATCCGAACTCAGGACCTTCCGCCTGCAAGACGGAGGCTTAACCCCTGAGCCACCTCTCCAGCCCCCATAAGCCATTTTATCATGAATTTATCAGCAACATGAAGAGCAACTACCAGTGCAGATGATGGTTCAACAGGTAAAGGCATTTGTACCCAAACCTAGTCCTTGGAGTCTACCTTGTGGAAAAAGAGAAAAGAATTCTGAAGGTTTTTCCTCTAACCTTCCCACTCAAGTCAGGACCCAAACCATAGCAGATCTCATCATAGAGCTCAGCTCTGTAATGGTACTTGTTGCTTTTATCTGAGGCCTATAAAATGAGCTCTCAGGATGGAGAGATGGAGGGATTAAGCCTCTGACAGCAAGCAGAAGGTCCTGAGTTCCCACATCCCACATAAAAATGTGAGGCAGAAATGATAGTAGCCTATTATCCCAACCTTGGAAGGCAGCGTCTGAGAAACCCCAGAACAAAGCAAAATGAAAGTAGAGCAATCCAGATACACACACACACACACACACACACACACACACACACACAAGCACACACAAACGATAATTTTTTAAAATCAGCTCTCATCAGAAAAAGTGCTATACTGTCCCTATCAGAAATCTAAAGCAAAAGAAAAAATCACTATCAATTCTGATTTTATTAAAACTTGACACCTTTGTTCAGCATGTTTTTTTACATTATTAAATATCACTTACAACATTATTGTTTTGGTTATTGAGCCTGTTTGCACCCTCTTGAATTCTATGCCCCAAGAAAGTACTTCATATGCTTCCCCTAGTCTCAGAGCATCCTGCAACACTGGTGTCCTCCTCACATTCCTTACTGCTATGGCCAACAGTGTCCTCTGAATCTTCCTATGAACAGAATCAGCGGGTAAGTTTCCTGGCTCACACACAGAATGTCTACTGCAGCATGCCCACTTCCCTGAACCTTCTGATTCCTCCTTCCCATCTTTCACCATAGTCCTGCCATATCTACTCAGTGTAGGTCATTGCTGTCTCCCAAGATTTTAAGTTCAACCCTGGGGTTGGGGATGCTTGTACAGAGAAACAAGCTGCTGCAGCTTTCTGCCAGGAAGCAGTTTGTTGTGCTGGCATTGGCTGAGCAGATTCACATCCCAAAGCTGAGCTTCAGGTGTGTTCGGCCCGGCTTTGGCTTAGATATTTTTGTTACCCCTCCCCCCACATTCATTTTACTGTTTCCCATATGTAGTGATTATGCATTCCACGGGTTGTGATAAGGTTACACTAACCATGCCATGTGGCCTTTCCTTTGTTCTGAAAAGGCTCTTACCACACTGGTAGAGAACTCCCCAGATCCTTGTTAGGATATTCCATGAGGTACATCCCATATTAATAAATGCTCTTTATCCAGCTGCAGCATGTTGTCTCTATGTTCAGGACCAAATGGCTAAGGGAAATGAAGGGGTTTTATTCTTGCTTATGATTCTCTGTTACAGTTCATAGTCCAACTTGGCAAGAGTCCACACCAACATCAGAAGTGAAAGGAACTGGCCATACCATGTCCACAGGGATTGCTGAGATAGGGGTAAATCTCACCCACCAGACTGCAAATCTGCCAAAAAATAATGAAGTTTCCCAAAGTACTGAACCAGTTCCTTCCATCTTATCCATCTGCCCAGGGAATGGCCACACTTAATGTGGACTGGGCCTTTGCACATCCACTTATTCTCCTGCATGCTTGCTTAGAGGCTTGCCTTAACTACTGATTCCTCACAGATGTACCTAAAGCTCAATTTCAATTGTCAAGTTGACGCCTGTATCTAGCCAGCACACCAACATTAGCCATTACCAACCACTGCCTTTGGATCCAGGACCTTTGTGGATTGAAGTGTTTTCTCTTCTTCTGGATGGTGTTACTGGGTAAAAGTTTCTCCCATTCTTGTGCTTTCAAGGAAAAAAGTCAAGCACCACACAGACACCAGAAATGAAAGTTTATTAAAAGACAATAAAATACACTCTCAGAATAAAAGACAAAGCCATGCAAAAGCTAGGAAGTCTCTCAGGGTAGAGAGGGGTTTTGTTTGATTGGTTTTATAGTAAGTTTTCCCCCTTCTACCTTAGGGTAGAATTTTAGCATTATCAAACTCCAAGATCTGTGTAACCTGTTGTTTATTGTAACTGCCAAGGTCTAAAAATTACAAGCCCTAAGGCTCAAGAGGAGTGTGAAATGATAATGGGAATGAAGCATGGGCTGGAGAGATGGCTCAAGGACTAAAACGCTGTCTTGCAAGCAAAAGGTCCTGAGTTCAGATCCCAGGTCCCAGATGGAAACTGCACTTCTGACCCTGGTGGGCGGAGCCTGGGAAACCCCAGAGTGAAGCAAGAAGGAAGTAAAAGCAATCCAGGATGATTCCTAAAGTCACCCTTGGTCCTCCACAGGGACATACAGTGCTCTCTCTCTCTCTCTCTCTCTCTCTCTCTCTCACACACACACACACACACACACACATAAAATAAAAAGTATTTTAAAAAAATTTAAAAAAATGGGAATGATACATAAATGAGTTTACATTGCTGTCTATCAGGAATCTGGAATTTATTTAGTAGAGTACAATTTTCTTTAGTTGCTCTACGTATAGATTTTTTTTCAAACCACTTTGTGTATTTATTTTGTTTTTATTCCTACTTACACCTTAAATAAGGCCCTTTATCATTGTTGCTTTAGTTCTGGGCATTTTAGTTGTTTTTTGACAGGATCTTAACTAGCCCAGGTTGGTTTCAATTCCTTTTTCAAAGATTGAATCTTGAATCCCTAACTTTCCAAGATGTTGAGATTTCAGGCATGTGCCACCATATTTAACTGCTTGGATTTTTAAATCTTTTTTTATTATTTTTTTTATTATTATTATTTATTCAACTGTGCGCATGTGCGTGTGTATGTGCGCGCGTGTGTGTCTCTGTGTGTGTGTGTCTGTGTATATGTAGAACCACGGACGAATTCGCGAACCACCATGGACGCCTCCACCTCCTTCTGCCCTGGGATTCACAGGCTCCGCCCTACCAGGACCAGAAGCACAGGCCGCCCCCGCTCCCGTCTGGCGTCTATACGTGGGATCTGGGATCCGAACTCGGGACCTTCCGCCTGCAAGGCGGAGGCTTAACCCCTGAGCCACCTCTCCAGCCCCAACTGCTTGGATTTTTGAGACAGAATCTCATGTGCCCCAGGATGGCCTTGAACTCCCTAAGCAGCGAAGGCTAAGGACCCTTATCTCTATGGTTACAAATACACAGGACACCAGGTAGCTCCTGTGCAGGCAGCAGTTAATGAACCTTTATCCCCCCACAGCCACAGCTGCAAAATGTTTTCACTTGAGTTTTAACCCCCTATGGCTTGGTGGGTCATGCCTGCCTGGAATCCCTAAGCTATAAATAGTCCCTGCTGGCTAAGTCTTTCATCTTCTGTAAGTGTCTCGTTCCTCCCTCAGCAAGCGCACACAGGACTTTCTTGGCTAACTGATGAATGACTTAACCTTAGTTGTTAGTCTGGTGTGCCTGAGGGAAGGTGAGGGAAGCTCATCAGGACTCTGCCTTAGCAGTCAGAGGTTTCTGCAATCTCCAGCAAAGGGGAAGAACATTAACTTTTTAACAAGAAGGATTTCCCGTCCCTGGTCCACCTCTTCAGGCCCAGAGGATTCAGGATCTAAGTATCCATGACCTTTTTAAGAATTTCAGTCCTTCCCAGTTGGGCTGCCTGCAGCCCTTTCTGTTCACAGTACAGGAAATGAGACTATTTATACACTGCTAAGGATGGCCTCCAGCTTTTCCACTTAAGCTTTAATTGGTGATTAGTCACTCCCAGGCTTTCATTTTTTTTTCTTCAGAATCTCAGTAAAAGTGTTCATTGCTTCACCAACCATTGCCAGCTAGAGGGCAAGTGACCTAGATCTAAAACATCTCATCTCATTTGGGTCTGTTTCTTTGGGTCACTCCTAGAACCCAATGGTCACATGGTGTGTTCCCTGTGAACTAGTCTGAAATGGAGATTTGCAAGTAAAAACGGGGCAGGCAAGCATAGGGACAGCAACTTGGAGTTCCACTTGACTTGTGCTATGCGCACACCCCTCTTCTAAAAATGAAATTAGTACTGAGACCCTTACCTACATGTACTGTGCACATATAACTGCTCTCTGAACAGTACACCTAGGCAACCCATTAGCAGCCTGGAAAACCCACCTTCAGCAAGCCGCCTACAAATCCCACTCAGAACAATAGAATACATTTTTTTCCCCTTAACTGTCAAACTTAGATTCTGTTCAGTCATCTTCCATTTATATCTGGATGGGTACAAAAGTGGGAAGTCTGATCCAGCCTGCACTAGTTTTGGGTGCATGCACAATAAGGAAAACTGTGTCCTCAAATAAACTTTTAGAGAGAATTCCCTATTTACCATCTTATATGTCTATGCATAATTAAAATCTTTGTAGATAGGGACTGTTAGGTTGGGAGGGAAGAGGAACAGAGAGGATTCTGATCATGTTGTGAGTGTTGCTGGGGGAAGTTTCATGTCCAGATTCTTTGTTCATGAGTTGAAGATTGAAACCAGAATATGCATAGAGGATTAAGGCAGATTTTATTAGGGGAGAGAAAGGAGAAACTCACAGACATGGAATCCATGAGGAGTAAGGGAGTAAAAAAGAACTCATGGACTCCAGACATGGAATCCATGAAGGGCAAGGATGCCAAAAAGGACTAGCAGGGTCAGGGGTATTTATAGTTAGGCAGGCCCTGGGGAAAGGGGCTTTTCCCTATTGGTTAGCTCCAGTTTCTGTAAACCTGATTGGAGCTTTTGGTCCCCTACATATCACTGATCTGTCCATAGTGGGGCCCAGCCATGAGATCTTGAGGACCTCATGGTCCAGCTCTTTCTTAGCTTACCTGCAATGGAGAACTCATCTCCATATCCTTTAATGAGGATTGGAGGAAATTGACAACCATATCTCTGTGAAGGTTTAGAACCAGTTCCTCCAGATTAATAGTCTGTGTTCCTTCAGGATAATCCCAACAGTGGTAATGACCTTCAAAAACCTTCCCAGCATAGCCCTGTTCTGAAATGCCTAATGAGCTCCACCTAGATGTCCATGAATAAGAAGAAACGGACACAAGCGAGAAGGAGAAGTTTGTGCTCCCTTCAGCAGCACATATACTAAAATTGGAATGATACAGAGATTAGCATGGCCCCTGCCCGAGGATGACACTCAAATGCATGAAGTGTTCCGAAAGAGAAAGAAAGAAAAAAAGAAAGAAAGAAAGAGAGAAAGAAAGAAAGAAAGAAAGAAAGAAAGAAAGAAAGAAAGAAAGAAAGAAAGAAAGAAAGAGAGAAAGAGAGACAAGTTTATTTAGAGTTGAGGGTCTGGGATAAGGAGAGCCATAGTTTAGTATTAAGGTGGGAGAGCATTAGAACAAAAGAGGTAACTTAAAGTTAGAGAAAACAGAGGGAAAGCCTCAACAACATCATTATGGTTTGGCGGAAGGAGGAAGAGAAAATAGAGAGCTTAGAGAGCATAGAAGACAGAGGCCCTGAGTGGGATTACAATCTTTTATAGTCTCAGGCTTTGCTAAGGAGTGGCCTGGGAGTTACTAGGAAAGAGAGTAAAGAATGGAAGTATGGTCTTTACAAAATGACCATCTGGCTAAGGTGGAGGATTTACAAAATGGCTGCTGTCACTAACAGGGACATGCACAGTTAAAAAATAATAAAAAAAAAAAAAGAGGTTATATAGCTCTGTCAGCCAGTTAAAAACCATCCAAACTCTGCCTCTCAGCAAACAAACTCTTCTGTCATAAAAGGAAGCCCTGAACAATAATCAGATTCTTTGAGTGCTTTCTTCCTCGTGTGACCCACTGCTTTTGTGGATATTCTAAGCTGTATTAGTACTTTGCTTTGAATAAAATTTCCATGCTACTTTTACAAATCTGTGCATGCTTATTTCAATGCTTTGAATAAATTGCCAAGAACCAGGAAACACCTGACCCAGACACAACCATTGAAAACTGGGGACATAGCTCAATGGATAAAGCACTTACCTTGAAGGCATGAAGACAAGAATTTGGATTTCCAGGGCCAACACAAAGGCATAGCAGTTGCCTATCTTCTCAGTATTTAGGAGGTAGAGATAGGAAATCCCAAGAGCAAACTAGCTAGGTAGAATATCCAATTGGCAAGCTCTGGGTTCAACTGAGACACTCTGCCTCAATAAATAAAGTGGAGAGAGACCAAGGAAGACACATGCACACACCGGCACACATGCATGTGTCCGCATACATGGAAGCATTCATAGAATGCACGTCAAGCACACATAAGAGATAAAAAACAAAGTCCTCAGGAATACTTTTACTATCTGTATCTGTGGCATGAGGATTGAGCAGAGGGAAGAGTTTGAACCAGTTGTTAAAAACAACCACAAACAAAAAGCAGCAGAGCTAGGGATGTATCTAGGGTTTTAGAGTGTATGCCTAGCATGAGTGATACTCTCAGTTTGAGCCCTAATCCTATAGAAACAAACATTTGTCAATTCATTCGGTGGGGAACTTTGGAGATGAGATACCTGCCCCTTCAGACTTGAGGCAAAACTCCCTCTAAACTCCCACTTCAGCAAGAATTTGCATGTGGGCTTCCTCAGGAGAAGTCTACAAACTCTTGGCAAGTCCCTAAAGAAGGAAGGTCATTGTCATTGTTGCTGTCTATTTTTCTAGGGCTTCTTTGTGTGTCAGAGGGTACTGTATTTCCCTGTGGAGGACCAAAGGTGACTTCCTAGTCTCTTTGCTTTTTTCAGGATTGAACTGAGAGCTTTACTCTTGCTAGGCAAATGTGCTCACGTTTTCTTTCACGATGAGGACTGAACCTTTATTTTGGCCATTTGAAAAAAAAGATCAGGTGTTTGCCTCAGCACACATGTGGAAGTCAGAGAACGATTTTCTCTCCTTCCTCTATGAGGTTCCCAGGATCAAATTTAGGTTACCAGGTTCACCATGTGAATGCATGCAGGAGCTTTAACATGCTGAGCCATCTTGCTGGCCCTTGATTTTGTTTTGTTTTTTTGTTTTGAAACTGGGTCTTGAATTCCTGATCTTTCTTTCCTCCACCTCCCAATAAAAATGCTCATATTTTACTGGTTAGGTTACATCTCACAGGAATCAGGTGGTTCTTTCAAGAGTGAGTGGGTATGTGTCTCAGTAGGCAGAGTACCTGTCTAGCATGGGATCAGGGCTGGGCTCAATGCCCAGCACCACATAACACTGGGTATGTGTTACGGTTAGATTGAGTGTCAACTTGACAGTTGCAGGTTGTTTGGGGCACAGCTGTCGAGTCAATGGTTGGAGTAGGCCCTTCCACAAGTCTGCAGGTACTTGCTTAATTGGTATGGAAAACCCAGCCCATAGCGAGTTTTCCAGTGCTTTCCAGTGGTGGACCAGATAACAGGAAGTACAAGAGGAGGAACTTGCTCTTTCCTTATCCTGTGTGGACTTGCTGTTGAGTCCGCCTTCTGGAGTGTCACTGCCTTCTTTGTTACTGCTGACACTGCTGCCTCCATCCTCAATTGACTCAAAGCTCAGTCCTTTCCATCTCGCTGCTATTCCTACTGCCTTTAGAGCTTGGTTTCTTAGGCCTTGCCACTGTTCACTGTTCATCGCTGACATTGAGCCCCTTGTCTTCAACCCTCCAGCAAGATAGAGGCTCAAGACTTTCTCTGGATCCTTAGGCTTTGTGGAACATTCCAGTCAAGAATGAAGCAGCTAAGGGTGGCTACTTCGAAAGACATTAGTTTTATTGTGAGTTGATTAATAAAGTTACACACACAGATATTTTAGCAATTCTCTTCTTCCAGAAAGCCTTGACTAAAACAGATTGTGGTACTAGAAATGGTTCTGGAGGAACAGAATTGTAAGGATAAATATTTCTTGAGTATATCTGGAGCTGGCTCTCCAACACAAACCTCCAGCTACTAAAGACTGCCCTGTGGCATGAAAATCACCAAAACTCCTTGGTGTGAGTTTTTCAAAGAACTAGTAAAAGAAGGTGTGATGAACAGTCCTGATTCACCTTTGTGAGGAGTACTGTGTTTAGTGATTCTGTATATAAAACTTTTGATAATCTGAGAAAAAATAAGGACAATAATGATGCTGGTTGGTCGCTTTTAGCCTATCTGGATAAAGTACACAATGAAAAGGAAAATCTCAGAGATGAAATTAACAAGCTTAAGATGAACATAAAAAATGTAAAGGCTTCTAAGTGTGCTTTGGAAGCAACTCTGGATAAAATAGAGAAAAGAAAAATCTTAGAGATTAAAATAATCTGCTTCAGATAAGTGTAAAACAACTTGGAAGCTTCTAAGTGTGTTCTGGAAGAGAGTCTTCTCTTCATTAGTAACATGGCTTGACTTGCTAAAAATCAAACCCAAGCTTTAATTTGTAATTGGTTGAGTTACAATGTAAATTAAAGTCTCAGCCTCAAAAGGTGTGGACAGTTAAAAGTCAGAGCATTGATTGAACCAGACTGGGCTCCTGACAACTGGGATATTGATGTGTGGGAAGAGTTGCTGAGGCCAACAAACCCTCAAATTCTGATGGGTCTCTTTGATCTGAGGAAGTGGTCTAGCAGCGCTTGGTGTTCATCCCCTGCAGCATTTCTGTCTCAGCCTTTGCCTGAGGAAATGAATACATTTTTGTCTGAGGAAGGAGTAAAGACTTTCTCCCAAGACAAAGCTGACATTGCTGAGTGCCCATCTGTGGTTGCCTCCAGGCCTATAACCAGACTCAGGCTAAGCAGGCCCCTGAAGGTCCTTGAGGAGGTTGGCTATACCTCTAGAGAACTTCATGAGTTTTATAATACTTTCAAACAGCAATCTGGGAATATCCCTGGGAATGGATTTTAAGGCTGTGGGATACTGGTGGAAGGAGTATAAAGCTGGATCAAACTGAGTTTACTGAAATGGTCCATTGAGTAGAAATTCTAGGTTTAACATGAAGCCATGTTACTAATGAAGAGAAGACTGTCTTCCAGAACACACTTAGAAGTTTCCAAGTTGTTTTACATTTATCTGAAGCAGATTATTTTAATCTCTGAGATTTTTCTTTATTTTATCCAGAGTTGCTTCCAAAGCACACTTAGAAGCCTTTGCATTTTTTATGTTCATCTTAAGAGTTTATTCGAGTGGGTGACTGAAACATTTATTAACATTCAGCCTTCTGAAAGAGCTGGAGGTAACTGATATTTCTTGGTTTAGTGTTGGAGATGGGGTCTGGCTGCTCAGGATTGACTACTCTGACACGGAGTAAGCTTTACCAAACAGAGAAGTTTTAGTGGAGTGGATGAGGTCCCGACATAAGTATAAAGATGTGAGGCTCCAAAGAGTCAGGGAGGGAGGCTTTTAAAAATAGTAACTACATTCCAATGTACAGCCTAGCATGTTTGTCATGTGGGGTCATAGAGGGTACAGTAGGGTGTGGAAGGGAGGCTAAGCAGGGGCAAGCTGCATCACAGAAGCTAATTTAGTCATTAGCAGCAGATACAATGAAGAGTAGTGATTATTTTACAAATTCCTTATCTTCAGGGGTGACAATGAAACATTTCAGGGAGTCATATAACTTTTCTGAGACTTTTACAGTTGTCCAGGTTTGAGGCCTTGTTATGTCAGTCTCCTTGTTACAAATTTTTCCCCATTGTTTTTGACTACTACAGATATGATTAAAAGACTCAGGGAAATTGGTATGCTTGACTGGATTCATTGCTCAAAATCTAATTCTCAGTGGAAGAATCCAGATGGCATGCCCTTTACGAAGACTGAATTATACAAATTGGTGAGAGGGGCACTACCAAATTTGAAGAGTCCCATCATTGCTCTTCTCCTTCCACCATCACTAACAATGGGCAATGCAGCTATTCAATTGGAGGCATTAAATTCAATGGTTTTTTTTGGCAGCATTGAATCATCAATGGCAAGGTGAGCACACCAACTGCAATATACAGTGTGATAGTTAATTCTGGGTGTCAATTTGACCACATCTGGCATTAATTAAGATCAGCTGTCAGACTACCTGAAGAGATTATCCAGATCAATACATTTACAATGCAAAGACCAGCCCTAGCTCTGATTGGAACCTCCCAGTAGCAGACCAGATAAAAAGAACCATAGAACAATAGACTTTGAAGAGAAACTCTCCAAAGCTGTGCTAGAAAATTCTCTTTAGCCATCACCCACTGGCCTACTGGACTGAGAAGCTCTGAGCCCCCAGAATGTTTGCAGTGACTTAGCCTGCCTCCAGCTTCAGCCACCAACCATGTTGCCTCTGCCATGAAAGACTGTATCTCCCCTCTGGAACTGTGAGCTGAATAAATCTCCCTTTCTCCCTTAAATTGCTTGACTTTGAATGCTCTCTCACAACAACATTTAAGAGTAACTATTATAAACACCATAAAAAGAGCAGTATTCATGATGGTCTGATTCATTTAGATCTTTGGCACTGGCTAATCAATCATGGTGTTCCCAAGAGTAAAATTGATAAGAAGCATACAATTTTTTGTTTGAACTACATAAACAGAAACTTTCTAAAACAAATGAATGAAGGCTGCCTTGAATCATAGTAGCACAAAGTCACTGCTTCTCAATCAGTTTCTAGATTTAAGTCATTTTGCAGATCTGGAACCTCTTGAATGAAGAGGAGACCAGGTCACCTTGAGAAAGGACTTAAAAAGACCTTTACTATTAATCTTCCTCCTGTCCTTCCCCAAAGGGATCTATGACCTTTTACTAGAGTTATTATACACTGGGGGAAAAGAAATAATCAGACATTTCAGGACCTACTAGACACTGGTCCTGAGATGACATTGATTCCTGGAGATCCTAAAAAGCACTGTGACCCTCCAATTAAAGTAGGGCTATGGAGGAGGGGTCAGGTGATTGATGGAGTTTTGAGTACTGATTGGCTCACACTACTGTGAGTCCAGTGGGTCCCTGAACTCATCCTGTGGTTATTTCTCCAGTTCCAAAATATATAATTGATATTGATATACTCGCATTGATTCTTTGACCTGTGGAGTAAGAGCTATTATGGTTGTGAAGGCCAAATGGAAGCCTTTTGAGTTGCCTCTGCAGGGAAAATAGTGAGTTCAAAATAGTATTGTATCCCTGGACAGATTGCAGAAATTAGTGCCACCATCAAGGATTTGAAGAATGCAAGGGTGATGATTCTTACCACCTCTCCCTTTAACTCTAGCCTGTACAGATGATAGATGGATCATGGAGAATGACAGTTGATTATTGTAAACTTAATCAAGTTGTTCTCCAATTGCAGCTGTTGTACCAGATGTGGTTTTGTTGCTTAAGCATATTAACACACATCTCATGGTACTTAGTATGCAGCTATTGACCTGCAAGTGCTTTTTTTCTCCATACCTATTCATAAGGACTATCAGAAGTAGTCTTCTTTCAGCTGGCAAGACCAGTAGTTCTACCTCAAGGATATATTAATTCTCCAGCTCTATTTTAGAGATCTTGATCACCTCTTCCACAAGGCTTCACACTGGTCCATTATATTGATGATATTATGCTGACTGGACCAAGTGAGCAGGAAGTAGCAAACACTTTGAATTCTTTGGTGAGGGTGTAATCACATCAGAGGATTGGAAATAAATCCAACCAAGATCCAAGAACTATCTACTTCAGTAAAATTTCTAGGAGTTCAATGGTATGGAGCATGCAGAGATATTCGCTCCAAGGTAAAAGACAAGTTGTTGCAGCTGGCCCTTCCCACCACGAAGAAAGAAGCACAATGCTTAGTGGACCTGTGTGGATTTTGGAGGCATACTTGAGTTGATCAGGCCCATATACCAAGTAACTCAGAAAACTACTAGCTTTGAGTGGTCCCCAGAAGAGAAGGCCCTTCAGTAGGTCCAAGTTGCTTGGCTGCCCTGCCACTTGGGCCATATGACCCAGCAGACCCAATGGTATTGGAAGTGTCTGTCACAGATAGAGATGCTGTTTGGAGTCTTTGGCAGGCTCCTATGGGTGAATCACATTGAAGGCTCTTGGGATTTTGGAGCAAGGCCCTGCCATCATGTGCAGACAATACTCTCCTTTAGAGAGACAACTTTTGGCTTTTACTGGGCTTTAGTGGATACTGAACATGTGACAATGGGTCACCAAGTTATGATGTGACCTGAGTTGTCCATCATGTGTTGAGTGTTATCTAACCCAGAAACCCATAAAGTTGGACGGGCACAGCAGCAATCTATTATCAAATGGAAGTGGTATATACTAAACAGGGCCAAAGCAGGTCCTGAAGGCACAAGTAAGTTGCATGAAGAAGTTGCTCAAATGCCTGTTTCCTCAGTCTGTTGAGATATCTGTTCCCAAGCATGTACCTATGGCCTCCTGGGGTGTAGCCTATGATCAGCTGACTAAAGAAGAGAAGACTGTGCCTGATTCACAGATGATTCTTCATGCTATTCAGATGCTACTCAGAAGTGGACAGCTGCAGCATTATTGCCCCTTTCTGCAACAACCTTGAAGGACAGTGGTGAAGGGAAATCTCCACAGTGAGAACTTTAGGCAGTGCACATGGTTATACACTTTGCCTGGAAGGAAAAATAGCCAGATGTGCAACTGTATACTGATTGGCTGTAGCCAATGGTTTGGCTGGATGGTTAGGGACTTGGAGGGAGCATAATTGGAAAATTGGCGAGAAAGACATTTGGGGAAGAAGTATGTGGATAGATTTTTCCAAATGGCAAAGGACACATTTGTGTCCCATGTAAATGCTCATCAAAAGGTGACTTTAGCAGAAGCGACATTCAATAATCAAGTGGGTAGGATGATCAATTCTGTGGATAGCTAACCTCTTTCCCTAGTCATCCCCATTATTGCCCAGTGGGCCAATGAAGTGGGCATAGTGGCAGGATGGAGGTTATGCATGGAAGTCCAGCAACATGGACTTCTATTCACTAAGGCTGACCTGGCTACAGCTGCTGCTGAGTGTCAAATCTGCCATCAGCAGCGACCCATACTGAGTTCCCAATATGGAGTCATTCCCCAGGGTGTCTAACCAGCAACATGGTGGCAGGTTGACTACATTAGACCACTTCCAAGATGGAAAAGGCAGTGCTTTGTCTTTACTGGGAGAGATACTTATTCTGGGTATGTATTTACCTTTCCTGCATGTAATGCTTCTGCTGAAACTACCAACTATGGACTCACAGAATGTCTTGTCCACTGTCATGATACTCTACATAGTACTGCTTCTGACCAGGGAACATATTTTACAGCTAAGGAAGGGTAGCAATGGGCTTATGCTTATGGAATTCACAGTCTTACCATGTTTCCCACCATCCTGAAGCAGCTGGCTTGATAGAACAGTGGAATGGCCTTTAAAGACACAATTACAGATCCAGTTAGGTAGTAATAGTTTGGAGAGTTGGGGTAGAATCCTTCAGGACCAAGTATATGGCTTGAATCAGTGCCCTGTATGTCACTGTATCTCCTATAGTCTATAGGATCATCTATATGGTACTGTATCTCCTACAGCCAACATTTACAGGTGCAGAAACCAAGGGCCAGAGGCTGGAATGGTGCCCCTCACTATTACACCTAGTAACCCATTAGGAAAATTTTTGCTTCCTGTTCCCATAAGTCTGTCTGTACTCTGCTGGCTTAGAAGTTTTGGTTCCAGAGCAGGGGATGCTTTTGCCAGAAAGCACAATAAGCATTTCATTGAACTGAAAGTTAAAGCTTCCTCCTGGCTATTTTGGGCTCCTGATGCCTTTGAGTCAACAGGCTAAGAAAGGAATAACACTGTTAGAAGGTATGATTGATCCAAACTATCAAGGGAAAATTGGACTGCTTCTCCATAATGGAATGAGTTGGTTCTTTCAAGAGTGAGTGGGTAGGTGTCTAATAGACAAAGTACCTGTCTAGTATGTGAGCAATTCTGGGCTCAATGCCCAGCACCACATAAAACACCAAAAACAAACAAAAAAGACAAGCAAGCATCCTAGCCTCTTTTTGCTTCTTGCTTTATCACTTACTGAGTGGTATCTCCCCTCATGTTCCAGCTTCCCCATTATTTATCCTATGACATAACCAGGGACCTTCACCAAATGCTAATAGCCACTAGAATACAGAGTCAAATAAACTTCTCACCTTCTTACCTTACCTAGCCTTGGATAAGCTGTTATTTCGATTGGTGTCATAGATACAGGTGTCAACAACTGTCAATAGGTGACAGTCGAAGGCTTGGAGCTCTGTACAATTTGTAAAAAAAAAAAATTGATAGTTAAGCACTAAGCAAGGTTGCAGGAGGTTGTCTGATTGATGGTGAGGTCCAGCCCATTTCCCAATTCCTGGGAAGATGAGTAGGATAGAGAGAACTGGTTACAAAAGTGGGCATTCTTTGGAATACTTGGCCATACATGCTGGTCTGGCAAGTAGAGATTGTCCCTTTCTCAGCAGTCTTGTGGATATAGAGTGGTCAGTTCCCTTAGCCTCTATGTGTTGTTGTGGACTCTCCTGCCAAACTAGACAAAGAACTATAACTAGACAACTGTAAATCAAAATAAAGCCCCTTGTTTCCTTAAGCCATTTGTTTGTAAGCTATTGGCAACCATGTAGAGTAACTGAAACAGTAACCGTGCTGGGAGCCGAACCCAGGGTTTTGCGCATGCTAGGCGCACTTTATTACTGAGTTCAATCCACCCAGTCTAGGTATTCTGTTATAACACAAACAGATGAAGATGGTGTAACACTGGGTCAGCCTTACAGTTAGCTAGGTAAAGAGATAGAAGTGATGGGGGAAAGTACAGAAAACATACCTAGGAAAAGAGGAAGAAGAAGGTAACAAACTGTGATGATTGTGTAAGCAAGTCTTCCTGTGGCAGATAACAGTTTGAGAATCCTAGGATTGCACAGGGATTGGTGTTATGGCACAGGGACTTGATAAACCTCTTTTTCATCTTCAACTTCTGACCTCATTTGTTACCACTTTCTATCTCTCAATGTATCTTTGGTACATTCCTAATATACAGTAAGATTGCTCCTGTCTAGGCCCTTTGCATTTGCTGTGTAAAAGTCAGGATCACAAGGCAATTTCCTCTTTAATCACAACTTACTTACACACTTTTTTTTCACATTTCATTTTTAAGATTTTACTCAGGATCACCTTCTGAGAGACCCACCTGAACATCCTATATAAAACAGCATTCTCTTGTAGTCCCAACTATTTGGCAGGCTGAGATAGTAAGATTCCTTTGCTACGTGATGTCTCCAGGTTCAGCTCCTGGATGGCTCACCAATATGATGTGGGGTTTCTGTCCAGGCAGCCTAGATTCAAGATTGAAACTGGGATGGGATTGAATAGTTTAAGGAAAATTAATTAAAAGCAGGGTAAGGGACACCTGATTGCTTGAGAGAATCAGGGGGAGCAAGAAGTCTCTACCTGTTTAGAAAGCCAGAGGGGAGGCAAGACTGCTCCAAATCTCACTCCAAAGACTCTGAACCCTGAGTGCCTCTTTCATGAACTTTTTTTTTTATTCAATTGTACATGTGTATGTATGTATGTGTGTAGAACCACGGACGAATTTGGGAACCACCGTGGACGCCTCCACCTCCTCCTTGTTTACTCTGCCCCGGGATTCACAGGCTCCGCCCTACCAGGACCAGAAACGCAGGCCGCCCTTGCTTCCGCCTGATGTCTATACGTGGGGTCTAGGATCCGAACTCAGGACCTTCTGCCTGCAAGGCAGAGGCTTAACCCCTGAGCCACCTCTCCGGCCCTCCTTTCATGAACTTTTGAGGTAGCAAAAATACAAGCTTTCCATTGGTTTCCTCCTGACCTTGGATTGGTGGTCCCTTGCGATCAGGTTTAAATGTCCTACTGGCCAGCTTTGTGGTAGACTCCCTAGAGGAGTGTCCACATGCTGAATGTGGTGTAGGCTTCAGGTCAGCTTTTCCAGTGTATGTGTTGTTCACATATGCTTGTAGCTTTGCTTAATTTCCTCTGGTCTCCCTCTCTGTTCTCGTTGCCTATGGGAATCTGCCCCATCACCTTGAAATAGGAGTTTAAGACCAGTCTAGGCAAGAATGAGACTCTGCATAAAATAGAATAAATAAAACAACACACTCTTCTACCTCAATTCCTCTCCCTTTTAAAATTTTTATTATTTATTCAATTGTGCGTGTATGCGTGTGTGCGCGCGCGCGTGTGTGTATAGAACCAGGGACGAATTGAATTCGGGAACCACCATGGATGCCTCCACCTCCTCCTTGTTTACTCTGCCCCGGGATTCACAGGCTCCGCCCTACCAGGACCAGAAACGCAGGCCGCCCCCGCTTCCTCCCGGCGTCTATACGTGGGGTCTAGGATCTGAACTCAGGACCTTCCACCTTGAAGGTGGAGGCTTAACCCCTGAGCCACCTCTCCAGCCCCTCTTCGCCCATTTTTAATGTATTTATTCCCTGGCGTCTTCATAAATGTATATAATGTATTTTGATTATTACTATTTCCCCTTTATTCCTGCCACTCCCTTTGGATCTCTTTGCAACATGTCTTCTTTCCTTCTTTCTCTCTCTTTTTTTTTAAACAGGTTCTCACGTAGCCCAGCTTGGCTTGAAACTTACTATACATGACCTTGAACTCCTGATTCTCCTGCCTCCTCTTCCCAAATGCCAGGATTATAAGAATGGGCCAACCACTGGGCAAGTTGTATGCTGTGCTGTGGGAGGAATCCAATGCTTGTGTGCACAGTGGGAAAGCAAGCACTCTACCAACCCACTATACTACATTCACAACTACCCTCTCCTTCACCATTTTTTAAAAATATTTTTTATGTGTATATATCAGAAGGCACTGTGTATTCCTGTGGAGGACCAAGTGTGATTCTGGGAATCATCCTGAATTGCTTATATCTCCTTGCTTTGCTCTGGGAATTCCCAGGCTCCACCCACCAGGGCCGGAAGTGCCTCAGTTTCCCGCCTGGCCTTTTTACATGGATTCAAGATCAGAACTCAGAACCTTCTGCTTGTGAGACAGTCTTAACCCCTGAGCCATCTCTCCAGCCTTCACATTTTTTTTTAACAACCCACTAAGATTAATTAGGGTTTCTCAAACACATGAGTGTGGAATTATTTACTGGCACATGGGTAAATTATTGAAGTCTATACCTGAGGAAAAAAGTGACCTCCTCTAATAGCCATTAACATTTTTTTTGGCATGTGTATGTGCATGTACGCATGTGGGCACACATGTACAAATGAGTGCATGCATGTGGGCACACATGTACAAATGAGTGCATGCATGTCAAGTTCCAAAGTTAACGCTGGGTGTTTTCATTGCTCTCCACTTTATCATGAAGGCAGTTTCTCCTGGAACACAGAGCCCACCTATCAGTTAGGCATGACAGCCAGATGGCCCTGAGAATTCTTTTTTTTAATTATTTTTTCTACTCATACAAACTTAATAGGTACCCCATCCCCTCCGTCCCTCCACCCCTCCCCGACCTCCTTGCTCCCTCCCCATTTTTCCCCTTCCTTTCAACCCCCTCCCTCTCTTTCTCACAGTTCCTCCCTCTTCCCCACCTGGAGCATTCTTTAGTGTGAATGTCAAACTTCCCTCTGCGTCCTCCTCTCTGCCTAGAGCTCTTTCTTGTGTTCCCCTTTAGTATAGAAACACTATTGTGACTGTTAATCCCTTGCCTCTAAGGATCCTATTGCCTGTGATCCATGCTAGACTTTGGGGAAGGGGGGGTCATTGATATGTCAGTCATTGAGCGGGTCATACAAAGTCCTATTATGGTTACTTCGGCCCTAACTTGTGTGGAATATCTTGCTTATCGTTGCTCCTCCCCATCTTTAGGCTCTTACAATCTTACCGTCCCCTCTACCGCAAATTTCCCTGAGCTTTAGGATGGGGAGAGATTTGGCTGGACTGGTTCCAGGTGATTAATGTAGGGTCTCTGATGTTCTGAATTATAGTTTGTTGTTTTTTTCAGTTTTGTTGTTCCTGCACTGTCCTTGGCTCCATTCTGATGTGTGTCACCTCCTGAGGAGCAGTGTGTCCTCCCTGGACCGGGTGTGTATGTGTGTGTGGGGGGGAGGCCCTAAGAATTCTTTGCTAGGATGAAGGGTGGCTGAATGCTGGGATTCAAACTCTAGTCCTCACACTTTCACTGAACCAGCTCCCCAGCCCTGTTAGATCTTTTGTATTATTTTTTTAATGTCAAGACAGTGTCTCATTGTGTAGTTCAAAACAGTCTGGAGCTCTCTGAGTTTCCAGGGTGCTGATAATGCAAGCATATGCCATCATACTGCTTATTTATTTTTTATTTAAACTCCATTTATGTTGCATGTATCTGTGTGTGTGTGTGGGGGGGGAATCACTGTGGGTCTCTGTGAAGACCGAAAGGCGACTTCCGGAATCATCCTGGATTGTTTCTACCTCCTTTTTGTTTCACTCAGGGATTTCCCAGTCTCCACCCACCAGAACCGGAAGTGCAGGGTACAGGGCGTTTTTTACGTGGGATCTAGGATTCAAACTCAGGACCTTCTGTTTGGGAGGCAGAGTTTTAACCCCTGAGCCATCTCTGCAGCCCTATTCTCTATTTTTTTTTTTTATTGTTCTGTATGATCTCTTTCCTGACATTGTATTCTATATTAGTTATTTCCTTCCCCAACTAGCACTTCAGCGTCTAGTACATTCTTCAAGGTATTTGTTGACTACGTTCAATTAACAATCACATATATTCTTCTAAACTGCAAACGGCGACTGAGGAAGATGGCCAGTAGGTAAAACTGGCCAGCCAGCTCACCTGGCAGACTCAGCAGTCAACTTGTGTCTTTTGACCTCGTCCACACGTGGGCCCTCACGGACTAATGATCACACACACACACACAACAGGTGCACACTCTTGCACAGCGGGCACTAGCATCCTTCCTTTACAGGAAGCAGTGGCTTGCAGTCACACAAGGGCTTCGGAACAAATAAAAAGTCTGGTTTTGATTCCTGAAACGAGTGAAAGAAAGCAAAACTGTTTCACTGATTAGAAAGGCAAACCATACGCCAACACGGGATAGGAAGAAAAAATAGGAAGAAGGCGACAGAGTTGCAGGCCTCAGTTGCCCCCATAACCCCACGGATGTAGCACGTCAGAATTGCATTAGACTCTCCCCCACGGGACTATGCCTGGCTTGGAAGGCAGGCGGCAGAGCGGACGACCTCAGCACTGCACCCGGAACAATTACATAACTGACGAGCTCCCGGCTTCCTTCCATCCGGACAAACTCACGTGCAGAGCCCCGCGACCCCAAGCAGCGAGCCTCAAAGAACAGCGCGACAGTCGGCCAATCCGGGAAAGAATTACAGAGTAGGAGGCGGGGCGACCGCGCACCTGGAGGGTTACATAAATGCGCAAGCGCGTGGCGCGTGCGGCTGAGGTCAGAGGGCAAGGTGTCCCCGGCCGCCAGGAGACTTGCGCGGTTCTGATTGGCCAGTAGGAGGCAGAGGCGTTTACAGTTGGCTTTGCGTCAGCGGGAGCGTGCGTCAGTTCGGGCGTAATCCGGGCGTGGAGGGGGCGTGTTCTGTCGATCACGGGGTCAGCCCATTGGCTGCGAGGCGCCGGAGCCGACCAGTGGCGTCGGCCTGAGGGTGGCGCCTCGGGCCAGGTCCCAACGGCAGCGACCGACCGGCTTCAGAAAGATGATCGTGGCAGCTCGGGCTGGTCGGAGGGCGCTGGCAAGGGTGGTCTCAGGATGCCGTCTGAAATCGACGGCCGTGGCCGAAGCCCCGGCGCGGGAGCCTGCGAGCAACGTCAGGTGAGGAGCCGGGGGGCGTCCTGAAGCGGGGCGTCTCGGCCGGTGACCGCGATCTGCGGCGAGGGGCCGCGCATCGCCCCGGCTGCTTGCGGTCCAGGCCGCTTCAACCTGGCGGCCACGGCGAGCGGGCGGCATGGGAGGCCCGTGGGGTCTGCCTTCCGGCCGGGTCCCCGGGGCCGCACCCACGGGGTGGAGCTTTAGACCCGCAGCCCACCCCACGGAGGACCTGCCCTTTGTCTGTCTGTCTTCCTCCCCCTCTTCCCTGTTTCCCTTCTCCCTCTTTCTGTCTCTCCTTCTCCCCCCCCTTCCACCCAGGCTGTGCCTTGAGTGTTCTTGGATGACTTCTTGGGGGTGGAGCTTGGAGATAAATGTGGGAACCTGAAAGATAACCATTGCCTTTACTGCTTCCTTTCTGTGACTAATACCATTGTAATGAGTATTGTCAAAAATTAAAATTAGCCGGGCGTGGTCACCCACGCCTGTCATGCCGGCCAGGCTACAGAGGGATCCCTTGCCTCAAAACATCTACCAAGTATTTAAAAGTGAAACTCACGTGTATAAAGCACGGGGTTGTGGTAGAAAGCACCAATCTGACTGAGTCCCAGAACATTCACATTTACTGATAAATTAAACCAGGAACAATGGTCCACCTCCAAATCCTCTAGACAAATACGAAATGAAAAGTCAGATATCGAATTATCCTCACTAACTAAACAGCTCCCCAGATTAAGTTTGAGCAGCACATATCCGCATCATACTTCGATCTGCTTGTAAAACTCGTACTAAATGTCATACTTAAGGTCAGTTTTGTTAAATACTGGTTTGCTGTTCTGTGGTCCCAGCAGCCTGGTATCACCACTTGAACCTGGAATTCCATGCTGGCCTTGGCAGCATTGAGAGACTAGATTTCAAAAACCAAAATAACAGAAGTGGTTTTAAATACACAAAAATTTTACATTAACTAGATTCAGACCTCTGTTGTAATAGACTGTTTAAGAGTAGTTTTGGAATATTAGCGATGAAAATAATTAGGTTTAAAATGTCTATACATTTAGGGGGGTTGCTCTGGGCCTAACGCAACCACTAACTCTCTACAAATGTGCTCAAAGCTCAAACCCTCAACAGTTAAGTTGACATCTGTGCTTAACTATGACACTCCACCCCTTGTGAACTTGACACAAAAACAGCACTTTTAAACTGTAACCTTCAATCCTTATTATCTCCCAGATGTTATCTTAAAAATATACATTTCATAAACAGATTTAAAATGTTATCATTAAAACTTCAGTTCCAACATTTTAAAAGTTCAAAGTTTCTTAATCTTTAAGAGTATATTAAATCAGAATAAGTTAAATACTTTAAAGCAGATAGAACACTAGAACAGAAGGATCTTGAACAATAAGAAAACATTAAAAAGATGAAAAATACCACATCCTTTATTTCCATGTCTCACATAGTCAAGGTGGCTCAAAGATTCTAGGCATTCCCAGTTCCTGTTTGCAGCTCGAAGTTTTAAAGCAGAGTTCCTCTGAACTAGGCTGAATCTCCACTCGCAGCTGTTCTCAGCATACATCAGATCATTCTAGCATCTCCAACACCACTCTGGGTTCACCTCTGCGGCTATACTCTTTACCTTCTCTTACAGGAATTCTACGCCTGCCACTTGGTGCCAAGCTTTTGCTGCACTCCATAAATCCTTCAATAGTACACCAAAACCAGTATCATCCGGGGGATGCTGCCAGATTCCAAAGCAAGGTTGAACTTGAGCTACAGTTGTATCAACTTTAATGTGCTGATTCTGGAAAAGCGTCTTTTTTAGGTAGCCAAACTTGCAAAGAGGAAGAAACAGCTTTAACTTGAGCTTTCAGCCCCTGAAGGAATCTGGGTTTCAAACCATGAAATCACCATACGGTAGTTTTCACGTCTTTCACCGTCCCATTGCAAGTCACTAGGTTTTCCTTCATTGATGCTCATTTTTCCAACAATGGCAGCTATTTGGCTGCCTGCCCTTTCCTCATGCAAATCCTCAAGACTGCCAATGCAGCTCTCTCTTCTATCAAGCAAACCAGTCTATCATCTTTAAATTCAGCTTTACCAAAGTCCTTATTCCCCTCGTCAGAAACTGGGCCCAAACAATTCACAACTCTCAGCATCACTATTTTCCAAATGGCCCACCAAACTCTGCAGAACGGTATTTGTAATTCAGAAAGTCAAAATCTTTAAACATTTCAAACTTTGTCCAACAAAACCTATCAAAAGCCACAAAATCCATATAGTCAGATTTATCAGCAACACCCCACTTCCTGGGTATCAAATTCTGTTGGAGTCCGTCTGCATGGTTGCTGATAAATGACCATCAAATGGCTTAAGGGATCAAGAGGTTATTCTCTCTTATGATTCCTGGTTACAGTTCTCAGTCAGCTTGACATGAGAGCTCATACCAACACCAAGGCTGAGGGAACTGGCCATACCATCTCTACACACACACAGGGATGATCCTTACTTGCCAGACCAGCATGTCTGGCCAAGTATACACAAGGATGCCAACTCTCTCAACCAGCTCTCCATGATTTATTCCAGGGCCTAATCCCACTCACCATAGGCTGGGCCTTCCCCATCAGCTAAACAGTCTCCTGCAGGTTTGCTCTGGGCCTAACTCAACCACTAATTCTCTGCAAATGTGTCCAGAGCTCAAACCACCAACAGTCAAGTTGACACCTATGCCTAACTACAACAGGGGTAAAGAGGTTCTAGACCCAACCTAGGGCATTGCATCTTAAGCTGGAACTCTATACCACTGAGCTCTATGCCCTCAGACCTTAATTATTGCTAGTTTTATTTACAGACAGCCTTTCTCTTCCTACTCCTCTTACTTTAATTTTTCTTTAACTGGATTTTCTGTTCTTCCCCAATCAAACAATAAAGTATGGCTATCCTTTAAGAAGGTTTCTGTCTGTTTTTCATTTAGGGTGTCACTCTGTAGTCCAGGTTGGCCTTAGACCAACTTCCTGTTTTCAGCTGCTCACATTCTGGGACCACAGAAATGAACCATGGATCTAAGTGATATCATTACTTTAAAAAATTTATGTCTAAACAATGCATTATGTAAATCAAATCCCATATATGACAACATGAGATTTCACAAGGCCACCTTATTTATCCCTTTAAAAATAATTTGAAAACTTAATGTTGTGAAATAATACCCTTAGCATGTGATAGTCTTATTGCTCAGCCTGGTGTCCTTTGCAATATATTAAGTAAACTTTTTAAAAATAAGAAATATTACCCTTTAAACTTAATTTTTCTCCTCAAATCTTTGAATACCTTTTCATTGAGAATAAATTTCATATTACCCCTTTCTGCCTAACAGTGTCCTCTTCTTGCCTCCCTTCTCCTGGCCTTCACCCCTTCTCCTCTTCTTTCTTTTTCCCCCTTCCCTTTGTTTTTGAAACTAGATCTTACTCAGTAAGCTAGGCTGGCCTCAAATTGATTATCTAGCCCATGCTTCCCTCAAGCCTTTGTGCCTCAAGCCTTCCAGGTGCTGGGATAACAGAAGTAAGGCACATCCCCATCCATGTCTTTTCCCTTCTGTTCTTCCCTCTCCTCCCTCCATTCCTTTCTCTCTTTCCCTCTCATTCCATCCCTCCCTTCCTTTGAGAGCGAGTCTTGTATCTCAGGATGGCTTCGGATTCAGTATGTGTTTGAGGATGATCTTGAATTCCTGATCTTCCCAGCCCACCTCTGATTGTTGGGGTTGCAGACTTTTTGCCATCATGCCCAGTTTTATGCAGTGCTTCCTGCATGCTAGGTAAGCATTCTGGCATCTGAGCTGTGCCCTCTATTCTTTCTGTCTTGTCCGTCTGTCTGAGCCTGTCTTGCTCTGCTATATATACTGCTGCTACATTGCTGGTTTTTGTTTTGCTTGGAGACAAGAGTTTCAAGTAGCCCAGACTGGCCTCAAATCCTCTATGCAGCCTTGGCTTCCTGACTTCATAGTACTAGGACTATAGGTGTCCTCTGCCATTGTGCACAATTTTTTATTTTCCCTTCAGACAGAATCCATGTCACTCACTCTAGCTGGTTTGGAACTCACTTTATAGAAGAGCAGGCTGAGGTTGAGCTCATGTCCATCATATTCATCCTTTGCCTCCTGGTGCTGGGATCATAGGCATGTCCTACTGTCCTGGTGTGAATATGAGTTTACTCCCATAGGCTCACGTATTTGAATCCTCAGGTAGTCCTCAGGTGTTTGGGACGTTCATGGCACCTTTGGGAGGTAAGGCCCTGCCTGGATGAAGGCATGGCACAGGTAATGGGCCTTGGTTAGCCCTGTCAAGCTTCCACTAGTAGTCTGCTCTAGCAATTTGTACCTTGCTCTCTCAACTTCCATGGTGGATGTGACCTGAGTCTCCCCCAGCTTCTACCACGTGCCATGCCTTTTCTACCATAATGGATTGTATCTCCCGGCAGCAGTTACTGTCTCTGCTGCTGGGAGACAACACTCATACAACCAGAGAAAAGGGTAGATTTATTTGACCTTCAGTTCCAGAGGGGAGATACAATCCATTATGGCGGAAAAGGCATGTTAGGGGGCAGAAACTGGAAGTGGCTTAAGTTATGTCCATCATGGAGGCTGAGAACAAGCTGCAAATTTCGAGAGCAGACTACTAGCAGAAGTAGAGCAGGGCTAACCAGCCTCAAAGTGTACCCTTTGTGGCATGCCTTCCTTTGGCAAGACTCCATCTCTCAAAGGTGCCATTACCTTCCCACACTTTAACACCAGCTAAGAAAGCAAATGTGAGCCTGTGGGGGGCAACTTACATTCAAGCTGTGACACTCCCCTGTGGAATTGTAAGCCAAGTAAATTCCTTTCTCCCTCAAATTGTTTTCTCACAGCAGTGGAAAGAGTAACTGCGACAACTATCATAGCAAGCTGTAGTTTTCTTTAGTCTCTGGATAAGGCCAAACTCTTTCCCTATCACCTGATGTCTTCTACTACCCACTTTATATTAATTTTTATTTATGACTAAATCTCCCTGTTTATGTGTGTATGCACTTTACTGTTGCTGAATCCCCACTGGGCCAGCTGGGGGGAAGAGGGGAAACAGAAAGGGCCTCATGGGCTCGAGGTGAATGGCGAGCTGGCAACAGAGTCACCACCCAGACCCTGGGAGTCAGGCGAGAAGTAGCAGGCAGAGGACGAGTTGGTTGACAGACTCAGCTTTATTCAGGAAGTGTTTGGGCTTATTATATAGGGTTGGAGTCCAATCAGGTGTGACCAACTCTCTGCTCAGGGGGAGGGGGAGAGCAGCCACCAATCATTTAGCTGTTTATTAGGTGTCCAGGTTAGATGGCCGCTTCCCATTGGTTGTTCATTCTTCCCATTGGTGTTCATCCCTCCACCTCTATTGGGACATGTCTGGGGCATGTCCGAACTTGTTCAGCTTGTCTGTAGCCAGACCTCCTGGATTCGGGAGCCCAGGCTATGGCCTCCCTGAATAGATAGTGCCACATTTTCACCCTTATTTATTTATAAATCTTTTCAGTGGGGACCATGATAGCTGGGGTGACCCCGAGCCTCTTCAGCTGCGTGGAATGTAAGTGACTGTGCCTATCTTAGGTTGGACACCACCCTTGTGTGGAGCCTTATCCGTCATTGACTACCAGTCATGAGACCATCACATAGAAGGAATCATGGTCCTAAAGGGGAACTCAAGCAGTGGCAGAAAAAAGCAGGTTTTTGTCAGGGCAGGAGCAGGCTGAGAGGCTGTAGGCGGGGCAGGTGGAGAAAAGATCCAGAAGAGCTGGGGAGACGTAAATCAGAACCTAACAATTGTAAATTAGTAAGGCATAGCTCTAATGGAGGACAGCCAGGCTTCCCACGAGTCTTTGGTGGCCTTAGGAATGTCCGAAGCCTTAATGGATATTCTGAGGACCTGCAAAGCAAGCTTTTGTTATTTTGGGAATATATGAAAAAAACCTGTAAGAAAATTTGTATGAAAGAAAACTTACAATCTATTAGAAAAACAATTATGATCAATATTAAACATAAGTAGTTAAGGCCTTAGATGTTACCAAAATTATTTGTTCTTCATTTTTAAGTATGCATACATGTATTTAAAAATGGCATGCCAAAATTTTAATATTAGTGCACAACACAAATGAAAAAAAAATTGAAGTGGCCACAGACACAAGACACACAACATGTAAACACAGAACATATAAACATACAAGCACATGATCAACATTTTACTGGCAACTGTACAATTTACCTGCAACTGTCTTAAAATTACCTTGAAAACTTTATCAGAGTCGGGTTAACATTTAGGAAAACCTTATTTAAAACAAGACCTCATATTAGTTAAGTCCGGCAGCTTAGCTTAATTATGAAAAACATCTAGCAAGGAAAAGTATCCTTATCCATAGGTCCCGTTCCCACATATTCTCCGGGGGGATCCAAGGTGCTAAAACTGTAGCCTCATTCCAAAATTCCTCCAGGCCAGCAGTCTTAACCTTGAGGCCTCTAGTCTCTAGGAGAAATTTTAAGACATGTATTGGGAGACCAGTATCGACTGAAGCAGAAAATACAGCCAGGAAAGAGGGGGAGTCAAGAGCTACAGGAATAAGAAGAGGGAAGGGGATGTCTGCAGGGGGTGAAATGCCCTGCCCCTCACGGACCTGTGAGCCCCCAACCTGGGAGGGGGAGGGGAAGGATCCGGAAGAACAAAGGACTAATTTTGGGTTCTGTCCGCATGTTACATTGCAGCAATTAATCACTTCCTCAGTGGAGGATCCTTTAAGGCTTGCTTCGATGCCTAGGAAAGTGGGAACAAAGGGGGCCAGAAGCATATGGCTGTCCTGGACTTCCCTCTTACGGGCCAGGAAAAGCACTCTCATCCAAATCTGTGGATCCCAGACATTTTCTGGGGAAATCCAAGGAGCTAAGATTAAAGCTTCCTCCCAAAAACCTTCTAAGTCCCTTGGCCTAACTTTGATCCACATAAGTCTAGTAGAGCCTTAAGGGCAGTCAGCTGGGGTGCCTTCTGATGAGACGGTAAATTACCCATTATGGAGAGGAAAGGTTCTCTAATGGAGCAGAGATGGCTAGAAGGTGAGTGGACAAGGCAAAAAAACGCAGAAAATAAAAAGCAACAACTAGAACCAATGTCAAAGTGAAAACAACTCTTAAAAGGGTAACTAACCAACGTCCAAGGAGAGACCTAATGCAGGAAATACACAGAGGTGTTTTGGATCTAAGCATCCTGTGCTTAGTGAGGGACTTAAAGGGTTTGTTACTCCCCCGGGCCGTATTCTGGGCTCCGAGTTCTAAGGGGACAAATTTCTCATGTGAACTCGCTGGGAAAAGCCTTAATTTAGAGGGGCTCTTTGATCGTGGAGAAATCTAAAGGAGCTATCGGGGCGCCTTGATCATCAGCAAATCAAGCAAGTGGTTGTGTTCCTAAAGACAAACAGGGAAAGGGGAAGAAGAGGGGGCCACCTGCTCACCTTCAGGCACCGTAATCACAGGAACACAAAACTAAAGGGGCCGCTCACCGAACTTTACCGGAGTGGGTGTCTCGTCTACACTGAAGGCAGCCCCACATTGGAATGCCAATTGTTGCCACATCCCCCGTTGGGCCAGCGGGATGGGGGGATGGCAGGGGGGCCTCATGGGCGTGAGGCCTCAGACCCCGGAAGTCAGGCGAGAAGCAGCAGGCAGAGGATGAGTTGGCTGACAGACTCAGCTTTATTCAGGAAGTGTTTGGGCTTATATAGGGTTGGGGTCCAATCAGGTGTGGCCAACTCTGTGCTCAGGGGGAGAGCAGCCACCAATCATTTAGCTGTTTACTAGGTGTCCAGGTTAGATGGCTGCTTCCCATTGGTTGTTCATCCCTCCTTCCCATTGGTTGTTCATCCCTCCTTCTTCATTGGTGTCCATCCCTCGGCCTGTATGGTTTCTGTATTGGGACATGTCTGGGGCATGTCCGAACTTGTTCAGGCTTGTCTGTAGCCAGACCTCCTGGATTCGGGAGCCTGGGCTATGGCCTTCCTGAATAGACAGTGCCACACTTTACCACTGAGCTATAGCCCCAGCCCATTTGTATTTTAAGACAAGATTTCACTAAAATGCCCAGTGTCATAGTTATTTTTCTGCTGCTGCTGTTTGACAACACTCATGCACAGTTTAGGGAGAAAGGAGAAATTTATTTGGCTTGTGGTTCCAGAGAGGAGACATAGAAAAGGCATAGTAAGTAGCAGAATGGAGACAGTTCAGGTCACATCCATTACCATAGAGGGAAGTTGAGTTTGCCGCACAGGGCAAGAGAGTCCCAGAGATCTTCTTCTGCCTTGTGATTACTTTTATCTGGTTTGCTCCTGGGAGGTTCCATCCAGATTTAAGATTGGTCTTTGTATTGCCAATATCTTAATTCAGATAATTTCTCCAAGTGGTCTGACAGCTAATCTCTTAGTTAATTCCAGATATAGTCACGTCGACAACCAAGATCACCTGTCACATCCAGGCTGACATTCAACTCATTCTATAGCCCAGGCTGACCTCAAACTCAAAATCTTCCTGTCTTAGTGTCCAGAATGGCTGAGATTATAGGTCTTTAAGCAATAAGGAAGTAGAGCAATCCAGGATGATTCTTGATGTCACCCTTGGGCCTCCACACACACATGCACACACATACACACACATTATGTACACTAATAGTGAGTAAGTAGTGGTATAGTTATAGAGTAACCTTATGGGAGGTTTCAAGTATTTAGTAAGCAAGAATATGCCAAACATTGTATGTACCGACCCCTTATACAGTTAACATGCTATTTAGCTAGACACACTTTTACATATGTGTGCTGCAGTGGTGACTAAAAAGAAGGAAGCAACAGTTAATCTATTTTTTCTTTTATTTTTTAATGTTGTATATGTGAATATAGTGAATTTATAAGTTTCAACCCTTAGTCTCTATCACCCTTCCTTTTCCCCTGATAACCCTTCACTTCCTCTGCCAGATTCCTTACTATTTTCAAATTTTTTCACTTGTGTAGTGCACTGTGCTTCTAGTCTATCTTTGATGACATATGTCTGACCTGATTCATGTCTTCAACAAGCATCCTAGATCATGTGTAAACCATTGAGAAAAGCATTCTCCTTTTCTTCCCTATCAGCATTAGTTCTCATCAGTCTCTGGGGCAGATGTACAGTTCATCTCTTAAAATTTTTACATTTTTTTGTGTGTGTATGCACATGTGCAAGCATGCCACAGCATAAACACAGAGGTGCGGAGAGACAACTTGTGGGATTCAGTTTTCTCCTTCTACCATGTAGATTTTGGGAGCAAACCCAGGTCTTCAGCTTGACAGCAGTGTCTTTACTGGTTGAGCCACCCTGCTGGCTCTTACTCAGTTTACCTTATATACCCCAATTTGCTTTCCCAGTGGGATTCAAAGAGGTTGCTTGGTTCCTGATCTATTCCAGATGTGGGATCACACTAAGTGCCTTCTGATATTCATAAGCACATACATACGTATACACATGTAAAAATAAAATTTAAAAAATAAACTAAGAAAATAAGATGAATAAGTAATAGATAGTGAATGCAAGCTTATGACCTTATGACAAGAATGTGTTGCAATGAATATCCCCCAACTGAAAACCTGTTCTTCTGGGAAGAGATGATATTTGTGCTAGAAGCTTCCAATGTAAGTATTATTTATTTTTGCATGTGTGTGTGTGTGTCAAAGGACACGTATATGCCTGTGGAGGCCCAAGGTTGACTTTATAGCATCCTAGATTGCCGTAGCTCCTTTTGGCTTTGCTCTGAGGTTTCCCAGACTGCTGCTGTTTCTGCCTGATGTTTTAACATGGGATTTGGGATCCAAACTCAGGTCCTTTTGCTTTCAAGGCAGAAATTTAACTTCAGTAAGTCATCTTTCCAACCCGGAAGCTTCCACTATAGTGGTCAGCTGTTATTTTAAATTTTCTTCATACTGTTTAAGAATTAATTTTTCTGTATCTGTGCTTGTAATTTTTGGCACTATTCTAAAGTTATAAGCTGTTCTAAAATGATTGCATTTATATATTTGCATCTGTATGATTAATATGTGATTTCTAAATTTTCAATCACTGTAAATGTATAACTTTTGTCTTTCAGACATTTAACTTCCTGTGGTATACTGATGAGCAGAAGTCTTCTGTTACGTACCTCAATTTTACCTAAAGAGATACATGCCAGAACTTTCTTCAAAATCAGTGCACCATTAATAAACAAAAGAAAAGAATATTCAGAGAGAAGAATTATAGGGTTTGTGTATAATTTCAAAAGCATTTTCATAATTTTCTATGAAGTGTCTTGCCTCCTTTGGATTATCTTATAGATTCTGCTTTTTCTGGTTAACTTTTCTGCTTTTGCTGTTTTAAAAATATTGTGAAGTGAATATAATTATGTTAGCTATATAGGGGAGATGTAAACCTGGACATGTAAAGGAAATAATTTCTAACCTGCATTTTTGTTCTTTTTAAGATTATAAAGACTAATTAAAACATATGTGAAAGCTCAAACCTTTTGTTCCAAAAATATTCTTTTGCAATAAATTACTATATAGTTCTGTAAAGTGTCTTTTAAATAAGTTCAGGTGCAGTGTTTGTTTGTTTATTTTGAGATAGGGTTTCACCATGTAGCATTTATTGAACTGGTAGGTGTTTGCTATATCACTCAACCTGGCATCAAACTCTTGGCAATCCTTCTACCTCAACCTCCTGAAGGCTGGGATTATAAGCATGTGTTGCCATGCCTGCCTTGTCTTTATATAAGCAAGTATATATCTGGTTGTCATTATTGAGATTATCTTTTATGTATATCCATATGATTTTGTTATTTATTCATTTAGTTCCTGCAGTTTTGCTGGATTTATTTTTTAGATATTTTGCATTTCTAGCTTTCTGTTTTCTAACTGGTTTTCATTAGTATAGGAAAGTTATATATTACATAGTAGTCCATCTTACTGTATTCCAAATTGATTTTCTGAATTGATATATCAGCATATTACCTCATGTTTCATACTCCCATTTTATTTTGTTTTGTTTGTTTATTTTTTTTGTGTGTGTTTGTATCAGATGTTGCTGTGGAGGACCAAGGGTGACTTTAGGAATCATACTGGATTGCTTCTACCTCCTTTTTGCTTCACTCTGGGATGTCTCAGGCTCTGTCCACCTGGGCCAGAAGCCAGACTGTTGCCATTTCCACCTGGCATTTTTACATGGGACCTGGGGTCGGACCTCAGAACCTTCTGCTTGTGAAACAGAGTCTTAACCCCTGAACCATCTCTCCAGCCCTCGTGCTTCTGTTTTAATGCTTTGAGTGCAGTGCTACATAATATAACATATCAGTAGCTCTGTTATTTCTGATGGGAATTCTTCTAGTATTTTATAATCCTTGGAGAGAATCCTATAGTTTTTTAAGTAATATGGCTAGACTAATACATTAGTAATAGTAAATCATTTATTTTTGGACCGGAGAGGTAGCTTAGGGGTTAAAGCCTCTGCCTTGCAAGCAGAGAGTCCTGAATTTGGATTCTAGATCCCATATAACACAGGGTGGAAAAGAGCAGCAGCCTTGGCTCTGAAGGGCGGACCTAGAAAACCCTAGAACAAAGCTTTGAGGAGACAGAACAATTTAGGGTGATCCTGATGTCACCTTTGGCTCTTCATGGGCACTTACACTCAAGTGCCCCCTAATTCACTCACTCTCGCGCGTGTGCACGCGAGCACACACACGCACATACACATGCACTCACATATACCCTAAAAAAATTTATTATTTAACGAGTTGCCCAAATATTACAGTGTTAAGGCTCAAACCTAGAGGTTCATGAATGTTAGGCACATATTCTGCCTACTGAGCTATATCCCTAGCTTGTTATTTTGGTTTTTGTTGTTGTTTTTCTTTTCTGAGACAGGGTTTAAAAGATGGCCAAGTAGAGCTTGAACTCAGGTCTTTTGTTGCAGATACCTTTGACTTCATGATTCTCCTGTCTCCCTCTGAATTAGCTGTTACTATGAGCACATACCGTCACCATGATACCTTTCAGGCTTTTACATTTTTGAAGTATACTAAGTTTATTTGTTTATTTTTGGAGACAAGGTCTCCCACCTGAGTAGCTGGCTATTTATTTATTTACTTATTTATTTATGAGAGAGAGTGTATGTGTACACTTAGTCTTGTGTGTGCTTCAGCATACAAGTGGAAGTCAGAGGACAACTTTCAGAAGTTGTTTCTCTCCTTCCACTATGTATGCTCCAGGGATCAAACTCAGGTTTACACCCACGTGCTTTTATCCACTGAGCCATCTTGCTGGCTCAAAATACTGCATTTTTAAATGCTAACAAGTAATTAAAATTTTAAAAACCATATTTGTAAGTCAAGTCCAGCTCATGGGCTTTCAAGTTGTAACCTCAGTTAATGTCTCTTTAAATGTCCTTTTGCTTTCTGTGTTAGTTTGAAGTTATTCATTCCATCATGTGACTTAATATTTACCTAATGATTTTATGTGTTTTATTTATTAATTCCAAGAATATATCTCATAGGTTATTTGTTAATACTGTTTATCTTTCTTTTTAAGATACTCAATGCAGGAAATGTATGATGTAGTATCAGGAATGGAGGATTACAAGTATTTTGTTCCTTGGTGCAAAAAATCAGATATAATATCAAGGAGATCTGGATATTGTAAAACACAATTAGAAATTGGATTTCCACCTGTTTTGGAGCGATATACATCAATAGTAACCTTGGTAAAACCACATTTAGTGAAGGTAAAGGTTTTGTTTTTAAATACTAAGTATTTAAATGGGTTAAATAACATATTAAAAGTTGAAAAGATATTTCTAATAAAGAAAAGATAATCTGTGTTATTTATATGGTATTAGCATTATTCTAATAGAAATTTGAATAGACTATGTAAATAAGAAAATTTTTCTTGTCTATTACATTTATTCAGTGTGTGGGGGGGTGGTGGTGGGAATTTACTGGGTAGCCCAAGGCTTGTCTGGAACTTGTAGCAGTCTTCCTGTCTTTTTTTTTTTTTTTTTTTTTTTTTTTAGTCTTCCTGTCTAACTGAGTGTTGGGATTTCAGGAGTGCCTCACAGGTTTTAGAATTTAATAGCTAAAACACATTTATAAAATACAATAAAAATCAGCACTTTTTGGACCTGGCTAAGTAGGAGGCGCCACCATGGGAATTGACATTCGTCACAACAAGGACCAAAAGGTTCGGTGCAAGGAGCCCAAGAGCCAGGACATCTATCTTCAGCTGCTGGTCAAACCGTACAGGTTTCTGACCAGACAAACAAATTCTATCTTCAACCAAGTTGTGCTGAAAAGGTTGTTTATGAGTTGCATCAACCATGTCTGTCTCTCTCCTGGATGATCCAGAAGATGAAGCTTCCTGGTCAGGACAAAACAGTTGTGGTCGTGGTGATACATAGGCTTGGGGTGCCCAAGCTGAAAGTATGTGCACTGCATGTGAGCAGCCTCGCCTGCAGCCAAATTCTTAAGGCTAGAGGCAAGAGCCTCACCTTTGAGCAGCTCACCCTGGAGTCCCCTAAGGGCCGTGGCACTGTGCTTCTGTCTGGTCCTCAGAAGAGGTGTACTGACACTTAGCAAGGCTCCAGGAACTCCGCACAGCCACACCAAACCCTGTGTCCACTCCAAGAACAGGAAGCTCAAGCACGCCACAAAACTAACCCTGCATCTCACCCTGTTGTTAAAATTTTTCAGATGAAAAAAAAATCAGCATAATAACACATCTGTAATCCCACACTCGGAAAGCTGAGGCAGGATTAGGCATTCAAAACCCTTTTCTATTGGATAGTGAAATAGTTCCAGGCCAGCCTGAGATACAGGAGATCCTGCCTCAAACAAACAAGAAGAAGAAACAATAGAAATTATTATAATGAGGAACAACAAAAGCCATGTGACATTTTCCATGTGATCAGCTACCTAAAAGGAGCTATGACTTGATGCCAGCAATCTTAGTTTTGTTACATTATATTTTGCTTTGCTTTTTTGCTTTCACAGGGTCTTATTATATAGCTTGGGTTGGCCTGGATTCCACTATGTAGTTTAGGGACTCATTATTTCTGTCACAGCTGTCTGACTAGTAGAGTAGCAGAATTCAGTGAATCTCACTGTTTAATTCACAATATAAACACATTTTATATGCTAGGTTTTTTACTGACCTGGGTCATCTAGGATAGGCACTAGGATCAATCAAATAGCTTTTGCTGTGTTCAATACCTCTGCTGTTTGCAAAGAGGTCTTTGGCAATGTCGTTCCTTTGAGCATACCATAGATAACCTTGGGCTAGGTTATCTTTGTTTCTGCAGCAGTACTACATTTTGTGTAAAAATAGGAGTACTATAACATTTCCAACATGTTTCTCCTTTGGTATTAAATTTACTACAAATTTACTGTAGTGTGATTGTGAAGAACAGCATGTACTGACAATATGTGAAAAATTCCCTTAGCATGTCTGAGGTCCTGAGTTTGATTATAAATGTACATATTTAGGAACATTTTTCATCTTTTGTTTTAGGACAAGTTTCATTGTATAATCATGATTGGTGTGGGCCTTCTACAGACCTCCAGTTCTAAATGCAGAGATTCTGAGGTTAATCCAGGTTAATTCTGAGGTTCTGTCTTTGTAGAGGTTAAAGCAAAAAGGCCCTTGTTTTGTTATTATATGTCTAGGATTATAGCCACCAAGGAAGGTCATTGTAAATCTTAGGGGAGTAAGTTGTGTGAGAGAAAAGGAATAGAGAAAAGAAAAGAGAAAAGGCTTGATTGATTGTTGTTGAGATATGCCTAAAGATTGGAAAACTTAAAGTTTAATAAAGGAGGAAACTGTAGATGTAGAACAAAAAAGTCCCCCTTGGGGGGCCTTCAGACTTGCAGACTCTGAGCTCCAGGGCCAGCGTGGAACAAGATTTATATGGTCTGATGCTGAGGGATGATGGTAAGTATTCTTGAGGTCATGTGTCCACAGTTAATACCTGAAAATAAACTTCAGTCAGGGTTGTATGTAACTATTAACTGTGGACTAATTCTGGACACCATTATTCACACTGAAGATGATAACTATGTAGCAGGTCTCAGTCAGTAATATATAGTTGGGATTATTTCAGTGCACTGTGCACTGTATGACTAAATATGTTTCAATGTGTACATATGCATGCATAAAATATACATGTATACATACTAACATGATCAGAAGAAATGGACCATGGCCAAGGATCGGGGCCATACTCAGGAAATCTAGATGGAGGATTCTAGAAATAAGGAATAAAGAGTGGTGGAAAGGCTAAGTATGATTAGAAAGAAAGACTTGGGTAGATGAGAGCTATGTATAAGTTTCCCCAAAGGTCAGTACTCTTTTATGTACAAAGATACACAGAAACACACACAAATTTTTCCCAGAGGTGACTACCAGATAACCTTCCAATAATCATGTTCACCATTTCAGATACTATGAAGTAGGTGTTATGTCACAGCCTAAGGAAATACAGCTCAGAATCACTGAAAAGTAAAACTGGAGATAAGTTAAAAAAAGAAAAAAACCACTCCCTGTTAGAGGAGAGGAATCTAAGCACAGTGAGGGAGAGGGTAGCAGAGAAAATAGCTGGCAATCTTGAAGATCCTACAAGTAATTTGTTGTTGATATATGCCTAAAAGTTGGAAAACTTAAGGTTTTCCTTAAGACTAAAATAGCTGGCAATCTTGAAGATCCTAATACCAATGACATTAGCTATCTAACTCCTATAATGTGACCTGTAAAGATTGTCAGTTCTCAAGGACTAAGCCTCAGTCATGGCAGATTCTTGCTGTTGGCAATACCAAAGTACTTAACGGTTTGCTTTTTTCATTTGATTTCTATTCCAGGCATCTTGTACTGATGGGAAACTTTTCAATCATTTGGAGAGTATTTGGCGTTTTAGCCCAGGTCTTCCTGGCTACCCAAGAACTTGTACCTTGGATTTTTCAGTAAGTGTGACATAAAGTGTTTGCTTCGTTTCATGTATAAAGTAAGAAGTGATATACCAGCTGAATATAGACCTGTCTATAATCCTAGTACTTGGAAGGTTGAGATAGGAGGATTACCTACATAGTGAGTACCAGGCCAGCTTAGTCTACAGAGTAAGATTGTCTCAAAGAAAAGTAGTAATTCATTCTTATTGGTTAATTTAAAACTTAAAAAAATACAGAAAACCTTTTTTAAAATTTTGAGAGAAAAAAAGTATGCATATTCATAGCATAGCCCACAGGTGAAGATGAAGGGACAACTTGTGGGAATCAGTTCTGTCCTTCTGCCATATATATTGGGGTTTCTGGGGTTTGAACTTGGGTCACCAGTTTGTGAGCAGGCATATTAACTGCTGTGTTGCCTCTGGCCCCATTTTCCCCTTTAACAGATCTGTGTAGTTTTGTGGCAGGGTCATATTTTTTGTAGCCTGAGCTGGACTGTAGCTCACTTAATGTATCACTTAATATCCTCCTACCACAGCTTCTCAAGTGCTAATATTACAAGCAAACACCACTACATGCAGTTAATAATCCATTTTTCAGAACTCAGATGCTAGGCTGGAGAGATAGCTCAGATAAAAGTGCTAGCCATACATATCTGATAAACAGTTTGATCCCCAGAACCTATGCAAAAGCTAGATGTGGTGGTACACATCCATAATTCTAGTATGCCTATGGTGAGATAGGTACAGGAGACTGGAGAATCGGTTTCAAAGTAGAGTGGCAAAAACGAGAGACTTACTGAGACAGTCTCATGTAGTCCAAGCTGACCTTGAACTTCCTACCATCTAGCTTTGACTGCCAGAATGCTATGTTTGTGGGCACGCATCACCAGGCCCAGTAGTTTTATGTGATGCTGGAAATCAAACCTAGGGATTCGTGTATGGTAGGTAAGCACTGTATCAAATGAGTTACATACAGCCCTAAACTTTCCTAGTTTTTGCAACACTCATTATTTATTCTTTCTCCATGTTCTACTTTATACAAATCTATAGATTGTAAAACACCCTTGGGTAACCACAGTGTTAGAGTAATTCCCTAGGATGTTTAGGCTCTGGGCTTGAGGCTCAACACTGAAGGAAAAAAAGTAAAACAGAAAACAGACATACAGCATGACTTTACTATCTGTTTAATATTAAAAGTTTTAAAATTAGTGATTAAAATGAAGCTTATGCCTTGCATATTAGATGCAAAAATAAAGTTCACTGGAGAAAATGCTTTTGGAATCTAGGGCCTCCTGATTTTTTTGTCCCAGTATGAGAAGATAATGAATTTTTCTCTGTGCTTACAGTTCAGGCATTGAAATAATAAGCATTGATGATTGGGGGATAAAAGTTACATTCTTTTTTCAGCTCTAAATTACACTTATTAAAAAAATTTAGAGCTAGGTATGGCAGCACATGATTGTAATCCCGCCACTGTAGAAGCAAAGGCAGGAGGAGGAGCATAAGTTAAGACGCCAGCCAGAGCTGCATAGTTAACTCATTGTAGATAACCAGTTAATATTTTTTCCAAGTAGAAATAGATCAGAAAAATCTTTTTTTTTTTGTGATGTGTTACTACCTTGGGCTGCAGTGCTGCGTATGCACACCAGACAAATACTCTCTCAGTATAGTATGTCCCCAAAGCCTTTAAAAAAAAACCAAAACGTTGAAATAGGGTGTAAGCTACCCAGGCTGACCTTGAATTCATGATAGCCCAGACAAGCCTTGACCTTGGATCCTCCTGTCTTTTGAGGAGCAGAAGTATAGACATGAACCATGAGGCAGGCTCAGCTCAGCCCAGCTCGTGCGTACGTGTGGCGTGTGTGTATCAGAGGGCACTGTGTGTGCTTGTGGAGGGCCAAGGATGACATTGGAATCATTCTGGGTTGTTCTACTTCCTCTTTGCTTTGCTCTGGAGTTTTCCAGGCTCCACCTTCCAGGGCCAAAAGTGCAGGCCACCACCATTTCTGCCTGGCGTTTTTATGTGGAATCCAGGATCCAGGATCCAAACTCAGTGAGTCAGAGGTTTAACCCCCAGCCATCTCTCCAGCCCAGCCTTTTTTGAGATGAAGTCTCATTATGTAGCTCAGACTATTTTGGAACTCCCTAAGTACACCAGTCTAGCTTTGTATTCCCAGTCCCCCTTTCCATAATTTCCTGAGTGCTGGGATTACAGTTGTGTGTCTCCATGCCCAGCCAAAAGATTTCTAAAATGATTTTTAACATTTTCCTGCAGATTTCTTTTGAATTCCGCTCACTTCTGCATTCTCAACTTGCTACATTGTTTTTCGATGAAGTTGTAAAACAGATGGTAGCTGCCTTTGAAAGAAGAGCATGTAAGCTATATGGTCCAGAAACAAACATACCTCGGGAATTAATGTTTCATGAAGTTCATCATACATAAAGATTAAACAGAACTGGTGTCCACCTACTCTTTACATTCCGGAAGTGCTTTTATGACTTGTTTTCAGAAGTCAGAGAACATTTGTTAAACCCAGCTTTGATTATAAACCTGCTCCACCGAAAATCTGCACAGAGACTATGGACCTACTTGTACATAGAATTATTTCTTCAGTCAAGCATACTTCAAAGTAATGTGTACATTAGCAGGTTCTGCCTTAATAATGGATGTCACTATTGTTAGGATTACCACATTACTCTTTTGAGCACAAATTGAAACTAATTTATATCTTTTAATTAACCTTACTTGAAAGGTAATATGAGATAGTTTGTTATATTAACCATATCATATTTAAGTTATTAAGTTCAGGGTATTTGTAACTTATTGTTATAAGGCCTGCCAGAGAGTGTAGATATTTGAATCATCATCATATAAAGTTAAAACTTCAATTTAAAGTACTGTTAATGAAGATTCCCTGGTGCTTTTGGTATTTTAAAATTGTCATCATAGGCAGAAGTAGGTGGTTAATGTTATAACAAGTGAGGTTAGTGTCCAGACAGACTTTTTGGGTAAGTGTTCCAGAGCTTTGAGCTACTCTTCAGTCACTGACAGCCTTTGTCGAGGTGCTTTGCCTGCCCTTTGAATAATGTTGTGTGTCAAATTTTGTATACCAGAGTATGCAGTATGCAGCAGATAATGGTTGATATGCTCCAGCACTATGCATCCTTGTTTCCTGTTTATATATTTACTTTCAATAATATATTCTATATTCTTACAAATCAGTGTAAGGACTGCAGTTAGTAATTTAATGAAAAAAAATTTTTTTACATTGTATGTGTCTGTGTCAGGGTACATGCATGCCATCTACAGGTGCGGAGATCAGACAACCTTACTTGATTCTCTATCCTGCTGATCAAGAAGACAGAATTAGGGTAATTAGGGTTATTAGGCTTAGCTAGCACCAAGCACTTTTTCCTGAGAGCCACTGGTCCTTCTTTGTAAATTTTTTTACATAATTACTTTGGTTATTGAATTCTTATGTTTTCCAATGTGTTAGATAGGAATAAATTGTTAAAATATTTAATATCTTACAAGTACTTTCAGAGTGTCGGGGTTTGATCTTCAGTACAGCAAGTAAAGAACCAAGCTTTCATAGAGACAAGACTGACAGACCTGCATGAAACTGAGTCTTCCTTAAATCAATATTGGTTTCAGTTACTCTTTTTACTCCATCTTTAGTAACATTTTGACATTAAACTTCCAACCAGTGCTATTCCTTATAATCAACATCATTAATTCTGCACATAATGGTATATGTGTGAATTTGTTCTATAAATCTTTCTCAGACATTGGCTGTATATAGGCAAACAACTAATGCCCAACAGCCCACGTAGGTTCCTGTTGTGCTTTTACACTAGTGAAAAAGGATCTTCTCAAAGCTGGCAAATGACTTAGCAAGTAAAAGTGGCGACCTGAGTTCAGTCCCCAGGGCCCACATGGTGGAAAGAGAGCCAGCTTCCCAAAAGTTGTCCTCTGACCTCTACATAGAAACCATGGTACATGTGTGCCTGGGTGTGTTGTCTCTCTCTTACAAGTAAACTATGGAATTAGCAAAATTTTAAACAATTTTTTGAGACAGGCTCTTATGTATCCTAGGCTGACTTGGAATTCACTGTGTAGTTGAGGATTTTGAACTTCTGATTCTCCTGCCTCTATCTCCTAAATGTTGGGGTTACAGGCACAGAGGGCTGTTAAGACACTAAAATTATGTTAGGAAATACGGTTTCTGAAGACTGGACCACTGTGCAGCCCAAGCTGGTCTCCAACAAGCATTCTTTCCTTCTCCTCTGGAAAACTAGATTTGTAGATAGGTATGCTCCATTATACTGGGCCTCTTTTTGTATCTACTTTCCTCTTGTATGCCACGGTGAACTCCCTTTTTTTTTTAATATTTATTTTTTGTGTCTGTGTATCAGAGGGCACTGTGTGTCCCTGTGGAGGGCTAAGGGTGACTTAGGGAATCACTCTAGTTTGCTTCTACTTCCTTTTTGCTTCACTATGGAATTTCCCAAGCTCTGCCCTCCAGGGCCAGAAGTGTAGGCTGCTGTTTCCACCTGGCAATTTTACGTGGGACCTGGGATTTGAACTCAGGACCTTCAAAGTCCTAACCCCTAAGCCATCTCTCCAGTACCCTGGTTTTGTTTTACACACCCACGACTTTGCTGATACCCCAAGGTTGCCTGAGATTCCCTGATTTGACTTCATCTGGATATTGGATGTTAGTGCTTTGGACCTACCCTGTGTGAAGAAATCCTTTTTCTTTTAAATGGAGTAATAATGGAGAAGTGGTGATGGGCATTAGTGTTACAGTTTTCTGCTGTTATTGTTAGACCTTGGGTTTTTTTGGGGGGGGGGGAGATGTCCTTTTGTGTCCTTTTTGAGGGAGTCCTCATTGTCAACTGATGAGATTTGGAATCATCATAGAAACACCTCTGAGCATTTCCAGAAAGATTTAAGATCTTGGCAGCAGTATCCCAAGAACTGGGTCACAGAGAGAATAAAAGAAAGTGAACTGAGCATTAGTATTGTCTTGATTTCTGACTGTATGCAAGATGATCAGCTGCCTCATGCTCCTTCTTGCCACCATGTATTCTTGAACTATGTTGCATACTGATAAGTTCATGGCCCAAAGGGTTTAAACAGGTCTAGTTACACTTCCTTGTCCAGCTTGGCAGGAGAGCTCACATCAACACCAGGGGCTGAGGGAACTGGCCACACTATGTCCACAGGACTGTTGAGATAGGTATAATCCCTATCTGCCAGACTAGCATATTTGGCCAAGTATAACAAAGGGCGTCCACTTTCTTGACCAGTTCCCTCCACCTTAATTACCCATCAATGTGACAATCTCCAGGTTTGTTCTGGGCTAAATTACTAATTCAAACTTCAACTGTCAACTTGACACCTGTATCTAACATGACAAAGTAAACCAAGATAATATGCTTTTCATAAATTTGATATTTGGTCACAGCAATGAGAAAAGAAACTAACACAGATAATAAAGGTAAATATGGGCTACAGGGATGGCTCACTTGTCATATAAAAATAGTTTAGATCAGGGCAGTCTGCCTGCAATTCCAGCCTTCAAATGCAGAGCCTGGGAAGCCTCAAAATAAGCTGGCTAGTTACATTAGTTCCATAGGACAGTTCTGAGTTTAACTGGAGACCCAGTCTACAAAGAACAAAGTACAAGAATGAACATGGTCTTATTTCAACAGTTCTCCACATGCATCCAGTTTGAGAATAGCCAGACAAGGGCTATTTCTAAGGATCAGGAAGGCATTTGCTCCAAAACTTGTTTTACAAGGTGTTGAGTCCTCCCACATCTAACTCCAGCTGAGGCTATCTCAAGCTCCATTTTCTCGTTTGAAATATCAGGCCAGAGTTACTTATGTCTCAAGTAGATCCAGATACAATGCCATAACTAGACTGATTGCTTCCCCCCTTTCTAATACAATTGTTCTCTTAATTCTGGAAATTTTACCTGAAAAACCCATTTTTTTGTTCTACCAAATCTTTGCTTTAACAAAAGCAAATCTAGCCTTTAATTTTTTATGTGCACAAGTGTGTCTCTCAAAGGACACCGTGTGTCCCTGCAGAGGACCAAAGGTAACTTTGATAATCACCCAAGATTGCTTCTACCCCCTTTCTGATTTGCTGTGGGATTTCTAAGACCTGAAGTGCAGGCCTCTGCAGTTTCCACCTTTACATGAGACTGGTATCTGAACTCAGGACCTTCTACCAGGCAGCCTTAACCCGAGCCATCTCTTAATACTGTATTTTTAAAAACATTTCATCTAATTATTTGGGGAATTGAACTACACATGCATGATTCAATGATGGTCAGAGGACTTCAGGTTTTAGGAAGTCGGCTTTCTAGCATGTGAACTTCTAGGTTCAAACTCAGGACAAGTTCTAGGTTCAAACTCAGGACAATCAATCTCTTAGCCTTTGACCAGTCACTTCTCTCAACCAAAGCTGAAGTGTAAGGTAGCAGGTGACATCTGTGACAACTTTCTAATTTTTTTCAGGTTTTTTTATAGTTCTAGATACTAAATGCTGGTCATACTGCCGCCAAAGTGAAGCCAATTGGAGCTGTCAAGTTCAAATTATGTAACTTATGATTATGCCCTCCCAGGCAAAGATCATTACACAAAATTGGTTTTCAACTTATAATCTAGTGAAATCTAAAAAGCAACACAAGCACTTTTATGCTTATGAAGAGTCCAGGAGTCAGTCCTCTACTTTTGGAGCAGGGTCTCATTTTTTACCATGCTGTGTGCTTTTGAAGTACTAGGATTAGATATGAGCCACCACATCCAGTTTGGATTTCAGTGACCAAATATCAAACTTACTCATCATGAATTTCCTTACGTAAGCCATCTTGCTAGCCCCATACTGTACACTGACATTCAGACTGTAGCTCAGTAGCATGATAAGCACTCCCAAGTCCCTGCATTTGAATCTGGTACCTCACTTATAGGTGCTTGGTCTGTCATGTTTGATTCCCTGTCCATTACCTATTATTCCTGGAAAACACATTTCCTTCCATTGAGGCACGCTCATTCTCCAAAACCTGCTTTCCTCCTTTTAAAGGAACCCAGCAGAAACCTAGCCTATTTCTATATAAGACTAAACAATGACTGGGAAAGTGGCTGGCTGTCAACCATCTGCATAAGCAGGAAGACCTTGACTTTGACCCCCTCCCAGGACACATGTGAAAAGCTAAGTTTGGCACAGCTGTAACTCTTTGCACTGAGGACGACAGACTGAGAGAGGTTCCTAAAGTTCACTGGCTGGCCAGTCAACTGAAACAATCAAAAACCCTGTCTCAAAAAAGGGGAGAGACACAACAGACAAAATACTACTGAGATTTTTCCACATACTTACACACACCAAAAAACCAGTTAATTCTGTCAGCCAGAACATGAAAATATCACAGGCAAAAAATTAAATGTTTCACACATCTAGCTTGCTTAATTGGCTTTCATTTTGTTTCTGCATCATGGAAAAGCTAACAATTAACTTTCAACCATTTTTTATTACACAAAGGTTGTCACATAATTGGATACTTCTCTACTTTGTACACAATTATTCTTACTCTCCACAGAAAGGCTGCTTTGGAACTTTTCATCAGGCGCTGGCATGCACTAAAATCCTGACTTTAACAGAATAGTAGCACAATTGCCTCAGTGACTTAAGTTGAAAGCAGTACACTGGTACATGGCTTTTGCACCCAGTATCAGGAATGTACAAATGTCTTTTTATTCAAAAATACAAAATAAATTATCTGTAGGCATGGACAATGACAGCAGTAAACCATTGTATATTATAACTGAAACCAGTAACTGATGGTTATAGTGATTCTCCTAAACACCAGCCAGCCTTTTCTTCAGTCATTTTCCTCAACTGACTTCTCTGGTTATTGGTGAGGAGCCCTGCCTTGAGCTTCCTGTCACAGTTTATTGATAATGACAAAGCACTATTCTAGGGATTAGAACATGCCACCTCCCATACCACCTCCCATGCCACCCATTGCGCCCATTCCAGGGTCCTTTTCTTCTTTAGGAATTTCTGTGACCACTGCTTCTGCTGTAGTTAACAGCGAGGCCACCCCTGCAGCATCCAGCAAAGCAGTTCTTACAACCTAGTTGAAAAAAAAAATTAATGAAACATTTCTCCTTTAGCAAAAAAATAACGAAAATTTCCTATCTTGTTGAATGCTTTGTTGAAAAAAGTTTTTAGGTAAAATGTTGCTATTTACCTTTGTTGGATCAATGATTCCCTTTTCCACCATATTCACAAAATCTCCAAGCATAGCATCATAACCAACTTCTGAGGAACTTTGCAGAATTTTCTCAACTATCAACGATCCTTCCACACCTGCATTCTTAGCAATAGTCATGGCAGGAATTTTAAGTGCTCTTTTAATAATTTCTATACCTACAAAGCAAAAAAGCACTTTTTTACAAATCATCCTACACAGGTGAAATAGCTGAAAAATATACATTGTCATCAATGGAACAATGACATCATAAATTCATTTGAAAAATGTCTTTACCAATCTTTTGATCATCATTGGAAGGCTTTAATGAGTCCAAGGCAGGAATACACCGAAGCAGAGCACACCCTCCTCCTAAAACAATGCCTTCTTCAACAGCTGCTCTTGTAGCATTGAGGGCATCTGTAACTCTGTCTTTCTTCTCATTCACCTCGACGTCACTTGTGCCTCCAACCTAAAAATAAATAGAATTCCACTTAGTATGGTCTTTCCCATCCAACATGCAGATCATCTAAGAAAAAAAAAGCAATCTCAGCTGGGTGTAATTGGCACATGGGTATAATCCTTTAGGTGTCCCAGCACCTGGATAGGAGAGTAATGAGTTTGAGGCCAGCCTGGCTACAGAGTGCGAGAAAAGATTGTTACCAGGGATTGGACAGTCCACAGCTGTGGTGAGAACAATGTCCAAAAAAGGCTGCCTCTATTGAAGTACTTATTTCATTAATAAAACTCCCTTTTTCAGAACAACTTCCCAATACCTTCCCCCCCCCCACATACACAACAAAAGAAGGGGGGGGGTCTCTGGGCTGAATGCTTGTTTGATACTCTTAGGATCTCAAAACAAATGAAATACTCCCTAATACACTAAAAGTTTCTAGAGAAATAAGAGTAACTCTCAAATATTTGGTTGGTTATTCTTAGCAAATATTACAGAAGTACAGTCAATGTTAGACTGAAGCTAAAGCTTATGAATCTTACCTTTAGCACAGCAACTCCATCTGAAAGTTTTGCCAGTCGTTCATTCAGTTTTTCCTTTTCGTATTCACTAGTTGTGATGTCTATTTGCTCTACGATTTCTTGAATTCGCTTTTCAATTTGAGCTTTGTCACCCTTTCCTTTCAAAAACATAGCGTCATCTTTGGTGACAATGACTTCTCCAACTTTTCCTAAGTCATGAGGCTGAACATCTTCAATATTTAGGTTCAAACCCTCTTCTCCAAACACCTGTAAAAACATTTATATGTGTCAGTATCTTTCATTATATCAAGAGTATATATTACAGGCATTGTGTTAAAAGGGAAAAAAGTCTCACTAGAAGAAAGCAGACTATTCTATGTAAAGTCTTAAATTCTATGTTCTTTCCCTCATAATCTATCAAAATTGGAAATCAATGTACTCATTATGTCCATTCTTAGGTCAGAGTGAAAGAGATGAATGTGATCTAAATCTAACCCCCACACTCCAAATATCCCACAGAAACGGTCATATCTTGTGAAAAGTGTGAACTCTATGCATTTTAAAAGTGAAAGTACAATTAACACCAAGTAAACCAACACCACAGCCACTTATTTACTTACAGCACCACCAGTAGCAATAGCCATATCTTTAAGCTGGTTCTTCCTGTTGTCTCCAAACCCTGGCGCTTTGACAGCTACTACCTGAAGACCAACTTTTAGCCTGTAAAGAAAAGTTAAACCACAAAAGTCTCAATGAGCTCTCTTAGTTCTAAGGCTACTTTTCTATTCATCTACATTTTTCTAAACTGATCGCCTACATAAAGTAACTTCTGGCTCTATGTATCAGTTACATAGCTGGACCCAGGAACAAAAACCAAGTAACAAGAAATATAAAGGCACACTGATAATTCTCAAATTGGGGGGAAATGCATGGGGGAACAACTAAATATTAAATTTAGGGGTTTTGTAAAAATGACAGCTTGCATGACAAGGAAATCTTGACTCAAAAAAATAAAAAGATCAGTTCTGAATTCATTCATTTATAAAGTGTGCAGTTCTAAATTCATCTGAAATTTTATCAGATACATTTACTTAGAACATGGAATAGAGCAGATGTCCACCTGAAAGCATAATACAGAAGTATTGTTCAGTGGATCTAACAAGAAACCAAATGAAACTCAAGAGTTTCATTCAAGTATGTGACCAAACACATTAGATGTTACTTTTTTAGCCAGTAGAGACTGAAAAACTGAACGCCTCCTATTCTTAAAATTTTTAAATCCTACTTCCTATAGAAAAACCAAAAAGCTAAGAAAAATACTCCAGAAGTAAGTTCATTTAATTTCTGGGTCAGATTAAAGTAATATTGCTTTTATTTGTTTTTTAGTTAAAGACAAGATTTCCTTGAGCCCAAGCTGGCTGATACTGACTATATGGCTGAGAATGTCCTTGAATCCACAAAGATCTTGCTGTTACCTCAAGTGTGGGGATTTTATAACAATCTGATGGCTACCACACCAGGCTCAAAGTAATTCCAGTAATACACTTGCTACCCTTTTTAACCATTGCTAATATAACAAAACTAGGAAATCTGATCAATTCTGATAAGCTTCAATATTCTAAATTTAGTGGAAAAAATATGTATTTTCATAAGGCTGTTCAAAAAAACAGTTTTCAAAAAACTGTTCACAACATGAATGTTACCCTGTGATAACCAGTGTGTTAAGTGCTGAGGAATGAATCCAGTTCCTTACTGTTGTCTGAGACAAAAATCTTGCTATACCATGTATATCATACTGACCTTCAGCTTATAATCCCTGTCTCTGTATTCCAATGCTGGGATTACAGGTGTAGGTCAGATCTGAGACTTTTAGAATGGAAGCCGTTCACTATTTGTCTATACAAATAATTGCTTCCCCCTTTTGTAGTGCTAGGTATTAAACCGAGGACCTTACAAAAAACACATTCTACCACTGAGCTATATACATCATTCACACTATGAATAGAAAAAACAAAGCAAACAAAAAACAAGTTAAGAACTCTTGAAACTGCTAAAGATGACAAAAAAATAACCCAATGCCACTTCTCCCAAACTAAATTTTAATAACAAAGATGGAAAATAGTAAGGACTTTAGGGGCTAGGTGTAGAGGTTTGTGCCTCTAATCCCAGCAAAGGAGAGGTTTGAAACAGGGAGTAAAGGACTTGTGAGAGTTTGAGGCTAGCCTGAAACAGTATCTCAAAAAAACAAACCACAGAATTATAAAGATTCACACAGTACATCTATTATTACATACAACTCCAAATATGAACACTAGTGGTCCAAGTATATGGAAACAATCAGTAATGAGAATGCATGCATATTCTTTCACCTAGAAATATAAATCACCAAATACTGCCTGTTACCTATTCAAAACCAGAGTACTTAGGGCTTCTCCATCAACATCTTCAGCAATTATGACCAAGGGTTTCCGGTGAGCATTGGCAATTTCAAGAGCAGGTACAATGGATTGGACACTAGAAATTTTCTTTTCACTCAGCAGAACATAGGCATCCTGGAATTCACATTTTTGACCTGCAAAAGCAGTTGAGTGTTTAAAACCAAACCTTAACAATAGCAAGAAAGTCAATGCAATTTACTTCAATAAAGAACTAAACCAAAATTTCAATGTAAGTTGAAAGAGACAAGGTCTTCTTATTTCTCTCCATTTATTACCCTGTTGACTTTTGGACCCTTACAAGTTTACTTTTAAAAGTTATTTCAGTAACCTAATGTCTAAAGACACTTGTAAAATATATACTTAAAAATCCAGTTACTAATGTGTTCTTACCTTTTGATGTGTTAATGAAATATGGGGAAATATACCCTCGATCAAACTTCATGCCTTCAATAATTTCTAATTCATCATTCAGGGTTTTCCCATCCTGGTGGGGGGGGGCAAAGAAAGATGAGTGGATTTGAATAAATCAACAGGAAACTTGGAACACTATAAACCAGTTTAGTTAAAAAAAAAAAACAAAATAAAACCCAAAAAACACCACCACCAACAACAAACAAAACAAAATAAAACAACAGTGCTCTTAAGGAGCAGGTAAATGCTCCAGAGCATCCAATTCCACTTCTGCAAAACTTTCAAATAATGTCCATTTGAGTTAATTGCAGCAACAAGATTCATCATTTACACGAGAACAGATTCATTCTGGAATACCAAAGCTATTTGCACACAAAGCACAGTAAACACCCTACTCTGTACAGATGCTAAAACTACATGCAAAGAATAAATCAGCAGCTGGTGAGGATAAAACACCTATTTGCAAACCTAGAAACCTGAATTCAGTCCTCACAAGCCTACATGCATCTTTCTTTCTCAAATAAATAAAATACTTAACAAAAATAAATCAGAATGTTATTACAGAAACAGACTGAATCTTCATTTTGGTTCTGATCAGACATGTTACTTATGATATCAGATAAACACACACTTGCCTTTACTGTGATGACACCCTTTCTTCCAACCTTTTTCATTGCATCAGAAATGATGCTTCCAATTTCTTTGTCACCATTTGCAGAAATTGTAGCAACCTGAAATAATCAAGTTACTCTTCAAAAACCAATCTTTGACAACATAAAAAAAAAAAAAAAAAAAAAAAAAAACCAAACCTTCCTATCCTTTCTTAGCAAATAACAAACACAAAAGTCAAGCATACTTGGGTTAGGGCTTTAAACTCAACTAATAACATATAGTAGGATTGACCTCGGGTATATTGACAATGATAAAGAACACCTTCACAAATGCATTTTATAGTCATGCAAAACTAAAAACAACAATTTATGATTTAAATTATAGTCACTAATTCTTTTCAGATTTTTTAAGCTGTTAAAAATGCCTCCAAAATTGGTGATTGGGTAATGTTATTCTGAGATTAGTTTGTGATTGTGACATCAATCACACAAGTCATCAACTAAGAAAAGTGCTTACCTGAGCAATTTCCTCAGGGGTTGTCACAGGTTTAGACTGCTTCTTAAGTTCAGAAATTACAGCATCAACAGCCAACATCACACCTAATTTAAGAAATTAGGTCACTACATGCTTATATTTTCATGGTTTCCACACCAGATACTTCTGTGGCAGCACTCTTCCTAATCACAGTGGTCACAAGGCATGCATTCACACAGCAACTTTATCAAATAAATCAACAGCAACATTTTAAAAACTAAGATACGGTGGCAGTTCAGGCCTTTAACCCTAACACTTGGGCTGAAGCTGGGGTCAACTTCATGCCATATGGAGCTAAGAGACCCTGTCTCAGGCAAAAAACAAGGCTATAACAAAGAAGACATAGCTTCAAAAATCCCACCATGTAATTCATCCTATGTAAGGTAGTCTAAAAAAAATTTGGTTTTGAGTTAGAATGGCAGAGATGACCCATCACTCTTATTAGTATCAAATGACACAAAAACCCAAGATGGACATATTCTTCTAACAGCATTTTTAGCAGTAGCAACTCTTTGTTTCTCTAAGTACAGCTGATAGTCTTACCTCTTCTGATTTCCACTGGATTAGCACCTTTGCTGATCTTCTCAAAGCCCTCCTTGGCAATAGAGCGGGCCAGCACGGTAGCAGTGGTGGTGCCATCCCCAGCCTCTTCATTTGTGTTATTGGCAACATCCTGAACAAGTTTAGCTCCGATATTTTTATATTTATCTTTTAAATCAATTGACTTAGCAACAGTCACACCATCTTTTGTTACTTTCGGACTTCCCCAACTTTGTTCAATAATCACTGTTCTTCCCTACAATAACAGGAAAAAAAATTCAACAATGATCATACTCTATAATGGAAAAAAGAACAGTCCTCAGAAATAAGACCAGCACCTCAAAGCCCCAACAAAACTATGCCATTTTTATCAGATCTACAACACAAATCTCAATGTTCACAACATTCGTAGCCTACAGATAAAATGGCCTCTGTGTCATTGCCAAGAGAGAAAATCTGAATAAGGCACAATGGGAAAAGATGTAGACACTATTTTATGCAGTTCTTTAAGTCGTTTTAATACTTCAACTAACATCCATGTGAAATGAAACATTACTTGGCTGCATTACATGCAAAAACATCCTCAAAAGACTATGGCTCCTTAATCACTTTACAATTTTAGGTATGTGCCAGGTGTAGTACATGCCTGGAACCCCACTACTTGGAAAGCAGATTAGGATATTAGGCATTCGAAGCAACTTTGACTCATAGTGAATTGGAGAGAAGACTGAAGGATAATTAAGACCTTATGGCAAAACAAAGTTTTTGAACAGAAAATAACAAGTTGGGTAAAAGTGGTATGACATTATATAGTCAGTTTTGTTCCAAGTACAGATGGAAAAAGTTCTGAAAATGGCTGCAGAACAATGTAAATATTTCTTAATGCTTTTCAAGTGAACACTTGACTCAGACTTAAGTTATGTATGCTACTTGCTGTATTGAGAAAGGATCCAAAGTTTAATTCAAACAGGCTAACAAGATTAATTGTTATTTAAGAATTAATTCTTATTTAAGGCTCCTCCTTGAACAGTTACTACCCAATTACATCACATTGCACTGAATAACGGTCCCAAAATCTGACCAAAGCAGCTTGATGGCCTCAAGGTATTAAACACCTCAATCTTACACTATAAAACCACTAATCTGAATCTCATGCAAAGCTGAGTTTTCACAAAGCTCATACCACAGTTAAATACTTATCACAGTGGTGTGATCACTTGCATAAACACGTTTAGAATATACCGATACCTTTGGCCCCATTGTAACTGCTACGGCATCCGCTAAAAGGTCTACACCTTGAAGCATCAAGGCTCGGGCATCCGCACCAAATTTTACATCCTTGGCATAAGCCCGAGTGAGATGGGGAGCCAGTGCCCGGGACACTGGTCTCATCTGACGAATGACTGCAGGAAGTCGGAGCATTTCTAGAGAAATAAGTAGATGGTCAGTATGAGAGCTACCAGCAGGGCAAACATGTCAATCCTGTGTCAGAACGCCGAAGGTTGCATGGGGAGCTTGGCTGACCTCTGCCAACCATCATGCGGGGCGACGCAAAGAGCTGCAGCTTGGGAACATCAGCTTCCAGGGCTGCCTGATAGAGGCCGCCCCCGCACCTGACCTAGAGCACTGGCATAAAGCACACGAAAATTCTTCTCCACGGCCACCAACCCCTGCCGTCGCACACGAGTTAATCTTTCACCGCCAAAATGGCCTTGGACACAGACCCACCCCAAGTGTCTCTGGGAAGCCAAGCAAGCCACCGAGAGCACGGCAGGTTCCAAACCTGAGTGCCCAGAGAGGTTGGTGTAAGTTATGTCCTGCTGTGGAAAAATAAAAACCGGAGCAGCAAAAAGTGTCTCCACCCGGGTCTACTGTATCAGAGTGACCAGAAGGCCCGGAGGTTGGGGCGCGACTCAACCCACCCCACGCGGCTCCACGTGTCTTCCTACCAGACGCCCCAGCAAGGTCAAAAGTGGAGGCGACGTATCTCCGCGGCCAGCGCGGGCACAAAAACAAGTCCTTCGCTCTGCGACCACCCGAGTGTCTTGCAGTAAGCCCACAGTGGGTAGCAACCCCAAGACCAGCTGACTCGGACCCCCGGATTCCCGTTCCGAGCTCAACCCGCCCTCCCGCGCGCGGCCGCCGCCGCCACACGTGATGAGCACCCGCATGGACCCTGCAGGCCTGGAGCCGCGGGCCGGGCCTGCAGCGCCGCCGGCGGGTCCTGACTCTCCGCCGGCTCGCGCGCTGGGGGTCGGTCTGCGCGGGAGGCAGGCCCACCCGGGGCCGGGAGCTCGCGGGCTGGTGGCTGCACCCCGCGGCCGCGTACCTGCGGGGCGTCGGCCGGAGTGCACGCGACGAGGCAGGCCGTCGGCAGCGAGTGAGGGCAGAGCGCAGGGCGCACACGGCAATGAGCCCGTGTCCCCTCCCTCCGCGGCTCCCCGCCCCGCGGCCCCGCTTCGCGCGACCCCGCCCCCGGCCCCTCCGCCGGGCCCGGCAATCTGCATGCGACGCGCGCGGGCCCCGCCCTCCGTACCCGGGACAGCGGACTCAATCTTCTGCCGCCTCGGTAGGCTGGTTCCTGGGCCCCGCTCTGTTCCAGAACTTTCCGGAAGGCGCCGTGCTCTCCGAAGGTCAAGGGTTAGCTTGCGTCATTTCCGGGAGAGGACGAAGGGATCGTTCTTTCACCTCGGCCGGCTGCCTAGAAAAGCCTAGAAAAAGCTTCTTTTTCCTTCCGCCTCCGGCGCCCCGCATCGGCCGCCTGCGCGGAGTCCTCGCGACCAATCAGCGCGCACGCTGGCGTGGCCGCCCCCTCTCACGCGAAGGGGCGGGAGCGGGCCCGGCGGAGCGCGCCTGCGCGCCGCGAGGCCTTTTCACGTGTCCCGAGGCCCCCTGTCTGTGTCTCCTTGCGGCGGCGCGAGAGCGGAGTCCGAACTGCGACGGTGCGAGTCATGGTGAGTCCCTCGTGGCTGGAGGCTTGCGGTTCTCGGTAGGCCTGGGAAGCCCGGTTAGCACCGATCGCCCGCGTCTACGTTCTGGAAGGAGGTTTAGGGGTCTGCCCAGCGACTGACGCCCACTTCAGACACACGCAAGGCCTGCCTGACCCTTTACTCCGCTGCGGGTTGTTTGCACGCACGTGCGCTGCTCGAGTCCAGGGTTAGGAGGCGGGTATTCAAGGCTGCACTCTTGAGCGGCCCACCTGCCTCTGCACGTCTGTGCTGGAAGTGCTGTATCTTGAAGGAGCATGGCCCCAAGGCACAGAAATTGATCCCGAATGTTGCTCGAATTTTTAAGGAAAATCCGAGGAAAGAAAGCATTTGACCTTGGACTGAACCAAGGTTGTCACTGAAAGTCGTCCCATTAGGGATGAGCAGCAGCGACTTAACAGCAGACACTGGGAATAGAAATTATATTTGGCTTATAAAATGGAACGTTCAAATGCATTTCCTAAATGAACACAGAGTTTTGCTGCTAATTTGGAAAGGTAAAAACTGTTAGTAGTTAAGGCTTGCAGTAGCTTTATCTGTTGAAAACGTGGTTACCTAGCATGTGTTTGAACTTACACATTTCTCTCACAGGCAGGGCAGGCGTTTAGAAAGTTCCTTCCACTGTTTGATAGAATACTGGTTGAAAGATTTGCAGCAGAAACTGTAACCAAAGGTGGCATCATGCTTCCAGAAAAATCTCAAGGAAAAGTATTGCAGGCCACTGTAGTAGCTGTGGGATCAGGCTCTAAAGGAAAGGTAAGTTGAGGTTATGGTTTGTGGTACAGATTTCGTGTGTGTGGGTAATACATTCTAGGTTATTAAAAGTAGCTTTTTAAATAGTTGATGTCATTTTTAAGTTCACTGCAAGAAAAATAAATTTTTGTTGGGAGACACTTTATTATAAGGCAAAAATGACACTCCAGCACTTAGAAGGGCCACCACATGATAGAGAGTGCTTTGGGTTTTAGGCAAGCCTGGACTACAGAATGAAATGTCACAAAAAAAACAAAACAAGGGCGGGTGAAATAACTCAGTGGGTAAAGTGCCTGCTTGCAAACCTGGAGACTAAGTTCCATCCTAGGAAACCCACATGATATGTGTGTGTGCCCACCCCCTTAGATAAAATAAAATTTAAAAATCCTTTGTAATTATTTGGTAGTCGGGTCTGACCATCTTTAAATTTTAAATAATTCATTAGACTCAAATGCTACTGCTGTACAAACCACAAAGCCTCTCATTTAATTCATGTGTAACCTACCATTGGGAAGGCTAAGACAGAAAGGGCCCAGTTAAATGCCAATCGAACTACATAAAAGAGAAAACTTGGATCTGAAGATTAAACTCTAACATTGAAATTATTCTAACTCTGTAGCCATTGGACATTTGGGTTGGTGTGGTTGAGAAAGGAGCAAATGGAACACCCTTGGTGTTCTACAGTTTAACTGTCAAGATCTTAGGTCTCAGTAGGACTTTCTGGGGAAATGGCCATTTTGCTTTGATCTATTTAAGTGTTCTTTGAAGTTAAAATCACCAAATGTGTGTGTGCTAAGGACAGAAGAATTAAGTTTGTTTCTTGGAATACATCATATATTATTTTGTTACAGTTTAAATATTAAATGGTTTTAAAAGCTGCTTATTTCACATGCTTATAGGCTGTGTTAATATTTAACAGTTAAAAAGTTAGCTTTAATTAGTTAAAATTAGTCTTTTCAGTATAGCTTGCTTTTACACTGAACATTTTAGTTTGAGCCTCTTTTTTTTCAAGATTGTAAATACACAGTGATGTTTATATTGGGAAGAGTATAATTTTGGTATAAATTATATTGTTTGACCACTAATTAGATAACCTTTTCACATATTATTTTGAGTCCACATTTATTTCATTCATCTCTGGTTTTAAAAGTTAACTGTAGAACCACGTATGGTGGTGCGTGCCTGTACTTCCAGCACTCAGGAAGCTGGAGAAGAGGGTCCCAAGTCCAAGGTTCCTGGGGTATAATGAACTATGTATTGAACTTGATGTCTTTGCTAACGAGTAACATTTTTTGAAAGGGTGGAGAGATTCAACCAGTTAGTGTGAAAGTTGGAGATAAAGTTCTTCTCCCAGAATATGGAGGCACCAAAGTAATTCTAGATGACAAGGTATGTACTCTTCCTAATTGCAAACAGAAATCAAAAGTGTTTGCTATTTCTGTCTTAACCGGTGGCTTCTTTGTTTTCAGGATTATTTCCTATTTAGAGATGCTGACATTCTTGGAAAGTATGTAGACTGAAGTCACAATTAAGATGGCATCACTGAAGCTGCCCATTCCACTGAAGTTCTGAAATATTTCATCATGTAAATAATTTCCGCGCCTCCCTTTTATAATAAACTGATGATATCTAAACTGATGATATCTAAACTGATAACATCCACTGTCTGCTGAAGTTTAGTTTCTGTACTGTTATAAACATTTCCAAATAAAATAATGTAAACGAATGGATCATTAAATAATGTAATCCTTTGGTATATAACCCAGGTGATTATATATTTCTGAAAAACATTTTTTGGGTAAATGAATTTTCACAGTGAACTTAGCATTATTACATTAATCAAAGGGTAACTAATATAAAACAATAGATTTACACTTTGATAGTAAGAAAATAAAGTTAGCAGCATTCTATCATCAAGTTAATAGGTTTGTTCAGTTGTGGTAAGGCTTTTATCCTTTTTTTTCTTAGTTTTATATTAAAACGTTCTACCTTTTTTATTTTTTTTATTATTTATTCAATTGTGCATGTATGTGTGTGTGTGTAGAACCGCACACACATAGAACGTTCTATTTCTTGAGTGAACATTCTAGTGTCAACAGCTTAACACTAATAGCTGCTTGATATGTTCAGCAAATATTCAGCAGCAGGTAATCACTAATATAGTTCAGGTAGGTGCTATGTGATAGTAATTGGTAAGACTCAGAAGTTTCTAGGTTCTTTGACTGATACTGATTTTTCAGTGATCCTGTTAGCTAAGTACAATTCCCCTCTTTTAGGAGAGGGGGAGGCACACAGGGATCAATGACCAAGCACATGGCAAAGGATTTAAAGTTTTTTTCAGATACAATTTAAAACTGGTCTTTCATGGCCCCTTTGCTTCCTTACTAGACACTTTTATTATATATTGAGTACTTTATTTTGAGAGTAGCCTCTAATTCACTTATGTAATTGAGGATGATCGGGAATCTTCAGCCTTGCCACTTGCCAAATTACTAGGATTACTGGGCTTGGCACATTTAGTATATGCTGAAATGTTTGAGTGAAAGACACTGCCATAGAGAGTGAATAGTACTAGTGTTTGGTGTCTATTACACTATTCAAGGGAAGTTGATTTATGAAGGAGATAAATAACTGTTCTATTTATAGCAATTAGGAAGGAGAGTTTAAGATTTAAACCTTGGGACTGGGGAGATGTTCAGCTGTTAAAAGTGTTCAAAATACAAGCAAGATCCAATTGTTGGGTGGGAAAGCAGGTTAGCTAGAAAGGCTAGACCTAATTGGCAGGCTCTGAGTTTGGTTAGAGACCAACTTCAAAAGAAGGTGAAAGTGATGGGAGGAGGAGTTCAGCATTAGGTTCAAGCCTTGCCCTACACATGAACATGCACGAACAGAAATACATGTGGAAGCAGAAAAAAAGATTCAAACTCCCGATAGTCCTGTTCTATCATTTAAAAATATTAGAAGGAAGAAGAAGGTGCAGAGGTGCATACCATGGTATATGGGTAGAGATCAGGACAATTCTTTGAAGTCAGTTCTACCTAGTGGGCTTTCCAAGATTAATTCCAGGTTTATAAGCAGGTAACTTATGAACTGAACTATCTCATCTTCATTTTGGGATGGCCTCATAGTCCAGGCTGGAAATCCCAAGAGCTGAGATTGCAAATATGCAGCAATATACCTGGCCTATAGACTCTTCAAACTTCATTTCCAAATGTTCTAGCTAAATTGTTTTAGGGTAACTTGTGTCCTGTCTGCTGGAATTACAGACATGTTCCTGTACTCTTGGGTATTGCTATTTTGAGCCATCAAATTTTGGGCAAAATTTTTGGCAGCATGGATAACTAAGGCAATAGTTGATTAATAAATTAGAATGGAGGATGTATTCAGAAAAGACATGTTAACAGAACACAGTAATACCATTTTCTCCTTTCAATAGAGAAACTAATATAGCCCAAATAATTGGGAACAAGGTGGCTATTCATGCTTACAGTTTAAGATCCTGGCAGGAGAGTTATGGGAGAGGGTCATTTTCAGTTTGCCAGCCAACCACTCCGTCTCATCCACCTGCCCAGAGAATGATCCCTCCCACTATGGGTTAGGTCTTCACACATCAATTAGATTAGACTTGGATTGGAGAGATGGCTGAGGGATTATCAAGACTGTCTCGAAAGCTATAAGGTCTGGGTTCAGACCCACGTCCCATGTAAAAATGCCAGGCAGAAATGTCAGGGACCTGGATTTCAGGTCCTGGTGGGCAGAGCCTGGAAAAATCCAGAGCAAAGCAAGGAGGTAGAAGCAATCCAGGATGATTCTTGAAGTCACCTTGGTCCTCCACAGGGACACACAGTGCTCTCTGATACAAACAAGACACACAATAAGTAAATACATTGGGCTTGCATGGAATTTTGCCTTAACCAAATAATTCTTCATAGGTGCACTTAAAGGCTCAGTTGATAACTTGACAGTTGACACATGCAGCCAACTGCTATAGTTGGGCCTTCCCCATATTATCAGTTATGTTTCCACAGTTTAGAACCTTGGTTGCTATATGTTTAAAAAACGTCAGGCTGGGACTGTAGAAAGACTGTCTCTCAAGCAGGTCTTGAGTTCGGATCCCAAGTCCCACGTCAAAACAACTGGCAAAAACGGCATAAAGGAGGTAGAAGCAATCCAGGATGATTCCCAAAATCACCCTTGGTGCTCCACAGGGACACATGTGCCCTCCTCCCACCCCCTCTGTATGTCACACACACACACACACACACACACACACACACACACACACACACACACACACACACAACAAAATAAAGTTAAAAAAAAAAAGTCAATCCAGGCCTGGTGGCATAGTTCTGTAATCCCAGCTATTCTGAAGACTAAGGCAGGAAGATTTTAAGTTCAAGTCCTACCTAGGATACTGAATTTCAGGCTGGCCTGAGTGACTTCATAGAAGCATCAGTCTTAAAATTATTTATAAATAAATAAATAAATGGCTGGGGCTGTAGCTTAACGGTAGACTTGTGTGTTTATATGTGTTGGCATGCATACGCAGTGCACCATGTCAGAGGACACTTTCTGGTAGTTCTTTGTACCATGTGGGATCTGGGGATTGAACTGGAGTTGCCAGACTTTACAGCAAATGCCTTTATCCACTGACCCATCTTCCTGGCCCTGTTTTTGTTGTGTTTTATTTTTCAGCTTTATATTTATTTATTTATTTATTTATTTATTTATTTATTTATTTATTTATCTGTGTGTGTGTGTGTGTGTGTGTGTGTGTGTGTCTGTGCAAATGTGTCAGAGGGCACTGTATGTTCCTGTGGAGAACAAAAGGTGACTTCGAGAATCATCCTGGATTCCTTCTCCCTCCTTCCTGCTTGCTTCGCTGTGGTATTTCTCAGGCTCTGCCCACCGGGGCCAGAAGTGTTTTCCACCTGGGAACCTGTTTATAAAACGAGTCTTAATCCCCTGAGCCATGTCTCTAACCCACCTGTTTTGTTTTGTTTTTTAAAGACATGGGCTCATGTTACCTAACTCCTCGCACTGCAAGAGGGAAAAATTATTTTAAAACTTTGTGATAGTACATTTGCCTCTGCCTCCAGAAAGCTAGCATGAGCCCCGAAACCTGGCTTTTGAGTCATATCTTACAGTTAAATAAGACTAAACATTTTGTAAGGCTTGAAGCTAAATTTTATTTTATTTTATTGTATTTTTCTTTTAACCTAGTGCTATATATTTTATTTATTTATTTATTTAATTTCCGCTCATACAAACTTAACGGGTACACCGGTCCGGACCTCCCCCCCTCCTGCTTCCCCCTCTCCTCCCCCTCTCCCTTCTCATCCCCTAATGCCTCCCCCCATCCCCAGAGTATCCTTTAATGTGTATGCCAAACTCTCCTTTGGGTCCTCCTCTCCGATGAGGTGCAAGGACCCAGCAGCATTTCCCAAAACCCTTTCCTGTGTTCCCCTTAAGCATAGAAACACTACTGTGGCTGTCAATCCCTAGCCTCCAAGGATCCTAGTGCGTTTAGTCCATGCTAGACTTTGAGGGGTCAATAATGTGTTGGACATTGTGCAAGTCATGCATAGTCTTATTATGATTGCTTCGGCCCTAACTTGTGTGGAGTATCTTGAATATCATTACTCCTCCCATCCTTGTGCTCTTACAATCTTACCGCCCTGTCTTCCGCAAATTTCCCTGAGTTGAAGCTAAATTTTCAATCTTAAAATATTAGGTTTTAGCTAGGTGTGATGATAGATGACTGTGATCCAGAGCCTGGGAGGTAGTGACTGGATCAGGAGGTCAAGGCCAGGCTTGGCTGCCAGAGTTGAGCTAGCCTGGGCTACATGAGAACCTGTCTTGAAACAAAAAAATGAAAACAAAAGCTTAATCTGTAAAAGTAGAGGAATTGGATTCATTTCCTCATTGTTTTTTCTTTTTCATGATGCTAGGGAGTGAACCCAAGGCCTTCATTCCACCACAGAGCTATGCCCCCCCGTCCCCCCATTGAAGTTTGCTTGGGCTACATTGGAAAACTCTATATTGAACAATAGCAATAAGATTTCACACAATATGTAGTTCAGAAATTGTTCTGGATAGTCAAAATTTGAGAGTCTCCGATGAAGCTTTGATTATCTGAGGGTGCTTGAGTTGGAGGATCCCCTTTCCAAACTGTACCTTTAGTAATTGCAAACTGATGCTTACTTTTGACAGAACACTTCAGTTCCCTACTACGCAGATACTTTATGAGGCAGTTTTTCACTCAGGAAAAGAGATCAAAGACAGCATAGTAAAAGCTACACTTTTTTGTGACCTAGCATCGAAAGTCACCAACTGTACACCAGGCATAGTATAATCCTAGCACTAGGAAGCTAAAGCAGGAGGACTGCCAAGAATCCAGGCCAGCCAGTACAGTATGCCACATAAACAGATAGACAAGAACAAGTCACAATATCCACAATATCTTATTGGCTTTACAGGTCAGCTCCATTCAATGTGAAAGACACTCACAGAAGGCTAAAAATATTTGGTAATAATCCTTTGGAGTCATCTTGGATGCTGTCTCTATAACAATATCCAATTTTTGTAAAATTTTGCTAAGTGTTGTAAGACAAATTGTCATGAGAGTTTGGTATCTCATTTTTAGTCAAAGTTATATAAGTTTGAACTCTGTAAACCCAAAAATTTATGTCATAATTAATAAAAAATGTTTTTTGTTGAAGACACATAAAATTATATATGTGCATTGATTTATTCAACTATGAACAATCCCGTTTCCCCATTTCAACTTGCTTCAAATTTCCTATATATTAGCATAAAACACTAAACATTTTGAGGTACATTACAACTTTTACATCATTTATTCTTCAGTGTGTCTACTTTGTTGTTGGCCTGGTGCTGTGGAATTCTAAGTAGAATCATTTCTATGGCCTGTTTTTATGTCCTAGGAAAAGTTGCCCTTATACCTACCTGCCCTCAAACCAAGATGGTTACAGCAATCCCAGACAGCATTGTCTAGCTAAAGAGAAAAGAAATAATTTCATCTTCTTACAGCAAGAAAATTGTCCAAAATGTTGGGATAAGAGATCCTTTAATAATTCTTTAGGCTAGGACTAGAGAGATGGCTCAGGAGTTAAGACTCTGCCTCTCGAGCAAAAGGTCCTGAATACGGATTCCAAATTCAATGTAAAAATACCAGGTGGAAACAGCAGTGACCTGCATTTCAGGCTCTGGTGGGCAGAGTCTGGGAAATCCCAGAGCAAAGAAAATGGAGATAGAAGCAATTCAGGATAATTCTGGAAGTCACCTTTGGTCTTCCACAGGGACACATAGTGCCCTTTGATGCATACACACTCACAAAATAAATAGTTAAAAAAAAAACCAGCAATTAAAAAAAAGATAATTAAAAAAATAATTTTTAGGCTACATTGGAGTCATATATCTACCCCAAAATTAATCACTGACTTAGGTTAGGGGAATTTATCCTAAGATGGATTTCTTGGTCACATAGAGATGAATGGACACTGAGAAAAATAAAAATGAGCTTGTAAAAAGAATGCAAAAGGGAAGTGGTAGGAGGCAACCAATAGCAGCTGCCCCAACACAAAGACAGTCTTACTACACATTGCCCTTTCCATTCATTTAAAACCCTGGAAGTATCCAGGTGTGGAATATGTCTGCAATCCCAGCACTCAGGACAGGTAGACCACCCCAAGTTCAAAACCAGCCAGGTGTATAAAATGACTTCAAGAGCAGCCACAGTTACATAGTAAGATCCTATCTCAAAAGTAATTAATCTTAGGGCTGGAGAGGTGGCTCAGGGGTTAAGCCTCTGCTTTGCAGGCGGAAGGTCCTGAGTTCGGATCCCAGATCCCACGTATAGACGCCAGGCGGAAGCGGGGGCGGCCTGCACTTCTGGCCCTGGTAGGGAGAAGCCTGTGAATCCCGGGGCAGAGTAAACAAGAAGGATGTGGAGGCGTCCATGGTGGTTCCCGAATTCGTCCGTGGTTCAACACACATGCGCGCGCGTGCACAAACATACGCACAAAACGCACAATTGAATAAATAATAAAAAAAGTTTAAAAAGTAATTAATCTTAGAAGAAAGATTTTTCTAAAAAAATATTTTTACTGGTTGTCTGATGTCATACATGCGTACAGTATATCCTGATCATATCCAGAAAAGTTCTACATAATATGCATCTTTGTGTTTCTCAGCACTCAGCTCAGTGCCTTCACTTGGGTTAGTGACCAACTGCATATAGGACAGTGGTGGAAGTGTAGGCCACCATTGTTTTTGCCTGGCGTTTTTACATGGGACTTGGGATCTGAACTCAGGACCTTCTGCTTTCCAGGCAGAGTCTTATTCCCTGAGCCATCTCTCCAGCTCCAGAACCCATATTTTAAAGAGTTGGACGTGGCAACGTGTCTGTTACACTGGTGCTGTGGGTAGCATAGACAAGAGAATCTCTCTCTCTCTCTCTCTCTCTCTCCTTCATTGCTAAGAGTTGAACCTAGGGCTCTTTGCTTATTGAGCCAGAACTCTACCACTGAGCAATATCTCTGTCCTTGATTCTGCTCTTTTTAAAAATTCCTTTCCTCACCACCAATCAACCTTCATTACAAAACTTTCATGTTTGGAGGCTGTAATCTGCAGTCTGGCAGAGAATGAAAATGTGAAGGTTATGAAGTAGGAACATTTCCGCCTTCTCCAAGCAACAAGGTTCACTCTGTGATGAAGGTCAGCATTGACATCACCAAGCAAATTTATTGAACTTTTCAAACAGAATAAGTTTAGCTTTTTTTTTTTTTTTTTTTTTTTTTTTTTGAGACAAAGTCTTATGTAGTCCAGGCTGGCCTTGAACTCCTGATCTTCCTCCCTGCCTGCCTAATGTAGTTTGCTTTGAAGTTAACATTTACTCATAGACTTCTCATTGTTTTTTTTTAATTTTAGGTTTTTTAAAAAATAAATTTATTAAATTTATATTTTTATATACATGCTCTTTGCCTCCCTCATTCCCCCCTCCTTTCTTCCTTTCCCTCCTGCTCCCATCCATATCAACTCGCCCTCCCTTCCATCCCTAAGCGAGCCCAGTCACCTCGCTCCCATTCTCCGGTCCTTTGGTTCTGTGGGTCCTGGGGCTCCTTCCGTATCATCTATTCTCATGGGGATTCACGTCTCTGTGCCAAAGGCCCTTCCTTTGGCAGCCCACTGATATGGGCACTCCCCTACCTCTGTCTGATCTTTTGCCCCTAAGGTTCCTCTACCTGAAACTATTTCTCCTGAGATCTGCGTCAGTCCATAGGAGTATGCTGACATGTTCACCACTGTGCAGGTCTGATGAATTCAAGGCTCATTGCCATGAGGTCCTGGCTGCGGCTGCCCTATCTTGAGTGGAGTGACCTGTCCAGCAATGGAACTCTCCATCTTTAGGCTCTTACAGTCTTCTGCAAAGTTTCCCAAGCCTCTGGATGGAGAGAGATTTGGCTAGCCTGGTTCCAGGTGAACATTGTAGGGTTGCTGTTTGTTAGATGAGCTGAAACCACTCAGCAAATCTGAAATTAAGAGAACATTACGATGATCTTCAACTATAAGCAACTGTGTCTAACCTCACGATTCCTTAAAAAATTGTTTAAGGACTGAAGAGATGACTCAGGGGTTAAGATGCTGCCTTGCAAGCAGAAGGACCTGAGTTTGGATCCCAGATCCCACGTAAAAATGCCAGGAGGAAACGGCAGTATCCTTTGGTGAGCAAAACCTGAGAAATCACAGAAAGAAGCAAGTAAGGGAGGTAAAAACAATCCAGGATGATTTTCAAAGACTCTTTGGGTTTCCTCAGACACACACACACACACACACACACAAAAGAATCAACAAATAAAAATTTTAAAAATTACTTAATTCCTGGGGCCAAGTAGAGTTGCCTACAAAAGGAAGGACTGCCTGATAGAGATGCAATGTTTAAGTAACATTTTTCCTAGGTGTTCACTGCATTTGTCAAAGGAAACGATGATATGTACATGTCTCTATATACAGACTCTAAACGTGTGGTAAAGGCCTTTGTATACCTGTTCCTCAGTGCCTGGCACACAGTGGCTTACTTTTTCTCATTACTGGGATGAAATGCCTGAGAAGAGCAACTTAAGGAACAAAAACTTTTATTTTGACTTATAGTCTAAGAAGGGTCTCAGGACTATGAGCATGAGGACACTGAAAGCTGGTGGTGGCAGGGAAAGAGCTCTCTCCATGAAGAGAACACAGGAATACCACAGGGCTTGGGGGAAAAAGATGTCACAGAGAAGGAGCCTGACATTGTTTCTCCTCTGTCCAGTTCAAACCCCAAAGGAATCAGATGTGCCCCCCTATGCTTTGGAGAGTTGTCCTCATGGAGAATGGGTTCTGCAGGGGCCCTAGCGTGAGTGTAGAGGGCTAGGACTGGCCTCTTTGCAGAAGTCTGGCCCTCACAACTTGGACTGATTTTCCATTAATTTATTTAATGTACAGTAAAGTGAAAGGCACATGCCTTAAAAAAAATCACCAGTGTAAACTGGAGATACAGGTCGTTTAGTAGAGTGCCTACTGCCCATATACAAAACCCTAGGTTACATCTCTAGCACTAGACACGGCACTAGGGACCTATGGACATAAAGACAGGAGGACTAGAAATTCAAGATAATCCCCCGTAATAATAGCAAGTTTGGAGGTCACCCTCAGATAACACTGGGGGGGGGGGAGAAGCAACAAGGGCTACAGATGTGGCTCAGTTGATAGAGTCTTTGCCTAGCATTCACAAAGCCCTGAGTTTGATCCTCAGTACTATATAAACCTAGCACAGTGGCACATTCCTGTAATCCCAGCATTAGGGTAGTGGAGGAAGGAGGATCCTGAGTTCAACGTAGGGGCCTGAGAGGTGGTTCATCTGATAAAAGTGCTTGATCACAACCTGGTGACCTAAGTTTGATCCCTGGAGTCCACAGGGTGGAAGAACTGACTTCTAAAAATTGATCTTTGACTTTACACATATATCACAGCACAAATGCCAGTTGTCTCTCTCCCTCAATTAATAAGACTCTAAAAATATGAAGCTCAAGGTCATCCTTAGCTATATAGTGAATTTAAAGCCAAGCTGGGAGATATGAGACACTGTGCACACAATTTCAGGACATAATCTTACGTGTTAACTAGATTTCTGTTGCCAACTCCTTCTAAATCAAGTTCTACATCCTTGACAACTATTCAACTTTGGACTCAATCCAGAAACTTTCCTCTGAGCTTTCATCTTCGGTAATTATAAAATGGCCCCTTTAGATACTCTCAAGACGTCTTTATCTGGGAATGTTGAATGTTTTCTTCTTGTAGAAATCATAAAACTATCTTCTATCTTTACATCTGGTATTACACAAGTCTCACACAGATTAAAGATTTAAACTTTCTATATACTTTTAAACTTTTCCTGGAAATTTTAAGTTTCTAAAAAGTTAATCCTACTAACTTCCTACATAGCATGTTATTACCTATATTTTAACTCTTTTTAACTGACAGACAAAACTGTATCTATTTACCTTATATAAATACATAGATAATTATAATTTATAATCTTTTTTTTTGGATGGGGACCAAATCTAGGGCTCTGATGGTTTTAGACAAGCTCTCTGCCATTGAGCTAAAAGCCCATCACTTGGTAAGTAGCAAAGGCTGCCCCTAAATGCTTGATTCTCCAGCCTTTATCTCTCAAGTGCTAAGGTTGCAGGCATGTACCACATCCAGTACTAACCTGTAGTATCTTTTTTTTCCCGCTTTTCCCCGACTTTATTCAGTGGCACCTTCACAGAGGGGATGGGGAAAGACAAGATGGCGCCTGATCTGTCCTGAGACCTGAGGGCACCACACACTATTCACTATGGATGGGAGGGACACAGGGGATCTTGGAGGCCCCAGCAGAAGCCTGTGTACCAGGGAGAAGGCATTGAGTACCTGGGTTCCCCTTAGCCTAGGCCCACAATGGCAGGGGCTAATACTGGGCTGAGATCAAGGGGTGGGGATGGGGGACGAAAAGTGTCTATTCCAGAGGGACCAAGTCTTTGCCCAGACACAAGCCTACGGGACAGCTTGGGACGCTCTGGACGCAGGGCTGTGCCACTCTCCCTTTTCCCCTCTGGTAAGGGAGAGGATGATTTAGGGCTGGGCCAAGCAGCTACCCTGTCCTGCCCCATCCCATCTGCTGCCAATCAGAATGGCTTCGATGTCTGCTTGAAGATGAAGCCTCAATATGCCAGTGTCTTCATGATGTTGGCAATGTTCTTGCAGTCATCAATCCTGCTGTGGGGTTGGCCTATGCACTGCAGGCTGAGGCCCTTGTTCATGTCTAGTAGTCCATTCTTGGGCCAGAAGCCCATGGCTTGAAGCAATCAGCCCCTGTCAAGCTTAAGTAATGGCACTGACCTGGGAGCATGACTTTCAAGTCCCAGTCTCTGCAGGTGAGAAAAATTGACTTGACATTTGGAACTAAGAGGCCTTCCTTCACCATCCACTCATCTACCCTCTCCAGCACTTGCTGCAGGCTTGGCTGACCATCCACCATGGCTTGAATAATCCCAGTGAGCTCTGTACAGAAGGGAGTAAGCTGTGGGTGGGCTACAGACTGGACATACACGTGAAAAGTAGATTCGATCTCCACAGTCCGGCTGTTGAGCTTCAGGATGGGGAACTCAATGATTTCCTCTGTGCACTCTGACCCTAATACAAATTTTTAATCACATGAGACTCAGACACTATTTTTGTTAATTTTGGCACTGTTCATTGACTCACCTGTTTACATAGTTGTCATTTCTTAGATTAGACCTGAGTATGTAGTCATTCTTTCTCTGAAGTAATCTTTCTACCTAAGATGTTTCGTTGTAGTATGAATGTGAGATGTCCCCACAGGCCTGTGTGCTAGAACACTTGGTCCCCAGACTGAGGCACTATTTGGGGGAAGGTGTAACCTTTGGAACTATAGCCTAGTTAGCAGAAATGGGTCACTGGGGGCGGGCCCTGATGGTGATTAGCAGCCTCTGGTTGCTGTCTGCAGCTTTCCGATTGTCAAGATGTGACTTGGCTACCTCGTGCTTCTGCCGCTGTGAATGGAGACTCCCTCCAGGCCCTGGTAGCTTCCTCACTATGATGTATCACCTGAAACTTTCTTCTTAAAAAAAAAAAATGGATTCTGGCAGGTTTGCAAATTTTATTTTTCGGAGAATGGGCATCGGGGTTTTAAGTCTTGGTCTGTAATCCTGTCTAGCTGTATGTAGCCTGGGCTGGTTTGTTTCTAGGCCTCTTGGGTGCTGAATCACAGGGTGAACCAATATGCCCAGCAGTGATTCCTTGACTTATGACGGCACAACACCTACAAAGAAAATTTTGGAATCTTGTAATGATGTAAAATTCTAAACATGTATCAAGTACTATTCATTTCCTCCTCCTACTTCCGACTTGCAAAAAACGCGTGCTAATTTTAAGGTTGTCTAACGCACAACAGATGTCCACTTTTTATCTCATAACTGGCATCTGCGTCTTTTACAAGCACAAATTCGTCATTGAAAAGATCCTTCGCTTTGAAGTCAGTGGGCAGAGAAAGTTGTGTTTAGCAGTCAACCTTGCCCGGCTCCTGATTTGGTTTTCGAATGGGTCAATTTTATGCAAGTTCTGTGAAATTTTCCTGGCTGTTTTCTACTTTGACATTGAGGCGATTTTGGAGGACTTACACCTCGGTAGGTTCTTGCTCACACATGGGTTTGCTCAAAACACTCGCCATTGTGCAAACAATTCTTCCAGTGTAGAAGGGACCAAGGACAGGCACCCAAGTGTGACGCAGGGTGGGCACACTGAGTCACCCGTGGCCACAATCGCCGCGCTAGCGGACCTTCGAAGTTGCTTCCTATCCTGCCTTGCGGACGCACCTTCCCTCAAAGGGCACTGACCCTGACCAGCAGTTCCTCCGCTTACACCTCCCGCCTCCCGTCCAGGCCCGTTCTAGCGACGGCTGTTCCGCAGAGTGCCACCCTCCCGCCGCCCAGCCCACTCGTGCAGCCTTCCCGTCATGCCCTGCGCGGGCAGCGGCTGTTCCTTGATACACCCCCCCTCCGCCCAGCCCGCTCCTCCTGCATCTCTCCTGCCCAGCCCCGCGCGGGCGGCGGCCGTTTCGCAAGGTGCTGCCCCTCCCTCCCCCTAACCCTCTCCTGGATCTCTCCCGTGTCGCCCTACGCGGGCAGCGGCTGTTCCGAAAAGTGGTACTCCTCCCTCCGCCCGGCCCGCTCCTCCAGCATCCCTCCCATCCTGCCCCGCGCGGGCGGAGGCTGTTCCTCAAGGTGCCTCCCCTCCCCGCAGCCGCGCCGGAGAGCGCCGCCGCGCCCCGCCCCCCCGCAAGCTGCCGGCCCCCACATCCGGGTACCGATTCCAGCCGCCCAGACTCTGGCACTATGGTCATGGCGGAGGGAACGGCAGTGCTGAGGCGGAACAGGCCGGGCACGAAGGCGCAGGTACCATCTCCACAGTTTTTCAGTTAGGGAGCTGTCGAGGTAGAGCCGTGGAGCCGCGGCTGGCCAGCGGCCTTCAAGGGGAGGCCGGGCCGGGTGGGCGGCGGGCGGGCGGGCGGGCGGGCAGGGGCGCCGGTGCCCGGCCTGTCCTTCCGGAGCCTCGGCCCCTGGGGAGCCGAGCGGGCGGCGCTCTAGGCCTGCTGGGCGCCGGGCTCCCGGCCCGAGGCGCGCGCGCCGGCGCGGTGACGTCCGCCCGGGCCGGGGCTGTGAGCCGGTCACCGGCGGCTGCGGGGCTGCGCGCCCGAGCGCCAACCTACGCGCGCCGGAGGGTGAGGCCAGTCCTGCGAAAGCGGCGGGGCTTGGCCGGGGGTCGCGCTTGGCCGGGGGTCGGGCCTGCCAGCATCCGGGGATGCGAAGCGGCCGACCTGGACCGGCAGCCGGGGCCGGCGTGGCCCGGGACGGACCTGCCGGTCCCAGCCGGTCCAGCTTGTCTGGCCGGATGCAGGTGTCGGATCGCTCTGTCCGCGCCCTGTTGTCTCGGCCTCGGACCGCCCCTCCCTCTGGCGAGCAGCTGGTGTCTGGTCCAGCATGCTTTCATCACCAGGTTGCCACCGTTCCGTGTTCCTTGCTAATAGACGTGCAGGATAGTTAGAGAACGAGTTGATGGTAATACCCCGAAAGGGTAAAATATCTGGTATAGGAGGGCGCTGTTGGGGGGTAAATTAAGTTATCACTGCCTAGGATTTGCAAAAACTGGGATGGTTTATGATTTAAAAAAAAATCAAAACTGACACTGAGACTTGCAATGCTCTGTCTGCCAGCCCAAATGCTCTGCCATGGAGTTCTAAAATCAGAAGAGATGTGTGTAATTTTGGTAGGTGCTATTCTTGTTCCTGCCTATCTCGCTGCCCCTTGAATTGTTCTAAAGAAAAACGATAAGTGAAACAAGTATAAAACAGCCAAAGGGATGTAATCATGTATCTGAGAATAGATTTTTTTTTGTACAGAAGTGTGGAAAGGTACTTTTCAAAAAGAGTTTATAGATCATAACATCTTCCCAGATCCATTGCAGGTAAGGAACTGAAAGCTAGAGAATGGATTAATGTAAGGTTGCATAGTCTCCTGATTCTTACTCAGTAGTAACATTTTCTTTTTAACAAGGTACTTCTGATACCGAATTTTAGAGAATTGTTTTTTAGATAGGGTCTCATGTAGCAGAGACTGGCCTTGAACTTGCTATGTAATTGAAGATGGCTTTAAACTCCTTATCCTTCTCTCTTTACCTCTAAAGTGCTGACATTACAGGCATGTGCCACTATGACTGATTTAAGCACTGCTGGGAATTGAACCCAGTGCTAAGGAGCACTGTGCAATTACCCATATCCCCAGCCCAGAGAACTGTTTTAAAAGTCAGTGTGGAGTCACTTGAAGTTGCCAGTTCTACTTTCAGTTTGTTTTCATACTACTGGAAATGTGTATATGATATATGCTTTTTTTGGTTTTTACTATTTCCAAACTTTTCTAAATGTTCTTTTATAGGTAATGTTTCTTATTGTGTATAGATGATACTGTTTCTGATATTGAAGTGGTCAGCTTCCTTTTTTTAAATCAAGACTTTATTATTTCAAAAGATGTAAAATACAAGAACACTTTACATAAAAGTTGTATAGGAAATAAAATTCCCAAACCACAAGTGGAAATGCAGCATCATAGAGTATCTTATAAAATACAAAGACAAATAAATCTTCCTTTTTAAATTTTTAAAAATTCTTTGAGAGTTTCATACATATATATGATGAACTTAAGTCATTTTCATCTATACTCCTATATTTCCATTGGAAGTTTTCTTCTTCTCAACCAGTCTCCCTCCTACTTTCATGTCTTTTAGAGTGTATAGTTCATTTCATTTTATCAGTTTTGCCTGTATTAGCATGTGCCTGGGCACTTATTGGAGCAAGTGGTGGGTACAACAAAAGAAAGTAGCTCTCCTTTCCACAGCCAGGGTTCCACAGACCTTTAGTAGTCCTTCAGAGTTGGGTGGTTGTCTTAGGAAGATCTTATTCCTTCCAAGCCAAAAGTTCTTAATTTTGAACTTTAAACAAATATGTCTTTCTTTTGTTTTTATGATTAAGTCACATAGAGAAAACTCCTTTGCATTTTTTCATAGTGCCATAAATTAGGATGAAGGGAAATATAACAGAAAAGATCAGAATTAAAAAAAAAAAAAAAAGCCTTGAGAAATGGAGAAGGGGGAGAGATAACCACTCATTTTGCTTGTAAAACTAGAGAGAAGAAAAATCCTGTACCTGTTTATCATGAATTTCTTTCAGTGGAATAAGCCCATTCCAAAATGATATATTTAGTGGTATAATAGATTAGTAGGTGGCACATCTTCCTGCCTTTTTTTCCCTTTTTTTTTCTTTTGAGACTGCATCTTCTATCTCAAACTGTCCTTGAACTATATGTAACTGAAATGACTGGGAATTTCTCATCTTCCTGTTTTCACTTAAATTCTGGGATACAGGCATATACTGTAGAAAAATATTGGTTAGAGTATAAGCACATAGTTAATTTTGCAATAAATATTGAATGAATCAGTCCTTTTATTAATCTGGATTTTTGATTCCTCTTGTAAGTATAAGTTATCATGCAAAACATTACTAGTTAACTTTTTTTTGTGGAGTAGGATAAGGGGGACATTTTGCTTTATGACATAGGCTGTTCTGAAACTCTCTCTGTATCCCTAGCTGACTTGATCCTCCTTGAGCTTCCCCACCAATAATGTTTTTCTCAATATACGTTGTATGTTTTCTGACTTACTTATTTTTTAATAATTTTTTTTTAGAGACAAAGAGAGCACACACTCATGCCAGCTTTTGGAAGTTAGTTCTATGCTTCTACTTTGTGGTCTCCAGGTTCATGTGCAGGCACCTTTACCCTCTGAGGCATCTCCCCCTAGCCCTTGATTTTGTTTTTGAGGCAGGTTCTCATGTCGCCCAGACTGATCTCAAAAATCCTTACGTAGCAGAGGTTAACTTTGAATTCTTGGCTTTCTTAATCTTTACCTCCCAAGTATGAGTATTACAGTCAAGGATCACTGGATTAGTATTGTCTTAAAACAGGGAATTGCTATGTAGCCCTGACTGGCCTGCTACTTAAATGTATCCCCTATTACTGGTCTTGATTGGTTGACATTTCTTTTGCCTCAGCTTCCTAAATGCTGGAATTACATGAATGTGTTACTATTCTGGTTTACTTTTTTTTTTTTTGAGGATTAAGGTAGAGTTTATTAAAGGAGAGAAAGATTGGAACTCCACACATGGAGTACCATGAGGGGCAACTGGAGAACTCATGGACTCAGGCATGGAATCTATGAGGTGCAAAGAACTGGAAAAGAACTCATGGACTCCAGATGTGGAATGCCATGAGGGGAGGTTTCCTTCACTAATATTTTTAAAACAAAATAATCTACAGTCTTCAATTCTTCAAAAAAATTTTTAGAAAATATTAATTACAGTGGGTTTCATTATAACATTTCATACATGTATATAATCTATTTTTGGTCATATTCATTCCTCCTATTACCCTATCTTTTCCTTTTCTTCCTTTCGCTGATCTCGTCCTCTTCCAAAGTAGTCCCCCTTTCCACTTTCACATCCTGTGAATTTTATTAGCATTGCTAGCAGGAGAAGCATTAAGTGAGAGGTTATTTACAATGTGAGTACTTTACCGTGGCCACACCACTGAAGAAAATGTCTCTTCCATCCTTAACAAGCACTAAACTACTTGCAGATCCTCAGGCAGTGATGGGTCTTTTAAGCCTTTCTCCATATAACAGGATGTTAAATGGCCTAATCTTATTTAGATCTTTTGGAGCTGCTTCTGTGTTGGAGAGTGCAATGGCCATGTTAAGTCCAGAATACAAGCATTTTGCCACACTTCACCTCTTCCTCTGGCTCTTAGTTTTCCCCTATTCTGAGATGTTCCCTGAGCTTTGAAGAGGTGATACACTGTTCCATTTCTATATGGCCAAACATCTAGCAATTATTATTCTTATCCCTTTGGCCAGTTATGAGTCTCTGTAGTTACTCTTGAACACAGAATTGTTACTTTTCTTTGTAGTTCTTTTTCTTTACTATGTCAATCCCCTCTCCCCATTTTAAAAAATACTTGAGAGAGAGATAGAGATGTCTTGGATGGTGGCAGAGTCATTTCTCTTCTACGTGTACTTCCAGGAATTGAACTCGGGTCACCAAATTTGTCAACAGGCACTTTACCTAAGTAAGGTGTCTCACAGCTCCTGCCCTGCTACCCTGCCCCCTTCCTGCCCATCTTTTTTGAGATTGGGTCTTATGTTTTCAAATTGGCCTTGAATGTGTTACTTAGCTGAAAATGATCTTGAACTCCTGATCATCCTTCCTCCACCTCCCAAATGCTGGGATTATAGTCATGTGCAGTCAGTTTTGAGATAGGGTCTTACTATGTAGCCCTGACTTACTTGGTGCTTACCCGAACTCAGGTCCTTTTGCTTTCGAGGCAAAATCTCTCCAGCATTACAAACCCACTTTTCATTTTCTTATACTTTTATTCTTATGGTGTTATGCATTGTACATACAAATTTTTTTCTCAAGGTTTTGAAGACTTAACAGTGTTCATTGGTAAAGGTTTATAAGTCATTTGTTTACTATCCTCTCCCTTCCATGACCATTTTACCCCAAATCATTTATTAAGGACTAGGAATTGTGCTATTTGTTTAAGATATATAGGAGCCATTTGAGGTGGCACAAGCCTGTAATCCCAATTATGCATTAGATTGATGCAAGAGGATTACAAGTTCAAGGCCAGTGTAAAAAAATTATTGAAAATAAAAAAATACAAAGAGGACTAGAGCTATAGCTCAGATACTTGAGTGCTTTTGTAGACTGTAGGACCCTAGGTTCAATCCCCAGTACTGACAAAAAAAACAACAGGTAAACTTTTCTGAGAAATCAGTCAAATTGCAAGGTTCTTAATCATTTAGGGGCACATTTATGAATTCTACTAACTAGAGAATCAGGGTCAGTGCATAGAGCTCTATAAAAATATCCCGATCACAGTAGTTGTCATTTGGATAACTTTTTTTCCCCTTTAGTGCTGGAGCTCAAACCCAGGACTTTGTACATGTCTAGTATTCCACTGCTGAGAAAATGATTACTTTTTGATGGGGCTTACATTGATATTTACAAATTTAAAACTATTTGTAATTGGAATGCTAACACAGTATCTGCCAAAGATAGTACAATGGAACATAAATTGTCTAATAAAACTAACTTTGAAAGAAATTTATCTTTTTGGTGTCTGCAGATTTTTTTAAGTATAAGTTTTTAAAAGCATTTGACTTACTGTAAACAATAAAAAGTGATAAGTCTATCTCCCCATAAGTACCTTGAAAGAATAAGGGGAAACATTTGAGAGATTCATAATTGGGAAAAAAATGTAACTTTTTGTTTAATTAAAAATCTTGGTATCTATTTAACAGCATTGGCTAAAATTCCTTTAGTTTATTTCTTTGGTAATCATACTGTAAAGCCTCTTATACTGTAGTATGAGTGCTTATTAAGAATTGACATTAATCCATGGGTCAGCAAGGAACTTAGGAGAAATAAGTACAGGTGTTGGGAAACTTAGGGGCAAGGGCTAGAGAAATAAAAGGAAGCATCCTTGTCAGTGATCTAACCAAGGAAAGGCCACAGTAAACTGCCACAGAGGCCTGAGCCGCATGATGGGAGAGGAGGGAGGAAAAGAAAAAGGAGGAAGACGAAGGAGAGATGGGAGAGAAGATGATGGGTGGGACACCATTCATTATATTTATATAAAAGAAGATTCTCAATAAAAAAATTTCAAACCTTAAAAAAAGAATTGACATTTGTAAGAGCAATATTGCTTCCTCTTTGTGACTTTGTATATGCTTAACCCTGAGTTTATCTTTGTAGGATTTCTATAATTGGCCTGATGAATCGTTTGATGAAATGGACAGTACACTTGCTGTTCAGCAGGTAATAAAAAAACTTCTTTTACACATGTAGCAGCTCAAGCATTTACATCTTTGATATAGTTGATCATTCTCATATTTGGGGGATAATTCAGACTGCGTTAATGGAATAGCCATTTAAAATCTTAAGTGTCATTTTAAAATGGCATATTAAATTATGAGACCTAAAACATTTTAATCAAATTTGAATATATAATGATTAAATTAAAATTTAATTTTATGATAAATTACTTAGATTAACAAATAGTAGTAAAATAGTCACTTGGTGACTAAACCATTGATGACAGATTTGTAAAATTTATATCTTTAGTTATTTATTAGTTGATAATTTTGCACTCTAATATATGTGAGGATTAAGATTCTTCCTTTTCGAGTACTACCACTGTAACATAGTTTACTGTAACACTGATTCTCAAGGAGGTGACTTCTGCAGTATTTTTTGTGAATCACTTAATATGCTGTGTTAGGTTTGTCAAAAAAAAAAGTTATAGTTCTTTCATAATGAATAGAATCTGGAGTTTGGGAAAAGTAGTATTTATGGCTAATTGTTAAAGATTGCATTAAGAATACAGGATGATAATACGAATAGTTAATTGATGAGTGCTGCCTACTGTGTTGGAAGACTTATGGTGCTGTGGTCCTCATAACTTGAAACTGTGGATTTGGTGGATTTTTGGTTGGTATGGAGTCCCTTTGTAATTTTATTTTTGTGTGTTATGGAATGCTCTGTGATGTTGCATTTCTTTTTATGGTTTGGAAATTTTGGTTCCTACACAGTGTTGTGAAGTCTACTCTATTTTTAAGAGATTAATAAAATATATTTGGTTTATATTGGGGTGGGGGGTGTAGCTCAGTTGTAGAACAGTTGTCTAGCATGGCATGAAGGTTTGATTCTACAGCACTGCAGAAGAAACAGAGAAGGTATTTTTTTTATTACACTTAATTTTTTTTTGTTCTTTGACAGTATTGTGCAGATTTAGAATGAATGTAATTATTTTCACTCCCTCATTATTCATTCTCATCCCACTTCCCTCTTCCTTTGAAACTTTTCTTCCCAAAAAGTTCTTCCCTCTTTCCTTCTTCCCTCCCTTCTTCCCTCCCTTCTTCCTCCTTTCTTCCCTCCCCCCTTCTCCCGTCCCTCCCTCCTTCCCTCTCTCCCTCCCTCCCTCCCTCTTTTCCTTTCTTCTTTTCTTCCTTTCTTTTGTCCCATTGCATTTAATTAGGGTTGCTTGTATGAATATGGGCGGAGTGGTGATTTATCAATAACTATACCACTAAAAAATAGTAACACCCCCTTTTTTTGACAACTATTAGCAGTAGTTCCCCAGGGAGGGATAGAAGGTAAGATTATTTTAAAAAGAAAAAAAATGCATATAAAATGACAAAAATAAACAAAAAGTGACAACAGCAACAAAAAAGCAATTGGGATGTAAAATATTGGGTATTGGTTAAGTAATATTTTTATTCTACTATTTATGGAGGGGGGGTTAAGCCATGCTGGGGATAAAACACAGAGCCTCTCACGTTTAGTCAACTACTATATCATTAGGCTATATTCTTAGACCTACAGCTATCTTTTTATTTGTTTGAGAGAAAGGGAGGGAGAAAGAGAGAGTGGGGGTAGGAGGGAGAGAGAAGGCCCATGCATGCATACATACCATGGAGAAGGACTGAAAGCCAGAAGACAGCTTTCAAAAGTCAGTTCCTCTCCTACCTGCATAAGGGTTTCTGGGGGTCAAAACTCAGGTTGCCAGGTTTGCAAGCAGGTGACTTATCCTCTTAAGTTATCTTCCCGGCCCCTACAGTTACCTTTTTTTTTTTAAATATACTTAAAAAAATTTTTTTTGTAGTTTTACAAGCATATTGAATAATTATCCCTGCTCCTCTCCTTTCCCTCCCTTCCTTCATAATTTATCTTACTTCCTCCCACCTTCCTATCTGTCAGCTTCTATGGGTACCATGTTTCCCTGTGGATCATCTAGTCTAGTGGGGGTTCAGGCCTCTGTGTCAGAGCAAGAGGCCCTTCCTTGGAGAGACCCACTGATAGGAGTATTCCCCTTCATCTGTCTGGTCCTGGCCCCTAAAGTTTGCGCTGCAACCTACAGTTATCTTTCAGTTGTGTGTATAATATACTTTTTCCATTCTCTTAACCTACTTTTTTATTCTTTATATATTATATTTTTTTCTTGCATATTTCATATACATATACGATGTGTCTTGATCATATCCATTTCATTTCTCCCAACACATTCCCCTTCCACCATCATGTTTTCTTCTTTTTTTATTATAAATTATTGTTCCTGTTATTATTTTTTTTAATAACCCACCGAGTTCAGTTAATGCTGCCCACATGTATGTGGGTTGGATCCATCCACTGCATGGGCAACTGATCAGTGGCCAAACCCATTAAGAAAACTCACTCTTCCTTCCCCAGCAACCTCAGCTCCAATTAGTTTCTTAACTGTAGGTGGGTTCTTACATGAGTTCCTTTCCCCATTGTTGCTGTAATGCTAACTGGCTTGATTCTGTGGAGGTGTTACGCAGCTGCTCTAAGTTCATGAGTACAACAGCCGTGATATTGCCCAGAAAACCAACACTTTTCCCCATCTTCTGTCTCTAGATTTCTCTGAGCCTAGGTGCTGGGGGTGATATAGATGTCTCTTTTTTTTTTTTAATTTTTTTATTATTTATTATTTATTCAATTGTGCGTGTATGTGTGTGTGTGCGCGTGTGTATGTATGTGTGTGTATGTATGTATGCGTGTGTAGAACCATGGACGAATTCGGGAACCACCATGGACCGCCTCCACCTCCTTGTTTACTCTACCTGGGGATTCACAGACTCCGCCCTACCAGGACCAGAAACACAGGCCTCCCATGCTTCTGCCCGGCATCTATACATGGGGTCTAGGATCCGAACTCAGGACTTCCGCCTGCAAGGCAGAGGCCCCAGATGTCTCTTTTTGAACCTAGGCACTCAGTAGTCCTTACTCTTACCACTTGGACCAGATTTGAGTCTTTGCATTTATCTCTGCCTGCTTAAGAAAGAAGCTTCTTTGACCAAGGGTCGGGAGCAGCACTAATCTGGGGGTATAAACATAAATATTTGCCAGTGGATACATCTTGCTTGACAAATGAGTGTAGTATGCAAGAGTGTAGTATGCAAGTATGAGACTGCTGATGTCTTTTCTTTCTCAGTAGTCTACATAGCACTTTCCAACATTGGAAGCTAACTATCAAGGAGGATGCATTCCAGTCAGTTTCAGCTTGATTATTCTATGTTCTGTAACCAAAGCGAGTTAACAATAGGATCTTACTGTGCCATTACGGTGGGCAGTCAAGAACAGTAACAATAGCTTTCTGGGGTCTCTCTCCCTGTCTAGCAACTTGTATGGAAATATCTCGCATTTGTTACTGAGATCTTCATTTTAATAACTTACATCTTTTAAAAGCAGTATTGTCTGCTTATTCACCCCTTTAATTTGCACTAGTAAAGTGGGTTTTCATAAGGCTTTTTTTACACATCCTAGGTTTTGTTCTTTACCTATTTATCTTTATCTTCAAGATAAATTTCTTGTAGCCAATATATGACTGTCATATTTATTCACTTATTCTTAGTAGTCTTTGTCTAATAATTTATGTATTAGGGTAAATATTATTCATGATATGTTTAGATTTAGGTTAACTATTTTATTACTTTCTACAGTTCTCTCCTTTTTTGTTCGAGACAAGGTGCTGTGTATCCCAGGCAGGCCTAGAACTTGATCTGTAACCAAGGATGACATTGAACTCCTGATCCTCCTTTCTTCATCTCCCTAGTGCTGAGAGTACAGGTTTGCACCATCACCATAGGTTTATGTAGTGCTATGGGTTGAGTCCAGTCCTTCCTGCATGCTTGGCAAGCATTCTACTAACTGATATAGGTTCCTAGCAATGATTGGTCTCTTTGTCTTTTTGTTCCTGGTAACCCTTTTTTTTCCCTTCTTTTTTAAAGTTACTTGAACATTTTATATTCTAATTTTGACAGTCTCTACTGTTTTTTTTTTTTTTTTGTGGTGGTTTTAGAGATATTAAAGTCTTGTTATATGTAGTGTACTTGAATTGAGTCATTGTTTTCACACTACAGTTGAAAGAAACTTTACTCTTATGGACCCCTTTCACTAAATATTTTCTTGTTACCTCATATTTTACATCTGTATTCAATGAAATTATACCAGAGAATGATATCTTTTTGTGTGTATGTGTGTGTCTTGGTTAATTTTTTTCTTTTTGCTCTGTGAGACTACTCCCACACAAGGGGAGAAAGAAAGACTTATTTGACTTACGGTTCCTAAGGAGCAATATAGTCCATTATTGCAGGAACCTCATAGCAGAAAGTGTGACGTACAGGCAGAAGCAGGAAGGCTGATTCAGGTCACTGCAGCCATCATGGAGGCGGAGAGTACAAGAATAAACTGCAGAAGCAGAGCCAGACCACTGTCTCAAGACCCATTCCATGATGTCTCTTCCTTCAACAAAGCTCTCTCAAGGTCACAACCTTCCCAAAGGTTAACATTGGCTAAGGATTCAAACACATGAGCATATGGGGACAACTCACATTCAAACCATGACAGTGTAGTATTAGAATCGAACTCGGGGCCTCATATATTAGGTAAATGCTCTACCATTGAACTAACTATATCTTCACTGTATCTTTACACTTGCTAGACAAGTCATTAGATCCTATAGTCAAGTCACACATATCACTGCCACTGTATCCTAACATATGCTAGACAAGTGCTCTATTATTAAACTGTATCTTCACTATATTCTCAGCCAAAGTTACTTCTTTTTCTTTTCAAGATAGGATCTGACTCTAACCCAGGCTGGCCTTGGACTCAGGATTGTTTTCCTGCTTGAGTGTTGTGCTAATAGGCAAGAGCCACCACACTGAGCTCCAATATTACTTTTTTTTTCTTTCTAGTGCAAAACATACTTTAAAGAATTCAAGAGGAGAATGGCTTATTTAGACCCAGATATTTATGATTTCTGTTGCTTCTAATGTTCCAGGTTTCTTTTTATTGTTTTTCTTCTGTCTGAAAATTTAAAAAAAAATATTTTTAGTTTATTTTATGTGTGTGTGTACGCACGCACGTGCACACCTATAGAGACCAAAAGGTGACTTTGGGAATCATCCTGGATTTTTTCCACCTCCTTTTTTTCTTCTGTGATTTTTTTCCAGGCTCTACTTTCCAGAACAGAAAGTGCAGACCACTGCCATTTCCCCTGGCATTTTTACGTGGGATCTGGGATCTGAACTTAGGTCCTTCTGCTTGTGAGGCAGAGTCTTATTAACTCCTGAGTCATCTATCCAACCTGACAGTTTTTAATACTTTAAAGGTGTGTCATTTCCTTTTTTCATGTTTTTTTTGATGAGAAAAAAGTAGTTGTTTGAATTCTTAAAGGTAATATGTCTTTTTTCTTTTAGTTTCTTTATTGATCAGCTTACCATTACTGCAATGAAATTCCTGAAACAAAAAGAGGAAAGCTCTATTTAGCTCATTGTTCTAGAGATTTCAATTCAAGATTGCATGGTTCCATTGCTTTGCAGAGGAGGTGCTACATGACAATTCATGAGTAAACCAGGAAGTAGAGAGAGACTGTTGTCTTCCAGTCTCCTCAAGGGTACATTCCCTCTCACTTAAGTATTTTTCATGAAGTTCTATGTCCTAAAAGTCTACAATCTTTACCCCTTCATTCATGGGACTTTGAGGACACCATTCAAAATAGAGCAATTTTTGTTTGCTTTTGTGCTGAGGATCAAGCTCAGGTCCTTACTCATGCTAAGTATTTGTTGTTTTACTACCAGGGAGTGCTTTTCCATTCTTGAATTAGAACTGGAGGTTTTCTCTTAGACTGATTATTATAGAATTTACTTGGGGGTTTCATCCTACATCCATTTTCTGGCCACGGAATACTAGAAGGAAAAGAAATTTAGCAAACTGTTAGTTCTACTTCTCTTGTAGAAACTTCAAATAGTTAAAACCAGATACATTCTGTGCAGATTATAATTTAATTTGATGGGAGAGAAAGATTGTGTATATTTCTCCTCCCCAAATTGGAAACAATTTTGCATGGATTTATAATATTATATGTTTACTGGCCCCAAATAATTTCTAAAAACTGCTTTAGAAAACTGTCCTACATAAAATGTAGTGTTTGTGTGTGTGTGTGTGTGTGTGTGTGTGTGTACATGTACGCATGTGTATGTGTACCAGAGAGCACTTGAGTTTGCCTCTGGAGGTCCAAGGATAGTATCGGGAATAATCCTGGATTGCTGGATTGCTACCTTCCTTATTGCTTTGCTCTGGGGTTTCTCAGGTTTTATATTCCATGGCTGGAATTACAGGCCATAGCCATATTTTCCTGGCATTTTTACATGGGATCTGGGATCCAGACTCAGATCTTTTTGCTTACAAGGCAGAGGCTTTAATTCCTGAGCTATTTCTTCAGCCCTTTTATATCTTTTTGATGTAATCTAAACCCTTACATACTTTATTCCAGTATGCATAGACTTTGAAAGGCCTAGGAAGCGAATATATAATGATAGTAATTTTGAAATATTAGTAGAGCTTGACCAGGTAAAGTTCTGACTCTTCAAAACTTGCTGAAAAAAATTTTCTTTAAAAACAGTAGTTAGGGGGGCTGGAGAGGTGGCTCAGGGGTTAAGCCTCTGCCTTGCAGGCAGAGTGTCCTGAGTTCGGATCCTAGACTCCATGTGTAGACGCTGGGCGGAAGCCGGGGCGGCCTGCGTTTCTGGTCCTGGTCCTGGTCCTGTGAATCCCAGGGCAGAGTAAACAAGGAGGAAGTGGAGGTGGACAATGGTGGTTCCCAAATTCACCCATGGTTCTACACACACACACACACACACACACACACACACACACACACACATACATGCACAATTGAATAAATAATAAATAATAAAATTTAAAAAACAAAAGAGTAGTTAGGGGCTGGAGAGATGGTTAAGACTCTGTCTCACAAGCAGAAGGTCTTGGAGTTTGGATTTCAGGTCTCATGTAAACACCAGTCGGAAAAGACAGCAGCCTGCACTTCTGGTCCTGTTGGGCGAAGCAAAAATGAAGTAGAAGCAATCCAGGATGATTCCCGGTCACCCTTGGTCCTCCACAGGGACACATAGTGCCCCCTCCTACACATGTTGCAGTCCAAGAGCTGCAATCTTGAATCCAGGGCTCCCCTCAACAAGGTGGGCAAGGCTTCAGCGAGTGAGCGACAAACACAACTCTGGGCTGGGTGAATCTGAATCTGATTTATTGGAATATTATAACAGCTTTTATACTAGAAAATTTGGGGGCAGAGAATGTTGCACCTATAGACAGATACGTATCTTTCTAATCAGCAGGAATCACCTTTAGGATAAACATTTTTTTTAAGAACTTAACCCATTGTTTAAGGGTGAGATATAAACAAATCCTTATCACATCTTAACAGGTTTTTTTCCCCAGCCCTACAACAGGTTTTTCCCAGCTCCTCAGTCTCTCTAAATTTATCTGTCTCACAATGTCCCATCAAACAGTCAAAGAGTCTAAGTCTATATTGTATTTAACAAAGACTTCATTTGAGATTTAGTTAAAATACACCGAGATTGAGCTTCTTATTAATTGTGTTATATCTATTTTATATTTTTGTAAATGGTAAAGGTGAATCTGTTGGAGGGGGCATATGTTATACATTAATTTTTTCTTTTTAAGGATATCAGGTTCTGGCTGATATCATGTAAGCTGGGCTATATTAGATTATAATGGTAAGAACTATATTAGAGTTTATTTTATTTATTTTTTATTAATGCATGTGCTCTATAAGAAATAGTTGTGTACTAATTTTATGAACAGATAGCATAGTCTCATATATGTAGAATTTCTGAATTAATTGAACAAGAATCATTTTTTAGGGAATTCTATTCACCTATGTTTTAGGACTCTTGAAATTATTCTCTAATTTCTTTACAATCAGTGTATACATTCTGGCTAATAAGTCTGTTTACTGTGTATGATTGAACATAAAATTTCTAGTTAGAATTTTAATTTAAAGTTAAAAGCAGGCTTGGTTTGTATTTAGGAAACAAAAGACTCAGCCAATTACTTGACTTCAGTAGTACCTGAGGCAGGAACCTAGGGGAAGGTGATAACCTAGCTAGTTTTTGGGAAAAAACAAAAAAGAGACCTGGGAAAAGATAAGAGGGCTCCCAATCCACAAAAAGGGAAGAACTCCTCTGGCAGAGATAGGAGGCACACACAATCACAAAAAGAGAGGAACTTGTCTGTCAAAGATAAGAGGCAAGACTCTAAGGGAAGTGGTTCTCAGCAACTGCTCAGGCCCTTAGCAACTGCACATTCCACAGAGCAGGCTGCAAGCCTGACAACTCCCATATGTTTTATGTCTTTATTATTTATTTCAAAATAAGCCATGTCCCATTTCCAAAAGGTACTTCCTTGAAGTTCTTCCCCAGGTTGGGATCTTATTTACCAGCCTGGTTGGCACAGTGATATATACACACTAAGCAAATAAAGTTTTAAAACAAAATAAAAAGTTAAAAACAAAACAAACAATAGTTAGGATTTTAAAGTCTTAAAGGATAAAGAACACAATTTTTGTGAAGTCCTTGATTTTTCTGTAAAATCTATTATAGATTTCAAAGCTTCTATCTTAACTAATAAGTATTCAATTTCCTTGGTTTCAAAGCTCTTAGCATTAAACTTTGCTAGCAAAAGTTTTACATGGTAATTGTGATAGATGGGGTTGTCAGCTTGATAGTTGCAGACAGAACTTTGAACATATCCGTGAAGAATTGATAGTTAAGGCAAGCCCTAAGTAATTTGTCAATTGTTAGGAAAGACTGAGCCAATGGTGTATGAGACTATCCCTGGGCAGGTGGAGGAAATGGAGGGAGCTGGTTCAGCATACTTTGGCATACTGGACAGACTTGCTGTCTAGCAAGGGAGTTTGTTTTTCTCTCAGCAGTCTCATGGATAGGTATGGCCACTTTCCTCAGCTCCTAGTGTTAGTATGAGCTCTCCTGCTAGACTGTAGTAAGAACTGTATGTAGCCAGAGAATCATAAGCCAAAATAAAAAAATTCTTTGTTTCCATAAGCCATTTTGTTGTGAATTTGTTGACAACATGCAAGCATACTGATAGTAATATATTGCTTTCCATTTAACAGAACTACTGCATGAAGAACACGTCAAAAATAATGTCGAAGTGATGATTAAGAATGTTTCTTATTAGAGGTGCCTAAGTGGATAAAAGCACTTGGCTCTGTTGGCTTGGCAACCTAGTTAGATTCCCCAGAACTCACATGGTAGAAACATAAAATTGATACCTGGAAGTTGTCCTCTAAACCTCTACACCTGTGCCCTATCTCTCTCTCTCTCTCTTTCTCTTTCTCTCTCTCTCTCTCTCTCCCTCTCTCCCTCTCCCTCCCTCTCTCTCTCCCCCCTTTTTCCTTTCCCTCTCCCTTTCTCTCTCCCCCCCTTTTTCTCTCCCTCTCCCTTTCTCTCCCCCCCTTTTTCTCTCCCTCTCCCTCTCTCCCCCCCCTTTCTGTTACATATACACACCAAATAAGTAAAAAGTTAAAATAAATATTTATTAGATGGGCATTTTTGGTGTACATTTGTGATTATAACCTTTGGGAATGTGAGATGGGAGCATGAGATAGGAGGATCTCATATTGAATGCCAGCCTGGAACTGTGTAGCAAAACAACACAACAAAACATCTCTCTCCATTAGTTGCACATAATAAAATCCAAAACAAAATTCAGTCTCCATGTTTAGGGAAGCAGTATTTCAGGACGATACATAAAAATTATTGCTATTATATGTGAAATAAATGCTAATAAGAGTTCTTTAGAAGTGGGAGGAGGAACGATAAGAATGAGCATATACATTGCAAATTTAATGATAGATGTGACAGGAAATTGAGGGAATTCTATGAATATAACATACAAGCAAAGCTGATAAAATGTGTATCACCACAATAAAATGACCACATTGCAATAAAGAAAATAACTTTTAAAATTCCCAGTGTGTATAAAGCTATAGTTAAAATATACTGTGTTCTGTTAACTATACAATAGAATTATATATAAAAACTATAGATACTTTAATTAAAAGTCATTTCATTGGGATTGGGTTATAGCTCAGTGGTTGAGTATGCATGTAGCATGTACAAAAGTGATAGGTTTAATTCCTGTCACTAAACAAAGACGCTTAAACATCAATAAATAAAGCAACTTTATAGTAAAGCTATCTGAACCTTCAGCCAGTCTTACTTAGTTAGACAGATACGCCTTGATTTGGACTGCTTACTGATAAGAATAGTGGATTGCTGAAAGTTAGGGCTGCTATTGCTATGTCTTAAAATAATGTAACAATGAAGTTTGATATCTCTGTAGCATGTGATACTGTTGGATTGCATTTTATCCATAATCTCTAAAGATTCACCTCAGTTCTCAAACCATGTTACTAAATTTATTTACTAGTCTAAATCCTTTGTCATTGTTTCAGTGGTATTTCCAACTTCTTCACCAGGATCAGTTACATCTCAGTAGGCATGGTGGTACTATTTGTTGTCCCAGCATTAAGAGGGGAGGGGAGGGCAGGAGGGATCAGGAGTTAGAATGTTCTTAGCTACGCAGCAATTCAGGCCATTCTGTCTCAAAAACAAAAAACAAACAAACAAACAAAAAACCAAACAATTTTCTAGTACTCATCCATAAAGTACAGCTCTTTATCTTTTGTCTCCTCTCCCTTGTCTCCCTTTCCCTTCTACCTGGGAATGAAACCCAGAGCCTTATACATACTATGCAAGCTCTCTACTATTGCTATATCTCTAGCCCATTTTACTTTTTTATCATTGATTTTTTTTAGCGTTTTAATTTCTTTAAGAATATTTTACTTCCATTCACAATAGAGTTAATTGACATAAGAGGCTTAACTTGAAGTTAACATTGTTTACAGCTTAGCATAACAGATGGTAGTAATAGAAGTTTAAAATATGAAAATACCAAAATGTGACACATGTACTTGTATTGTTAGAGAAATGGTGCCAATAGACTTGCTTGATACAGGTTTGCCATAAACTTTCACTGTGTTAAAAATTAAAACAAATAAACATAGTTTTGAAAGGTGCAGTAAAGGGAAGTACAATAAATTGAGTTACAAGTGTAAGTACATTGGGGGAAGAGATTTGGAAAGTTACTATGTGGAATGTTATGTGGTCTTTGGGAAAAGTGTAGAATTAGTTGTATTTGCTGAGGAGAACATCAAAACTTAAGGACGAGCATGCCAGGTTACTCATGCCTATTCTTAGACTCTTGGGAGACTGAAGCAGGCGGATCACTTGAACCCATGAGTTGTAGACTAGCCTGGGCAACATAGTGAAGCACCCTTTTTTCAAGAAAACCCAAACAATAGCAAAACCAACAGAAAGTAGTTTAAATAGGAATTCAGACCCAGTATAGTGGTACATGCCTATAATCTCAGCAATACGAAGGTCAAGAATTGCATGCTTAAGGCCAGCCTGGACTACATAGGAAGAGTTGTATCTAAGTAAATAAGTATAGATGAAATCATAGTTATATTTATGGTTTTTGGTATTTAATATTCCTAAGAAAATTGAAAAGCACCTTTGATTCTAGTTTCAGTCCTAATGAATACCTGTCATTCATGAAGTTGAATTTGAAAGTAGGTTAAGAGTTAACTACCTTCTTCTGAGTTTCTGGTTATGATTCTAAATGCAGTTTTCATTTTCATGCATAACTCAAAAGTTGGATTGTAAGAATGTATTAAAAATTGAATAAAATTAGCATGAACTTTAGCGTATAGTACATTTTAATTAATCAGAACTTTTTATTTATAGTATATTCAACAGAACATAAGGGCAGATTGCTCTAATATTGACAAAATTCTTGAACCACCTGAAGGCCAAGATGAAGGTGTATGGAAGTATGAACATTTAAGGTAGGTCTTTGTGAAATATCAAAACATTACTAATAGTCCTATAGAAAAAAATATCTTTAAGTACCTTACAGTAGGCCAGGTTCTATAGTTTCTGTGTCTTTGGGCTTTCTGAGACATAGTCTTATGTAACCCTGGCTGACCTTGAACTCCTGATAACCCTGCCTGTTTCCTAAGGGCTGGGATTGTAGACATGAGCCACTATGGCCGATACTCATTTTTTTTTTTTTTAATTTTTTTTATTATTATTATTTATTCAACTGTGCTCATGTGCGTCTGTATGTGCATGCGCGCGCGTGTGTGTCTGTGTGTGTGTGTGTGTGTATGTGTAGAACCACGGACAAATTCGCGAACCACCATGGACGCCTCCAGCTCCTTCTGCCCGGGGATTCACAGGCTCCGCCCTACCAGGACCAGAAGCGCAGACCGCCCCCGCTTCCACCTGGCATCTATACGTGGGATCTGGGATCCGAACTCAGGACCTTCCGCCTGCAAGGCGGAGGCTTAACCCCTGAGCCACCTCTCCAGCCCTCATTTTTTTTTTAATAGTTTTTTAAATTATTTTTTATTTTTTATTATTATTTATTCAACTGTGCACATGTGCATGTGTATGTGCGCGTGTGTGTGTCTGTGTATGTATATGTGTAGAACCACGGACGAATCGGGAACCACCATGGCCGCCTCCACCTTCTTCAGCCCCGGGATTCACAGGCTCCGCCCTATCAGGACCAGAAACGCAGGCCGCCCCCGCTTCCGCCTGGCGTCTATACGTGGGATCTGGGATCCGAACTCAGGACCTTCCGCCTGCAAAGCAGAGGCTTAACCCCTGAGCCACCTCTCCAGCCCGGCGATACTCATTTTAAAGTCTTAATTCTCTTGCTTCAGACTCTTGAGTATTGGGATTATAGCATGCAACATGCCTGGTTTTGAGCTCTGCTCTTCTCTCTCCTTTTTCCCTCTTCTTTCTCCCTTTCCCTCTCCCTCTCCCATCCTCCTCTTCCCTCCCCTCTCTTGCCCTCTTCTCCCCTCCCCTCCCCTTCCTTCTGCTCTCCTCCCTTCCTTTCTTTCCTTCTTCCCTTCCCTCTCCCTTCCCTTTCCTTCTCTTCTCTCTCCCTATCCTCTTCCCTCTCCTTTCCTCTTTTCTTTCCCTTTCCTTTATTCTCTTTTCTTCCTTTCCTTCCTTTCTCCTCCTCTTCCCTCTTCCTTCTCCGCTCTTCCTTCTCTTTCTTACCTTCCTTCTCCTCTCTCATCTCCTCTCCCCTCTCCTTTTTCCTCTTCTCTTTACTTCTCTTTTTTTTAGCTGGCAGTTAAATCCAGTCTTTGCTAACCTTTAGATATCTCTCTAAAATTGATTAGCCATCATCAGCCTTTGGTGGACATGTTTTTAACTAAAAATATAACTCCTAAAAAATTATGTCTGGGGGCTGGAGAGGTGGCTCAGGGGTTAGGCCTCTGCCTTGCAGGTGGAAGGTCCTGAGTTCAGATCCTAGACCCTACGTATAGACGCCGGGCAGAAGCAGGGATGGTCCTGGTAGGGTGGAGCCTGTGAATCCCGGGGCAGAGTAAACAAAGAGGAGGTGGAGGCGGTCCATGGTGGTTCCCGAATTCCTTGTGGTTCTACATACACACGTGTGCACATACACGCACAATTGAATAAACAAAAAAATGAGATAGTTTTTTAAAAAAGTTAAAAAACCTTAATTTTTCTTAATGTTGCTTTTACTTTTTTCCCTTTTAAATTCTATTTTTGGGTGTGTACTCATTGTATTATAGTCACTTATATATCCTGTTTTCTTCCATATTGTGTACATCTTTATAGTTGACTAAGTTGAGTTTCACAAATTGGTTTTGATTATTATATGTGTTTGATGTTAATGTATTGCTTTATTGTTAATGTAGGTGATTGTATTATGTTGTCATTGAAGTTGGGTTGTATTTCATTCAGATCTCCTGCCAATACATTCTGAATCTTTGTAAGTGGGAAACGGCACCCCTTTGAAAGTTACAGTCTTAAAAAAAAAAAAAAAAAAAAAAAGAAAGAAAGTTACAGTCTTATACTAGTATATATGGCTTAGTTCCTGGGAGGTCAAGCTGAGTTTTTGCTCTGCTCGTCTTTTCAACTGTGTATATGTTAGCTCTGCAGAGTTGTGATCTGTCAGATTATACTTGCAGCACCGACAAATCATAAAATGTAATCTGTTGCTAATGAGTAACAGAACGGTACAGGTGAATTAAAAATAGTATTATTTATCATAGTATATCCTTCTGTAAGAATACCAGGCATTTGGAAAGGAAGTATAATTACCAGGCATTTAGAAAATCACAAGCAACTGAAAATTTTTCTCTGGTCTGTTTTCTTCTTTTATAATATATCTAAATAAGTTGGCATTTTTACTGAATTAGCTTTATAATTATGACATGGATGTCTTATATCTAAGATTGGTCTTGTAATTTCCTTCATTCTTAAATACTCGCAAGATAGCTTAGTCATTGCCATATAAGCCTGACAACCTGCAACTCACATAAAAATTGGAGATAACTAATTCCACAAAGATGTCCTACATGTACTGTGACTTGAGCACCCTCTATCCCATTGTACCCATACACAGTAGTAATAAAAAAGATTGATGGTTGGCATATGCATGTGAAGGCAGAAAGATCAGAAATTCAAGTTCATTCTCAGCTCCATACTGAGATCAAGATCACCTGCAGTTACATGGGAGTGTCTCCAAACAACAACAAAAAATATTGATACTTAACTGGATTTCAGATATTATGTAAGCTTATAATTTTAAAGTTTGTCAGTGTTAAAAATGAAAAAAATCAAATTCTGTTAAATGACAAGTAAGTTAGACAATTGCATGTGACAATATACTAATAATATTTAGAGTTTCTACATAATATCTTGGGTAACTTTCAAGTTTTTCTTTTTTCTTTCTGTGTTAGGGATTAAAACTTGGGTTTTGCTATGCTTGTCAAACAAGTGCTATACTACTAAGCTCTGACTTCAGCCCTGCTGCTGTTGTTGCTGAATTATTTATGTATTTATTAATGTGTGTGTTTATGTAGGCGTGCTTGCCTATGGATATGCATGTAGAGGCCAAACATAGCATATCTTCTGTAATCCAAGTCTGTCTAATTTTCAAAGACTGGGTGTCATTGAGCCTGGAACTCACCATTTTGTCAAGACTGTCAGAACAGCTTATTCTGGATGTCTTCCTGTTTTCAATCCCCGAGATAGGGTTATAGATGTATACTATTGAACCTAGCTTTTATGTGGATGTGGGGGTATGGGTTCAGTAGTAACAGAAATAGAAATAGAAATAGAAAGCACTTATCCACCAGCCCTGATTTATATTTTAAGGTATGGTTTTACTCTATAGACCTGGAACTTTTTATAAAAAAATTCGGTTTTCTGAGAATCCATTGTAATACATGATCAGATCTGCCCAGACATGTTACAAAGATGTTCACATTAACCATATGCACGTGAAAAAAATTTTGAAATAGTCTGATTAATAATTGGAGGGTATTAGACTTTTGATTTGTTCATACATATAAATATATAAATGATATCTGTATTACAGTAAGATTTCAGTTATGTACAATTTTATATATATTTACATGCAATTTAACAGAAAAAAAAACTACAATTTTTCATAGACTAAATGTTTTCATAGACTACATACTTCCTAATAGTTTTGGTAAAGTTTCCAGGTTATTTCCCAGAAAAATTACATAAATTTCTAATATAAGAGGGCATCATTTGACTTGCCAGCTTTGTTGTTGAACAATATTTGTGTTGTTGATTTCTGTTGTTTAATTTTTATCACCTCTGGTGATGTTAATATCAGTAAGGGAGGCAGGATATTTGTACTAAGATTCTCTATGTGAAGTTAATACTCTAAAAACAACTGTGGAGTCAAGCAGTGTTGTGTGATGTTAGTGCCAGCTACCAGAAAGACTGAAGTGGGAGGATTGAGTTATGAGTTCAAGACCAGCTTGGGTAATTTAAGTGAAACCTACCTTTAGAAAAAGGAAAATAAGAAAATACATGAAATTTGGAGAAAAAATGTGATATTTTTGCATTTTCAGGCAATTCTGCCTTGAACTAAATGGACTTGCTGTCAAACTTCAGGTAATTTTTTCTTCATATGAAATCTATAATTTAAAATTTTAATATAATTCTGTTTTTATATGTTTAAAAAGATCTAAATATTCTAATTTCTTGTCTTTTACATGATAAGCCTTTTATTATTATTTTACATATTAGTAAATGTGATTATTTTTAACAGAGTGAATGCCATCCAGATACATGTACTCAAATGACAGCAACTGAACAATGGATTTTTCTTTGTGCAGCTCATAAAACTCCAAAAGAGGTGAGGATTAATGAAATGGAATGTAATAGAATCATCATGACTAAATCTCCCAAATACACTGATAGATAAGGGTTTAGAAAATTTAAAAAAAATTTTTTTTCTTTGACAATTTCATTCATATATACAATGTATCTTAGTCATATCCACCCTCAATTCTTTCTTTCTGGATCCCTTCAAATACATTCCCCTCTTGCCTTCATGTCTTCCTCTTTTCCAATTTCTGGTATGTGGAGAGAGGAGTTTTGCATGTGTATGGGTGTACATGTGTGGAGGCGAGTATATGCCTAAACCTGAAGTTAATATTAAGAATCTTGATCCTCTTACTGTTTTGAGTCTGGCTTGCTTAATGAAAACCAGAGTTTGTCATTAGGACTAGTCGAAAGCCAGCTTGCTCTGAGGATTCCCAGGCTTCACTTCCTGGAACTGGAATTACAGGTGGACCTGCATACCCACCCTGGCATTTTACTTAGGATGTGAACTCTAGTCTTTTTTGCTTGCATGTGATATGCCTTAACCACTGAGGATCTTCCCATCTCTTCCCCCTTTAAAATTAGACACTGAGTTCAGTTAGTGCTGCCTGTCTGCAAGTAGATGTGAAGCCACCTACTGAAGCATGAGCAATTTACCAGTAGCCACACCCCCAAAGAAAAATGTCCCTTCTCTCAGCAGCCATCAATGACCAGTACTGTGAGTGAAGAAGCCTTGTGAGCCCTTCCTACATATTTTAATTCACTTTTCATTTTGCCATTTGGTTTAGTTTTCTGCAGCAGGAAAAACAGAACCACAGCGTATTGCTTTAAGATTTATATGATTAGTATAATTTCTTATAATTTGTCAATTGTATTAGGTGTAATTCATTCTGTGATTCATAGTGGTACAAACTATTACATCTCATATTGTGCTGCTATCCATTGTGTGATTGTTGAGATACAAAGTTTGTTCAGCAGTGACTTTTTAAATAGACTCTTCCTAAAATTACTAATTTTACATATTTTTTGTGTCTGTGCATGCATGTATGTACCATGATGTGCCTGTAAAGGTCAGAGAACAATTTTGATGAGTCAGTTCTCTTTCTTCACTTTTATGTGGGTTTCTGGGATAGAATTTAGTTCATCAGGTTTGCACAATAAGTACTTTTATCTGCTGTGCCATCTAGCTAGTCACAAAGTTGTTACTGTTGTTTTAGTAGTGATTTTTTTTGATAGAACTATTAATCATTGATTATTCCTCATTAGTCTATTAACTAGAAATGTTACCTTTGAAATTTCTAATATTCATGTTTTCATTTGATTTCTTTAAAGGTGAGAGTATAGACAATAGCAGTTGTGTATTGTACTCTTTTCTTAATTAAATTCTTTATATTTTCAAGTATTCAATATGAATAAACACTTTTCCTTAGCTGTCCCCAAAATACATTTTATAACTAATTTATATGTCAAATTTCCCATTATCTATGGGAATTTTTTTTTTTAAACAGTATCTTTCATGTAGTCCAGGCTGGTTTCAAATACTCTATGTAGCCTAGGATGACCTTGTACTTCTGTTTCTCCTGACTCTATTTTCTGAGTGATGGGATTGCAGGCATGCACCACCACACCTGTTTTATGTGGCACTGAGGCAAGCACTCTAACAGAATTATATCCTCAGCCCTATGTAGTGACTCCTTTTTCCTTGAAACTCATTGAAACTGTTGGGGCAAACCGTGACAGTTCTCTAGATAAACATATTTTTCAAATGGTCATGTATTTATGGACCTCTAAGGCTTAGAGATAATTGACTATTATCTCAAAAATCACTATTTATTTGTTTGTAAAAAAATTAAATCTTCAAAATAGGAACTAATGGAACTTGAAACACTTTGTGTTAATAGTTTATTATCAGCCAATGAGAGGATAAGTAAAATAGGTTAAATGTGCATAGTGCAATATTCTGCCCTCCAAAAAAAAGAAAGCTAGAAACATACCATGGCATTTTGTATATATAAAAACATTACAATGGATGGGGGGAAATGACTCAGTGGTTAAAGCCTTTTCCTGGCAAGGAAAAGGACCTGAGTTCCAATCCCAGGATCCCATGTAAAAATGCCAGATGAGTTTGGCTGCACACCTACCTGTAATTCTGGCCCTGGAATGCAAAACCTGGAAATACCCAGAACAAGCTGGCTAGCCAGACTAACCCTAATGATGTGCTCTTGAGTTTAATTAGACACCCATGCTTGCAACAATAAGGTGAAAGAGCAGGGGTGGGAGAGATGGCTCAGAGGTTAAGACTCTGCCTCAAAAGCAGAGTCCTGAGTTTGTATCCCAGGTCCCACATAAAAACTGCAGGTGGGAGCTGCGGCCTGCACTTCCAACCCTGGTGCAGAGCCTGGAAAATCCTGGAGTGAAGCAAAAAGTAGGTAGAAACAATCTGGGATAATTCCTGAAGTCGTTCTTGGTCTTCCCAGGGACACACAGTGTCCCCTGACACACATACACACACTAAACAAACAGATATACAAACTTAAAAAAAAAAAGATGAACGAGCAATTGAGAATAATTCCAGATACTACCCTTGGATACACACACTCAAGAATACTTGTGTATATACACCCATACACACCTATCCACACAACCTCATGTAAACACAAACATACATGCACATATGCATCTCATACATATGCAATAAAAGGGGAAAAACAGAGTTTAATAAGTTATTTTCCTGTTTTTTTTTTTTTTTGTTTTTTGTTTTTTGAGAGGGAGAGAGAACAGATGCTCATTCCCCTTTGGGCACATGTAGAAATCAGTTTGCTCCACTTGTATTGGGTTTCAGGAGCCATTCAGATTTATGCTCAGGTGTCTTTTTTTTTTTTTAAGTCATTTTTTAAATTAATATTTAGTCTTCTTAATTTCAAATATAATGCGTGGTTGTCCCTGACTCCCTTTTTCCTTCCCACCCTCCTTCCTTAACTAATCCATCCTTTTCCCATCTACCCTTCTGCCTGTCTGCTTGTGTTGACCATACGGTTGTCTATATTTGTGGGCTCAGGTCTCTGTAGCAGATTAAGTGGCCCTTCCTTGGGTAAATCCACTGATAGGGGTACTCTCCTTCACTGTTTAGTCCTAGCCTGTAAAGTTTTACCTGTGTGTAATTATTTCTCCTGAGTTCATCATGAGTCTATGGGGGAATGTTGATATGTCAGTTATAGTGCAGCTCTGGTAAGGATAAGTCTCATTGTAATAGGTTTCTGGATGCAACAGCCCTATCTTTAGTGGAATGATTTGGTGGACCTTCCCAGCTTTAGGGTTTTAACAATTTTACTGCCTCTCTTCTGCAAGATTCCCTGATTTGCTCAAGTGTCTTTACCCATTGAATCAATCATTCAGCCATTTTGTTGCCTCTAAAAGTTGTTTTTTTTTTTAATTAGCATTTTATTTTTGTGTGTCTGTGCTTGGGAGTTATTGCGGAGGTTAGAGGACACCTTTTAGAAGTCAGTTTGCTCCTTCCATCATGTGGACGGACTCCTGTGGTCAACTGAGGTTGGAAGGTTTGCAAGGAGCTTTTACCCACTGACCTATTTCCTTGTCCCTAAAAAGGTTTTGAATTAATCAAAGGAATAAAGTACTCATTGATGCTGTACTATGGCAGGACTTTGAAAACCAGAGTGAGACACAAAACACCACAAAGTAGATGATTTCATTTTGTTTTATTTTAAAAATGATTCTTTCACAATTTTATACATGTATAATATGCTTTAATCATTTTCTTCCTTGTTATCCTCCCTAAACTATTTCTCCTTTTTTCTGTTTAGATGATTTCATTTTTTTGTACTCTTTTTGTTATGAAAACAAATTTTTTGTTTTTTTAAACAGGATATCTTTATGTAATCCAAGGACTCACAGCCTATCTGAACTTCCTATAATTTCATTTTTATGGTCAAAATAGGAAAAACTGGGTATGGTGACTCATGCCTTTAAATCCCTTAAGAGGACTGAATAAGAATAACAGCTTTGCAATTATATTTTTGTTTGCCATGGGATGGTAGATTTCATTGTTTCTGATGAATAAAATAAAGCAGGTTCAAGTAAAGTTTTAAGTTTCAAGGTTTTTTTTGTTATTGTTAAAATTCTATCATATCAATGAGAAAGTTATTTGGAGTGCTGCTCAACTGGTAAGGGGATAATGAGAGGTTTTTTTTAGGATGTAAGAAGGTAGTGTACTTTGGAATGCTTCTCAAGGGAAGGAATGATAGGTGGGCAAAATATAAACCAGTAGACTAGGTGTCAGTGGATCTGAAATACTGTCCTTAATAATTATGACTTTGCAGAAGTCATAGCCATTTGAAACTTCAGTTTGCTCAAATGTAAAGTCAGAAGGTTAAATTAGATAATCAGTGTTCTTCCTGAACATTGTTTCTTACAGTTCAGTGTTGGGAATGAAATTGGGAGACTAGTTAATAGTCTTCTAGAAGCCCAGTATTAGAATTCTTGGGGATAATGGAGCTTTACTATCAATTAATAATAGTATTGTATTTTATAGTCATTCTGAAATTGTAAGGTGCATTTTCTTAGAATATGTTCATGTCTTCAGAGTAAGAAACTTGTGGTGGTTGCTTTGACTAGTGGACTGAGACATGTTTAGGAGATCAGTAAAGCATAGCTAGGTACGTCTGAGGGCATTGCCAGAGATTTAAATCTTGAGGGCCTGACCTTCTGAATTGCTTAATTCCCTAACAGATTTAAAATTTGAATGGAATATTAGAGAAGTAGAGAAGGCTGTAGAAGGTTGGGCTTGGTTGGAAGAAGCAGTTTGCTAGGAGTCTGTCTCTGGGCAGTCTTTCTCTGTCCCTGACTACTTCCGTTGCTGAGCTTCATGGCTGCCATGAGTTGAACATTCTCTCTATCACAGTGCTTTTTCCATCCTGATAGTGTAAAACCTCTGAGTACTGTAAGCTAAAAGAAATCTTTCCCTTCTTATATTGCTTCTGTTAAGTATTTGGTCACAGTGGCAAGAAAAGCTAATGAACATACCTATTATCAAACAGAGCTTTTGTTAATATATTTTAAACAGAGAGCTTTTTGTTAATGTATTTAAAATTTTTTTCTTTTCTAGTGTCCTGCTATAGACTATACAAGACACACACTTGATGGTGCTGCTTGTCTTCTGAATAGCAATAAATATTTTCCTAGCAGGTAAACAAAACTTTTAACATGGTATTAAACCTTTTGGATTTCATTTAAAGGCCAATGTTTTAAAGTTAATATTTTGGGGTTACGTTTTATTTTTTGTTTCTTTTTCTTTTAGTTGTATCTCATTTTTATAGCTGTAGTTACCTTGTTCAAATTATTGAAGTTTGTAATTCAGTTTGTGGCTAAACAGAAGAAATTGCCTCTCAGGCTCATCAGCCAAGTCAGTCAGTACTAGCTCCTTTCTCAGGGCTCTCTTCGCCAAGTTTTGGAGTTAAGTGTTTGTATATTGCTCACTTAAATCTTAGTCAGCCTCTGATATAATGAAGAACATACTTCTCAAGTTGGACTGCTTGTTTTTGAAGGATTCATTCATTCATTCACTCACTCACTCATTCATTCATTCATTTTGTGTGTATGTCAGAGGGCACTGTATTCCTGTGGAAGACCAAGGCTGACTTCAGGAGTCATCCTGGATTGCTTCTACCTCCTTTTTGCTTTGCTCTGGGATTTCCCAGGCTCCACCCACCAGGCCAGAAGTGCAGGCCACATTTCTACATGGTGTTTTTATGTGGACCTGGGATCCGAACTCAGGACCTTCTGCTTTTGAGGCAGAGTGTGTTACCTTGAGCCATCTCTCCAGCTGTGCTGCAGATTTTTTTGAAATTTTTATTAGCACATATTAATTACATATAATGATGGGTTTCACCCAGTACCTTTTCTTTGTATGCTTCTCCATCACTCCTGTCCTTTTCCTCTTCCTAGCTAGTCCCTTTCTTTAAAAAAAAAATCTTTGTTCTATCATCTATCTACCTATCTATCGATCGATCGATCTCTATTGTGTGTGTGTGTGTTCCAGTGAGTCTCATGAGGGTTGTTTTGAGAACATGAACATTTTACCAGTGGTTCACATGCTACTGAAGAAAATGTCTGTCCCTTCACTATGAACTTTTAATTACAAATAAAATCTCCAGGAATGGTGGAGCCCCATGAGCCCCTCTTCCTTTTGACAGGGTGTTGACTGACCCAATCTTATGCAGGTCTTGTACAAGTATCACAGCTGCTGTGCATGTTATGCTTGGAACTCAGAGTTCCACACCCTCCTCTCACAGCTGTTAAATTCTTCCCACCCCTTTTGCATATGCCCTGAGCTTGGGAGGGGCTGAGATGTCCCACTTGTGTCCTACAATCTTGTACTTCAACCAGTTATGTGCCACTGCAGTCACCATTGACCACTGCAAAAAAAAAAACAACAAAAAAGCAAACAAAAAAATCTTTCCACCAAACTTTACAATAGCACTAATCTATGAGCATAAACATAGTTAAATTTAGCAGGAAATTTAACATTCACATCATGTTTTGTCTGTAGATTTTATAAAATGTTTTACTTAATTGTGTGGTTATGATGTGTGTGTGTGTGCGCATTTGGCTTGTGCGTGCCATGGTGCATGTGTGGAGATCAGAGGACAGTTTTGTGAAGTCCATTCTCTCAATCTGATTTCTGGAGATCGAATTCAGGTCATCATATTTGCATGGCAAGTGCTTTTCACACTGAGACAATTTGTCAGCGTTTTCCTGTAGATTTTAAGATAAGGAAAAACATTGTGCATATATTATATTACTCATGAGGTTCGTGACTGATCAGTTTGTTTTTTGATACAGGGTCTCACCTCTCCAATGGGGTTATACAAATGTGCCACCATGTCTATTTTATTATTATTACTATTATTATTATTTAGTTTTACAAGCATATTGAGTATTAATTCCTGCTTCCATCCATCCCCCTCCTGCCCATCCCCTACCGTATCTATTTTTTGTTAGTTTTTGATTTTAAAAAACAGGATTTTAATATAAGGCTGATCTTGAACTTTGTAGCCCAGGCTGTCCTCAAATTTTCCATATCTCCTTGCCTCAGCCTTTTGTATAGTGGATTACAGGTATCTGCCACAGTATTTGGCCTGTGCCTAGTCTTTTATTCTATTAAGGTGTTTGATAGTTGTTACAAAGTAGATTGATTTAGAGATTCCCCTCTATAAAAAAATGCAATTAACCTCAAAAAACTAATGTAAAATACATATAGTATAGAACAGAAAACAAAAACCTACCTAATTTTTGCCTCAGTAGCCTGGTAAGTATTCTAAAAAAGTACTAGAGATATGTATATTTTGATTTTTTAAAAATGTAAAGAAAACAAAATCAAATTCTATAGATAAAATAGTGACTCCTTTTGTTAATTCATTTTTGATTACCTGCATCACGGTTCAGTAGGGGGACACTGACCCAGGAGTAAGACGCAGGGATTGAATCCTGCTCCTGGCGTTTACTGCTATTGTAGCTTGGTCTACTCACTCATTTCCCATATATTATTTCCACACTTGTGAATTGAGAATATTAGGCTTTATTAGTCCTGACATTTTTGTCTAGCTCTATGAATTTCTAATTTCTTGTCTGTTTTTAGGGTTAGTATTAAAGAATCATCTGTAGCAAAACTAGGATCAGTGTGCCGTAGGATTTACAGAATATTCTCACATGCTTATTTTCATCACCGGCAGATATTTGATGAATATGAAGTAAGTATATTTCAGTAATTATCCTGATAACAGCAATATCTGTGGTATTGTTTCTAGCTTTTCAATTTTGGCTATTAACATTTTTTTCTTTATTTTCTACAGAATGAAACATTTTTATGTCATCGGTTTACTAAATTTGTGATGAAATATAATTTGATGTCCAAGGATAACCTGATTGTACCAATTTTAGAAGAGGAAGTTCAGAATTCAGTTTCTGGGGAAAGTGAAGCATGAAGGAGAGTCATAAAAAATTGTACTTATCACATAATAACATTAATTATGTACTGTATATATACCATTTTAGACACATCAATCATGTATCCATATTATGGCTTCTTTGTTTAGTATAGGTTTTTTTGTATGCTATGTGTTGATTTTTAAAATGAGATATACTTTTAAGTTATTCATGAGCTGTATATTCACTGGTGTGGCATTCATGGTTTTTAAATAAGATTAGTATTATCTGTTTATAATGCCTGTTAATAAAGGAATTTACAGTTTGGTAAATTGCTGCTAAACAATCATTGGATCACAATCTTCAAATAAATCTAGAAAAGTGAACTTAAGTTTTACACAAGCCATTTACTAAAGAGATAGTAATATTTTCTTTGGTTTCATCCCTGAGCTTTGGTATTTTAGGAAATTCTGTAGCATATAGTTGTACTTAATATTGTTAACTTTCCCAAAATGAGATGTTTTAAAATTCTGTTTATAGTTTTTGATACACATAAGTGATTATGTGTATATCCAAATATAAATACAATGAGGCATTAGTAATTATTAAATCTTATTATGCTACATAAAGTATATTCTATGCCAGCATACTTAGAGAAAGGCTTTACCTTTTTTGTAACAATGGATTATTAAATAGATGGTAATTATAATGATAAATATAAATGATGTTTCATTAGAGACCTTTCCAGTCTGTACCTTTCATATTTCCCTTAATCCTTTTCCCAGACTGTTAGCTGAGTTTATTTACCTAGCTATGACTTAGTGGTGGCTTATCCCTATTTATATTTGTATTATTTGCTTACAGATTATACCTCATACTCAATTACATTACACTACGCATAGGTGTTTTCTTATCTTTGTTTTGGGGAATTGTTTTAACTATTTAGAAATTAGTTTTTAATTGCTTTGATTCTTCCAGTTAGTAATACTAATCTTTTCAACTAACCCTAGACAGCATTAAATAGACATGAAAAAATAGTATTTATTTTATTCTCCCTTCTCCAAAGTTTTTTTTTATTTTATGCACATGTAAAATTATTTATAGTAATTCACAGGTTCCAGTGGTGTTGATGAGTGGTTATATGCACTTTTTTAATTTTCATAATTCAGTGTCTCAGTCATTTAATTTCAGATTTACAATATTCTCAGTCAAGTTTTTCACAAAATGCTAGAGATCTTATTGCCAAACTTACTGCAGTGTGGCACAACGATAGATGGGAAAACTATATATGTACTTTAAACAGTTTTTAAAGCTATCACTTAACCAGATTTAACAACCATGAGGAACTATTTTTCATTTAAGACATATTTTCAAATGAAATTTAAAACATTCATCTTTTTTCCAGTTATTCAAAGTAATAATTTGTATTGTATTATGAGACAAGTATGAATATGTACTGAAAATGTGGAAAACAATAGTGTACTAAGAGTGTATCGTGTAGTTGATGCCTTTACAAACCTGCTCATCCTCTGGGTTTGAGCCGCTCTATCCCAGCAGCCGTAGTCATTACTGGGCCACAGGCCATGACTATCTTATAAGGTGTTTTATGTTCATAGTAAATGGAATATTGACTAAAATTAGGCATTTATGTAAATGTCATAGACCAATGGAGATAGTGATATTGAAACAAACTTCCTAAATATTGAGAGACTAAATTACTAATAAATTATACATAGCAGTATAGCTGTTCTTTCTAGGTGGTGTCTTATAATGGATTTCTGTTGGTTATTAGTGAACATTTGAATTAAGGTAGTGACTGGGATTGGTGATCTGGCCTAAATATTTTGAAACACATTGTGATTATATGGCTTAGTGTTAACAGGGAAATAAAGTATGATTTTTTTTCTTATGCATTCCATCCTCCCTGTACTGTGTTTGGAATTGATCATAAAAAAAAAAAAGTCTCCAAAAGGAAGCATCAGTTTGTAGTTTTGCTTTTGTGTTCATATTGACATCTCATTAGTATTCATGGCACATGAAGACTATTTGTTGAACTAGTTAAGATCTCAGTGAAATAGTTCCTGACTTACTATGACTCATAAAAATTTGAAAATTCACCTGTATATAAAATAGTATTTTAAAAAAAAACAGCTGAGGTTGGTGGTGTGTACCTTTGATCCTAGCATTTGGTAGTCAGAGGCAGGAGAATTGGGAGTTTAAGATCATGCTCGGCTATATAGCATGTTGAAGGCCAGCCTGGATCTGTCTCAAAACACCAAATTAAATAAATACATAAAGGAGATTGATGCTGGGGTGGCTGAGACAGGCGGTTTTCATGGCTAGCCATGTCTGGCTAGCCAGACTCGCTATTTACCAAACTTGTCCTGTGAGAGACCCTAGTTCAGACAAGATGGTCTACACAGACAAACAGAAAAGGTGGACAGTTGCTAAGGACCGAGCACATACACATATCTGCATACAAACATTACTGAGCCTGGCCATTATTAATCTTCCAAATGTTCTAAGAAGAAAAATGGAAAATTCACTTCTGTGTGAGGGAGATGTTAGACTCCATGTGTTTAATTGCCCTGTATAAATTCAAAGGTTAAATTTATATTTTCTTAGTTTAGTATATAGCTCAATGCCTGTAATCCCATCATTTCTGAAGTTGAGGCAGTGAGTTCAAATTTAATCCATATTATATACTGTGTTCTAGGCCAGCCTGACCTATAGGGTAAGATCCTATTTCAAAAGTTAGGGGCTGGAGAGGATTAAGATTCTGCCTAGCAAGCAGAAGGACCTGAATTCAGATCCTGGATCTCGTAAAAAGTACCAGGTGGGAATGGCAGTGGCCTGCACATCTGGCTCTGGAAGGCAGAATTTGGGAAATCTCAGAGTGAAGCCAAAAAAAAAAAAATCGTGCGTGAAAAAGTTCTATTACAAAATGAATTTGGCAATTATTTTGTGCTCTATATATGATGACATCGTTTTATTTCAAGGCTTCCTCTCCTTTTATTTTAGCAGCTAAATGCTAATTACTCGAAGTGCTAGAGATTGCAAGGCCTTGGCTTTCTAGGTAGGCAAGGACTATACCATCCAGGCACATTCCCAGCTCTTGTTGGTGAAGGTAAGATCATCTGTATAGTTCAGGGTGTCCCCCAATTGTGTTGCTTTCCAAATGCTAGAATTAAAGGCATGTACCACCATGCTGGGACCAAATTCTAAACTGTATATACTTTATTTAGAATAATTTCATTTGTGGTGCTGGGAGATTAAACTTGGGGATTTGTACACACTAGGAAAGTGTTCTACCATTGAGCTACATATCCAGTTCTTGTGAATAATTTTTGAATGTTCTGAAGATTCTTTGTACAGTTCTTCCATACTTTTAGTAAAACTTGGACTTGCAAGATGACTTAGTGGGTAAAATGGGTGCCACACAACCCTGACAAACCTGAATTTAATCCCGGGAATCCATGTTAACAACTGTATTCTACAGTGACATACAGTGAGGTGGAGACAGAATTGACAGGAAGCGTGTTCAGCACAGCCGCAGAAATAATGAGACATTGCCTCAGAAGCAAGGTGGAAAGAGGGAAACAACTTCCCCAAAGTTCTCTGCCTTTCACATGTGCGCTGTCACATACCTTGTGCTCCTAACAATAAAACCATTAAAGAATAGTCAAATTTTTTGAAACATCTCATCGTTAACTAATCATAAACTAGAAATGTATTTGTGCCACATTTTTTTTTTGAGATGGTCTAAAAGTGCAAATGTATTTTCTGAAAAAAAAATACACATTTTTATAAGGTACATTACAAAACTGCCAGGTGAATTCTTTGGAGGCTTAGATTGACCATCATTCTTGGTACACTATACAAAACTTCATACCAAGCCTGAGACTTAAGGAAATTTTTGCATTAACCAGTGCTCTGAAAGATCATTTTCAGCTACACAGTTTGAATCCAATTGGGTTACATGAGACCTTGTCTCAGAAACAAAAACACTCCATCCTATAATTTTACCCCCAAATAAAACCATCACTAGCAAAAATACTCATTTTAAGCTGTTTATATTTAGGATATGAGGCTCTGAGGTCAATCACCATTAAAATTATATATGTGTATATATGTAATTTACATGTAAATTATAGTATAAACACATAGGAATATATTGTAGGTTTTGTTACAGGCTGCAGGATTCTTTTTTTTTGATTGGTAAGGTAACATGATCATATATTTTACATTTTTGGTTTTCTATGGTGGTAATGTCTAAAAGTTTTTTTTTCTTCCAAAGAAGTGGAGGTTAAATAGGAATAATAGAATTCTGCTCTTGTGTTTTCTTCTGCTTCTCTCAAATACGTTGGAGGGAAGACATAAAGGAATAAAGAGGTTAGTCATTGTTCTACTAGCAAATGAATTACTCCTTTACCCATTTTCAGTAATTCAATGGGATCTTTTTACTTAAAAATATTTTTTACATTTAATTAATTTAATCATGTATGTGCCAGTGTACAGAGGACAACTTGCGGGAATCACTTCTTCCACCATGTGAGTTATGGAGCTTAAATTCAGGTTGTCAGGCTTGGCAGCAAGAGCTATCTTGAAAACCCATATCTTTTTATTTTTGATGATAAATATCTATTTACTTTCTCTGAAAAAACTTACTGAAGTCACTGAATTTTTAGGCCAGATTGTATGTGTGTGTGTGTAGACAGATATTTATATATGCAGAAAGATTTATTTTGATTTTAGTCATATTTAGACCCTGACCCCCAACATTCAAGACTAATTTTACTCTATAATCTAGGAGGTAGAAGCCATCCAGGATGACTCCTGAAGTCATCCTTGGCCCTGTCCAGAGACACACAGTGCTTTCTCTCTCTCTCTCTGACACACACACACACACAGGAAAAAAAATCCAAGTGACTTTCCTGTTCTTAGAGGATCCAGGGGAAAATGGCTGCAGGACACCTCAGCTGTGTTGCTCTCTCCCTCCTTCCATCATGTCATTGCTGTTTTGGGGGTTATTTTCCTCTGCGTCCCTCCTGTATGCACACTGGTGACTGCAGCCTTGGAGCCCCTGGACAATCCGTGATACTCTCCTGTCTGTGGTTACATTTGTGAAGTCTCTTGCTATGCTAACTAACATGTTTACACTTTATAGGGAGCAAGGGATTTGAGCTGTGGAATTAATTCACAATTTGAAGGATTCTGGCTTGATGTTTCTCAGGGGTCTTTGTTTAGCCCACCACAGCAATTGTCTCAAATCCATACAATTAAGCTCTCTGGGGTGTGGCTTTTTATTGTGTTTTTCTTTTCTTCCCTGTATTTTACAGCTTTATTATATCTCCCAATCACTTTTTTCATCTGTGTCTGAAAATGTTGGAGTTGAGATCATTTCCTGAACATTATCAATACCCCTATCCTACTTGGGATATGGAATATAAACTTAATGTAAAGTACTTATTTAGCATGCATGATGGTTTTAATCTCTATCACTGCCTCGAGGGAACTGTGTATGCTATTTTTATAGTAATTTCATTCATAATTGAAATTCTTGGCAAGATATATTTTGTCAAACCAGAGTGTAGTAGTGCATGCCTGTAATCCCAGCACTCTGGAGGCTGAGGCAGGAAGATAAAAAGTTCCAGATTAGTCTGGGCAATGTGGTGATCAAGACCCTTTCTCAAAAAAAAAAAAAAAAAAAAAAAAAAAAAAAAAAAAAAGCAGGGGTAGGGGATATTAAGAAAATCTGCGGCAAGAACACTTGTTAGTGCCCCAAGTTCTTCGCAGAGTCATAACATGTCTCGACCTCTGTGGCCCAGTGAGTTGCAAGTGCAAGCCAAGGTACTGAGCATTCCCAGACACCGATGATGCTTTAAGTTGTCTCCCAAATCAGTAGAAAGAAATTGTGAGCCAAAATCCCTTATACTTCAATGAATTCAATCATTTGACTTCCTTGCTGTAGACGTACCTTGCTGTCTGTCTGATGGATTCCCTGCAGCAGATGTACTAGCAAATGCTGTGGAGTCAGGACATTTAGTGCTTCTTCCTCCAGAGTCCCCTCTGCCCCAAGGCAGTGTGGTTTGGAGCGTTCCCTTGTGGAAACTCTAGCTGTGAATTCGGTGGGAAGAAATAGATGTGTTTACTTAAAATAAATTTTGATTCCCCATGTGGGCAAGCAGCACTCTAAAGCTTGCTCATGGAAGTAATTCCTCATAGGAGTGCTAGAGGTCCACATCCTAAGTGGCAAGTGGAAAGCTAAGACCTGTCAGTCACATAAGTGACTCCGCCTTTCCCTGTGCACTGGCAACCACTCTTTTGCTCTGCCTCTAGAAATCTAGATGCCTCATGTCCAAGTGAGAAGTGACACTTAGTGGAACCCGGCAACCTTTGTGGCAACCTTTCTCAGCATCATCTTCCAGACTCACCCAGGTTATGGTATACTGGAGAATTTTCTTTTTTTCTTTATCAGTTTTTTGATAGGGTCTTATTATATAGCCCTGGATGGCTTAGTTCACTATGCAGCTCAGACTAGCCTCAGACTCATGGCAACCTGAGTTACAGGTGCATGCCATCATAGCTAGAGAGAATTTTCTTTTTCAGAAATGCTGTATAGCATCTCACTGTATGTATATATCACACTTTATCATCTACCAGTGAACATTTATGTTGTTTTTATACTTCAGGCTGTTAAACTGAATATAGGCATGTTCTTATTTTTTCAAGGCCTTAAGTTCCATTTTGTTTTTGTTTTTAAGAACACCAAAATGGGAATGTTGACTCATTTGGTAGTAATGTGTGTGTGTGTATGCGCTCGCGCGTGTATGTGTCTGTGTTTTTGCATATATCTGAAAGCACTGTGTGTGCCTGTGGAGACCCAAGGTGATTTTTGGGAATTTTCCTAGATTTCTCTACCTCTCTTTTGCTTTGCTCTGGGGTTTCCCAGGCTATACCTTTCAGGGCCAATAGTGCAGGCCACTACCATTTCTGCCCAGTATTTCTACTTGGGATCTGGGATCTGAACTCAGGTCCTTCTGATTTTGAGGCAGAGACTTAACCCCTGAGACATCTCTCCAGTCTGATGGTTGTATTTTTAACTCTTGAGGAACCTCCATACTCTTTTCCATAGCTGCTGCACCATTCTGCATTCCTACCAACAGTGTTCAAGGACTCCAGTTTCTTAATATCATCTCCAACACTTGTCTTTTGCTTCATGGATTAGCCAGCCTGACAGGTCCAATGTGATACTTCAATGCTGTTTTGATTGGCATTTTCTTGATGATGTGGAACAGATCTTCAAGTCTGCTTAACTCCTCGGCCCATTTTTTAAAAATTTGGATTGTTAATTTTCTACTATTGGTTATGGGAGTTCTTCAGATATTGTGAAGATTAACCTGTCATGGTTTGGATGTGAGATGTCCTCGACAGGCTCATGTGTTTGCATCTTCTCATGTGTATGTATCTTTAGCTGATGTTAATGTTTGGGAAAGCCGTGGCACCTTTAGGAGATGGAGCCTTGCTGGGGGTGGACTTTAGGTTGGATAGCTCTGTTCTGCTTCCAGATGTGGCTTGAACCACCTCCAGCTCTGTCACCAGCTATGCCTTTTCAGCCATAATGGACTATGTCTCCCCTATGGAAGTGTAAGTCAAAGAAACCTTCCTTTGTTCCTGTAAATTGCTTGAGTCTGAGAGTTGTCTCACAGCAATAGAAAGAGTAACTGCAACATAACCCTTCATCAAATGCAGCTTTACAAATCTCTCCAGCATTGCTTTACAAATCTCTCCATCATTGCATAGGTGTTCTTTTCAGCCTTCCTTATCTCCTTTGCTGTGAGGGAGATTTCTAGCTGACATAAGCCCCGTTGTTTTTACTGCCTGTGCTTTTACAGCCACGTGTGTGAAATCATTGCCAAAACTCATATTAGGAAGGACCCCCTATGTTTTCCTCTAAGACTTTTATGGGTTTTTAGATTGTTTGAGACGGGGTCTTGCTGAGTAGCCATGATATTATGTAGTCTGGGCTGGCTTCCAACCTGAAGCAATCCTCTTGCCTCTCTGCCTCCTGATTGCTGGGATTATAGGTACGTACCACTATGCCTGGCCTCAGTTTTAGATCTTTTATTTTAGCCTTTAATCTGTTTTGAGTTGATCTTTTGTGTTTGGTATAAAATAAAGGTCTAATCCCCCTCCCCCTTTTTTGAAGTAGGATGACCCAGACTAGCCTGGAGTATTCATTTGTCCTGCCTCAGGTTCCCAGAGCCTGGGATCGCAGGTATATGAGGTATATTCCTCCACACCTGGTTAGCATCCAGTTTCATTCTTTTGCACACAGGGTGGCCCATCTTGCCAACAGTATTTATTGAAGCGATTATCTTTCCCCACTGTGCATTCTTGGCATGGATCTTTGTATTATGGATGATATGATTCTTTCCAGACTGGACTTTGCTATGCTGATTGGGCTGGGCTTGGGCTTGCTGTCTTCCAGCGTCAGCCTCCCACATAGCTGGAAGATGTTTCCATGTGCATGTTGGGACACCCCACTGCAATATAATCTTCCTCCTCCTCCTTCCTTCCTTTCTCTCTCTCTCTGTGTCTCTGTCTCTCTCTTTTTCCTCCTCACCTGGTTTTCCTCCTCTTTGAGACCATCTCACACTGTAGTTTAGGGTGGCCTCAAACTCTCATCTTCCTGCCTTAGCCTCCTGAGTACCTAGATGACTTAATAGCCTAGACTGTAACTAGCCAGTAATATGATCTTGTAGTTGCTGACTACAGTTCATTGACCTATGGTTAAAACACTTGGCAGTGTTTGAAAGATTGAGTAGGCGAGAAGAAAATGGGAAGAATGTTTTCCAGATCACTTTTTGCATCAAAAAAAGAAGAGACAAGTTGTATGAGGTGATGTACACCTGTAATCCCAGCATTGGGAGCTGAAATAGAAGTTGATAAGAAAGAGGAAAAAAGGGGGGAGAGAGGGCTGCAGAGATGGCTCAGGGATTAAAACTCTGCCTGAAAGCAGAAAGATCTGAGTTTGAATCCCAAGTCCCACAGAAAAATGCTTGGTGGAAATGGTGGCAGACAGCATTTCTGGCTCTGAGGGGCAGAACCTTGTAAATTCCAAAGTGAAGCAAAAAGGAGGGAGAAGCAATCCAGGATGACTCCCAAAGTCATCCTTGGACCTTGTCATAGTTAAGCACAGGTATCAACTTGACTATTGAGGATTTGAGCTCTGGGCATATTTGTAGAGAATTAATGGTTGAGTTTAAGTCCAGAGCAAACCTGGAAGAGATGGTCTAGTTGATGGAGCAGACCCAGCCCATGGTGGGTGGGACTAGGCTCTGAACAGGTGAATAAAATACTGAGAGCTAGTTGACAAAGTCAGCATCCTTCTGGCCAGACATGGTGGTGTGGCAAGTAAGGATTGTACATCTCAGCTGTTACATGGTGATGGTGTGGCCAGTTCCCTTGGTCCTGGTGTTGATGCATGCTCTCTGTCAAGCTGGATTGAGAACTGTAACCAGGAGTCGTAAGAGAGAATAAACCCTTGTTCCCTTAAGCAGTTTCATGGTCATTTATCAGCAACTATGCAGGCGGACTGCAACAGACCTCCACAGGGATACACTGTGCCCTCTGACACACGCGCACGCACACACACACACACACACACACACGCATGCACGCACGCACATGCACAAACACAAATTTTAAAAATTAAAAAAAAGATCAAACTTCCAAACAAAGGGAACAGTTAAAGATGAAGTTCCTGGCACTATTTTAGAATCTGGTTTGAAAGTGGGAGTGGGATGACTTGGATTGGGATTTTGAAAGTCCTGACTCTGATATATTGTTCTGAAAAGAACTGGGAAAGTTGGATGGGGTAGAAGGCGCACTTCCTACACTCAGCAGCGATTGTAGCCAGAGCTTTCTCAAGTCACATCTAGCAGCAGCAAAGTGCTCACTCCTAGGAAGTTCCTTGCAGAGAGGGGGTTCACATAACTGTCTGGTCCTCCAGGGATGTTGAAGTTGGTGAAGGTCTCATGGGAGCAAAACGCAGAATGTGTGAGTCCCCAGCCAGTCCCCTGCACAGCCCTGAGACTGGGCTGGTGGAAATTACCTCATTTTGTCTTGTGCCTGCAGGAGCTGTTTGAGGCATTGGCTTTCACAGCTTGATGGGATTAAAACCTCATTTTGTGATGGGACCATAATGCTGTTTGTGACTTTTAGTCACAGCATTAACATTAGTATTTTGGTTTGACTGAAGGACTTGAATCCTGCCTTCTTTTTTTTTTTTTTTTTTCTTCTTGGCATTTTGTATGTGAGACCTAGGATCCAAACCTGCTTTCGAAGCAGAGTATTAACCCCTGAGCAATCTCTCCAGCCCAAATCCTGCCTTCTTAACACCATTCTGGAATTACTAGGGTTTGCTGTCTTTGTTCTTTGCTTTTATTTTTCCCGCTACTGTGAATATAATACGGGACTTCATTCATCTAACATTAAGCTACATCCCCAGCCCCTAAGATTTACCTGTTTTTGTCTCAAAAACTAGCTGGACTGGTGTGGTGGCCCAGCCTGTAGTCACAATTACTTGGGAGGCTCCAGACCAGCTTCTACAATGTATTGAGAACTTGTTTCAAAAAGAGAGCTTAAGAAAACATTTAGGAAGGAAAGGAACCTTGGAGGTCACCTTGGAAGTCATTGACTTGAATCCCTTTTTCTTTTCCTTTCTCTCTCTCTCTCTCTTTTTCCTCCCACATTTTATTTTTTTCCTAATCATACAAGAACTTAATGGATGTTAGGAGAGTTTGGCATGCACAGTAAAGATGCTCCGGGGATTGGAGGGGGGTCACTGGGGGATGGGAAGGGAGGGGAGAGGGGAGGGGGGATCAGGGGTGTGGGGGGGAGGTTGAGGGAGGGAGGGGACCGGTGTACCTGTTAAGTTTGTATGAGTGGAAATAAAAAAAAAAAAGAACTTATGGATGTCAAGTGAGCTTAGAGACAGGGTTGACCATAGCTGAAAAGGACCTTGATCTTCTAATCCTCATGCCTCTCCTTCCTGAGTTCCGAGATTACAGGCATGTGCCATCATGCCCTGCTTATACAATGCTGGGGATCAATCCTAGGGTTTCTCACATGCCAGGCTGGCACTCTACCAACTGAGCTACATCCCCACGATAAGTCTCCCTCTTCTCGCCCTTTAGAGCTCAGGATAAGACAGGAACACCAAGAAACCAAAGCCATAGAACTGAAATGAGTGCCCAGAATTCTCACCGTTGGGAAGAGATGGGCAGGAATATGGAGGAAATCTGTGTAGAAAGGAGCATGTTCCCCGAGGAGGCCTGAGAAAGCACCTGCCCACATCTCAGTAGTACAGAGAGGCTCGATAAGGCCTCCCACTTCTCAGGACAGCGCAAGTCAAGCTGCCTTTTAGCTGAATGTTGTGATCCCAAAAGGAAATGCTGGGGTCCTCTAGCTGGAGCCCAGCATTTTTTTTTTCAGGCCAAAGCTTAACTTTGCGGTCATTGTCTAAGCCTGGGAATAAGTCAAAGTTTGGAGTTGCATGAAACCTTTTCATCTGTGGCAGTGTTTGTTACAGCAGTGTATAGTACACCAAATGGTAAAGGGAGGGGGCAGTTGGGAACTTCAAAAACCTCTGATTGACTTCCAGGATGTATCATAATCATACTGTGATTTTGGCTGATTATAAAACAGACCCTTTCTTCTGTTTATAATTCTAAATCAAAAATAGGTCCATCATCAACTGGCTGCCGTCCCATTTGCCTGTAGCTCTCACTAGCTAATTTATAAGTATGCCAGATGCTTTACAATGTACCCATTCTTCCCCATGGCTTCTCATGAGTTGGCACTAACTTGGGGATTTCTTAAGTTGGTCCCAAATGTGCTTTTGAGTGAGAACTGCACACTGCAGTTGTTTACCACTTGGCTCTTGCCTTTTAGTCATGTCTAACGACATTTAAATAAAAGATGAAAATTTTAAACTATTGTCTGGTATAAATAAAGTCTGTGGTAAAAAGACTCCTAGGTTCAACTTCATGAATAAGATGACTTTGTAACTTTAATGCAGAGGCATTACACTCCTGAACAGCTTCCCATAGAAGAAGCCTTTCCCTTGCTAAGATATATTTGCATCTTTCAAGATAGGTGAGGAGATTTAAGGAGCACATTTAAGACTGTCTGTGATTTCTGAAACAAGTGAGAAAAACAATTTTAGATAACAGCTATGTACATGACAACATTCTGGAAACTGTGACTGTGACTGATGGGGAAGAAATAAATTTGATGACTTCCAAAAGAAGAAAGTCGGTACCAGACACTATTGAATGCTTAAAACCCAAGCATTTGAGAGGCTGAGGCAGGAGGATCAGGAATTCAAGTTCATACTTAGCTACACAGTGACTTTGAGGCCTACCTGTGCTCATGAGTCCACATTTCAAACAACAACAACAATTTCTAAGTATATATTGAATGTCTTACAATTTATAGGATTTGTTGATTTATTTTTTTATTTTTTTTTATAGATTTTTCTCTCTACTTTTTAAATTTTTTTATTATTATTTATTCAACTGTGCGCATGTGCACGTGTGTGTGTGTGTGTGTGTGTGTGTGTGTGTGTGTGTGTGTGTCTGTGTGTGTAGAACCACAGAAGAATTCGCGAACCACCATGGACACCTCCACCTCCTTCTGCCCTGGGATTCACAGGCTCCGCCCTACCAGGACCACAAACGCAGGCCGCCCCAGCTTCCGCCTGGCGTCTATACGTGGGATCTGGGATCCGAACTCAGGACCTTCCGCCTGCAAGGCGGAGGCTTAATCCCTAAGCCACCTCTCCAGCCCCAGGATTTGTTGATTTATTGATCGATTGATTGATCGATTGATTGTGTGTGTGTGTGTGTGTGTGTGTGCATGCAGACAGGCATATGCCATGATGTGTGTTTAGGTCAGAAGACAACCTTTGGGAGTCAGTTTTCTCCTTCCACCTTGTAGATTCTGGGGATCAAATATCAGGTTTGCCCAGCAAGCACTTTTTCCCACTAGCAATCTTGCTGGCCCAATTTATCTATATTTAAATTGTTAAATTATATGCAAATTATGAACATATTAAACATTTAAATTTATTTAGTTGAGACAGCAAATATAACTACTTTTTATTTAATTAAGCTAATTAGTTAAACAATTTTTTATCATGAAAAAGATGTGTATTTAGAATTAGCAGCTGGACTCAAGTTTAGATGATCACAATCTTATTGGCAACATCTAAAGAAAGCATCATGAGTAGGAGCTAATGCAACGCAGGCTTTCTTCTCTCCATCAGGCCTGATTAGCGTATTGACTGGCCACATGAATATCACAGAGCTTCTTTACAGCCTGTTTGATCTGGCGTTTGTTAGCCTTGACATCCACAATGAACATAAGTGTGTGTTGTCTTCTAGCTTCCTCATGGCTGACTCAGTGGTCAAGGGGAACTTGATAATAGCACAGTAGGTCAAGTTTGTTTCTCCTGGGGGCGCTCTTCTGAGGGTTTTGGGCTGCTGGAAGGTGGGTTATATTCAAATATTCTTCATTTTGTGGCTGTGGTCACCTTTCAGCACTGCTTTCAAAGCCTTAGCTTTGGCTTCAACTTGGGGAGGGGCAGGAGCGTCCTTCTTCGCTTTCGGCATCATCTTGGAGAAAAGGGTAAATAATAACTTTCTTTTGAGATGGGGTGAGGGGGTGGGGGGATGAGGGAGGGTCTCACTATGTAGCCTGGACCAGGCTGGAACTCAGCCATTGGCCTGGCTCAGCCTCTTTTTTTTTTTTTTTTTTTTTGGTCTGGCTCAGCCTCTTGAGTGCTGGAATTACACCCTGGACCACATACTTAGTTCCAGAAAACTTGATAATGGTGTACTTGTTAATAATCTCTGTGTTTGTGGGTGTGTGAGAGAGAAAGAGAGGGGTGTGTGTGTGTGTGTGTGTGTGTGTGTGTGTGTATGTGTATGACTGTGGGCGAGCACCGGGAGGTCCGAGGACCCCTTGGGTGTCCATCCTGCCATCTATCCTGTTTGCAACAGGGCTTCCTGTTGCCTTCTGTGTTCCCTGAGCTAGCTGGCCTGCAGGCTTCCGGGCATTCCCTCGTCTCTGCCTCCTGTCTTGCCGTTAGAACACTGGAATTACCGACACATGCTACCACATCTGGCTTTTTTATGTGGACTGGAGATTTAAACTCAGGTTCTCATACCTTGTGTCAAGTGGTTTACTCACTGGGACATCTCCCCAGACCGTGGGGTGGGACGCTAATGTTCATGTAGCCCATGCTGCCCTTTCTTGAACTTGTTATGTGGCTGACTTGAACTTCTGATCCTTCTGTCCTCCCAAGTGGAGGGACAACAGCTGTGTGCCACCTGTTATTTATTTCTTTATTTCTTTATTTTGAGGCAGGGTCTCACTCCATAACCCAGACTAGTCCAGAACCACTATGTAGTACATGCTGAACTCAATAGAATGTCTTTGCTAACTATAATTAAATTGTTGTTTCATTTTAGAGTTAGTACATCTATCTATATTTTCATGTCTCAAACCATTTTGGGGCCCCTGAAAAGTTCATAGGTGCTCACATTTAGAATGGTGTATTTATAGTTTTGCAGCACTGGTAGGCTCAGTAAGCTATGCAGTGCTGAGTACTTTGTTTATTTTTATTTTATTATTATTATTATTAAAAATTTAAAAATATTTTATTGATTTATTCACTCTGTGTGTATGTGTGTGTGTGTGTGTGTACTTGTGTGTGTGCGTGTGTGTGTGACACTGTGTGCCCCTGTGGAAGACCAAGAGTGATTTCGGGAATCATCCTGGATTGCTTTACCTCTTTGCTTTACTCTGGATTTCCCAGGCTGCTGCTGTTTCTACTTGGTGTTTTTACATGGGACCTGAGATCCAAACTCAGGAACTTCTGCTTGTGAGGCAGAGTATTAACCCCTGAGACATCTCTCCAGCCCCCTCCCCCTTTAGTTTACAAGCATATTGAGCATTCATCTGTGCTTCCCTCCACCCCCTTCCCTCCCATCCTCCCCCTTTTCATCAATCCATCCCACTCTCTCCCATTTTCCTGCCTCTCTGCTTCTCTGGACCCCAAGGTTCCCTTTGGCTTGTCTACTCTTGTGGCATAAAAGTTGCCTCTCTTCGGGCCCCCTCGCTTATAGGAGCTTTCCCTTCAGTCATCCAATTTAGTTCCTAAGATTTCCACTGTATATTTTTCTCTCTCTTGAGTTATTTTATAGTCTATGGGGGCGTGTTGGTACGTCAGTCATCATGCAGATCTGGTAAGGACAAGTCTCACTGCAGTGCGTTCCTAGATGCAGCATTTCTGCCTTGAATGGAATGTCTTGTCCAATGGTGAATCTTCCCATCTTTAGGTTCTTACAGTCTCACCACCCCCTCTTCCTAGAGGTTCCCAAAGCCTTAGGATGGGGAGAGATTAGGTTGGCCTGATTCTGGTGAACCTTGCTAGGTTGCTGGCACACTGCACTATGGCTGGCCATTGCTGTTCACTGCTGTGCTGGTGCCCTAGGCTTCATCCTGTCAGGGTGCTGAGATCCTCTACCTCTGTTGTAGAAGAAGACTTCTAGGCTGAGTGTTAAGTGTTCTTCAGATCTATGGGTATAATAGCAGCTATTTACAGAGTAGTTTGGTGTATGGTCTCCTACCTATAGGTTCATTGCTGTTTTTCCTATTGACTTATTTCCTTCTCTTTTTTAGGTTCTTGTTCTAGTTAACAGTAACAGGAATGTGTTCCATTCTGACAAGAGGGTCTTGAGTCCATTCAAAAAGTTGTTGGTTGTCTCTTTGATACTCACACCACTATTATACTGATAGTCACCTGTTGCCATGGTGATTTTTATTGCAACTTGCAGATCTCATGAGTTGATGAGGTCTGTGATTATTTCTCTCCCCCAGTAGCTTCTACAGTATTGCTTGATACTATGTAAGCTATTCTGCAAGGAGGAAGCTCTCAGACCAGTTTTAGTTGATATTTTCTGTCCATATTCTGTGACCTATATGTGTTGCATCTTCAGTAATAGGGTCTTTCTGACAGTTTTTTGAAGAGCAACCAAGAGTAATAGCAAAAGCCTAAAATGTTTGAGGGTCTTTGAGACCTCTGTGACCAACATTTTATCTGAAAGTGTCACATTCCTGTTACTTCTAGTAAATTTTTGTCAGTGGGTTCTAAGTGGATCAGCTCAAGGATTTCCCCTTACCCCCCTTTTCTCACTCTATACGGAACTGAGTACTTTGAAGAGAATAGACTGGGGGAATCTCCTAAGCAAGGTTCCCTGCTTCACCTCTCTTCACCTCTCTCTTGTCTCTTTTCTTCTCCTTCCCCACCAAATGTGTCCTAGAAGCCACAATCCTTTCCCACCAAGCAGTCACACCATTTAGAAAGGTCACTCTGGCCCCACCATCCTGAAAATGGGCAGGAGGCCTTTATTCCAGAGAGCTCCTCTCCATGGGTGGCGTCGGGGAGGGCAGACATGCCAAGGTTACATAGACTCCAAACAGGCTTTGCTAACTTGTGATACATTATTACCATTAAATCATGGCTTTATCCACTCAGATTTTTCCACAGCTATCCACTTCTTTCATCTGCTTTAGCACAAAGTCTAGTTTCATCGGGCATTTGAGTCTTAGTACTGAGGCTCCTATGTAACATAAAACTTGGTTAAATAAACTAGTTAGACTCCTGCTTACCTGTCTGTTACAAAATGCCAATCCTACCCTGTGAGGACTGCACTGTTATCAGAAGCTGTATTTTATCAAATATTGTTCATGGATACATCTCCAGAAAAGGTTCTTCTGTCAAGCGTGCACTAAGCTTTGTTTCCTATGGTGACATAATCATTTGTATCATTATTAATTTTTCTTGAGACAGGATCTGGCTGTGGAGTCCCAACTGGCTTGAACTTGGAGTATTCGTCTGCCTCGAGAGCTCTGGGATTATAGGCATGTGCCACCACATCTAGCTTTATTTATTCGTTTTCCTTCCTCCTTCTCTCCTTCTTCTCCTTCTCCTCCTTCTCCTCCTTGTCCTCCTCCTTCTCCTCCTCCAGTATTATGAGAGTGTCTCATGTGGTACAGGATGGTATCAAACTCTATGTTGTGCAAGATGTTCTTCCACAGTTTTTTCTTTCATGTATGTGTCTATGGTGTGTGTGTGTGTGTTGCATGTGGGTGGGTGTACGCACACGAGTGCACCTGAGTGTGTGTGCCCACCCACATGAGGTCCTGAAGGGAGTCCAGGGTATATAGGCCGGGGAAGCTGAGGTGAGAGGATTCTATCCATGCAGCATGGGGGAGCCGGCAGCCATGCCGTGGTGAGCTGCCTGCGAGTGGTTCCTGCTCCTGTAAGTAACCCCAAAATCCCTTGTTTTGTCAAGTAGGAGCTTGGTGTGATCATTACTTTGGTTGGTTGTGGTACTCCTATCTGGTGTGAAAAGACGTCTCCCTAGGAAAAGAACCGACACAGTACCAGGGTTAATTATAGGCAGGCTGCCCAGCTGCCCAGCATTTACGTGGGATCTTGGACCAGAATTCAGGTCTCTCTGTTTGCCAGCAAACGTTTTAACCACTGAGCCACATCCCCAGCCCTGACCTCGTACTTCTAATCCTTCTGATTCCTCCTCTCCAGGGCTTGAATTTCAGACGTGCAGCCACAATTTATGTGATCTGGGTGTAGAACCTAGGACTTTGCGTGTGCTAGGCAAGCACTCTACCAACTGAGTTATACACAGCCCTAAACATCCCTAGTTTTTGCAACACCATTTCCACCTGGCATTTTTTATATGGGATCTGGGGATCCTAACTCAGGTTCTTTGCTTACAAGGCAAAGGCTTTAACACCTGAGCCATCTCCCCAATGCCCTTCCCCCTTTTAAATTGATTTTTCGTGTGTGTGTGTGTGTGTGTGTGTGAGAGAGAGAGAGAGAGAGAGAAGAGAGAGAGAGAGAGAGAGCGCACTGTGTGTCCTTGTGGAGGACCAAGGTGATTTTGGGAATCATCCTGGATTGCTTCTACCTCCTTTTTGCTTTACTCTGGGATTTCCCAGGCTTTTCCCACCAGGGCCCCGAAGTGCAGGCCACTGCCATTTCTGCCTGGCATTTTTATGTGAAACCTGGGATCTAACCCACGACCTTCTACTTTCGAGGCAGAGTCTTAATCCCTGAGCCATCTTTCCAGCCTGGTTTTTTATTTTTAAACATCTCTTTCTGTACATGGAATATTAGACCCTGCCATATGACTTTTTTTGATTCCAGTATTTTGTTTAACTTTTGATATTGTTAGTGGAGTGTTTTGCTCTGTGAAAGTTGGAAATGTTTTTACAGCTTTAGTGTTTATATGACCTTTTCCTCTATGGCTTCTGGGTTTTGAGTTATGCCTAAATATTTGCTCACATATCATTTCAGTATTTTGATAGTTTTGTTTTTAACATTTTTAAATCTTTAACTCATCTGGAATCTATTTTGGTACAAGGAACCTCATTGCTCTTATATTGGGTCCATGTGTCAAAAAATCATAACTCTCACCTCAAACGGGGTAAGAGATAGTTTATTCTGAGCCCAAATATGAGTGAGCATAGCCCAGAAACACAAGTTCAGGTTACCCCGAAATTCCATGTTCCAACCTGAAAACAGTTTTGCAAACTTTTATAGGAATCATAAATCAAGACATTTTCTAATTACATTGGTAGAAACATTGGGTGATTGAGTGGGTTAGATAGATAGTAAAGAGGAGAAATCTTTGTTATCGGTCTTGATTGCTCTCTTATGACATTCTTAGCCTTTTGCCTGTTGGAAGCTGGTGGTCTGAGTTGATTCCTTCCTAGAGGTGTCACCTGACAGGCACAGGGATGTTAGGTTAGACCCAGAGCCCTGAGAGGCAGCATCTCTCCAGGGACTTCCTCCCACGGGGGCAAAGAAGAAAGGCAGTGAATTTGCTTCTGGACTGCAGTCTGCTGTATAGCTGGAAACCCCGACCAAAGGAACCATCAAGAGTCCTTGGGAGCGAGGTCTAAAAAAGAAGAAAATACTTGAGAAGCCAGATTTCCCATTAGAAAAAAATCGAGAATGACGACATGTGGTGAAGGGGCTGGCATTTGAAGAAACTGCTGAAAATGGCATAACTTTCGTACGTGGGCTGTTAGCTGTGGCTCCAGGCTAGGAAAGAAAAAGGAATGTAAAGAAGATATCCCGATGTGGAAATGACTGAAATCACAAGGCTGGCTTTACTTCTGCTTTAAGAAGCTATAAGTGGAATGGCTTAACTTCTCTTACAGTGTTGTGAATGGTGTTCTTTACCCTTTTTTTTTCCCCCACATTTTATTTTTTTTCTTAATCATACAAACTCAGTAGGTACCCCCTCCTCTCCCTCCTCACTCTTCTTCCCTATCGTCCCACATTGTACTCTCCCCCCCTCACCCCTTCCTTTTATCCCCTCCCTCCCTCTCCCTCGCCCAATGCCTCCCCCTCCCTCCCTCCAAGTTTTCCACCCTAGTAAGAATTCAGGACTCAGTGGCATAGTCTGGGGGCGCCTCTTGGGTTCCCCCTTAGTATGGGAACTCTGACTGTTTAATCCCTTGCCTCTAAGGATCCTACTTTCTGGAGTCTTCTCCCCTGTGATCCATGCTACACTTTGGGGGGTCATTGACATGTCAGCCATTGTGCAGGTTAGGCAAAGTCCAATCCTGCTGCAACCCTGACTTGTGTGGAGTATCTTGCATATTGTTGGTCCTCCCCATCTTCAGGCTCTTATAATCTTGTCGCCCCCCTCTTTCCCCAAGGTTCCTTGAACTTTAGGATGGGAAGAGATTTGGCTGGTCTGGTTCCAGGTAAATAATATAGGGTCTTTGGCATTCTGAATTATGTTGGTTGTTGTTTTCAGAAACTTTACCATGTTGAAAACAACTAAGTCCCTGAAAATTAGCATGCTGGTTAAGACACAAAAGAAATGAGAAATGTTTTATTTTTGCATAACCAACAAAAAGAGTTCTTCCAGCAGAAAGTCAGGACTTGAGGTTTCCTAATGCCCCTTTCAGTTCAGTTTTCCTCAGGGCTCAAAGGTTGTGACTAGGTGTGAGAACACAGGAGCCCCTCCCTCCTCCGAATGAAACGTGTTGTTGATTCAAACTCTTTCCCATGCAAGCACACCTCTAATGCCTTAACTTTTGTGTAGCACATAGTTTTATTAGATAATTTCACACATGAATGCAATGAATTCATATCATTTTCACCCCTTGCTATACCAATCCTACTCCTTCCTTTCTCCAATACAAGCTTCCTTCTTCCTGCCAGTCTTCCTCCTACTGTGTGTGTGTGTGTGTGTGTGTGTGTGTGCATGCTTGTGTGTCTCAGTTTCATTTGAGCTATCTGTACTGGCATGTACTGAACAATGGTTGTCTCTTGTACCACTCTCTTCCTTCCATGAATGGCCCACAACTCCACATCTCCCAGGGATGAACCTTGAGGGGAGTTGGATTCACCTCTCAAACCTGCAGGACTGATTTTGATTACCCAAAGCTAAGGCGAAGGGGAGAACTGATTCCTAAGTCATCTCCTGACCTCCACCTATGGACCATGGCACTCATCTCTCTCTGTCTCCCATAAATGAATAAAGAAAAAGAAATTCTCAGGCTGGAGAGATGGTTCAGGGGTTAAGACTCTGCCTCGAAAGCAGAGGTCCTGAATTCAGATCCCACATAAAAACTCCATGTGGAAATGGTGGCGGCCTGTACTTCTTGCCTAGTGGGTGGAGCCCGGAAATCCCAGAGTGAAGCAAAAAGGAGATAGAAGCAATCCAGGATTATTCTCTAAGTCACTCTTGGTCCTTCACATGGACACACAGTGTTCTCTGATACATGCACACATACAAAATAAAAAGTTTAAAAAAAAAAAAAACTTGCTGGGACATGGAGATGTATCAGTGGACACAGTGAGGAAAGTATTCCCACAGTTGGGATTAACTGTCAATAATCTCTCAGGGAGGTGGGGGCCTCTTTTTTTAAATTTTTTTTATTATTTATTATGTATTCAATTGTGCATGTATGTGTGTATGCGCGAGTGTGTAGAACCACGGGCGAATTTGGGAACCACCATGGATGCCTCCATCTCCTGTTTACTCTGCCCTGGGACTCACAGGCTCCGCCCTACCAGGACCAGAAACTCAGGTCACTCCCGCTTCCACCTGGCGTCTATACATGGAGTCTAGGATCCGAACTCAGAAACTTCCGCCTGAAGGCAGAGGCTTAACCCCTGAGCCACCTCTCCAGCCCAGTGGGGGCCTCTTGAGAGCCTCCCCTTCCATGGTGAAATGTTGATAGGACAAATCTGCCAGGTTTTAAGATTGAGTAAGTAGACACAGTTGCATGAGTTCTTGTGCACATCAGCCCTGTCCTGTCCAGAAGAAAACCATCTGGAAGCACCATTTCCTGCCCTAAAGATTGTTACTGTGTCTTTTTTTTTTTTTTTTTTTGGTGTGTGCACATGTGGGTGTGTAATCCCAGCACTCTGAAGCCTAAAACAGGATCAGTGTTCAAAGTTAGCTTGTGCTACATACTCTCCAAAAACAAATATTTTTTTGAGATGGCAGATTCGAAGCTATTTGGATCTAACAGACTGCTTTAGAACCACTGGTCATTTTTTATTCATCATAATCAACACATTCCTGAGTTTTTTTTCAGCTAAGTATAAATTTCCATCTCTTTCTATTTCTTTTTTTTTTCCCCCAGGGTGGAGGGTAGGAGGGTTGAGAAAAGATCTCTTATAGTCTAAGCTGGCCTAAAAATTCAAGAAAGTGACCTTGAACTCTTGACCTTCCTTCCTTTGCTTTCCCATTACAGGAACATGTACTGTGTTCAGTCCTTTACCTACTTTCAACGCTTCAGTATGTACTAATAGAATGAAGAAATCTTTCTCTATCTGTTGTGACCCTTGGCAGAATTTTTGAAAATAGTTGGGCAGCTATTTCCACAGAATAAGATTGAACAGAATGTTCTATGTGCAGTCTATCTTATGATCTCACCAGAACCTTCTGGAGATTGGCTTAATTTAGTTACACTATGTAATTGATAACACTTAATACATGTCCCATGTATCCAATATTTCAAAGCCAGGCATGGTGGCCTATGCCTGCACTGAGGAAGCTGAGACAGGGAGATTGCTATGAACTCCACGTGAGCCTGGGCCGCATTGTAAGACTCTTGTCTCTGCCATCCAAACGTTTATCATTATACCCACAGATTAGAGAAGTCCTCAGCATGTGATCAAGAAGCAATGAGCAATGTTTAACGCAGAGAATCACAACTGGCCAAAAAGCAGAGAATAAATGACTGTGGACTGCTCAGCTCCAAACTGGACGTCAAAAATCCAACCCCCTTTTCCCTGCCTCAGTCTCACAGGCCTCAGGAAACCTGCGGAAAAGGGATGAGTAAGAATGTAAAAGCTTGCAGGTGGGAGCTGTAGCCAGACAGTAAGTATCCTCTGGTCATAGAAGGGCTGCTGCACCCAAAAGCTCGCAGTAGTGATGTCCATTTCTACAAGATCTGCACAGTAGTCGGCCTGTCAGCATTTCACCTTGGGTGAGGGAAGATCTCAAGAAACAATACTTAAGGCTACTTAAAGCTCATACCAGACAAAAGAAGGGAGACTTCTTTACTTGATGATTTACCCACTGATTAAATCATCCCAAGTACTCAGGCACGTCCCAAAACAGGTGTCCCAGTTGAAACCCAGTGAGCACATGCAAAAAGATGTGAAAGTAGGAGCTGAGACTGGCTAGAAAGAAAGAGGGGGTAGAACTGGATAGTAAGAGATAAAAACACATAATTTCATTGTATTCATGTTTGAAAGTCAAAGAATAAAAAATAAAAAAAAACAAAAACCTAAGAGTATTTGTGTTCAGTAAGAGTAAAAACCTAACAAAAACAAAGCCTAAGAGTATTTGTGTTCAGTAAGACAGTGGCCCAGTAACAAATGCGAGTTTATTATTCAAATGATCTCACAACGTCAACATCAAGCTAAGAAAATATACAATATGCGGACTTCCTCATGGCCGAGTCAGTCTTTCATACATAAACAAAAGTCCTCAATGATGCAGAACATTTCATCTTTACGTGGTAAAGACGGGGGCAAAGGCAAAGCCAAGGCCTCCCTCCCTGGCAGAATGAAGGGCCGACATGAGGCAGGCTGGGTCACGTGCCATGTGGGCTGTGCGCTCTCTTCACTTCTGCAAGACTCAGATTCCTGGTTTCCAATATTCTTCCAGATTTAACAGGACAAGATAAAAGCACAATTCAAACCTCACAGTTGTAAAAAGCATGCTTTTCACTTGACATCGATATATTTCCCTCTCCAATAGTATTTGCAATTTGAAAGGAAATTGTATATTTCTGTCTCTGAAGGTTTTCACACTCAGGAATTGTGGGGTTCTCCATTGAACCATGAGAACTGCTGGATTGTGGGGTTTATGTTTGTCATATCGGTACAGGGTGGGAGTATGGTGACCCTGTAAGAGTTTAAGTATGGGAAAGTATTTTAGAAACTGGGTCTTGTTTTGTATGTGTCAGGGACAAAATTTAGAATAATCACTCTACTTATGAAACAGACTTCTTTTTGCCAATTTGCATGTGGAGGAGAGGGTGGGGGAGATTATTTTTTTCAGTTTAAGTAAGCTTGTAACTTCTTGAGAGCTCTAGGTAAAATACTGGTTTGTTATTCAGTCTTTTACAGAATGGTAAACAAAATTTTTTTTGTCCATTCACAAAAAAAAAAAAAAAAAAAAAAACCCAAAGTAGTTTGTTGCTTAATAACCAAATGGGACATCTGTTCAGACAGACGTTTTAGTTGAGAGAGATGTAAACATCGTTCTACGTTCTCAAATAATGGTTATTTTTTCTTGTCTGGGAGGCTGAGCCACAGTTTACATAGATTAGAGGAAAGTCTGGAAAATTAAGGAAAAAAAAAAGACATAAATGCAGATAAAAGTAGTAAAATAAAGTCAGCCGGCAGTCATTTTAGTCACTGTTTACAAGGCTTCTGTGCTTCGCCCGGTGGCTCACATGCAGGTCACCTGCGTGACTCCTTCTTCCTGATCCAACTGTCCGTCCTCCAGTTCCCGCAGGACGCTGTCGCTGCTGCTGAACCCCAAGAAGCTGCGGCCCTGTGCCGGCCTCTCCTCCTTGGCCCAGCATTCTCTGGTGGGAGAGAGGAGGCCCTCCTCTGGCGGCCCCTGGGCCTCCGCTAGTGGGGATGCACCTGTGTCTGGGCCCACGCTCTGGTTGCTGACTTTGCTCCTGGCTTCGCCTTTCAGCAGCCGACCCGCTTTCCTCTGAAACACAAGCGACAGCAAGGGGGTGAGAGGAGAGCCCCTCCAGCCCCCGCCCCCACCCCTGTGCTTCAGGTCTTCCCTCGCCCTGCTTCTCTCGAAGACCCTCCCGGTCATCCTGGGACTGGGCTCCGGCTCCGGGATGCGCAGACCCTGGGCTCCATCTCTTCATGCACTTGCTCAGTGGGCTCATCACTCCTGCCCTGTCTCTGCCAGTTCCTGGCCCATCCCTCTCACTACAAGTGGGCTGTGTGGACCTTCTGAGAAGAGCGAGTTACACTCACGCTGCAGTCAGCCTACATGGTTGCTGATAAATCACCATCAATGGCTTAAGGGAACAAGGGGTTTATTTTCTCTTATGATTCCTGGTTACAGTTGTTTGTCCATCTTAGCAGGAGAGCTCACACCAGCACCAGGACCAGGGGAACTGGCCACAGCATCTCTACATAACCCCCGAGAGAGGGAGGATCCTTACTTGCCAGACCAGCATGTCTGGCCAAGTGTACACAAGGATGCCAACTTTCTCAACCAACTCTCTGTATTTTATTCTAGGGCTTAGACCCACCCATCATGGGCTGGGCCTTCTCTATCAGCTAGACAATCTCCTGCAGGTTTGCTCTGGGTTTAACTCAACCATTAATTCTCTACAAATGTGCCTAGAGCTCAAACTCTCAACTGTCAAGTTGACACCTGTACCCAACTATGACAACTCATACTAGGCAAGTTATCATAAGAACACATTTTTCTTTTTATCTGGGATCTAGGCAGCACAGGCAGCATGGTGGGGAGGGGAGTTTCCTGGAAGAGTCAGACTGAGTTTATCTTATATGAATATGTGGAATGTTTTGGGGGCCCTAACAGACCCCCCCTTTTTTTTTTGTCCTGCTACAAACTGCTTCTCCTGACAGTTTATTTTCCCCAACGATTTAACCTGACCATCTGTCAGACACAAGCTGTGCATATTTTGCGGATAGATCGTTACTGAAGGTTGCACTGTCCTTGTTCAAAATAAAGAGCACATGGACTCTGCCAAGTAAGCTTAGGTGAAAACAATACGGATAAATGTATAAACTACTTTCATACTTTTCCTGTTGCTGTGCTAAAATACACTGACAAAAGCGAGTTAGGAGAGACAGGGCTCCTATTAATTTTGGCTCATGATTCAAGGTACAGTCAGTCCATCGTGGGGGAATGTTCTGGGGACAGGAGCTTGAGACAGGTGGTCACATGTCATCCACAGTCAGGAAACAGAGTGAGGAATGTCTACATTCAGTTAGCTCTGTGCTTTTTATGTGGTCCAGGATACAAGCCCACCTACTTTTAGGGTAGTTCTTCCCACCTCAATTAACTAAATCTAAATAATCCTCACAAGGAGCTTATCCCTCAGCACCTGTTAATAATCCACACTAGCCATCACCCTATGCCTTCTGTCACGGGTAGGAAAATGGCTGAAATTTGAGATTATATAAATGATATAAATGAGGCTCAGGAAGACAAGTACCATATTCTTACTATGTAGAACATGAAAAATTTGTTTCAAAGAAGTTGTGAGTTGAAAGTTGGGGGGAGTCCATCCTGGAGCTCAGGGACATTTGCGGAAGAGGGGGCGGTAAGATTGTAAGAGCAAAAGGATGGGAGGAGCAACGATCTGCAAGATTCTCAACAATAGTTGGGGCCAAAGCAATCGTAATGGGACTTTGCATGCCCTGCGCAATGTCCAGCGCGCACTGTTGACCTCATAAAGTCTAGCATCTGTTAAGGGCACCGAGACCCCTGGAGGCAAGGGATTGACAGCCATAGTAGTGATCTTATGCTTAAGGGGAACAAGAGAAAGGGCTTATGGAAATGCCACTGGGTCCTTATATGTCATCGGAGAGGAGGACCCAATGAAGAGTTAGGCGTATACAATAAAGGACTCTCTGGGAATTGGGGGGGAGGCACTGGGGGAAGGGGAGGGGGAGGAGGGGGGAGGGAGGGAACTGGTAAAAAATTTTAAAATGTATAATTAAATTTTTTAATAAAAAAAAAAAAGAAAAAAAAAAAGAAAGTTGGGGGGAGTTATCTTAAATAAAAAACATTAGCCATTAGCAACATTTTTCCATGCTGATCATTTAATAAATAATTAGTTATAAGCTGTTCCAATAAAAAAGATCAGTAAAGAATGGCTTACATACAGTAGATGGGTTTCTCATTATGAAAAATTCCAAATATATAGAAAGTTTAAAAGACAGTAAAATAAGTATCCATATGCCCATCACATGATTAAATACTTGTTAATATTGTTCCCTACTTGCTTTATAGGTGTGTGTGGTTTGGAAGATCAAAAATCATTGATAGATTACATTCCTGTATAATAATTGAAAGTCATTTTAGCTGTAGTAAATAGAGGGCCATTTGGAGTTTTTGGATTTTTCTTCAGTAGTTTAATGATCTCATATTGAAAGGAAAGCACTCCTGTGAAAATAGCACTAGCATCTCATGTTACCACATGCACATGTGTTTTTAAACCCAATCTTGAAAGCCCTGTGGTATGTGCTAACATTATCCATATTTTATGATGAGTCCCAGAGACATGGAGGCTCAGAAATGGAGGCTGGATTTTCTGTGTTTCCTACCTCCATCCTTCAAAGTCTTTTCTTAGTCAGTTGTCTACTGAGACCTTCATGGATGGAACCCTATTCTGAGCCACTAGAAACCAAACACTTTTGACTGACCTTTGTCTGTAAATGCTTATCAAAGAAAGCTGATTTTTTAAAAAATATATTTTATTCATTTTATATGTGTGTGTGTGTGTGTGTGTGTGTGTGCGTGTGTATGTGTGTGTGTGTGTGTATCAGAGGGCACTGTGTGTCCTTGTGGAGGACCAAGGGTAACTTCGGGAATCATCCTGGATTGCTTCTACCTCCTTCTTGCTTCACTCTGAGATTTCCCAGACTCTGCCCACCAGGGCCGCCATTTCCACCTGGTGTTTTTATGTGGGACTTGGGATCCGAACTCAGACCTTCTGCTTGTGAGACAGAGTCTTAACCCCTGAGCCATTTCTCCAGTCCATGGGCTGATATTTTAAAAAACTGAAATAGAGACTTTCAGGTAATTAAAAAAATCTGAGTTTCATTTGACTCTTTAGAATAAATGAAAAATTAAGAAAGACCTTGAAAGAAAAAATATTCAAAGGAATATTTAACTGGTGCAGGTAGAATTTTTTTTGAAATAATGTTTTATATAGCCCAGAATGGCCTTGAACTCCCGACCTCCCAAGTGCTGGGGTTACAGGTGTGCAGTACCATGCCTGCTTTTGGATCAGAATCTTTTATCCTATCCAGCATAGCTATCATTTCCTTGAATCCATTTTGAGTCTTCTCCCAAAAATAAGGTAGAATAAGAATGAACCAAAGGAACAGAAAGAAGAACAGAGCCCAGTGAAACCTTAGGAAGAGAAAGCTAATTAAGAGTTATATTTTCTAAGAATTTAATTTCTCAAGAAAGTCTTCAGGAAGAACAAGACATAGAAAATGCCATGTAACTTATGAACAAAATGATCTTTCGAAGTCGAAATTTTATTTATGTACTTTATAGGCTGACTTTAAGCCCTTGGGCTCAGGTGCCTCTCCTGCCTTAGTCTCTTGAAGTAGCAGGGACTAAGCCACACCCAGATTGGGATTTTACTCCTTAAATGATTGGGTTAAAGTGACATGTGGAGGATCAGCCCTGGTAACACAGAGAGTTATGCGATCACAGTCAGGACACAAAACGTCCCTTTGTTCCCAGAGCTCTGCTGTATCTCCATTGCACTGCCCACCCACTCCTGAGCCTGACGGCCACTGATCTGCTGTCCACACATTTTAAGGATCTGACAGAAATGCAAGAATTCAGTCCGTGACCCTTTGAAACTGGCTTCTTTTACTCAGCATAGCACCTGAGAGACTAGGTTTATTGTTTGCTCTCCTAACTCACTTCTTTTTATTTGTGAGTAGGGAGGGCTTAATTGTATGTTACCAGGGAGTATCCATCCACCTACTGAGGCCATTTGGACTCCCCCCACCCCCATTTGGGGAGATTATGACTAGAACTGCTATAAATATTTGTGTAGTGTTTTTCTTTGTGGACATAATTTGTGTTTAAGGTAAACACTTAAGAGAGAGATTGCTGAGCCATATGGCGTGTGTTTAAAGTCTTAAGCTGCCAGACTACCTTCTAGAGTGGCCACACTGTCTGCTCTTCTACCAGCAGTGAACCGGGTGCTTGCTCTTCAGCCTCACCAGCCCTTGGTACTTGCTAGATTATTCTAATTCTTCTTCTCTTCTATTTCTAGCCATTCTAACAGATGTGCCTGGCATCTCAGGTTCATTTGCACTTCCCCGAAGGCTACACATTTAAATATCTTTTCATTATTCCATTATTTCTCATCGGTAAGGTATCCAGTCTCTTAACTATATACATCTTTGCACATTCAATTTTTTGGTATTTAAATTTTGGAGTTCTTTAGAGAGTCTAGAAAGCAATTCCTTGTGACATATGATATGCAGCTGGCGAAGATTTTTTTTTCATTCTGTACGTCATATCTGCTGAGTGTTTTCCTTTGCTACAGCGAAGCATTGTAATTTCTGTCAGTCCATCAATTGCTGGGATTACTTCCTGTGTTGCTGGGGTCCTTTCTAGAAAGGACTTATCTGTGCCTAGATCTTGAAGCACTTTATGCTTTTCCTGTAGCAGTTGCAGAATTTTAAGCTTCAAGTAAGATTTTTGACACATTTTGAATTGGTTTTTGAGTCACTGCATAGAAGCCCGAAATTTTATGTGGGACCTGGGAATCTAAACTCTGGTGTTTTGCTTGCATAGCAAGCTCTTCAACCACTGAGACATCTCCCAACCTGTATTTCTTTTCTTACATGTTGGTTTAGAAGACTGTATTTCCCAATCTGTGCTCACATTTGGAGTTTCCGTGAAAGTTTAAGGATTAAATGCTTTAGTATCATATCATATTCATAAAATCAAAAGCGATGAATTTTACTCACTTCTGGGGTCTGAGTAGCTGAATTCCACATAACTGGTCTCTGAAGGAATACGACCTGTTTTGTAGCTAAATTCCCTTCACTGGAAATTAAAACAACAGGATTAGTATTTGTGAATTAGTGCTTTTCTTTTTTTTTAATTCTAGAGAAATTTTATTTTCTTTTTCATTAATTTTTAACGTTAGCACACCAAGTAATCAGCTTCATTATGGCATTCATACATGTGAGTCATTATACTTTGCTTTAGTGAATTAGCTTTCCTCATTTATATTCTCTCTTGGCTAGAATGAGCCACATATATCCTTTTTGGAATTATCGTCTGATCCCCAAATAATAGCAAAATGTGATTCTACATAAGTTGCAAAATAAGAAAAGTCATCCCATTAAGAATTTAATTTAAAAAGAAAAAGAAAAAACCCCTCTGAAACCAGAATCTGGCCATTTTGAAAGGAAACAACTTTCATTAAAGCCTCACCCTCCCAGGGTGGTTTTCTCATTACTTTGTTTCCCGCTTAGTTTTTCTGACATGCGCACTTCTGTGTGTCTGTAACCACATATTTTGTTTTTGTTCCTATTCTTTCCAATGAGCTCTCTTTCGCCCCACCCCCGCTCCGCCGGTCGGGACGCGTAGGCGAGATCCAGCCGGGCCTCAACGCGCGCTCTAGGACCCCAGGTCAGCCCACGGGGACCCGGCTCCGACTCCCGCCATCCAGCCGGAGCCGCGCGGGGGCCCAGGGAACGAGGAGCACCTCCCCCTGCGCCCGGGCCCCGCCCCAGCTGCCCTCGGGTTAAATAGCTCCACGCCGACGCGCGCAGCCTCCCTCTTTCGCCCCACCCCCCGCTCCGCCGGTCCGGACGCGTAGGCGAGATCCAGCCGGGCCTCAACGCGCGCTCTAGGACCCCAGGTCAGCCCACGGGGACCCGGCTCCGACTCCCGCCATCCAGCCGGAGCCGCGCGGGGGCCCAGGGAACGAGGAGCACCTCCCCCTGCGCCCGGGCCCCGCCCCAGCTGCCCTCGGGTTAAATAGCTCCACGCCGACGCGCGCAGCCTCCCTCTTTCGCCCCACCCCCGCTCCGCCGGTCGGGACGCGTAGGCGAGATCCAGCCGGGCCTCAACGCGCGCTCTAGGACCCCAGGTCAGCCCACGGGGACCCGGCTCCGACTCCCGCCATCCAGCCGGAGCCGCGCGGGGGCCCAGGGAACGAGGAGCACCTCCCCCTGCGCCCATCCTCCCTTTTCGCCCCACCCCGCTCCGCCAGTCGGGACACGCACGCGGTCCACCCGGGCCTCACCCCGCTCCCTAGGTAAGTCCCCGTTCAGGCCCCGCCCACCAGTACCCCAGGCCAAATAATTCAGTTTAGTGAAATTGAGAGATCTTAAGAGTTAAAATGACAATGCCAAAGTCAAAGTGCAAATCCATGAGAAGCAACACTCAAGTAAACAAATCTCCCACTGAAGAAATTAATCCCATAATGTTAGACCCCAAAAAGAACAAACCCGCGGAAAAAGGCCAAGAAAGCCTGACCCAGGATAACGACTTTCAAAATATGATCATTACCATGTTCAATACTATGAAAGAGGAAATCCGGGAGGAATTACATAATCGAATCAATCGCTTTGAAGAGGAACACAACAGACATCTGGAGGAGTTGAGAAAAACAGTGCAAGAAACAAAAAGCGGCATAGAACAGTTAAAACAAACTCAAGCAGAGTTTAAAACTGAGCTAAAAGACAAGTTATCTTCAACCCAGAACGCCACAGAGAGTCTTATCAACAGAACTAATGAAGCAGAAAACAGAATTTCAGACCTTGAAGATAAAGTGGGAGTACTAGCCAGCTCAATGGAAGAGGTTGTTAAAGCCAAAAAGATACTTGAGAGAAATATCCAAGAGATATGGGACACCCTGAAGAAGCCTAACATGCGTATTCATGGAATACCGGAGCAAGAATCTCAAAATACCACCCCTGAGGAAATTTTTCAAACGATCATCAAGGAAAACTTTCCTCATCTAAAGAAAGAGAGGCCCATTCATATACAAGAGGCATTCCGCACCCCAAACAGATACGACCAAACTAGAAGCACACCGCGGCAAATAATAGTTAAAACACTCCACATTCAAGATAAAGAACTGGTGCTGAGAGCTTCAAGGGAGAAAAAACAAGTCACTTTTAAAGGCAAACCTATTAAAATAACAAATGACTTCTCAGTCGAAACAGTAAAAGCAAGAAGAGCTTGGAGAGACATACTTCAAGTATTGAATGAGCAAAAATGTCAACCCAGGCTGATTTACCCTGCAAAACTATCAGTCATGATCGAGGGAGAAAGAAAAATTTTCCAGCACAAAGACAACTTTAAGGGATACATGGCCACCAAACCAGGCCTTCAAAAACTGCTAGAAATGATACTCAAGCGTGAAGAAAAAAACAGGCATATCCAGGAGAACAGAAGGCAAATATAACACCATTAAAAGTGAAGCAATATACTTATAAAAGCTACTAAACATAATAAATGTCTGGAATTAACAATAGTTTCTCCATTATAACACTAAATGTTAATGGACTTAATTCACCGATCAAGAGACACAGATTACAAACTTGGATTAAAAATCACAATCCATCAATCTGCTGCCTGCAGGAAACCCATCTCACCACAAAAGATAGGCACGCTCTAAAAATAAAAGGCTGGTCAACAATTCTACAAGCAAATGGAAGCAGAAAACAGGCAGGGGTAGCCATTATGCTATCAGACAAAGTGGATTTCAAACCAAAAAAAATTATAAGAGACACGGATGGATACTACATTTTAGTCAGAGGTACAATTCACCAGGAAGACTTCACAATACTGAACATATATGCACCCAATACGGGCCCCTCCACATTCATTAAGAAAACCCTACAGCGTCTAAAGCAAGAAATCAACCCCCAAACGATAATTCTTGGGGACTTCAACACCGCCCTCTCTACATGGGATAGATCAACAGGTCAAAAGCTTAACAGAGACACTTTGGAACTTAATCAAACCCTGAAAGAAATGGACCTCACAGATCTCTATCGAACTTTTCACCCACGCACCAAAGAATACACATTTTTCTCAGCAGCACACGGAACTTTCTCCAAAATAGATCACATATTGGGCCACAAAATGAATCTACACATGTACAAGAAAGTTGAAATTCTAACCTGTGCCCTATCAGACCACCACGGCCTAAAGCTGGACATCCACAACACATCAAACAAGAGAAAATACACTAACTCCTGGAAACTTAACACTATGATGCTGAATGAGAACTGGATTCAGGAAGAAATTAAAAAGGAAATTCAAGATTTCCTGAAAGTGAATGATAACGAAAATACAACTTACCAAAATCTCTGGGACACAATGAAAGCTGTTCTAAGAGGTAAGTTCATAGCTCTTAATGCCCACATCAAAAAAATGGAAACATCAGAAATAAACAACTTAACAATGCAGCTTAAAGCTTTAGAGAAACTAGAGCAATCTGATCCCAAAAGCAGTAGAAGAGAAGAGATTAGCAAAATAAGGGGAGAAATATCTGAAATCGAGACTAAGAAAACGATAGAAAAAATCAACAAATCGAAAAGCTGGTTCTTTGAAAAAATCAACAAGATTGATACACCCCTAGCTAAACTAACCAAAAGCAAGAGAGAGAAAACCCAAATTAACAAAATTAGAAATGAACATGGAGTTATCACTACGGATACCCAAGAAATCCAGAGAATTATAACATCATATTTCAAAAACTTATACTCTGTGAAGTTTGACAACACAAAAGAGATGGATGAATTTCTAAGTAAACACAACTTACCTAAATTGAATCAGGAAGTTGTGAATTACTTAAATAGTCCTATAACATATAAGGAAATTGAGGAAGTAATCTCGAATCTTCCCACCAAAAAATGTCCTGGACCAGATGGATTCAGCACAGAGTTCTACAAGACATTTAAGGAGTTAATAACACCAATACTCCTTAAACTGTTCCACCAAATAGCAAAGGAAGGAACACTACCAAATTCCTTCTATGAAGCTAATATCGTTTTAATCCCAAAACCTAATAAAGATTCACTTAAAAAAGAAAACTATAGGCCGATCTCCCTGATGAACACAGATGCAAAGATTCTCAACAAAGTCTTAGCAAATCGGATTCAAAAACATATTAAAAAGATCATTCATGGGGACCAAGTAGGCTTCATCCCCGGCACACAAGGTTGGTTCAACATACGCAAATCAATAAATGTAATTCATCATGTAAACCAGTCCAAAGTCCAAGACCACATGATACTCTCGATAGATGCAGAAAAAGCTTTTGACAAGATCCAACAGCCTTTTATGATCAAAACGCTAGAGACAGTAGGAATGGAAGGAACTTTTATCAATATAATAAAAGCTGTATACAACAAGCCCACAGCAAGGATTATGCTCAATGGGGAACAATTGGAAGCATTCCCACTTCGATCAGGAACAAGACAAGGCTGTCCACTCTCACCACTTCTATTCAATATTGTACTTGAAGTCTTAGCCGAAGCCATAAGACAAGAAAGGGACATAAGAGGGATTCAAATTGGCAAGGAAGAAGTCAAGCTATCTCTATTTGCAGATGACATGATCTTATACCTGAGTGATCCCAAAAACTCCACCAGGAAGCTCCTGGAACTAATTGAGAAGTTCAGCAGGGTGGCAGGATACAAAATAAATGTGCAAAAATCAGAGGCCTTCCTATATGCCCAGAATGAAAGAAGTGAAAAAGCCTTGAGAGAAACCATGCCATTTACTATAACCCCTAAAAAAATGAAATACCTTGGTATAAACCTAACTAAGGAGGTAAAAGACCTTTACAATGAAAACTTTAAAACCCTAAAGAAAGAAATTGCAGAAGACACCAGAAGGTGGAAAGACCTCCCTTGTTCCTGGATTGGCAGAATCAACATTGTAAAAATGACCATCCTACCAAAGGCAATATACAGATTCAATGCTATACCAATCAAAATCCCAAAGCAATTCTTCAAAGAAGTTGACCAAACAATCCCAATGAGCTCCCTTTTCTTTGTACACTGTGATAATATTTTTAATGGCTGTGTAAGATCTTCAAAGAATTGAGGCGCAAAAATATCTTGTTTCTTTTACTTTTGGAAAATTAGTTTCCTGCTAGTTGCAACTCAGACCATGATAACAATGTGTATCCTTCCTCTTATGAATTATTTCCTTGAGGTAGATTCTCAGCAGTGGGATTATTGGGTCAAAAAATACGATTTAAACTTCTTGGTAAGCGTTGTCAAACTTATGTGATCAAAAGAGACTGATGTGGGGTCCACATGGGAGAAATTTCTATTTTCTGCTGAGAGATTTTAGCCCTGGCCAGTTCCATTTTCAGATGGCTCTTTGTAGTCAGTCACTCAGTATTCTCCTTATTTAGCTATCATCGTGGCAAATTACCCCTTGCCAAAGTCGACGTAGGGTTTGTATTCCTCTGAAGTGCTTTCCAGTCTCCACAGATTTATGAGGAGGAGTGTCTGTAGCTAATGTTGCTCAGTTACGACTTTTATTATGCAAAACCCCCAACAAAACCTTACTATTAGCTGTAATTTATTCTGGGCTCTTTTTCTAGAAAATGAATGCAACACTGAAACTCTGTACATGTCAATTAGACTCTATTTGAAAGTTCCAAAGTTATTGGTACCTCTGAATTTTGAGAAGTATCAACTCCCCCCCAAGATAAATTCGAAGACTTCTCAAAATTCAGAGGTACCAATAACTTTGGAACTTTCAAATAGATTCCAGTTGACATGTACAGAGTTTCAGTGTTGCATTCATTTTCTAGAAAAAAAGCCCTGGATAAAGACAAAACTCTTTTATCTTTGAAAGACTACTTGAAGTCTAATTCCATTTTAGTTTGACTTTATCATCTGTTAAACAAAAGACTTTGTATGATGTAACTTCTGGGAACAATTTAAATCATCAGATAATATTTGTATGGGAAAGGGATTGGCAGGCATACAGGCGGGCTGGGTCTGCACTGAAAAGTGGCAGCTCTGGAACTAGACAGTTTCTGGGTTCAAATCCAAGCTCTCTCACGACACCTAAATTTTAATCAAGGACATTACCTCTTCTGCTAGGTTTCGTATTCAGGACCTTGTGATGAACAAAGAAGGGGAAATCACAAACAGCCTTGTACCTGCCACTAGAGGAGAACAAAGAATATGATTCCCTCCACAGTCTCCATCCACTTATTACAATGTGGGATGCAGTGAAGGGGAAAAGAAGTGTCTTAGAATCAGTATCTTTCAGGGAGCAAATTCAAGGGGAAGAATGTGTAAGAAGGGAGGAGAGATTTCTGAAGCCGTTCAAGGCATGTGATTCAGACAGAGGAACACCTGCCAGAACCAGGCTGAGACGGGAAAATAGGGGATGGCAAAATAGGTATCATGGCTGACTTTGTAGTGAACTCTTTCCAATTAACTATAACATGGGGAAGTCTGAATGCACAAGGGTGAGCTGTCAGCCTACACTAACTTGTGGTGGTCTAGAAAAAGGAAGACCCCACTCTTTGTGTGCTGTGACGAAACCGTGTGCAGTGTGCTATAGAAAATATGCTGTGGAAAAATTTTGACCTTAGACAATCGCTCCTTTGGTTTCTGTAAACTGCTTACACATGAGGATAGTCACTACTTACACATAAAAGATAGACAAAACTTGCTCTCACTATCTGCTGACCACTTGGTTTCATAGGTACGGTCTTGGGTCAGCAGGACCACCACTCAATGTTTCCACCCCTCCCCTCACCCTTATCTGAATTCCAGCTACAACCACAGTCTGAAACTGCCAGCTTGAGTCACTAGCTGGACGGCATGTACCAACTTAGAAATTGCTACAAGAACTGCCCCCTCCCCTTACTCAGGGCTCCATCATGTGGTCCCAAACTCTGATGGAGTCCTGGAGTCCTAAGGCTCCATCTAAGGCTGAACTTGGGTGGAGTCCTAAAGCTTCAGTTCTGTTCAACCCACTTTCAATGAACATCCTTTTCAGCCAAGCTCATTGTCTGTGCCTTGTTGGGTGGACCTCTGAACCCTGTAACACTGATGCTGAAGTGCTTGTGAGCATCCCCTCCACCTCTCTAGACTCCATTTTCCGGGTGGTTGTGACACACAGTAAACTCAGGACCCATCACCAGAAGACTTGCACTTTCAAGTGTCTTTAACAGGTGCTCAGTAAAATTATTTGAAGAACCAAATAATTTTTATGAATAGCTGGTCGGTTACTATGAACAACTAGTTTCTGATCATGGCAAGAGTAGAGGAATGCAGCAGAGTTGAGGTTTGCCAGACCTTTTCTCAGAGAACTTCAGGGATATGTGTGATTTCACTCTCCTTCTCTTTCTTACCTTTTAGGCACATGGCCTTAGGTAGAAATACCTTACAGACTTCGGTTAATTTAAAATGTTAAAATGCCTTAAGATATTAAATATTTTCATTTGCCAGTTGTATCAGTAAGGGGAAAACTTCTTAAGTAAAAAGGTAAAGATTGATGCATTGAGATTTATTTATTTTAGTATAGGGGTGTGTGTGTGTGTGTGGTGCGAGTGTGCACATGCTCATGTGTGCCTGTCTGTGGAGGCCCAAGGGTGACTTTGTAATCATCCTGGATTACTTTATCTCCTTATTGCTTGGCTCTGGATTTTCCCAGGCGCTGCCTTCCAAGGCTGAAAGTACAGGCTGCTGCCATTCTTATCTGGCATTTTTACAAAGGATCTGGGATCTGAACTCAGCTCCTTTTGCTTGAGAGGCAAAGGCTCTAACCACTGAGCAATTTTTCCAGTCCAACATTTGCCCATTTTAAAATTAAAAGCTTTTGCCAATCAAAGGTATCAACAGGTACAGTAGTGTGCATCTGTAATCCCAGTACTTGGGAGCCTGAGCAGGAGGATGGCAAGTTTGCTACACAGTGAGAACCTGTTTCAAAAGCAAGGAAAGGGGGGCTGGAGAGGTGGCTCAGGGGTTAAGCCTCCGCCTTGCAGGCGGAAGGTCCTGAGTTCGGATCCCAGATCCCACGTATAGACGCCAGGCGGAAGCGGGGGCGGCCTGCGCTTCTGGTCCTGGTAGGGCGGAGCCTGTGAATCCCGGGGCAGAAGGAGGTGGAGGTGTCCATGGTGGTTCGCGAATTCGTCCGTGGTTCTACACATACACAGACACACGCGCACACATACACACGCACATGCACACAGTTGAATAAATAATAATAATAATAAAAAAAAGCAAGAAAAGGGTGTTCACTTCGGCAGCACATATACTAAAATTGGAACGACACAGAGAAGATTAGCATAGCCCCTGCACAAGGATGACATGCAAATTTGTGAATTGTTTTACAATTTTTAAAAAAAGGAAGAAAAGGTATCACAGGGCTGATGATAATACAGTGGGCAAATCCCCAATTGTCCTCTGGTTCCTTCACACATGGCCATATATATATATATATATATATACACATACATATATAAAGTATACTTAGTCATATACTTTCTTTGGAGTCAGTCTCTTGTGAAGACCCCGTGTACATGCAAACTTAAGGAGTTTTTTTATTTCTCTTTTGTTTATCAGCTCTTGTATTTGTTAGGTTCCAAGATCGAACCAACAGACTATAGCAGACATTACTAGCTGATAAATTTTTTGAATGAGCTACTCTAGTCCTGGAATCCTTTGCTCAGTGTTTCAAGCAGTTACTATCACCAGGCAGTGCTGATTTGTAGGATGAAGCCCATGTGCTCTTTCTGGGTAGCTGTATCTACTACCAAGGGATTCTCACTTCTCTGATGCTGCATTCAGAAGCTGTTCTTTCCCAATCTCCCTCAGACACCACAGTCTCACAGCCCCCCCCCCGCCCCAGTCCTCGGTGACATTCACCTGCTACATATTCATTTCTCATGGCAGCTTGGGCGAGGAGCCCCTTCAGATATCCTCAGCCCACTTTCCCCAACCTCTGCTTTCCTATTAAATTTCATTACTGAATTATACTATGTATCTGTATATGTCTGGTGGCATATGTATGACTATGGGTGAGCTAGTTTCTAAAGGATGGATTTATCTGTAACTACGCAATCATCTGTAAAATAAAAATAGACATAGGAAGCTTTTAGCTTAGTGCGATGGCATATGCAAATGATCCCAGTGCTTGGGGTGGAGGCAGGAAGATCTGGCATTCAAGACCAGCCTGGGCTACATAGGGAATTTAACAGAGTCTGGGCTACATTGGGTCCTGTCTCAAAAAACAAACATCACCAACAAACTGACAATCAACGAGCCCACTGAAGATTTTCATTGCTAGGCATGGTGGCACACTCCTGTAAATACTTAGGAGACTGAGGCAGGGGGATGGTGACCTTGAGGTTAGCTTGGGATATACAGTGAGTCCCCATCAGCCTGAGTTACAGGAAACACTTTTTATCCACCGAACCATCCTGCCAGCCCCTGATTTTTTTTTTTTAAACATTAACTGCTAGCTCAGATGTGATGGCAAATGTCAATTGTCAACCAGACACCCAAGAAACCAGACCTCTATGCACACCTGAGAGAGATTCTCTAGATTAAGGTTGACATCTGGGCTTGTCTATGAAGAACTGTCTGATTGAATTCATTGATGTGTGAAGACCTAGTCCACTGTGGGCGGGAACCTGCACTGTATAAGAATGAGGAGAACGGAGCACAAGCAAGCATGCATTGCTTTCCTCTGCTGACTGTGGAAGTGACCAGTTCCCTCAAATTCCTATCGCTGTCCCTTCCCAATCATGATACACTGTAATCTGAAATTGTGAGTTAGGTCAGGTATTTTGTTCTAGCAACACATAATGAAACTAAAACGTTTGGTGAATCTTGTCCTTCATTCAATAAGCCCTGAAGAATTTTATGGCAACTTTTGACCTTGATTTTCTCAAGAGGAAAAGGACTGGGCCTTCCGGTCTGATAGCATCGCATTAATGATAAGGAGGGGATTCTGGTGTGCCTTGCGGCTGACAGCAATGATCCTGGAATCATGAGGGCAGATCAGGTTTCAACATCACCACGTTTCCATGGTGACGTGGCTTAAAGCCTGGGTGTAGTGATCCTGCCAGGAAAATGAAGCAATAACCTTAACCTAGAGACACACTGGGAAGATTCTCCCTGCTGAGTGATAGCGGGGATTTATGTGGGTCATGGGGGAAAGTAGGGGAGCCCTGTGCACAGGCCGTGCAGGCTGAAGCAGATCAGCCGCAGGCAGATTCCAATCTTAGGGAGCTGTTGTTCGAGGCACATTCAAGGAGGAAAGTCTTCACTGTGAGCGGTTCTAAGCTGTGTATTCTCAGGCATGTGGCCCCCAAAGAACATGATGCTGCTTTTCCTGAGTGACAGCATGCATCTTTATAATATGATTTATTTCCATTGCTTTTTTTTGTCTCATAACCATCAATGCTGATTTTGTATGTAGTGAACGATAAAGCTCATAGTTTTGAAGCATCTCAAATTAGGACAGGTCAACCTATCACACTTGAACAAGTGCTTTCAACTCACTGGGGAAGGGGTTGGTTGGTTTTGCTTGAGTGTTGGTTCCCTAAATAACAGCTCTGGCTTATTAGCCTGATTTTTCTCAGACCTGCATAGGTACCATGGTTGTATTAGCTCATTAAACTAAGACTGTAGCCCACCAATGTGGATATTATTATTTTTTATAACTTTTTTTATTATTTATTCAATTGTGCGCGTGTATGTGTGTGCGTGCGTGTATGTGTGTGTAGAACCACGGATGAATTCGGGAACCGCCATGGACCGCCTCCTCCTTGTTTACTCTGCCCTGGGATTCACAGGCTCCGCCCTACCAGAACCAGAAACGGAGGCCGCCCCCGCTTCCGCCTGGCGTCTATAGGTGGGGTCTAGGATCCGAACTCAGAACCTTCCGCCTGCAAGGCAGAGGCTTAACCCCTGAGCCACCTCTCCAGTCCCCAATGTGGATATTATTGAACCATTTTCCAGGTAAAGAAACTGATTCACAGAAGTTAGTGACTTGCCCAAAGTCATACAGGTAGTGAAAAGAAAGCTGTAATTTTTAAAGGAGATCTGATTACCTTCAAAGTCCTGGTTCTTAACTAGTCTTCTAGTTTCAGAGCTAAAAACCTTTAGGTTGCATCGTCTATCTTGACTACAATCAGTTACCTGTTAATTTTTCTTTACATTTAAAGACGACAGGATTGACAGCGATTACTGCCTTGTATGTTCAGAGGCAGCTAAGAACAGACAACTCCTATTTTTTTTTTTCTAAGACTAAGATCATACGTGTTGACTGACAATGTTCCCTCAGAGACAGAGGGGTTGAGGAGGGGCTAGAATGCATGTGTCCTCAGAGGACCCCTCAAATTCTCTCAGGGGCCTTGAGGTCTGGGAGGGGCACTGTAGGGAACAGCTTTTACCAGCAACCCTCATTACCAAGGAACGATGGTGAGCCTTTATGTTCATTCCATGTATGTCTTGACTTGGATATGAAGCATTCTCAAAAAAGCTTGTGTGTTGAAGTTTAGTCCTAACTGGTGGTTGGATTACAAGGGTTCTAACTTTCTTAACAGATGAGACCATTGATGAATTCACAGCTCAATGAGTCCTCAGGAGTTGGGGCTTGTGGAAGCAAGAGGGACTTGGGGCATGCCTCGGAAGGGTCTGTCTTGTCCCAGCACTTTGCCTTTTCTCTCCCTGTTTCCTGGCATCCACGAGGGGAGGTTCATCTTTGCCCCATCGTGTGCTCTCTGCTGTAATATTCTGCCTTAACACTAGCCCAGAGTGATGAGGCCAAGTGACGTGGTCTGAAACCTCTGAAAGCAAATCTTCCCCCCCTTGGGTGCTTTGTCATAATAACAGAAAGGGATTAGCACAATATTGCCTGTTTGCAGGTACTCAAATGGCACAATGTCTGCAGGACCGGGGGTGCGGACTCCTTTCTTAATGCCATTGAGTGTCCCAGGCACCGGGCAGGCCAGGACTTCATGCGGTGTGGCTCAAAGTGATCACGTGTGGTTCCACATTTTGCAGACCACTTCCTGCTTCACATTATTCTCGAGGCTGAGGTGCAGTCTGTCCTCATTCCCAAGGCAATCCTGACCGGATATAGGAAATGCCAAGGGAATTCCAGTCCGTGCTTTGTGGCTCAGCATCAAGTGGGCTGGCTGCCAGAACTACTGCCCATTCATTCGGAGCACTGTGGGAAATATTTAGACTCTTGAGACCTGCCAAAATTCATGACTGAATGGGAGGGAAAAGCTACATTTCTCTTTAGGGGTGGGGGCGAGGAAGAGAAAAGTTTCAGAATTCATATATTTTGGAAGGGCTGTAATTCTTGCTGTATCACATCAAATGATACAGGACAACAGACACCCAGGAGAACCATCGGAAAGAGACAAGGGACACAAATACACACGTTGTTCAGAATGTGTGTGGACAGGGGCACAGATACCGCCTGGGCACCCTTGGCAGGGGGAAGGAAGGCAGAGCTGTGTGTATGTGTGTGTGTGTGTGTGTGTGTGCATGCCAAGGAAGACAGAGGGGTCTCTCATTACATGGCAATGTATCTCCAGATGTCAGTGTGCAGATGTGTGGGGGGGCACAGCACACTTCTGACTGCCTGGGGGTGGGTGGGCGGCATCTGTTCATGCACAGACCCTCTTGGTGATCCATGGCGTCTGCACTGAAGACTGAATCTGCCGTTGGACTGAGGTTTGGCAGGTGTGTCACAGATGGAAAGTGGGAAAAGAAGGTCTCGGGGAGCTGCCACTCAATCTGAGAAATCACTATAAACTTCTGAGGAGAAAAAGGGATTAATTGCTTGACTCTCACTATGCCTCTTTTGATCTTTAAGCTCCAGAGACTTTACTGTGTCGTCTTAACCCCACACCCTGCCTATGGAAGATGTGGTTTTACTTAAGAGCCATGTCCCAGGTTTTTACAGTTGGCTGGGACACTGGGACAAGAGAGAACTTTGGAGGAGGCAGGTGAGACTTGGAAGGGGTCTCCTTAGACACACCTGCCTCACTTGCAACACGGCGTCCTTTGACTCTACCCAAGGTTCTGAGGGGTCCTGGACCATCCATGCAGGTACAGAAGCCCAGGCAGCACAATCTCAGCGAGGGCAGAGGGAACGTTCTGGAATGCAGAGATAGTGAAGCATTCTACACATGAGAATTAATTGGCCTCCCTCAAAAAATAGTTAATAAAAGTGTGCTACCAACTTCCCCTAGCCAGGGCCGTTAGTCGGTACTGTGAGGTGAAAGTGGTCATGGTTCCAGGGTAGCAAACAAGGGGATAGAAGTGTCAGGTGAACAACTGAGAACTGAGCCTTTGGGCACACGTATGAGGAGGCTTGTGACGTAGGACTATTCAGAGAGAGCTGGTTCAATAGTTCTGGCAGACTGGACGTGATGTGGATGTGATGTGGTCAAGATTCTCAGTTCCTGATATTGGTGTGACCTCTCCTGCCATGCTGATGAACGATAAAACCACAAGAATGTGAACACGATCACATCCCTTGCTCCCCTAAGCTGTTTGGGGCCTGGATTCATTCAGCAACAGGAAGATGAAACTAGTACACCCATCACACTGGAGGGGAGGGATGGAGACAGGCAGCCCCTCTTCCAGCCGGCTCCAGGCCTAGTAGCAGCCTAACATGTGATGGGAGCAGTTTTGTGCAATAGTAGTTTATAACCTCTGCATCATGAAATGATTGGATCTGCTAATCTCTAAAATATTAAATCATATTAGAAGTCCTATGACATGTTTCTTTTTCTTTAAATTATTATTTTATTTTTCTAGTTTTACAAAGCATATTTTTTGACATTTCTTGTTGACTTTAAGTAAACATTGGTTTATTTAAGCAAGGTTAAACTGAGTTATCTTACAAGTGAACTCCTATTTTAGAATTAGGTGAATAGTGAGGAGACTTGGGCATTACCTGTCATATCTCAGTATAGGGGTTGGCAACACGCTCGTCAGAAGCCATCCAAACTCAGCCAGTGTGTGCAGCAGAGGGCCGTAGTCCGTTTTGATCTCGCAACCCTGCATGAATAAGCATATTAGCTGACAGTCTAGTTGCAAAGACACCAGCTACATCATAAGTAGAACTAGGTGTAATGCTGCTATGATTTGGTGTGACAGATGTTACGATCTCGGATGGCTGTGTTACAATTTGGTGTGATAGGTGTTATGATCTGGGGGGGGGCAGCTTTATGAGCTGGTGTGATTTCATGAGGCTGAAGTCTTCCAGAGCTCCTTTTCTTTGACCTTTTTAGAAGTCCCATGAGCAGACAGTGGTAGTTTGGGTAGTTCTCTGTCTGGTCTTGTCAGGATAGTGGTTCTCAGACTCTAATGTGTGCAGCTGGGAATCCCACATTGTAAACAGCCCTGGCATTCTAAATCCAGGCAGCTTACCCAGCACGCATTCAGCAACACTGGTAGGGACTGGGAAGAGAGCGAAGTGGCCAGAACCAAGATATAGGTTCTCTGTGCTCTTAATGCAGCACAACTTGTTTTTACCTAAAGCTTTATTTCTTCCCAGCCTTTCCCCACTGCCTCTGTGGGGTTTCTAACTGTTTAAACATGAGCTCTGTCCCTCAGGTAAGTAGAAAGTGTCCCTGTAAGAACCTTCTGCAAGGTCTTTACACACAGAGCAGGGACACCTGGATTCAGACCTGTCCACCTCAAGAGCGGCCCATTTAGACAGCTGAATTCAGGATGCACAGCCATCTCTGATGAGGAGGCAGAGCCTTGTGTACCGATGTGTTTTGGTGAGAGAGGACACTTTTGGATACTTCTTCTTTCAAAGGTCAATTCATAAGGTTAAAAAAAGTGCAGTGTGTTGATTGCTTAGAGGTTAAACACTATCTGAGTGAATTCTTTTCTTTTTCCTTTTTTTTGTTACGTTCAATAGGATGTCAAGATATTTGTAGTGTGAATTTCAGTGCCAGGAGATTTTGTTTAATGAAATCTATTTTCATTTAGGTGCAGATAATTACTTTTGCTACTTTACCGGAATGCTTAACGTGGGCAAAGCATGTGGAAGAAGTTTGTTCATTCATTTGTCTTGAAGTTCTGACAGTGGACAGTCTATGTTTTAGGATACTGCAGAAGACAGGCAATGAAGACCACTGACACGAAAAGTGAACTAAAAGTGAACTAAGAAAGTAAAGCTCAAGTAAAGCTGTCAGAAACCCACAGCTCACCTCAATCACAGTCCATTGTTCTACCACAATGGCATCGTTTCCTTTCCTGTTAGATCCCAGAACTCCAGAACCTTCTTCTTCATAGATAAAAAATCCTTCCAAAGATTTAGGCAGATGGTCCCCTGCAGGATAAGGACACAGTTGAGAAGAATTGTAAATAAATTATACATGCTTCTAAAGACCATCTAAGACAGCTGAAAAGCTTATGATCAACTGTTTGCTTTCTTTGGGGAAGAGTATTCAAGGCCCCAGGATCAATCTAGCGTCACGAAATAAAAGAAACTGGGTGTGGTGGCTCGCACCTGCAATCCCAGAATTTAGGAGATGGAGGCAGGAGCTCATTCTCGGCTACACAGAAAGTTCCAGATCAGGTTGAGCTACTCAAGACTTTACCTTTAAACACAAAAGCAAAGCAAAAAATTTGTTTTTGATGAATTAGTAAGGTCCTCTTCTGTTTGAAGGAGTTTTTTTTTCCCCAAAGGTAAAGACAGTTTTATATTATATTGAATTAAAATCAGACTACATAGGTGAAAACTCCATATCAGAAACAATTAAATAAGGTGATGCGGTGAGTGGAAATTCACGCCAAACATACACACACACACACACACACACACACACATACACGGAAATGATCTTTACCTTGAAATCAAATTTGGTTTCTGATCTGCCTTCTATGTGCATTTTAATTATACCATTAATAGAAACATCAAACATGTTAATGCTTATAATTAGTTATGATATTAAAATTAGTGTATAATAAGATCTTTTAACATTATAAACACATAGGCTGGGGGGATGGTTCAGTGGGTGTAATGGTTTTTGTGTAAACATGAAGTCAAGAACTTACATGACAAGGTGGCATGTGTCTGTAACCCCTGTTTTGGGAGGTGGAGACAGGCGGGCCCCTCCCTGGGCCTTGCTGGCCGTCCGGTCCCTCCCAAACAGTAGGTTCCAGGATCAGCGAGAGACTCTATCTCAGGAAATAAGGTAGAATGCCACTGAGGAAGACGCCTGGCATTGACCTCTGGCTCCACAAATGCACTCATGAATACACAAACATACACACCCACATGCATGTACATACTGTGCATATGCATGCATGTACACACACATACACATATACTGCGTGCACACACATGCTCAAACACACACAATTATAGACAGAACAATTCTTTATTTCAGTGATGCATTAAAGCTCCCCTGCTCCGGCACCCCCAATAAACAGTGACAGGAAGAACCTAAACAGAAGTCATTGTGGAAAGAATTCCTGCTGGGAAGGAAGTGTGGAGGGAAACCTTTCTCACTGAGTCTTGAGTAACTGACAAGGACCATCTGGCCCAAACTAAATGGACTTAGTGGAAATTCTTTTGTCTTCTACTTTGCAATAGAAGATATTTTTTTTCTCATGGTTATGTGCTGAGTAAACATCTTGGTTTTCATGCAGCACAATGTCACATCAAAGTTGCCACATCAAAGTTTCCCTGTATGTTTTCTAAATAATGAAGGCTTACAGAGTTTTCACATGATATTTTAAGCTTAAGACAAAACTAGTTTTGGGGCTGGAGAGGTGGCTCAGGGGTTAAGCCTCCGCCTTCCAGGCGGAAGGTCCTGAGTTCGGATCCCAGATCCCACGTATAGACGCCAGGCGGAAGTGGGGGCGGCCTGCGCTTCTGGTCCTGGTAGGGCGGAGCCTGTGAATCCCGGGGCAGAAGGAGGTGGAGGCGTCCATGGTGGTTCGCGAATTCGTCCGTGGTTCTACACATACACAGACACACACACAGACACATACACATACAGCACATACACACGCACATGTGCACAGTTGAATAAATAATAATAATAATAAAAAAAATTAAAAAAAAAAAAGACAAAACTAGTTTTAATTTTTATTAGCAGGATATGAAATTTTTGGAGTAAATATTTCTTATTTTTATTTTATTTTACTTATTTAATTATTTGCAACACTCATGTTTAAGGCAGAATGCAATGGAGTTTTACATTTTTTGGAGTGTCTCCGAGGAAACCAGCATAGTTCAATTTTCTTGTTGGACCTGGGATTTTACTTAAGGAAACATCCCACTTTCTTTGAATGTATTTATCTAGTGAAGTATGGTGGAATCAACCTGGTCATCTTTGGACTATGTAGATTCCCAAGCCCTTTTGGAGAACGGAGCTGCACCCGGCACATCAGGTAGCAGCAGAATTCCTCCTCTTTGCTTCAGTGCTTCCCGGGGCCTTAGCTGGCTGCCTCAGGGCCCACGCAGGCCCCAGGGTTGCAGATGTCTGACACTCTCAGGAAGGAGCTCTCATAGGTTTTGAGATATTCTCCCATTCAGCTGAGGGGCCAGGAAGATGGTTCTACTTGCCTAGGCACATCCCCTTCAATTTCCACTGAAACAGCAAGATGAAATGGTGCATCTATAATCCCTGCTGTCTCTCCCCCCCCACACCCACACACTAAAACTCTAAAAAAGTATTAAAAAAGCTGGTAGCTGACAGGTGAGTGGCAGGCAAGGTCTTGTGGACAAGTGATCTATTACTTATAGTGTGAAGTCTCAGGGTGAGATAATAATTTTGAATAATTGCTTAATAACTGTTCTCCCTGCAGAGTCATGCCTCCACATGTCAGAGCCTAAAGCTTTCCAACCAATGTGTTAAGGTGAGATTGTGAGTGTACCAAAATATAGAGCGCCCCCTCCTGCCTAGGGAGTCATCTATATTTGTTCATGGGCTGGACGACTGCAGTATTTTCCGTGTGGATGTTCTGAAAAGTTATGAAGCTCTGGCATAAAATTCACTTAATACCACAGTTAATGAAGTGTCTTGTATCCTTGAAGGATGATCTCCTGTGAGAGATGGATGTGATTTATGGCAAGTACAAGATTTCCTTAGTGTCAATGATCTGTCTTAAAAATCATGTAAGGGCTAACTCAGCTGGTAAGACACCTGCTTGTAAACAAGGAGACCTGAGTTCAATACCAGAAAGCCTACGGGACGGAAGGAGAGAACTGACTTTCAAAAAGTTGTCATCCGATCTCCATCTGTGGGCCATGGTATGGATGCCTTCTGTTTCTCTCCCTCTCAGGTAAATTGATTGAATAAAATTTAAAATCCATGCAAATTCTGTATCTTTTCAGATCTATTCACCTTGGGCTGGTGCGGTGGCGTACCCGTGTAATGATCTCAGCTATTTTGGAGATTGAAGCAAGTGAACTGCAAGCTAGCCCGGGCAACTTAACGATATTCTGTCTTAAAACTCAAAATGCAAAACATTCTCCAAAGGCTGGAGGTATTAGCTCAGAGGCGGAGTGCTAAGTGCTGGTGAGAACCCTGGGTTCAAGGCTTTAGTTCAAGAGAGAAACAAATATATTCATTTTATCTAAAAAAAAAAAAAACAAAACAACTTATTGTGCTTATTTACCTCTCTCCTTTCTTAAAGTACTAAGGAAATCTGTAGACTTGTGACCTTTATACTCTTTGGCACAGGGATGTATATCCCAAGGGTTAATAAGCACAAGATTAAAGATTTCCCAGCGAACAGGCTACTTGTCCAGACAGGTGATCATATACTTATTGCAGGTAACTTTGACACTGACATTCCTGTGCGTGGGAGAAAAGTGTTAACTTTCCTCCCCACATGTCATTTCTCTGCCAGAGGCATGAAGGTCAGGAGTTCAAGGCTATTCTTGGCTACACAGAAGCCAGCATGGGTCACACAAGACCCCTGTCTCAGAAGAAAAAAGAAAGAGTAGGCTTAAGAGACGGTCCTCTGAAGATGACAGAAACAGAAGCATCTAATAAGCTGGGCCAAGTGTGCGCGCGCGTGTGTGTCGTCCATCTCAGGGGATAGTCAAAGGTTGCTGTGGAGGATTCCACCCATCTTGCACCACTTATGTCAAGACTTTGCTGAAGTAGGGAACTTTCTGAAGTCCCAGCCTGCTTGTTTCTGGAGGATTCTCGTGACGTGGGAGCAGTATCTAGTTTTGTGCTTCCATTGACTGTGGTGGGCCGACTTCTTGACTGAAGTAAGACGGGACAAAACATGCCCTGTCTGCCATGCGCTTTGGATGTCAGTGCGAAGCATCCCAGAACAAAGAGGCCAGTTCATTCTGTTTCAGACATTGGTCACAATTTCCCATCTGCAGCTCTGCTGCCTCTTAAAGCCGAGGGTGGGGGGGAGAGGGGGAAGCAATCACATCGGCTGGCCAGACCCCACAAGCACCAAGGTAGAGGCTTGGCAGAGTCTCCATGGAAAAAGTCTAAGGAACATTCCAGAGCTTTGGAGTGAGGGAGTCTTGCCTCCAGCGTTAGGAACAAAAGCCCCACAGACCTTCTGGCTGGCAACTGCTCTGGCTAATTTTATTTTTAGCTGGCCAGGCCCAAGGCAGGGGGAGCCTGAGAGAGGATATGAAAAGAATATTTTTGTTTTTCCTTAGGCAGTTTGTCACAAGCCAAAATTTGGACTGACTCCAACTCAACTCTGCAGAGGGGAGAGAAAGAGGGAGAGGAAAAGGGAGAAGCAGAAAAAGGGGAAGGAAGAGAAACAGTATGTGCATATCCATGATCCCGGCTAGAAGTGTGGAGCTGCACAAGACCAGCGTCAGGAGAGAATACTCCTCGCTGCACAGACACACCGGCTGCGCCCGGGTGCTGATGGCCTCCCTTCCACGTCACCTGTTATTCAGGCCCCACGACAGTGTTCTCTCTGCACACCCCTTTTAGGGAACTGCTGTGTGAGCTCAGCCAGTTTTCCAAAATCAAAGAGCTAATCAAGTGGAAGAAAATCCTGGGGTGGCAAATTTTAAAATCCACTTTGCTATCCTCATAGAAGACCAATTAGAAGAGGTTTCCAATATCAAAAAAAAAAAAAAAACAAGAAAGAAAGAAAGAAAGAAAGAAAAAATTATTGAGTACCTGCTATGTGTCAAGCAAGAAGTTGTGGTGTCTGTAGCATGTGTGTGTGTGTATGTGTGTGTGTGTGTGTGTGTGTGTGTACTCTCATGTATACAGGCCATTGGGGGAACATCAGGGGTGTCTTGCTCTATTACTTTTTGTCACATCCCTTTGACACAGATTTTCTCATTGAACTTAAGGCTTTTTTTTTTCCCCCTGTGCTGGCCAGAAAGTAAGTCCCAGGGATGCTTCTGTCTTCAGTGGGTCTCCCTCCCCTCCACTCCTGCCTACAATGCTATGGTCGTAGGCATGTCTGGCTTTTTCAAGTGGGTGCTGGGGAGTCTAACTCAGTCTTCATACTTGTGCATTCTTGACCAGTGAGCTCTTTCCCCAGTCCCTGGCTGTGTTTTGAGGCACGCGTTAGTGACCTGGCTGGTTTAGGCGCAGCGCTGTGAATCTAGGTCTTATTTGCTTTTCATCTGCCTGTTACCTTGCTGAGCTAGGCAGGCTCCTAGTTATCCTGCCCTGTGTGTATCCTCTAGTCTGCTTATTATCTGCTTTTCTTTTCTTTTTTTTTGAGCACTAATCTCTCTTAATGTCACTTTTGATAAGTTCTTGTTGCTTGTTTTTCAGTCAACAAGAATGATTATGTACTCCATTGTAACTCAATGAAAAAGGTCAGAGGAAGACAATGGAAGTAGAAACAAGTGGGCATCGACTTTTTCTTTCTTAGTACATGATATTTATTCAACATGTATTGTGTCTCAAGTTTTAGCAAGTACTTTAGAGTATCTTAACACATGTATTTAATTAAAAGCATTTATGAAACTCCATATTTCTTGATATATTCATTAAAGGATGTTTCAGAGATGGGGGAGGGGGCACTGGGAGAAAGGGAGGGAGGAGGGAAAGGAAGGGACAAAGCGGGGAGGGAACAGGGAGGTTCAGGGAGGGGTGGAGGGAGGGAGGGGACAGGGGTTCCTATTATGTTTGTATGAGCAGAAAAAAAAAAGAAACTACATATTTCAAGCATTTATAGAGGACATGGTAAGTAAAAATTGCGCATTAAAAAGTATCCCTCCAACTGGGGTCAGCTTTTATTTTGTGGTCTTTAGGTCCCTCCCATGAGAATGCTGTTGGGATTGTGTATTCTGGCCTGACTTTTGTATCTTCTGCTGTGATTTTACTTGGAATAGCAGCAGTTTTACTTCTCCGCTTGCCCACCTTGCCCACTGCCTACTGTTCCTCATTCCAGAGAATTCCTGACTCCACAGATGCCACTGTATCTATGCTCACCTTTTATGTGGACAGTTAGGAAGGGAAAAGACAGGGAAGGCAAAAAGAGATTCTAAGAGACAAGGAGTTTCATGGGTAGTAAAATAATTGGATAGTTTGTAAGGTGAGGGAGAAAGGAGCAGAATCCAGGAGGGTAGCCAAATTGTTGAAGTCTGAAATGCCAGTATTTGTGCCAGATGGAAGAGCAACTATTTTTCAAGCCAAATTTTTTTTTTCTGCATGCATATAGACGTAGTCAGAAATATACTGACTATATACATGGTAACCAGTCTCAAAATTTGGGACAGAACACTAATTATGAACGTTGACTACTGAATACCACCATAGCTTCCTGATCAGGCTGTTTGTAGTATATTGTATTTGGAAATTTCTACTGGTCAATCCCACCACCGTCTCTCTGCTCCTGATAGTTCAGGCCCAACAACAAGCTTTATGATTCTACTCCCATGTGGGATGTCAATGAGCTTTCAAGGTGCTGAAATCAACAAAGCTGCAATGTCTGGAATCTGTTTCCTTAGGAGAATAACAGCTGTTATTTCAGTCGTAGAACCTAAGAGGCAAAGACATTTTAACCGGCTTTGACACAAAGCCAAAGAGTCACAGGTTTTCCATACATATATTTATCACTAATATAAAACTTACCTTTTGGTGTCTCCCAGCATACGAAAGAGTCAATGACAGATAAGCCTTGCTTATAATAAAACGTAGTTAACTCGAGCCAGTCGGCATCAAGCGTGCTGATGACAGCTCCCTTCCTAGTCACTTTCATAGACAGGATGCCTTCCTGGTAGGTCCAGCAGGCCGAATCCTCATCAAAGGCATTGAAGACTACGTACAGTTTGTTATCTGAGGATAGACATTCAGGAGGGAAAATGGGGACACTGTAATTTTATTGCTCAAAGATTCTGAAACTTTTTATGAGTTGAGGCGTTTCAAGCATATAAACAAATACAGAAATTAATAATAATAAATACCCACCACTTAGTGTAATCTGATGCTAACATTAGGCCATATTATCTTCAGGTTATGTAGTCACAGATTGGAGATACACATACAGTGAAGGTTTTGATGTAGAATGTCTTGAGCAATGTTATAGTTCCAGAATCCTTTCCAGAAATAACTATGATAATGAATTTGGTGTACAGCATTTTCATGAAATTTTTTTTTTTTTTAATTTGCTTACTTTGTGTGTGTGTATGTATGTGCATCCCATGGCACCAGTGTGGCAGTCATACGATGGTGTTTGTGGTTCTCTCTACCACGTGGGCTCCAGGGATCTAACTCAGGTCTCTGGTATGCCTGGCAAGGGCCTTTGTTGCTGAGCCATCTCACCAATGCCAAAACTTTCGTTTTTTCAAATGTGCAGTTGTATATTCATGTAGGAAAAAATTTTACAGTTTTAAAATTACTTTAATAGTATGCTGCTTCATATTAATCTTAATATTAATTAAATAGATTACTTTTTTGTGTGGTCAGGCAAATGTCAGGTGAGTGTTCTACCTATACCTCCAGCCCTGTAAATTTTTTTAACTTTATTTATTTATTTATTGTGTGTGTGTGTGTATGTATGTATGTATGTGTGTGTGTGTATATCAGAGGGCATATTTGTCCCTGTGAAGGACCAAGGGTGACTTCGAGAATCATCCTGGATTGCTTCTATCTCCTTCTTGCTTTGCTCTGGGATTTCCCAGGCTCTGCCCATCTGTCCAGAAGTGCAGGCTGCCACTGTTTCTGCTGGCATGGCACTTTTTACGTGGGACCTGGGATCAGAACTCAGGACCTTCTGCTTGTGAGGCAAAGTCCTAATCTCTGAGCCATCTCTCCAGTCCTGTAAAAATTTTTTTATAGCATTGTGACTCTGAAATGTAAATAGCTATACACTTCCTAGCTATTTAACTGTTTGTATTATTTCAGTTAACTGTTCTCCTTTTGGTAGAACGTATATACTATTTTCTATTTCTTCTTCTTTTTTTTTTGATGGGGAAGAAGGGGGACAGAATCTCATTATAAAGTCCAGGCTGGCCTTGAACTTCTGATCCTTCTGCTTCATTCTCCAGCATTTGTTTGTGTTCCCTGTGAGAATTGCTAGAAAAAATCCTTAGACATATTTCTGGCCTCAGACACCACTGTTGTGACAATGGTTGTATCACTGCTTGCCTTTTTCATTCTAGTGGATGGATCGCAGCAAGTCAACTTATCTCAAAGTAAAAGCTATTCGAGACACGGGAAAGACCCAAATGAAAATTCTCACACATTGTTTACAAGAATGAACATAGATCATTCTGAAGCACTGGTACAACCCTCTGTTTAATAAGAGGGTTTTGGATAACTACATGGAAACCAACACTGCCTTGTGTGGATGGTACTGTCATATATATATATATACACCCACACATACACACACCCCACATATATGTTGCACAACTTAAATTAAGAGCATGTTCTCTTCACCTTCATCTTGTCTGGAAACTTCCCCTTGTTTGGGGTGGCCATTCGGGTCGGCTGGAACCTCATGGTGAGGCTCCTCCTCAATGCCGCTTTCCAGTGACTGCCTGCTTGAGGCTCCTTCGTGCCAGCTCTTGCAACTGTTGTCTGGACTGTGCCTCACGTGCGGTACTGGCTGTGCACTTCCATCGTGGCTGCTTCCATTACAGCATTTAGTTGGTGGAGCATGCTGGGTTATGAACCCAACGAATTTCATTCCTCTTTTAGCAGCAACATTAACCTGAGGTGGAGAGAAATGGTAGAGCAAAAGATAAACTCCACTTACATCGGTGACTTAATCAACTAGCCTCTCCTTCCTTTGAAGAAATACTTAGAAGGCACAATTGACTGACGATGAACTAAAGCCACACTCACAAAGTAACTTTCAAACTCTAAATAATAATAATAAAAAGGAATACTGCTCCTAAGAATATGTCTCAGTATCATCAAGATTTGTCAAACAATACATTCTAGAAATGATAAAAAAAAAGGGACCATACTTTTCGAAATGATAAAAAAAAAGGACCATACTTTTCTCTGAAAACCACAGTTTTTTTTGTAGTTGTTTTATAGCTTGGTTTTTGGAAACCATTAACGATGATCTTTTTAGTTGGAGCAAGATTAAAGACTATCCCAGAACCTCCCTCTCCCAAATACCCTCATCATATACTCCCAAATTATTTAAAGAAGACATTAATTTAAAAGCAAAACACACACAGCATTATTTGAAGTTGAAAATATAAAAAGACTGGGTCTTACAAGAACATAAGCTTAACTCAACACAGTTCTGATGCAGTTTATACTCTCTTGAGGCCAAGTGTCTCCTATTTGGACTATAAACACACAACTTGGATTTAGTCCTATAAAAGGGTCCTGAAACGGGATAATACTACCAGTGAAATAATTTGAGATCTCGAGGGGGATTTTCATGCTCAGGACTTTTTCCATTGACATATTTGTAAGGATATTATTTTATTTTATTTAAGTACATAGTGCTCAAGGCCTGAGGTGTTTTGTTCTCTGCTTTGGTCTCTGTGTGTTTATTCTGTGTTGGCATCTTCCGTGCTCAGCTAGCAGCTGTTCTGAGGCAGGGATTGCGTTTTGTCTGTACATTGCAGTTTGATAAGCACTCTACAAGTACCCATTAAGTTAAAGTGGAGAACATGGCTACTATTTAAACACTTTAACATCTGAGCTATGTTTAAGTGTTACCTGGGAAAGAGTTACGATAGAGGTTGCAGTAGAAACACTGAGAGTTGAAGAAATGGGATGAAAAGGGACGGGAAGACCTAGAGCAGTGCCCAATCAAAGGTGGCCAGTTTGATCAGCTACAGATAAGAAGAAAGGAGAATTTGGAGGAGGAGAGACGGGTGTGTAAAGACAGAGCAAAGGACCACAGGGACCCCAAGGGTCACCATAGGGAGATATAACACTGCATGAAGACTCAAACACAACCCTACAGTTTCCCTGTGCCAGGGAGTACAGGGGTGAAGAAGAGGAGGCGTAAGAATGCTTGGCACATTGAGAGTGGAAAGGAGGTAAATTTATCATCAGCGCCCTCACGAGGACTCACCCATTGATTTGATGGAAGAAATATGGGAAGGCTTTTCTTTTATTAAATACTTAATCTGGAAAGTTCTGGGACTGAATATGGTATTGTCTTCTCCACTTTTAAGTTGAAGGACTGATCCTTTTTTTTTAAATTGTGCGTGTGCATGAATGTATGTGTGTGTGATGCATGCAAGCAGGTCAGAGAAGAATGACCAGTGTCTTGCTCTATCACTGTTTGCGCCCCTGAGACAGCTTCACATCCAGTCTGGAGGGGGGCTTGTGGTAGAAAGTTCCATACTGAGCACTGGGGTTTCCAGCCCACTTGGCAGCCACATTTGGCTTTAAATATATATATATATATATATATATATATATATATATATATATATATATATATATATATATATTCTGTGTGTGTATGTGAGAGAGTGCATGTATATGTGTGCCTGTGGAGGTCCAAGGGTGCCAAAAGATTGCTTTTATCTCCCTTTCGCTTTGCTCTGCAGTTTCCCAGGGCCAAAAATGCAGGCTGCTGCCATTTTCATCTGGAATTTTTATGTGGGATCTGGATCCAAACTCAGGTCCTTCTGCTTGTGAGGCAGAGCCTTAATTCCCAAACCATCTCTGCAATTCCCATACTCGACTATTTAATGTGAGTGTGGGGTTCGATCAAACCTTCATGCTTGTGCATCGAACGCTCTTACCCACTGAGACATCTCTCCAGCTTCAGAAATAGTAGTTTTAGGCACTATTAACATTGTTTTAAATCCCAAAGGAAGGAAAATGCAAGCCTAATTTAAAAACACAGTGGACGGGGTTGGGAGATAGCTTAGGGGTAGAGTGTTCCACACCAGGCCCTGTGCTCAATCGCCAGTACGAGAAAAGCAAACTAAACATAGAGCCCACATTAGTGTACTATTAAAATGTGATTTAAATACAAGCTGCTGAACAATCAACCCTTTTCATAAGGCCACCATTCAAAAGTAGTATTTGGTGCTCATTTATTGCTCTTGTTCATACCCTGAGCTATGTCGGATAGTTCATGTGCCGTTTCCTGAAGCTTCTCACTGTGAGGAATAATCGAATATCTCTAACTGCTGAAATAACAATACCTTCCTGTTTAAGCAGGTCTATAGCTGAGTCCAGGAAGCCAAACTCAGGACAAGGGCACTGGGGGGGTGATCTGTGAAGACTAAATTAGTAGCTGCAGTTTTGTTTTCAAAAGAAGCTGTCTGGAGTGGATTTATTCCCAGAAAAAGAAATTTCCCAGCACAGCCATAGTAAACAGTATGTGTGCTTTGTTTATAAACATCTGGTCTCACAAACTGTTCCTACAAGCCCTCCTGAATGGTGACTTTGTACCTAAATGGAAACATGATTAGCAGCTGTTACAGGCTACACACAAACCACAGAAAATCCTACACAAGTGGATAAAGTTTGAAAGCAGTACCAGGAACAAATTTTGCAGTGTCTTCCACTCTCTTTTTTTTCCTGTCTCTTTCTTTCTCTCTTTCTCTCTTTCCTTCGATGGGATCTCCTTTCATGACTTAGACTAGATTGAAACGTAAGATCTTCCTGCTTTGGCCTCCCAAATTCTGGGATTTATAGGTGCAGGGTACCAACCACATTGTCAATTTTCTTACCTGAATGGAAGCGCCTTAGGTTTCTGACTCTGCACATTTAAATGAAAGATAAAAGCTTATAAATATTCCAAGCCAACTAAAAACAACGTTCACTGAGACGTTCACTGGGTTAGTTAATCTACATTTAGTGTTCAGCTTCTTATGTAGACTTTCTATATTTAGTTAATTTTATGCATGTAAAATTTTTCTATGACTAGTTAATTTAGGTGTCATATTTGATACCCACAAATACTCAGTAACCTTGATGCATCACTGCATCCCATGAAGTCTTCCAGTTATTGGTAATTGGAAATCTGTCTTATTATTCACTGTTGGTTAAGTATCTCTGTATAAAAATAATCTCTTCTCAATTTTTTCTTGGGAATAGATTCGTAAAAAGATTTCTTTGTTACAAAATAAACCTGAAACAGAATTTGTGGTTCTTATGACTAAACTGAGATTGAGGAACAGTACGAGAAAGTTAACTTTTCATAAAGCTTTGCCAACACTGGACTTCATGATTGCTAGTTTAATATCAGTGGGACATTACCCAGTTGTTGTTTAAGTTCCAAATATTACATCGATGTAGCTGGCTCAATATGTACTTCCTTTCACACATGCTGCCATGTCCTAGGTGTCCTGAAAAAATAGTTCCCATAGTGCACATTTGGTGCAAATTCCTCTTTGATCCTTTTTTCCCCCTTAATCCTTTTAAAGTTAATTTTTCTTAAAAAGAAATAAGCATAACATGCTACATATGCAAGCTCCTCTATTCAGAATTGAATAGGTTCACTTTTTTCTGTCAGATTTTTAAAATTAATTTTATTTTTATTTTCACTCTTTTATAATCTCACTCCTGCTCTCTCTGGACATTTCCCTCACATGTCCACCTCCTGCCTTAATGTTCTAATTTTTTCAACTGGACAATATAAAATAATATGTAAGCAATAAAAGAAAATACATTAAGCGTGTAGATAGTTATGATTGAGCTCCCAGTTTGATGTGGTTAAGAACACATGATAAAACTTAAGAAAAATAGTTTTGTCCATTGTCTATGAGATTAAGCACATGGCGCTCTAGTCCACGGGAGGCCGTCCACATTGTGGCCGCATGAAGCCCACCATGAGAGGCCTTCCTGTTGAGAGTTCAGTTGTGGAATTCAGGTTTGGGAAGGCAGTGTGGTATGTCATTTAGCTGTCCATACGTCAGAACACTGAATGTAGAAATAGTCTCATCTCTCTGCTACCATCTGATGAACATGAGACACAGCAGCCACATATGCAGTGACTCTAGGGGCAGGTCTTTCAGATTTTTTATATTTAACAAACTTCCCTCTGTACTTCAGCTCATGTGTGAAATCTACTGTTTAAAAGAATTTATGAAGTTACAGCTGTCATTCCACTTCATCTGACCAGATTTATAATTGGTAATTTGTAACTTTTTTTAAAAACTATTTTTTAAGGTTTATTTATTTATTATTATTTATTTATTGTGTGTGTGTGTGTGTGTGTGTGTGTATCAGAGGGCATTATGTGTGCTTGCGGAGCCCAAGAATGACTTTGGGTATCATTCTGGATTGCTTCTGCCTACTTTTTGCTTAGCTCTGGGATTTCACAGACTCCACCCACCAGGGGTGGAAGTGTAGCAATTTTTTATGTGGGACCTGGCATCTGAACTCAGAACCTTCTGCTTGCAAGGCAGAGTCTTAACCCTTGAACTGTCTCTCCAGCCCAATATTTTTTCATTTGTGTGTGTGTATGTGTGTGTGTGTGTTTGTAAATGTTGGCGCATGTGGGCCACAGCTGTGGGTATCAGAGGACTTTGGAGTTGGTTCTCTTAGTTCACCTTTCTTGGGTTCTGAAAATTGAACTCAGGTAGTTAGGTCTGCAGGGTGATTGCTTTTACCTTCTGAGATTAATTTACTTCTGTTTCCTCTATTTTGCTTCGTTTTTTTAAAATTGCTTATTTATTTTTGGGAGAGAGAGAAAATATACAGATATGCACCACGTAACAGGCTCTGGGGACTGAATTGAGGGCATCAGTTTTGCTTACAAATGTCTTTATCCACTGAGCCATCTCATTAGCCCCAGCTTATTTGTTTTTAACTCTATGCAATTTGGTACAATTACTTTACTAGGCTTTGAGTCTGGCAGAATAAATTGTCTTTGTTTCCGTATTGTTTCCAGACAGGGGCTCCACACGGTACCTCAATCTGACTTGGAACTTACTGTATACATAGGCTGACCTTGAACTTGCGGCAGACACTCTTTTTTGATCCTAAGTGCTGGGCTTATAGGTGAGAGCCACTTTGGTGGGTTTGCCTTTTCTTTGACAGGGTCTCCTATAGCCCAGAAGGGTCTGCAACTCATTACCTAGCTGAGGATGACCGTGAACTTCCAGTTCTGCCTCCACTTGCTAAGTGCTGGGATTGCAGGTTTGTACCACGATGCCCTGGTCCCTGTTCTTTTTCAAGGAAGAAAACAGATGATGATCGTGTCACTCAGCATGCCATGAGGAAATGTATCCAGCTAGTACCTTTTCTATGACTTCTTTTGCTGTGTCGTTTGCTTGGGTCTCGCATGTTAGTGGACACTCCTCAATCACAAGTCGTGGGCGCCTTTGCCCGCTGGATGCTGCAGAATGCTTGGGGCTGCAACAGAGAGTACGTTCCTGGTCAGTGGCTGTTTGTTACTGATACTAATTTATATGGAAATAAGGAGCGACTCACAAACGCCAAGACAAGTACTTTTGTTCTTTCAACCCTGAGGACTATCTCTCCATATGAAAAACCACACACATGCAGTGACTTCTATGAACCTAGATTTCCCTAGCTTAAACATCAGTAATTTAATACCAAATTTAAAACAAAAGCTTCGTGTCTGTTTTAATAAAAGTTGTGAGTTTTTAAAAAAATTATTGTTATACTTCATCAATAGAAGTCTAAGTTTAAAAAAGTCCTATTTAAATATAAATAGATGTTGCCTTCTCTCTTTCCTCCTTTTTTTTCCTTCGTTGATCTTTTCCTCTTTATTTTTAACCTTGCCAGGCCACTGCTTGGTCTGAGTACTGTTAAAATCAGAAAAGGAACTGGAGAGATGGCTGAGGGGTTAAGCCTCTGTCTTGCAAGCAGGATCTGAGTTTGGATCTCAGATCCTATGTAAAATCGCTGGGTGGAAATGGGGGTGGCCTGTAGTTCTGGCCCTGGAGGGTAAGCCTGAGAAAGTCCACAGCAAAAATAGGAGGTGGAACAATTGGGCCTACACACGCACATACACAGACATAACAAACAAAAACTAGGAAGATAATTTAAACACAAGTGATGAAATCTGTAATTAGAATATGTGTTACTAATGTGTAAACATGTCTTGTTTGCTTAGTGATGCTTGATCTAGAAAATACTTGGGTTTGTATAGCCAGTCTGTATAGGACCTGTTTGTTACATATGTATAAGCAGGCGATTAATGGGTACTTACTGTGATTACTGCTCCTTAAACACACATACACACACGCACACACACATTAGTTGAAAAAGAGTAAAACCACAGTGCTCAGTAGTACTTCCCTTGTACATGTACCACGTTCTGAGTTTGATTCCCAACACCAAGCAATAAAAAGCCCCCAAACCATCTAGGTTTTTATTTTTTGAGACTCCAACTTGGTATGTAGTGGAGCTCGACCTTAGACCTTTAACCCTCCTGCCTCCACTCCTGAGAACTGGGTTTGCATGTGTGTGGGTGAAGCAAGGTCCTTTCCTCTGAGTGAACAGCCACCATCTTTGAGACCATCAAGGTGCAATTCTGCCCTAATTACTCATGCCCTCGCTGTACCTGCTAGATCTTGAGGCCCGGGAGACGGGCAAAATGCACATTCCTGACGTGTGCGTGCAGCCCCTTCTCCTGTGCCTCGCAGGAGTTCTGAGACTGCCTCTCAACGCCCTCACAGGATCCCTTGCATGGCACTCCCACGTGCATGCAGCGCCCGCCCACTCACCTCCTGGTCCCGCCCACATACTCCCCAGCCCCTCCCATAACCTCCTCCCACGTGGCTCCCAGGCCTCCTCCAGCGCGCTCCTACATGCCCTTAAGCACTCCCGCCTCCCGCGTGCACCCTGCATTGCCTTCATATCTGCAGCACCCTCGCCCTGGTGTCTCCAGTGACATCTCAGAAGCCCTGAAGCGCCCACCTGGCCTCCAGGTCCTGGAGGGCGCCAGGACAAGGAAATGAATGGAAGCCCAGATTCCATCCATGCAGCCAGGGGAAGCAGACAGCCCTGCTGGGGTGAGACCTTCCAATGCGACAGCTTCGGAGTTTGCCCCTACATCCATAAGTAACCCGAATAAACCCGTTGTTCATCAGGTTGGATCTGGGCGTGATCGTTACTTTGGTCTGTTCAGGGCTGCGTGGTGGCTCTCAGGACAAGGGATGCGCTGCGCAGGTCCCACGCCAGGTTAGGTGGCCTAGGGATTGGATCCTGCAGACGCTGCCCACCGGGCTGCATTCCCTGCCGCCCTAGCCAGTCGCTCTTCTCCCTCCCTCTTTCGTTTCCCATTTCCTCCCTCTTACTGCCTTCTTTAGCCCCTCCGTAGTTAAAGCGATGGCTGTGAAGAGATGATTTTGATACAGCTGAAGGCGTGTGCCAAAAGTTTTTAATATGTCAATTTGGGACAATGTTATGGCCATTTTCAATCTTCATTGGAAAGAGCAGGTATTTTGCCAAAAAAGGGAAGATTTAAATTGCAGCCGAGGCAGGCAAAAACACTTTAGTTTTGGTGAGAACCCTACCTGTCAAAATACTAAAAAAGAAAAAAAGGATTTTTTTTTTTCTGCTTTCTTGTGGCACTGAGGATCAAACTCAAGACCTCGGGCAAGTACTTGTCACCGAGTAGTGTCCCCAGTTCAAATGGAGGACTTTAAAATAAACTGTTTTGAATGTTCAAAACTTGGGTCAATGTCAAGAACACAACCCTTAATTTTATCATTTGGAAAAAACTGACAGTTCTACCTAGTTTATGAGAACTTGACATAGTGGTTTCTTTCTGCTATAAAAGTGTTAGAGGGACTGGAGAGATGGTTCAGGGGTTAAGACTCTGCCTTACAAGTAGAAGGTCCTGATCAGATTCCAGGTCCCACGAAAATAATGCCCAGAACAAACTGAGGCTGGCCAGCACTTCCCGCCCTAGTGGGCGGAGCCTGGGAAATACCAGAGCAAAGCAAAAAGAAGGTTGAAGCATTATAGGATGATTCCGGAGAAATCACCTTTGTTTGTCCACAATGGGCTCTCTGAAATACACGTGCACTTACACACACACACACACACACACACACACACACACACACACACACACACACACATTCATGCATGAAAAAAATAAAGTTTAAAAAAACTGTGCACGGAAAAAAAGAAAGCATGAAACCAGGAGGGAGACAGATCGGAAAATTGGAGGTTTGTAGTGGGGAAAGGAGGGGAAAAAAATAAAGTTTTAGAATGTAGGCTAGTTTCTGTTGCACTATTAATGAACACAACAAGGTAGTTTAAAAAGCTCAGTGAAAATGTGCCCAGCTGTAGAGCTTGTAGCTAATTCCTACTCTTTCAAGCTGCAGGTAGTCCAGATATGAGCTTCTAGATCCTTCTTGACTGTGCTTCCCTTTCCCTTTGCTCACTGACACATATTTGTCACCTGGGACATATTTGCCTTCTAGAAGGATCGATCCTCCAATTACCCTCGGTTCTCCACTACCTTCTCAACATTTTTTTTTCTTTCAGACAAGGAAAACTGTCTATTCTCCACTGCATCTTACGCGCCATGCCATGCTTACCTTAATTTCAATCGCGAAAGCACTACCCTATACAGGTAACTTGCTGGTAGATGTTTTCTCTGTCCCATAGGCTGTATTACAGGATGAATGGCCCCGACAATATAACCTTTAAGATAATAATCCTCCACTTTTGTAACTATATCCAGAACTGAGTTTATCTTGATGACTTCTGGGTTCGATGAAGCTGAAATAGCAAAAATGAGAAGAAATTTGCGTATTCATAAGATTGAGTTATGCTTCATTTCTGTCTATAAGTGATAACATTAACAAATAGGAAAATAACCATATGACTTAATCTCAAGTTATGTTAACATAGTTCATGTATTTTCTAAGCTTATTTCAGAAGAGAGCAAGAGCTGATCTCACCACCTGGTGCACATTTATTTTCTGTAATAATGCTTCTAATTTTCTGGAGAATAATTAAGTACTATTATCTAGAAACAGGCTTACATCTGTTTATCCTCTGAGTAAGAGAACATACAAGATTAATTTCAGGCATGGGCTGCACTGGCCTATGTTAGAGCAGTCATGGAGTGCAGCATAAACTGCTGCTGAGTCTCCAGACAGGAAGCAGGTTAAGGAGGAGAAGAGGAAAAGCGTGAGAGGCAATCCCTGTTTCCCTTCACATTGCTAGCCACATGATGGAACAAAATCGTCACCACTGATACTCGTTCAGACCTCACAAACCAAAATGAAACTCACTTAGCAAAAAAGGTATGCAGGTCAGGAAGATCCATGCCCTGCAATGCTCCTTCTCTCTTGAATTTTAACTAATACTCTACATCTGATGTATTTTCTTCATCATTATGAATAGAAATGGAAACAAAGAGAATATTCCTGAACTTTGAAGAAACATCTGGGCTTCCATGTAAACATTCCAACCCTGCTGTCTGTGTGGCAAATCACTCCGTGACTCATTTGGCTTTGCTCTTTTGAGTATTTGCATGACCAGCCCTGACTTAAACAAAGGAAATGAAAAGCCATAAACTTAAATGAAACAAACTCTGAAGACTAAGGAGTATAATGGATTGTAAACGTATGTTTTGAACTATGTGCTAATTCTACAAAATTTTTTAAAAAATTGGGATTGGGGATATGGTTCAGTGGTTAAAACCTTTGCCTCACAAGCAAAAGGACCTGAGTTCAGATCTCATGTAAAAATACCAGGTGGATACAGTGACAGCCTGTAATTTTGGTCCTGGAAGACGGAGCCTGGGAAACCCCAGAGCAAACCAGTGAGATGGAAGGGCAACCCAGGATGATTCTTGAAGTCACTATTGGGTTTCCACAGGCACACACACTCAAATGCCTTTTTGTACACAGTTACCCCCCCACCTGCCACTGCACAATGATGTTTGTTTTATTGGTTTTGAAAGGTGTATGCCTTCTTTGTCCAAAATGATATAGGAGGGGTTGGGAAGATGGCTTGGTGGATAGGATACTTTCTGACACATCATGAGGTCTGGAATTCTGATTCCCAGAACCCACTTATAAAAACAAGTAGGTATTATGGCCTCCTGTAATCTCAATACTGGTCAGAGACAGTGTGTTCCCAGGGCAAGGTGGCTAGCTAGGCTTGCTGATCAGTGAGCTCTGATATCAATTGAGAATCCCTGCTTCAATAAATAAAATATTTAGCAATCAAGGAAGATTCCTGATGTCAAATTCTGGTCTCCATCTACATGAATATACACGTGCAAACATGCATATATGCACATATATACCACACACACATAAACAAAAAGGGAAAAATAAGAAAAAAGGAAAAATAAGGAGCTTCGATATTTTCCCAGAAGAGAAAATATCTATCTTCATTATCTAGCAGTGTAGGGAGCAAAATGAAACATTAAAAAAAAAAAAAAGTGAAAGTCTGGGCCAGAGAGATGGCTCAGGGGTTAAGACTCTGCCTCACAAGCAGAAGGCCCTGGGTTCAGGGGGCTGGAGAGGTGGCTCAGGGGTTAAGCCTCCGCCTTGCAGGCGGAAGGTCCTGAGTTCGGATCCCAGATCCCACGTATAGACACCGAGCAGAAGCGGAGGCAGCCTGCGCTTCTGGTCCTGGTAGGGCGGAGCCTGTGAATACCCGGGCAGAAGGAGGTGGAGGCGTCCATGGTGGTTCACGAATTTGTCCATGGTTCTACACACACACACACACACACACACACACACACACACACACACATACACACGCACATTCTCACAGTTGAATAAATAATAATAATAAAATTTTTTTTAAAAAAAATTAAAAAAAAAAAAAAAAGGTCATGGGTTCAGATCCCAGGTCCCACATAAAAATGCCAGGTGGAAACAGTGGTGGCCCACATTTCCGGCCCTGGTGGATGGAGCCTGGTGTAGCAGGAAGGAGGTAGAAGCAATCCAAAATGATTCCCAGTCACTCTTGGCCAGTGCCTTCTGATACACACACACACACACACACACACACACACACACACACACAGAGCAAAAAAATGAATAAAGTTAATTTCTCTTTAAAAAAAAAGTAAAAGTCTAAGAAAGTTTAAAGTTATTTAAAAATATTATTTATTTGGGAAAAGTAAAAAAATAAAAGAGAAGTCACAGATAGTTACTGATAGCCTAAAAAACTGTGGAGTAAACATTTTATTTTTGCAGAAGTGTGTCTTTGATAATTGTAATAATCCAATGCAAAATAAGGGATGTGATCAAAGTTAGCATTGCTTCTCACTCTTTAACAGCACTACCATCCTGGTGGTAATATGGCATGGTGATTATTACATTACTTTTTAGTTTGTTTCCATGTGGCATGAATGGACAACTCAATGGTTACACTTCATCTCTTTCTATACCTCCACATCCTTAAAAATAGTAATTTTTAAAATCAATTGTATATGTGTGTGTGTCTGTGCCTTCAGGTGTGTGTATGCCACAGTGCATATATAGAGATCAGAGAAAAAGCTTCAGGAGTCAGTTCTCTTCTTCCACCTTATGGATTCCTGGGATCAAACTCAGGTAATCAGGCCTCTGTGGCAAACACCTTTACCTGCTGAGCCGCCTTGCCAGCTTTCAAAGTATTATTTTTTTAAGTAAAATGAAATATTTCAAAAAATGATAAAATGAATACTTTGGCACATCCCTGTAATTCCAGTACTCGAGAAACTGAGGCAGAAGGATCATGGGTTCAAGGCCAGCTTGGGGTACAGAGTGAGGCAAAGGACCCACAGACATGGTGAGAAGAGGGACAGACAACCCTAGGAGGAATGAATTGAGGCCTGAGGCTGTCTGAAGGGTTTTCCACATCAGTCCAAACTGATAATGATAACCCATCCACCTCCCTACTTCAGAGCAGTTTTATATAACACATCAATAAAAATAACCACCAAGAACTCAGTGATAACACAAAAAATGGGGGCTTAAAGATGTTCCTTTTCAGGTTCATGGTGTATTTTTGAGGAATGCCTCATGTTTGGGGACATCAAAGGACACCTGTATCAACAGAATCAATTCAGTTTTTCGAGTATAACTCTCATCATCCTTTCATGGTCTCAGTCAGGGCAGGGTCTTAAGGTCCAACAGGAAGAAATGTCAATGTAAGAATCATACACACAAAAGGGGGCTTCAGGAGGAGTGATATTGTAAGAATCCAGAAACGCTGCAAAGGTAGAAAAAATATTGCCAATGCGTATAGTACCAAGGAATACATTCTAACAACAGTTCATGTGAAATTCTGTCACATTTTTAATTCGCTGCTTTACATTAATTACTCGGCTATCTCAAGTGTGAAATTCTCTTATCTGGAGGACTGTCCTATTGGATACATGCTTAATACCTGGCACAGAGATGACAAGAATAGTTTAAAATGCTTAATAAATGCCCAGTTGAATGAAAAATTCAAGGTAGCATTAACACATTTGATTAATATGCTTTAGGTGTCTATAGAGCTTTGATTTAAGACATAGGATGTAGAGCCAGGCTGCCTGAAAATAAATCCCATCTCTTATTCCCCTGATAAACTTCTTTATTCTGTGTGCCTTTGTTCCTCATTTGCAAAAAAAGATTAATAGTATAATCTACACTATATGGTCATTAGGTTGATTAAATAAGTTGTTATTTGTTCCTAGAAGCAGCTTGTATATAGTGAGTGCTCTCTAACTATTGGCTGGCTGCTGTGTTAGTAAGATCCTCCTGTCCTTTGGAAAGACAGGCAGCACACAATTCTCTTCCAAGTATTAGGTTCTGGAAACCAGTTGCCTGGTTTAAATCCTGACTATATCATTTGTAAGATAAGTGATTTGCAGTGAGTTATTTTACCTCTCTGAAACAGGGCAGATAACAGTATTGACTTCATAGAGTTGCTTTGATAGTACAAAAACAGAAGCCCAGGCCCAAAATAAAGCAACCACTCCATAAGTGATATGTTCATCCATTGGGGGTTCAGGTAAAGTTGTTTTTAAAGATGAATCATCCCCCCCCCCCCAAAATCTCTGGGAAAAAGAGGATTGCAGGGGTCTGGATCTAGTCCAGAAACATGGCCTGGCTCCTGACCTGGCTTCCTTGTGACAGGAGGAAATGACTAACTCACACTCTAGGTCAGTGGCCTTGACACTCCCTGGGTCCCCGACCTGGGCTCCAGTTGATAGAACAGACAACAAGCTGGAGGAGTCCTGGGACCCCGGAGAACTCATCCCAGTGCAGCAGCCTGGCCCAGTGCTACAAGTTAGTGGCAGCTAATTCTAAGTCCCCCAAACTAAATTCCTATATGGTACCTCCCAATTTTAAAAAGTGATAACTCAAATTCTTCAACACAGTCCATTTTGAGTCAGCCCTGAGTCCCAGTCTGAGGGCTCATGTCTCATGGTCTTTCAGCTTCTGCTCTGGTCACTCCAGGGCTTCTCTGCACCAGGTCCCCCCCCCCAAACCACTAAAGCCTGCAGTGACTCGGAAGTGATCTATTTCTGCCGCTGGATGGTGACAGGTGGCTAAGACTCACTAATGAGCCTTAACAAGCTTGTCTGACTCATTGGGACAACTGTATCAAACAAAAGATGCTGGGGCTTGCTGTGGCCATCTCCACTGAAGAAGAGTAAACCAGGAGCATGGAGGGGAACAACAAACGTGGGGACTTGTGTGTGCGTCCTGTGAGTGTATACGGTGCATGTGGTCATGAATACGTGCAAGTGCACGCCCATGCGTGTGGCGACTAGAGATCCGTATAGGTGTCTTCCTCAGCAACTCTCCACCTTAAATGTGGGAATTTTGTGGAGCACTACTTTTCGTTTAATTTCTCTATTTTAATGTTTTCACTTGTGCTAAAAGAGCCTGGAAGACTCTTAGAAACCTGTTAGATATTCAGACCTGATTCTGTTAATTAGTGAGGCAGGCAGAGCCATGCATACACGGCTAAGAATTTCTATCATGCTCACCAGTGTGGGTAATTACATCTCCACTGTAGGCTCAGCCTTTGAGGTCCAGCCTTTGACTTACCGTCCTCACACTGGGGCAGTAATACCAGACTCTATTACCTTTAAACACAGGAAATTAAGGGGGAGGAGGTGGTTGTTTGGGACTAGACTTGGAAGCACAGGCGGTCAGCAGCAGCTGCCAGCCTTCTCGCTTGCTTCAGCCCCCCACACCAGCAGTTCTTTGGAAGAAGGAGCAATTGGTGTTTACAGCTCTAATGGACAAGGCTGGTTACTGTTAAACTAATGCTACATGGTTTGTGGAAGTTTCAGTATATTTTCTAGGGCTGTTGTGAGGAATTGGTGAAGGAAAGTTTATTTTGCTTTGAGAATTGTACAAGTGTTAAGTGAATTTTTATGATTCAAATTAAAACATGTTGAAGGCTGAACAATATTCTTTACTTTTTTGCGTGCATGTATAGGTGTGTGTGTGTGTGTGTGTGTGTGTGAGAGTATGTGTGTGTGTGTGTGTGGGTGGGTATGTTTGGGGGTATGTAGAATAGAGCACTGTGTGTGCCTGGGAGGCCCAAGGGTAACTTCAGGAGTCATCTTGGATTGCTTCTACCTCCTTTTTGCTTGTCTTTGGGATTTCACAAGCTCAGCCTTCCAGAGCTGGAAGTGCAGCCTACACAGGCATTTCTGCCTGGCATTTTTATGTGGGATCTGAACTCAGGTTCTTTTGCTCTTGAGCAGAGTCTTAACCCCTGAGCCATCTTTCCAGCCTTCTTTCTTCATTCTTTTTTTTTTTTACATTTTTTATTATTATTTCCGCTCATACAAACTTGGTAGGTACACCGGTTCCCTCCTCTCCCCTCCCCCCGTCTTTCTTCATTCTTAAAGCTTCTAAAATAAAATATAGATGCTTCTAATTTTTTAAAATTAATTTGTTTGAAAGTTTCATAGGCAAAGATGAAATTTCATAGAGAAGGTCAGCAAGCATACGGGGGAAGCCTGTACTTCCCTGAATTTGGTAGACTGAAACAGGAGGATTACCATGAGTTCCAGAACAACCTGGGCTACCTAGTGAGATCCAGGCCAGCCTGGGTTACAAAATGGCCTAGGACTCACCACATAGCCCAGGCTGGGCTTGAATTTATGCTAATTGTCCTGCCTCAGCCTCCCAGTGCTGGGATTACAAGCATGCACCACTCTCTCCACTTTGCGGCCATTGTTTCAGGCAGTCGGCGGCAGCTGGGAATCCTGTGCCTCTCTCTCCTCCATGCTGCGTTCTGTTTCGAGTATGGCTTCCAGTCAGGGCACAGAATTTCCTCTCACTTCTGGTCTTTGTTCATCTGTCCTTTCAGCCTTGTTTGCTTCATTCCCATTCACTTCCTACTCGGATCTTGCCTTTTAACATGTTTTTTCTTTGTTGAGACGGGGATTGTAAACGCACAAAAAGAAAAAGAGCACAAAGCACAGTTGAAACTACCAACACTTGGGCAACAGCTACTCATTCAAAAATTGGAAAGTGGCGGCCCTCCAGAGATCTCCCATCTCACCCTTCCAGCTCACGGCTCCCTTCCGGTGGAACCCCCCTGACTCTTACAGCTGCCGTCCCCTGCTCTTCCCTTAGTGTGCTATCTGAAAATGCAGTTGTGACCGCTGCAGCTCAGTGTTGACCGCAAGGCTGTGGGTCAAAGTGGAGTCCGCAGGTGTGTGGCAGATGCTCTGCCACTGAGCCACACTTGCAGCCCAGCTGCAGATACCTCCAGCCGAAGGTAAACAGATCCCCAGCATCCACTCGGCGTGTGTCTTCACTCACCCTCTCGTCGGTGAGACTGGAGCAGGTCCTTACAGTGCTCGCGTTCACTGTGGTGTGATGGGGGCCGCTACCTGCTGGCTGCGGCCTGTTTGGTTATGAGTCGTCTTTGATTCTTCTGTGTGACTGTGCAGAGCTGTGAGGATGTGAAGGATGGCCCTTCACAGAAAGAGTTAGCTGACTTCTGCTGGACGGGGGTCTCTGGCGGGAACATGCTGAAATGCATAGTTCTTGCTCTCGGTTCTGGGATTCTGGGTGGCTCATGCTTGCGTTATCACGCGTGGCACCACTGCAAGCATCCTTGTGCCTCCATGATGCATACCCACCCTCCTTTCTTTTGGGTATATCTTCAGTTAAGTAGGCAGTGTCAAACTTTGTTTTTGTTTCAAATGTTTGCATCAGTGTACTAACAGCTACCACTGACGATCTTTTGTAATTTTAGTCATTTGGGATGACTTGTAGTGACATCTCGCTGTGATTCTGACCTGTATTTTTTTGTCTTTTTTTTTTCTTTTCATGTGAGTGTTTCTGAGATGTGTGTGTGTATATATGTGTGTCTTTGCATGTGGGCACACAAGGGTGTGTATATGTACAAAAGTGTACTTGAGTGTGTGCCTGCAGAGGCCCGAGGGTGATACTGGGAACCTTCTCGATGGGTCTTCTACCTTATTGTTGTGGGCCGGGGTCCTCATTAAGCCCAGAGCACAGCAGTAGGGCTAAGTGTGGCTAACTAGATCACTCTGGAGAGTACTAGGCTCTGCCTTCCAGGATTTTTACATAGGATCTGGACATATAGACTCGGGGCCTTTGCTTTTGAGGCCTTTGCTTTTGAGGGCTTCAACCACTAAGCCATCCTTCCATCCCTTGACCTGTGTTTTCTTGATCACTAATATAGTAGAACATGGTTTCAAACCTCAGTTGGCTGTTTAAACTTCCTATTTGTTCAAGTTCTCCTTCTCCTTCTCCTTCTTTAAATTGGGTTGTCTTTTCCTTGTTGGCTTGTAGCCGTGATTGAAAACATTCTGGACATGTGCCTTAGAGTCTTGCTGCTTCTTCATTTCAGATGAGGGGGCACTTCTTCTAAGGAGCCTTCCTGGACCCACGCTCACTCAAAGGGATCTTTGTCTGCAGCCTTCATAGACTGCAGTGTGCATCACAGGGTATGTTGTGCTACACATTACGTCCCAGCTTCTGACATTAGAATCCTCACTTGGATGTGTAAAGTATTCCACTCTTAGCGTAGGTGCTCAGTGAATGCTCACTGAAACATCAAATAAATACCTACGTGCATATACAGGGTATAGATAGGACAGGAAGGTCCAGAGAGCTGCAAGGAATGTATATGTGTAGTCTTCTAGCATAAGCAATTTTGAAAGTGGGTCATCTGTATGCTATTATTAGGGGTTCTTACTCTTTAGTTCTGAATGGAATTCATATTAGTCTGGCTTTACAAGATTTCGTTATTGCCTTTAGCTAAACTATCTCACCACTTCAAACATAAAGGGACCCCTTATGCTGTTTTCTCATGTTGTAAAAAGGAAGAACAGGGGATACATTCATACTTAGGTCGATTCAGTCACTTTTGTCATGACTTTTTTCTTATGTACTACTTGAACATTTAAAAAGCCTTCGACTGCTCGGGAAAGTGTCCAAGATCTGACAGGATTAATGTAGTCACTTAATGCAGCTTCGGCTGCACCCTTACTTCCTATCCCCCTACTTTCTTTCTTCTTGACAGGCTCTTGCTGTGGCACCTAGGCTGGCCTGAAACTTGCAGTCCTCCTGCCTTGGTCTCCCAAGTGCTGGATTGCCGCGACATTGCACGCCCAGCTCTGTCTTTTGTAACTCATATTGCTGACCATGTGTTAAACTCTTGCTGACATTTTAGTGCATTCTCCACAGTGCTCCTTCCCTAGTCTTCTTGAAAACTCCCTTAACGTTTGAAATGATTGACTACTCAGGTATCAGTCCTGGTAGTTCTCACTCTGTCACTTTTGTTTTCTTTATATAAGTCCAAAACTTAACCCAAGATGTATTCCCTCTCATGAAGACATGCATTTCAATTCACGCTGAAGTCACCACTTCCTCCTGGGCATCTGAAACCATATCCCTGAGTTGCTGCACCTCAGTATTGGATGACTGTGTCTGGGGTGGAGCTTCTGGGATCCTTATGTGCCTCCCTTTGGGATGCCACTCCTGCTATGAGAGGCACCACTGTTTTCCCAGTCACTCAGTAGGAGAGCAGCAAAGTCATCCTGGAGTCCTTATCCATTCTGGCTAAGTTCTTTTATGCCATATGTTATATCAGCCATATGTTATATTGCCCATGTTAGCCCTAAGTCTTTGGCCTTGACCACTATAAACAGCTTTCTCTTTCCTCCTTGCCTCAATGTCTCCAAAATACAGTTCCATACTAATCTTAAAACATCTCTGTACTTATCAACTACCTTTTCAAAAGTCTTTATAGCAACTCATTCTCCATAGAATTGGATGTCAAGTGTTTCCAGGTGGGACTTTAACACATGCCATGTTTCTACTTCATTTTTCCACTTCTCCTGCTTTAAGCCTTCTCAGTTCACTCCTCTGCTCACCAGCCCTTGATCATACTGGAACTTCTTAATATTTTTCAACTTATCTATGGGTTTTTATTCAAAAATCAGTTTAAGTTCCAACTCAAGTTCCAACTGACTCTACTTAAATTGGATTTCACCTTTGCCTAGTACTTCTTATGATCTATCATTGCTTCCTATGTGTACTGTGTATTCTAATTTTTCCTGCATGCATTCATTCATCCAGTGCATTGACTATTGTTTGTAGCAAACCCTGCTAAGACACAAGGCATATAAAATGGATAAAACAAAGTTTCCATCTATCATGATTTGAATGTGAGTTGCTCTCCACAGGTTAATGTGTTTGCATATTTAGCTGATGTTAATGTGTCAGAAGGTTGTGGCACCTTTAGGAGATGGAGCTTTGCTGGAGGAAAGTATGCCAGAAGGGGTGGGTCATCATTTTTGGTAGCTCTACCTTGCTTCTCTGAGTTTACTTTTTCTCCCTCAGTCTTCATGTTGGATACAGTGACCTGAATCAGCTTTCTGCTTCTACTACTTGATATGCTTTCTGCTATGTGATTCTGGTTATAATGAAGTCACATAAATAAGTCAAATAAATTTCCTTTCTCCCTTAAGCTGGTTGTGTTGGAGAACTGTCTTACAGCAGCAGAAAGAGTAACTGCAACACCATTCCTGATATGTTTATGACCTTGTTCATTTTGACCAAACAGAATATGAAATACTGGAGGGAAGAAACTTTCTTATTGCTCTATTTCTATCAGTGTCCTCTGCAGTATACATATGGTTTTGCCACTAATGATGATCATGACAGACATTCCTTTTTAATAATGAAGCAAATCAGAAGCTAAATTGTCATTGACATTGAATTATATAATTCTACTAGAAATTAAAATTAAGAAAGTTACCATCCTATCCTTCTCGTGGGTTTTAGTGTTGTGGAATCTTTTCAGTCATAAAGCAGTAAATGCTGTGAAAATCCTTATGGCTGTGATTATACAGATTGTTTTCTGGGATTGTACTAACCTTTTTGAATCTGTGCAAAGTTAATTAAGCTTTTCATCGAGAACTGTATCACACTCATAAATACATTACATGCTCTCATAAACACAAATGCAGATGTAAGAAATCTGTAGACAGAGGTAGAGGATCTCATCACCTTGACAAGGTGCAGCCTAGTTTAGTAGAAGAGCAGTGAAGTGGACAACAATGCCAGCCAGAATGCAGAGTACCGTCAACCCAGCAAGGCTCCCCAGAAGCAGGCCAACCTAATCTCTCCCCATCCTAAGATTTAGGGAACCTTTTGGAAAAGGGGACAGTAAGATTGTAAGAGCCTAAAGATGGGAAAATCCTCCATTAGACAAGACATTGTATTCAAAGCAGAACTGCTGCATTTAGGAATTCACTGCAGTGAGACTTATCTGTACCAGACCTGCATAATGACTGACATACTATGCCCCCATAGACTATAGAGGAACTTAAGAGAGGTAAGAGCATACAGTGGAAACCTTGGGAACTAGGGTTGGATGAGTGAAGGGAAATATCCCTGTCAAGTGGAGTGGCCCGGGGAGGGGTAACTTGCTATGTCACAAGAGGCCTGAATCCCCACAAGAATAGACAAGCCAGAGGGAACCCTGGGGTCCATAGAAGCAGGAGGGAGTGGGATGGATTGATAAAGGGAAAGGAGGGGAATGGGAAGGAGGGGGGATGGAAGGAAGCAGGGATAAGTACTCAATATTTATAAAACTAGGAAGAAATTAACTGACTTTTCACTGATAAAAAGAAGTCAGAAGCTCCACATGCATTTTGTTACCTTATCAGAATATGGTGATAAAATCATTATTATACAATAACTCCATAAAACATACCATAAAAACATACCATAAAAATTATAGTAATTTTTTGGCAGTGTTGGGAATTAAATCGAGAATTTTGTGCATTCTAGGCAATTGCTTTACCACTGAGATATATTCTCAGTTCATAAAAATTATATGAAAGGCTGCAGAGATAGCTCATTTAGCAAAGTTCTTTCCGCACTGGTATAAATAACTAAATTCAATCTCCAGAACCCATATAAAAAAGAACAAGTGAGTCCTGGGACTTGTTGGTCAGCCATTCTATCTGAATCAGTGAGCTACAAGTTCAGTGAGAGACTTTGCCTTAAAAATAATGTGAAGGTCTGTTGGGGAGACAAGAATATTCATCTCTGGCCTCCATACACACTATAGTGAGGTGTCACTAGTGCAGTTAGTACACTTGGAATAAACCTCCAGAAAAAACTAACCAATATGAATGGGACTTCAGTTTCTTGAAAGAAGGAATGAAGCTTTCTTTTACAGTCCCTAAAATTCCCAGCCCAGAGGAACTACTCACACAACGTTTGTCAAGTTATAGTTACACAAACAAATAGTTTTTGTGCTAAGGATAAAGAAAAAGGGTGTGAACCTTTGAAGTGAACATGCAAATAACTAGTAAATATCATATAGCAGAGAAGAAATGCAGGAATTATACTTATGACACCCACAGGTTTGCTCAAAAAGTTCCTGCATGAGCTTGTTTCAAAGAAAAATAGAGGATGCAGTCTGTCCCCCGCTTTGGAGACATAGGTATTCTCACAAGAGGGGCAATGACAAGCAGCTTTGATTAAGTGCTTACTAAGCATCAGGCATCTCTCCAAACAGGTAGTTGTCTATTACCTCCTTTGATCCGTAACACAACTGTATTATTTGAACAACTATGGGAAGCACCGATAAGGAACCGGATACAGTTGTTTGCAAAATTACTATAGCAATGAAGAGCACAGATTCATGATCCAAGAACTATATGACTCCAGAGCCTGGCATGCCTAACCATGATATATTTTCCGTGGGGGAAATGTAAGGAAACAGCTGGAAGGCCAGAAAGAAAAAGAAGTATGGGGAAGGCAGAACAAGAGAGCCCTCATGGAGAGTGCTAGAAAGCGTGGAGTGAGAAGAGACCTGGAGGCATAAACTATATTGCTTTCTGGTTGGATTTGAAGGTGAAGGCAGGAGTGACAAGGGTTCATTCATAACATAGGGACGATGGGACTAGTCAGAATCAAAATGAAAATACCATTCCATTCTCCTGCAGTTCATATGCCACCATGGAAACTTGGTATAACATAATTTGCAAATGAAAATTGTGATTTGGGAAAAGGAGAGAGAAAGCTGGAACTTAATGAGAAATAATGATTGGAGATAATTGTAGCAAGCCTCCTTGTTTTTGCATTACATTCTGAACTGCATTCTGTTGTGGGGGATGGGGGCGAGGAAAGGAAAGTAAGAGACAGGCTCATTGTGAGCACACGCAGCTGTCACCAGGCCATTTTGTTTCCTCAGTGATTGCTCACTGCCTGGTAGTCTGACAGCCAAGAGCTGCCCCTATTCACTTCCTCCAGCAATCCCAGGAAAGAACGGCTGGTGCCAAGCAAAAGGCTGGCATGTTTTAGCCCACCCTGACTCACTCTCCTAGACACTGGAGTGGCAGGCAGGTGGCTGTCAGAGGCAAGAGGAGAGAGGCAGGGACACTATGATCTGCACTGGGGTTGCAGGAGCCAGGCTGCTGCACAGTCCTGGCTTCTGAAGCCAAGACAAGGCCAAGACAAACCGGCAAACAAAACCCCAAAACAAAAACATGTGGAGAGCTGGAGAGAAAAGGGGGGCCAGGAGACTAGGCGCCTGCACCAAATAGGAAGCAGATGCATCTTTAACGAATGTGCCCACTTCCCCTCACCACACTCATACCCTTGCTTTACGGGAGAATTACCTGCTCCCAATGCCTGGACTGGAAGGCAGAAGTTACATTCCTCTCCTAGTTATGAGGACTTCTGATAAGGACAAAACCCAAAAGACCTTTGAACAAAGCTGTATGTCTTCTGGATTCAAGGATGACTGCATTCATACAAGTTTGAAGATGCTGATAATTTTGGAAAGAGATGAAAGAGGGCAATTCCCAGTCTCTTAAAATCTTATGATCTTAAGGTGAGTTGTGCACTAAAATCAGTGCAGATAAAAATGGCTCTGGGCTAGACTTTATGAATAGACAACAGCTCAAAACTAAGGAGACTATGTGCTTCCATGCTATAGGATAGTCTGAACTAGTCCACACTGAAAAGGAAGAGCAGTGAGGTGAACCACCATTGCGGGGACACTTCACTGTAAATATTTTCTTAATTTTTTTAAAGCAGGCAAAACTTGTGCGATTATTCGGTTACTTCTCAGGCTATCATCATTTATCTTCATGCAAGTTTTACTTGCAAACTGAAGAAGAAAATCTTTTTCTTTTGGTAGCTTTTTCCTTCGATCCTTAGGTTAAAAATAGGCATGTGACTATGTTCAAAGCATGGATTCAGATTTTGTGTGTTTCTGGAAGGGATTTTGCTTGCTGGCCAGCTTAATTTTTGACAAAGAAAAATGGGCTGCTCTTCTTGCACAAAGATGCACTGTTTCCAGAGCAAACCAAGAGGGGAAGGAGGAGAGCCAGAGGGAAAAGGAGAAATACAGAGAGAGAGAGAAAGAGAGAGAGAGAGAGAGAGAGAGAGAGAGAGAGAGAGAGAGAGAGAGAGAGAATTCATGCTTAAGAAAAATTAAGAAAGCATTTGATAGGATAATTTGCTCAGTATAAATTTTCTATTAACTGTTAACATGCATAACTTGTGAGAGTTAAAAGTACACTTTGAAATAAGAACTTAAAAATACTAATATTTGGAAATCTTATCAGCTAACAAGTTCCTCTGAATTTCACTTTTAGAACCCCATAATTAAAGATACGGTTCTTTTTTGAAGTTGTTCGGTCCACCAGTTCTGTTTCCCGTTTTTCACAAGGAAAGAAGCAAAGTACTTGTGGATTCCACTGGCCTCTGCTCCTTCCACTGAACTGCCATCTGGACTTGTTTATTTGTGCTTCTAACTTTCTGGAGCAGAGTTTCTCTGTCAGGGGCAGAGCATGGGGCAACGGAAGTATCTTACAGCAGGCTACTTTTTTTTCTTTTTTCAAACTATACTTTCAAACTTTACTTTGGTTAAACATATGAAACATATATATATATATATATATATATATATAACACAATCACAAAATCCAGGCTGTTGGCAAGTTCAAAATTTGCCTGAGAAAAGTTTTCTACAATTTGAAACAAATAAACAGCATCGACCACATGCATCTCGTACCTTTCAAATCTTTTTCCAAACAGGCGCTGTCATGAATGCTTTAGCTAATTGACCTGGAAGCCCAGTGTTTTCCCTGAATCTTTCTACAGATAAGCGTTTGATTTAATAATGAAAGAAGCATTCCCAAGCAGTTTTCCCAATTTTGTAAAACATATACGAGCGATGTTTAAAGCAAACAAACAAAAGTCTCTCCCAATGTAATTAAGAAACAGCATTACTGTTAGATGGAATGCACAATCTCATTATGAATAGTTCAAGAATTTACAAGTTGACACTTCAAAGAAATCAGCACTCTCTTGTTTTTTGAAACATTTAACAAATTAAATGTAATAAAGAGTACCTTGTAAAGAAAAATCCAGCAACACATATTCGTAGGCAAATTCTGTCTTTGTTTCCACTTGGGGTCTCTTCAGGGTGGAAAATATTTTTCCAGGACTGCTGTCATCAGGGTCTTCCAGCTTTCGAAGTCCGCACCCCATGGCAAAGTCTGCAAGGAATTAAACTTCAGGAGAGGGGAGGGAGAGCTGTAAATTCTGCAAGCTGCAAAAGGAAAATCACGGACTTAACTGTTGTGATTCGGTTTCTGGGGTCCAGAGCAAGAAGTTGAAGCCCTTTTTTAGCCATTTTTCTGTGAAGTCACCACGGCCCCCATGGCTCTAAGCCGCCGCTCCCGATGGCTGGCTTGGGGTTGAGAGACTCGGAAGCTGCTTCAACTTAGCGGAGAATTTCCATGCCACGTCGATTTACAGCCAGCCAGCCCCCTACCAGAGTTCTGTTGCTCAGGGCACCAACTGGGCTTTGTCTCTCCCAGCTGGCTGGATGGAAAAAGAGGTGTCCAGAAACAGTTTAAAGGCAAAAGCTCATCGCGGGAGTAATTATCCACAGATAGAAGGTACATTCAACATAGTGCAGACAGTTCTTTTTCTGTTTTTCTCTCTTTCTCAGTCCTGTGCTCCCCGCCTTCCTCCTGCTACTACCAAGAAAGCAATGAGAGAGAGAGAGAGAGAGAGAGAGAGAGAGAGAGAGAGAGAGAGAGAGAGAGAGAAATCTAACGTGGTTAGAAACAAAGATCATTTCCAGAAAGGAAGTCAACTTCATGAGGAAACCGTATCTGAATTACAAAGGAGAAAAGTAAAGTGGAGAAAGAAAAAAAAAAAAAGAGAGAGAAATGCTTTAATCTTTAAGTAACATTTTAAAAATTTTCCTTCTACACGGAGTTCCTTTATGCTGGTAAAGCTCTAAACTGATTAAAATCTCCATGTATAAAAAATTGCACTAAGATATTTTAATCAAAAAGGCTACTTAGGGAAGAAGAGAGGATAATGGTGGCAAATACAGTCAAAATACATACATGTGTGAGCATGTTATGGTGAAACCTGGTATTTTGTACAATTAGTAGACCCTAATAAAAAGGAAGAAAAGGTTTTACTTAATTGCAATGGAGAGACAGTTACGTGTTTAATTAGTTTTTCCAACACCCTTAGTTTAAAACACTGCTATTAGAGGGCTTTTGTTTAAGTCCTCTGATAGTCCATTAGTAGTAGTCCTCTGTAGAACACTATTGCATGTCTCAAAATATCCTTAATTTGTAAAAAGAAACTTCGACAAACTTCATTTAATCTTAAAAATTGCCATGTATCTGAGGTCAAGAATAATGTGAAATCCTGGTAATGCATGTTGATGTGCTGAGCTCTGCTATGTCCAAGTCAGTGAGGATGATATGCTTATTGCACTATGAACACTGCAAGCTGATGGCGTGTGTTCAAATCCTGCTTCCCAAGGTTTATTACAAGTTACTTCTTTAAGTTTGAATTTCCTGCACTCTAAAATGTCCAACCTCTTAGTTACTTCACAGGCTTGTTGTGAAGACGGAATGAGATAATCTTATTTTTGGTCTTCTGTCCTGTGACACATTTATTAATATGTGTGTGTACATTGTGAGGCAGAACTGACAGTAGTGACAGGAAGGCACTACCACAATTCCCATTTCACAAAATGATTCTCATTTGAGATTCTGGAGAATACCAGTCTCAACAGATTTTGAATCACATTGAAGTGTGCACATGAAAACTCTCAAAGGATGTTGTGTGTGTCCCTGTGTGTTTTGTGTGTGCATGTGTGGTGTATATATATGTGGTGTACGTGTATGAGTGCACATGTATTTATTTGTAGATCACTGTCATCTTTACTTCTGTCTACATCCCTTTAAGTATTTTACTTCTCACAAGTGTTTTTACAGGGGACAATTCCGAGTCAATGGAAGGAAATTCTGGGTAAATTTGGGAAAATAGACAGTGATAGACTGACCCGCAGTGACGCACTTGTTCATTTATAGGCCTTCATGCCTGTCATTTTCCATGTCCTCTCTGAGAGATGGGCCTTGGGTTCTCCATAGAAATGGAATCTCTGATGTCTGTGAATATCAATTACAGTGCTCGGAGAGATGATGAAGTATCAAGTGCCTGCCATAGTCCAGGCACTCAGTGCATGCTGGGTGTATGACATGCGTAAATGTGGCCTGAACCCTAGAGTAAAATGGGAGCAGACAGACTTTCAACATAACTGGTGGCTGCTGAGCAGAGGGAGGTGCAGGATGTGATGGAAACCCAGGAAGGGCTTCTCACTAATGGTTCTCAGGGATGACTATGAGATGGCGGGGAGCTGGGTATAAAACCAGAGACATCTCAGGGCTCCTGTGTGTGAGTCCAGAGCTGTCCTAGCCAAGTGTGTGTGTGTGTGTGCGTGTGTGTGTGTGTGTGTGTGTGTGTGTGTGTGTGTATGTGTCTATGGATGTGCACAGAGGTCATAGGATAACATTGAGTATTATTTTTGGAGCTCGCCAAGTGGACTAGGCTGGCGGGTCAGTGAGGACCAGAGATTTGCCTGGCTCTGCCTTCCAGCTGTGGAATTATGTCATAGTTAAGCACAGGTGTCAACATGACTGTTGAGGGTTTGAGTTCTGGGCACAGTTGTAGAGAGTTGATGGTTGAGTTAAGTCCAGAACAAACCTGAAGGAGATTGTCTAGTTGATGGGAAAGACCCAGCCCATGGTGGGTGGGATTAGGCCCTGGATAAATCACAGAGAGCTGGTTGAGAGAGTTGGCATCCTTTTGTATACTTGGCCAGACATGCTGGTCTGCCAAGTAAGGATTGTCCATCTCTCAGCTGTTATGTGGTGATGGTGTAGCCAATTCCCTCGGCCCTGGTGTTGGTGTGTGCTCTCCTGTCAGGCTGGACTGAGAACTATAGCCAGGAATTGTAAAAGAGATTAAACCCTTGTTCCCTTAAGCTGTTTGATGGGTCATTTATCAGCAACCATGGAGGTGAACTGCAAAAAATTATAAGTGCATGCCTATACCTGGTCTGTTTTCCTACACACTTTACTGATGAATTTTGCCTTAAAACTTTGCATTTAGTCTCCCTTCTATTCTTCCTGATCTCCCTCCTTCCCATCATGCCATTCTCCTTCAAGTCTCCCATACCCATATCCCTTGGTTTTGTTTTGTCCCCCACCAGGGCCAACCCTGTTTAGCTTCCAAGATCAGACAAGGTCAGGCATGCTGGGGGTGTTATGACCATAGGCTTTATTTTGTTTTGTGTACACTGGGTTCACCTAGGGGGCCCTGTGCAATTCTGGACTTGGAATCTTCTCTTGGAGCCTAGTAGGCTGCCACGTAGGCACAGAATTGGATTAAACCCTCCCTCCAATACACTTCAAACTTGCTGGTTGCCTCACTGTTCACCAGTGCTTTAGGGTCCCATGGGTTTCTCAGTTGAAGTTGACCACTGGCCGTATAAGTCCTTGCTAGGCTTAGTGTTAGTAGCCACCTCTATGGTGGCTTCATGACTACCATAGCTGTGTAGTTTTTGGAGGGTGGAATTTCACAACCCTTTCGCCAACTTCTGACTCTTACATTCCTTCTGCCCCATCTTCTGTAGAGGTTCTTGAGTCTTCAGAGTAGTGCACATGCCGTGCTGAGGACTGAATCCTCAGCCCTCATTTATTTTCAGCATCTTGTACAATATGGTTCTCTGCATTCACCTTTGGTCATGATGATGGGAGAATCCATTGCTTAAGGATGACCTTTGTATTCTTTCTGCTCTCTCTTTTGTGATGCTTCCTGATTGTTGGTTGAGAGAAGATTAGATGTCGTGCCTGGGTCCAAGTAAGTCACAAAAATATATTCTCTGCCAACTGCCATGTGTTATAAAGAGAAGCTTCTGGGGTGGAGGCCGACACTACATTAGCCATTGGGCTAAAAGATAAACATTTAGAAGGCAATCTGATAGCATGTCTTGTTAGTAAAACAACAGTAGTAAGGTTCTTCCCTACAGTCTATGACCTCTCTGTCCATAGGTTCTTAGTGCAGTTTTCAGTAGTAAGCATGAGTTCCTATGAGTGTGTAGCAGCTCTTGAATCCTAGTGTGAAATAATTGGTTACCTTTATAGCATTCATGGCACTATTGCACTATTGAGCTCATCTTGCTAGTTCTTCTTGTAGTTCACAGAATTCAGATCTAGGCAAAACTGTTTCCCCAGCAGCCTGCAAAATATCTTCTCATACTATGAAAGCTAATCACCAGGAAGGAAGCTTCTAGACAGCTCCAGTTGGGTTTATCCCTGTCTCATGTCTGAAATGTGTGATATCTTTAGCATTAGTGTCTAATTGTTAAGTCCTGGTGGACAGCTGCGGTGGGTTGAATGCAAATGTCCACAGTACACTCACGTATTTGAATGCTTGGTTCCTGGTGGTGCCATTTGAGAATGTTGTGGCATGCTTAAGAGCTAGAGGGCCCTGCTTAAGGAAGCATGTGACTGGGAGTGGACTTTGAGGTTTAGATAACCTGGCTCTACTTCCTCTTTACTCTTTCTGCCTCCTGACGACTGCAGTTGCCTGAACAAACCTCTTCTTTGACTGCTGGTCACCAAGCCTTCTGTCATGCATTTTCTATCATAAACAGATTATATCCTTCCTGGAACCACAAGTTACATAGATAATTCTTTCTCTCTCTTTTTTTTTAAAAATTTTTATTATTATTATTATTTATTCAACTGTGCGCACGTGCGTGCGTGTGTGTGTGTGTGTGTGTGTGTGTGTGTAGAACCACGGACGAATTACGGGAACCACCATGGACGCCTCCACCTCCTTCTGCCCCGGGATTCACAGGCTCCGCCCTACCAGGACCAGAAGCGCAGGCCGCCCCCGCTTCCGCCTGGCGTCTATACGTGGGATCTGGGATCCGAACTCAGGACCTTCCGCCTAGCAAGGCGGATGCTTAACCCCTGAGCCACCTCTCCTGCCCCAAATTCTTTCTCTCTTAACTTGCTTGGGTCAGAGTATTTTCCCCATAGCTACAGAAGAGTAATTGCAATGGCACCTGTTGTAGTTACTTTTTTTTTTTTTTTTAGGTTGAAGCAGGGATTTTATTGAAAATGAGAGAAAAGGGGAAAAAACCTCTTGGATCCTAGTTCAAGAAAGGCAAGGGGGAAGCCAGAGCCTTAAGATGGAGAGCATCAAAGGAGAGGAGATAGCTTAAGGTCACAGAAAACAGGAAGAGAGCTGCCATAAGCACGTGGCTAAGGAGAGGACAGAGTCAGGTGTGACCCCTGGCAGGAGAGCAGGAGGAAGAGCTGCTACAGTCGCTCTTCTTTCTTTTGCTGGGCTCCTTGTTGGCCTCTCTCTGCACTGTCTCTATCAAGCTATCACTAGGGGCCCATTATCCTCTGTCTATAAGACTTCATGACTTTTTCTAGCTTGAAGTTCTAAAGTTCTCCACAAACAGTTCCAAGACACAACAGTCGCATCACAGCAATGATGTACCAAAGTCTTAGTACCAAATTCTTCTGGTTTCACGGGACACTCTTTAGTACCAAATTTTCTGTATCTCACAGCAACTTCTGTGTACCAATTTCTGTTGCAGCTAACTCTTCTTGTTGTGAGACAACAAGCTTCAGGGAGAAGGTGGGTATTTATTTGGATTACAGTTTCAGCTGAACTGTATTCCATGGATGGCAGAAGTCACATGAGAAGTCATGTAGGCAGAAGCAGGAGGCAGGTTCCGTTATCACAGCCATCAAGAGGTAGAGAACAAAAGTGAGAAGTAGACTGGGCTACCAAACTCAAGGCCTGCCCCTTGTGGCATGACTTCCTCCAGCAAGGACCTATCTCTTTAAGGTGTCACAACCTTCCTAAATATTAATACTAGCAAAGGATTCAAACACATGAGTCTTTGGGAGGTAACTCACATTCAAAACTATGCCAGCAACCAAGAGCAATGTCAGTAGCCTTTAATTGAGGGGACATCCGGACTTCTCTGACCAACTGTTTACATGGAGATATCCCTCATCTGTTACTAGGAATTCTGTTTAATCACCTATAAACTTCTGGGAGGCATATCTTGAGGCAGTTTTGATTATTCCTTTCTCTCCCTTGGTTTATGTACCTCAGTGTAGTATACATAATTATAGTTTTGTTGTAATTTTAAGTAATAAATAAAGTTGAAGATGCTGTATTTTCTCCTATGTATTTTTTCATCACCTTTGTCAAAAATCATGTCTAAATTTCTGTACTTATTAACTGGGTCCTCAGTTCTGATCCATTGATCAATGTGTCTTTTTTAATGCTGTCATGCTGCTTTATTGGCTCTGTAGTACAAGTCAGGTATCACCACAGGGTTACCTCCCACAGTATTTTTATTGCTCAGGATTGTTTTTGGCTACCCGGAGTCTTTTATACCTCAATAAGAATTTTAAGATTTTTCTGTTTCCGTAAAAAAATGTATTGGGGGGCCTGGAGAGATGGCTCAGGGGTTGTGACTCTGTCTCACAAGCAGAAGGTTCTGAGTTCGGATCCCAGGTCCCACATTAAAAAAAAAACAAAACAAAAAATGTTTTGGGGTTTCGATGGCACATTCACGAATTTGTGTGATACTTTAGACACGATGATCATTTTCACAATACTAGTCCTATTGATACATGAACATAGAAGTTTTTCCATCCTCAGTTTTTTTTCTTTTGTGTTTTAAATATTTCTTGAATAGACCTTTTATTTTCTTAGTTAAATTCATTCCAAAGCTGTATTATCCAGAGTGCACAAAGAACTTAGAAAACTAAACACTAAGGAAACAAATGGCCCAGTTATAAAATGGGCCTTGGAACTTAAAAGAAACTTTACCAAGGACGAAATTAAAATGTCTAACAAATATCTTAAAAATGCTCCACTTCCTTAGCCATGAGGAAATGCAAATCAAAACCTCCCTGAGATATCATCTCACTCCAGTCAGGATGGTAAAAATCCACAATACAAACAACACCAAATGCTGGAGAGAATGTGGAGAGAGGGGAACTCTCCTACATTGCTGGTGGGAGTGCAGGCTCATACAACCACTCTGGTGAGCCATCTGGCAATTGTTAAAGAATTGAAAGATTGAAATGCCATATGACCTTGCTATACCACTTTTGGGAATAATTCCCCATACAGCAAAAATTCACCTTGATAGCACAAGCATGACCATGTTCATAGCAGCACTGTTTACAATAGCAAAGTCATGGAATCAGCCCAAATATCCAACAGTTGACAAATGGATAAGGAAAATGTGGTACATTTATACAATGGAATACTACTCAGCCATCAAAAATGATGATTTAATGCAATTTCCCAGGAAATGGATGGAATTAGAAACAATTATATTGAGTGAAGTATCCCAGACACAGAAAATTAAGCACCATATGTACTCCCTAATAGATGGATCCTAGTACCAAACCCACTTAGAGACACATTCAAAGATATATCTCTATAATACCTACAGTAATTGCAAAGATTATAAATAGGAGAGAAGGGGAAGGAAGGCCCCACCAGGAACAAGGAGAGAGGGGATCATGCTACAGCAGAGATAATAGGCCACCATCAAGTAGTGCAAGTAAGTAATAAGACATCTGGTTAAGCTCACAGACTGTCCTTCCTGGTCACTTGCAACTGATGGGGTATGATCTTACCAGAAAGGGAGGGCATACAGTCTGGCAGATAGAAGGTGACCATTTTGCAATGGGAGACTGACTCACCTCTCACTGCAGTCTCCTACTCTTATTCCATCTACCTTTGTATCTATCCTTATAATAAGAATATTTTAATAGCTTTTTATCTCTGGCCAGGGGGTGACATCCAATACCCATTGGGATGGAGCCAAGGGCATTGCAGGAGCAGCAAAACTGAAAAAAAAATCAACAAACCATAATTCAGAACATCAGAGACTCTATAACAACCACCTATAATCAGGCCTGCCTAATCTCTCCCCATCCTGAAGCTCAGGGAAATTTGCAGAAGAGGGGGTGGAAGATTGTAAGAGCACAAGGATGAGAGGAGTCATGATATGCAAGATACTCCACACAAGTTAGGGCCGAAGCAGTTATAATAGGACTCTGCATGATCTGTGCAGTGACCAACAACATATCATTGACCCCTCAAAATCTAAAGGCACTAGGATCCTTAGAAGCAAGGGATTAACAGTGTTCCTATACTTAAGGGGAACACAAGAAAGAGTTCTAGGAAATGCCACTGAGTCCTTACACCTCATCAGAGAGGAGGACCCAGAGGAAAGTTTGATATCCACATTAAAGGATGCTTCAGAGATGGGGAGAGGGGGAACTGGGAGAAAGGGAGGGAGGGGACAAAGTGGGAAGGGAACAGGGAGGTCCAGGGAGGCGTGGAGGGAAGGAGGCGACAGGGGTACCTATTACGTTTGTATGAGCGGAGAAATAAATAAAAAAATTCATTCCAAAGATGATTTTTTAAGGGTATAGTGAATGGGATTGTTTCCCTCATTTCTTCTGTTTGTCTTTGGTATAGAGGAAGGCTACTGATTTTGTATGCTAGTTTTTCAATGAGCTATTTTGTTGAAATTGTTTATCAGCTCTAGTTTCCTGATGAAGACATAACATCTGTAAATAGAAATGACTTGGACTTCTTCATTTCTTGTTTGTATCTTTTCAACCTTCTTTTCTTGATCTATTCCTCTAGCTAGGCTTCAAGAACTATATATTTTATTTCATTTTTATTCTTTTTTTTTTGCACATCTCTGTGTGTAAAGGTGTGTATGTACAAGAGGGAATTTGAATGTGTGTGCATGTGGAGGCCGAAGGGTGACTCAGGAATCATCTTGGATTTGCTGTGCTTCTTTATTGCTTTGCTTTGGGGTTTCCTGGGGTCCACTTTCTAGGGCTGGAATTATAGGTTGCCTCCATAGCTGTCTGGATTTTTACATGAGAACTGGGGATCCAAACTCACATTTTTTTCTTGTGAGGCAAAAGCTTTAACCCCTGAACCACCTCTGTAATCCCTGTATTTAACAAGAGTGGTGAGAGTGGGCAGCCTCATCTTGTTCTTGATCTTGGTGGGAATGCCTTGAGTTTTTCTTTGTTCAGGATGATGTTGCAGTTATTCTTCATGTTACTGATAAATATGACCAAATAGCTTAAGGGGGAACAAGGTTTTTTTTTTTTCCCCTTTTCTGGCTTATGATTATCCAGTTATATACTTAGTCAAGCAGGAGAGTTCACATCAACACCAGGGGCCAAGGGAACTGGCTACAACCTATCCACACGACTGTGAAAGGGGCAAATCTCACCTGCCAGACCAGCATGCTTGGTCAAGTATACCAAAGAATGCCAATTTAGTTAATTAGCTCCCTCCATTTTATTTACCTGTCCAGAGAGCTGTTCTACCCACCATAGGTTGGGTCTCTCTCCATCAGTTAAAACAATCTCCTGCAGGCTTGCTCAGGGTTTTTAACCAATTCTTTACAAATGTGTCCAGAGCTCCAGCCTTCAATTGCCAACTTGACACCAGTAACTAGCTACCACAGATGATGTTTGCTATGTGGTTGTGGTATATATCCTTATGATGTTGAACTGTGCTTCCTTAATCCTATTCTCTCCAGGGGTTTTATCATGATGGAATGTTGGATTTTGCCAAAAACCTTTTTAAAATTTTTATTTATTTATTTATGTGTGTGTGTGTGTGTGTGTGTGTGATGTGTGTGAGAGAGAGAGAGAGAGAGAGAGAGAGAGAGAGAGAGCGCGGGAGGACATTGTTTATGCCAGCAGAGGTCCAAGGGTGACTTTGGGAATCATCCTGGCTGGCTTCTGGGATTTCCCAGGATCTGCCTTCCAGAGTCAGAAGTACAGGCCACTGCCATTTCTGCCTGGCATTTTTATGTGGGATACAGATCCGAATGCAGGTCCTTCTGCTTTTGAGGTAGAGGTTTAACCCCTGGACCAAGTCTCCAAGCTCTAAAGGTTGTTTGTGTATCTATTGAAATGATCGTGTGATTTCTGTTCTTAAGTTCATTTATATTTTCAATTATACATGTTGGTTTACATATGTTGAACTGTCCCTGCATGTCTGGATCAATCAGACTGGATTGATGAAATGATCTGTTTGGTACATTTTTGCATTCGGTTTGCAAATATTTTCTTTATGACTATTTCATCTGTGCTCCTCAGGAGACTGGCCTATAGTTTTCTCTCTCTCTCTTTCTCTGTCTTTATTTAGTTCTGGTGTCAGGTTAATAAGTTTTGAAATGTTCCCTTTTCTATTATATGAAATAATTTGATAAGTATTGATATTAGATTTGAAGAGCAAGTAGAATTCTCTACAGAATACAAGTGGATATGAGCTATTTTTGTTGGGATATTTTATATCACTGTTTCAATCATTGCTTGTTATGGATCTATTTAAATTATTTGTTCATCCTGGTTTAAGATTGGTTAGGCATATGCGTTTAGAAATTCATCTATTTCTTTTAGATTATTGAGCTTAATGTAGCTTAATGAGCTTGAGTTTGAATTATGTCCTCAGGATTTCCTGGGTTTCTCCTCATTTGATGCAGTGTCTCCCTTTTCATTTCAAACTTTATTAATTTGGGCCTTTTTTCTCTTTATTTTGGTTGGTTTGGCAAAGGAAATGGTCAGTTTCGTTTCTCTTTTCAATGAACTAACTCATTGTTTCACTGATTCTTTTTTATAGCTTTGTTTCTATTTCATTGATTTCTGCCTCCATCTTTATTATTTCTCACAATCTACTATTTTTGAGATTATTTATTTGCAATCCTTCTGGTTTTTTAATTAAGGCCCTTAAAGCCATGATGTTCCCTCCTGAAACTGCCCACATTATATCCCACAGGGTTTAGATATTGTATTTTTTAGTTGAATTCTAAGACTTTTTGATTTATTCAGCGACCCAATTATTATTCAATAGTGTTCCATTTAATTTCCACAAGTTTTTATATTTTCTTTTTTTCTTTTTCAATATATTTTTTAATTTTTTAATGTATTTTTTGCTCATACAAACATAATAAGAACCCCTGTCCCCTCCCTCCCTCTACCCCTCCCTGGACCTTCCTGTTCCTTCCCCCCTTTCTTCCTTTCCCCCCTCCTTCCCTTTCTCCCAGTGCCCCCTCTCCCCATCTCTGAAGCATCCTTTAATGTGGATATCAAACTTTCCTTTGGGTCCTCTCTCCGATGAGGTGTAAGGACTCAGTGGCAATTCCTAGAACTCTTTCTTGTGTTCCCCTTAAGTATAGGAACACTATTGTGACTGTTAATCCCTTGCTTCTAAGGATCCTAGTGCCTTTAGTCCATGCTAGATTTTGAGGGGTCAATGATATGTTGGTCACTGCGCAGATCATGCAGAGTCCTGTTATAACTGCTTCGGCCCTAACTTGTGTGGAGTATCTTGCATATCATGACTCCTCCCATCCTTGTGCTCCTACAATCTTCCACTCCCTCTTCTGCAAATTTCCCTGAGCTTCAGGATGGGGAGAGATTAGGCAGGCCTGATTATAGGTGGTTGTTATAGAGTCTCTGATGTTCTGAATTATAGTTTGTTGATGATTTTTTTTTTTCAGTTTTGCTGTTCCTGCAATGCCCTTGGCTCCATCCCAATGAGTATTGGATGTCACTCCCTGGCCAGAGATAAAAACCTTCTATCTGGCAGCCTATATGCCCTCCCCTTCTAGTATGATCATACCCCATCAGTTGGAAATGATCAGGAAGGAAAGTCTGTGAACTTAATCAGATGTCTCATTACTTACTTGCACTCCTTGATGGTGGCCTATTATCTCTGCTGTAAGTTGGTCCCCTCTGTTTCTGGTGAGGCCCTCCTCCCCCATCCCTCCTGTTTATAATCTTTACAGTTACTGTAGGTATTACAGAGATTTGTCTTTGAATGTGTCTCTAAGTGGGTTTGGTACTAGGATCCATCTATTAGGGAGTACATACGGCACTTAATTTTCTGTGTCTGGGATACTTCACTCAATATAATTGTTTCTAATTCCATCCATTTCCCGGGAAATTGCATTAAATCATCATTTCTGATGGCTGAGTAGTATTCCATTGTATAAATGTACCACATTTTCCTTATCCATTTGTCAACTGTTGGATATTTGGGCTGATTCCATGACTTTGCTATTGTAAACAGTGCTGCTATGAACATGGTCGTGCTTGTGCTATCGAGGTGAATTTTTGCTGTATGGGGAGTTATTCCCAAAAGTGGTATAGCAGGGTCATATGGCATTTCAATCTTTAACTTCTTTAAGAATTGCCAGATGGCTCACCAGAGTGGTTGTATGAGCCTGCACTCCCACCAGCAATGTAGGAGAGTTCCCCTCTCTCCACATTCTCTCCAGCATTTGGTGTTGTTTGTATTGTTGATTTTTGCCATCCTAACCAGGGTCAGATGATATCTCAGGGAGGTTTTGATTTGCATTTCCCTGATGGCTAAGGATGTGGAGCATTTTTTAAGATATTTGTTAGACATTTTAATTTTGTCCTTGGTAAAGTTTCTTTTAAGTTCTAAGGCCCATTTTTTAACTGGGCCATTGGTTTCCTTAGTGTTTAGTTTTCTAAGTTCTTTGTGCACTCTGGATAATAGAGCTCTATCAGATATGTGGTTAGTGAAGATTTTCTCCCATTCTGTGGGTTGCCTGTGTGCTCGAGTTACAATCTCTTTATCTGAACAGAACCTCTTTAATTTCACAAGATCCCATCTGTTGAGTGTTGGTTGTAGTGACTGTGCTATTGGATGTCTGTTCAGGAACTGTTGGCCTAGCCCAATCAGCTCGAGGGAGTTCCCTATCCTTTCAACTATGGTTTTAATAGTCTCTGGCCTTATATCGAGGTCCTTGATCCATTTGGAGTTAATTCTTGTACATGGTGAGAAGTATGGGTCCAGTTTTAATCTTCTGCATGTGGAGATCCAGTTTTGCCAGCACCATTTGTTGAAGATGCTGTTCTTTTTCCATTGGATTTTTTTGGCCCCTTTGTCAAAGATCAAATGGCTGTAGTTGTGTGGACTTTTATCTGGGTCTTTAACCCTTATCCATTGATCTTTGTGTCTATATCGGAGCCAATACCAGGCTGTTTTTACAATTATGGATTTGTAGTACAGACTAAGGTTTGGTGTGGTGATACCTCCAGCAGTGTTTTTGTTACTCAGGATTGTCTTTGCTATCCTGTGTCTTTTGTGCCTCCATATGAATTTTGAGATTGTTTGGTCAACTTCTTTAAAGAATTGCTTTGGGATTTTAATTGGTATAGCATTGAATTTTTATATTGCCTTTGGTAGGATGGTCATTTTTACAATGTTGATTCTGCCAATCCAGGAACATGGGAGGTCTTTCCATCTTCTGATGTCTTCTGCAATTTCTTTCTTTAGGGTTTAAAGTTTTCATTATAGAGGTCTCTTACTTCCTTGGTTAGGTTTATCCCAAGGTATTTCATTTTTTTAGGGGCTATAGTAAATGGGATTGTTTCTCTCAGGGCTTTTTTGCTTCTTTCATTCTGGGCATATAGGAAGACCACTGATTTTTGTACATTTATTTTGTATCCTGCCACCCTGCTGAACTTCTGTATTAGTTCCAGGAGTTTCAGGTATACGATCATGTCATCTGCAAATAGAGATTACTTGACTTCTTCCTTGCTGATTTGAATTCCTTTTATGTCCCTTTCTTGTCTTATGGCTTCAGCTAAGACTTCAAGTACAATATTGAATAGAAGTGGTGACAGTGGACAGCCTTGTCCAGTTCCTGATCAAAGTGGGAATGCTTCAAGTTTTTCCCCATTGAGTGTAATCCTTGCTGTTGGCTTGTTGTATACCGCTTTTATTATATTGATAAAGGTTCCTTCCATTCCAACCTTCTCTAGGGTTTTGATCATAAAGGGCTGTTGGATCTTGTCAAAAGCTTTTTCTGCATCTATCGAGAGTATCATGTGGTCTTGAACTTTGGGCTGGTTTATATGGTGAATTACACTTATTGATTTGCATATGTTAAACCAACCTTGTGTGCTTGGGATAAAACCTACTTGATCCCTGTGGATGATCTTTTTGATATGTTTTTGAATCCGATTTGTTAAGACTTTATTGAGAATCTTTGCATCTGTGTTCATCAGAGAGATTGGCCTGTAGTTTTCTTTTTTAAGCGTATCTTTATTAGGTTTTGGGATTAAGACGATATTAGCTTTATAGAAGGAATTTGGTAGTGTTCCTTCCTTTGCTATTTGATGGAACAGTTTAAGGAGTATTGGTATTATTAGCTCCTTAAATGTCTGGTAGAACTCTTTGCTGAAACCATCTGGTCTGGGACATTTATTGGTGGGAAGATTTGAGATTACTTCCTCAATTTCCTCATATGTTATAGGACTATTTAAATAATTCACAACTTTCTGACTTAATTTAGGTAAGTTGTGTTTACTTAGGAATTTATCCATCTTTTTTGTGCTGTCAAATTTCACAGAGTATAAGTTTTTGAAATATGATGTTATAATTCTCTGGATTTCTTGGGTATCAGTAGTGATAACTCCATGTTCATTTCTAATTTTGTTAATTTGGGCTTTTTCTCTCTTGCTTTTGGTTAATTTAGCTAGGGGTATATCAATCTTACTGATTTTTTCAAAAAACCAGGTTTTTGACTGGTTGATTTTCTGTATCGTTTTCCTAATCTCGATTTCAGATATTTCTCCCCTTATTTTGCTAATCTCTTCCCTTCTACTCCTTTTGGGATCAGATTGCTCTAATGTCTCTAAAGCTTTTAGCTGCATTGTTAAGTTATTTATTTCTGATGTTTCCATTTTTTTGATATAGGCATTAAGAGCTATGAACTTACCTTTTAGGACAGCTTTCATTGTGTCCCAGAGATTTTGGTAAGTTGTATTTTCATTATCGTTTGCTTTCAGGGAATCTTGAATTTCCTTTGTCATTTCTTCCTGAATCCAATTCTCATTCAGCATCATAGTGTTAAGTTTCTAGGAGTTAGTGTATTTTCTGTTGCTTGTTGTGTTGTGGATGTCAAGCTGTAGGCCGTGGTGGTCTGATAAGGTACAGGCTAGAATTTCAACTTTCCTGTATATGTGGAGATTTGTTTTGTGGCCCAATATGTGATATATTTTGGAGAAAGTTCCATGTGCTGCTGAGAAAAATGTGTATTCTTTGGTGTGTGGATGAAAAGTTCGATAGAGATCTGTAAGGTCCATTTCAGTAAGGGTTTGATTAAGCTCCAAAGTGTCTCTTAAGTTTTTTACCTGTTGCTCTATCCCAGTGTGAGACGGTGGTGTTTAAATCCCCCAGAATGATCGTTTTGGGATTGATTTCTTGCTTTAGACGTTGTAGGGTTTGCTTAATGAATGTGGGGGGGGGGCGTATTGGGTGCATATATGTTCAGTATTGTGAAGTCTTCTTGGTAACTTGTACCTGTGTCTAAAATGTAGTATCCATCTGTGTTTCTTATTATTTTTTTTGGTTTGAAGTCCACTTTGTCCAATAGCATAATGGCTACCCCTGCCTGTTTTCTGGTTCCATTAGCTTGCAGAATTTTTGACCAGCTTTTTATTTTTAGGATGTGCCTATCTTTTGTGGTGAGATGGGTTTCCTGAAGGCAGCATATTGATGGATTGTGATTTTTAATCCAAGTTTGTAATCTGTGTCTCTTGATCGGTGAGTTAAGTCCATTAACATTTAATGTTATAATGGAGAAACTATTTTTAATTCCAGACATTTATTGTGTTTAGTGGCTTTTGTAAGTGTATTGTTACACCTTTAGGTTTTGGTAGTATTATACTTCCTTTCTGTTCTCCTGGATATGCCTGTTTTTTTCCTTCATGCTTGAGTATCATTTCTAGCATTTTTTGAAGGCCTGGTTTGGTGGACATGTATCCCTTCAAGTTGTCTTTGTGCTGGAAGATTTTTCTTTCTCCCTCGATCATGACGGATAGTTTTGCGGGGTATATTAGCCTGGGTGACATTTTTGCTCATTCAATACTTGAAGTATGTCTCTCCAAGCTCTTCTTGCTTTTGCTGTTTCGACTGAGAAGTCATTTGTTATTTTAATAGGTTTACCTTTAAAAGCGACTTGTTTTTTTTCCCTTGATACTTTCAGCACCATTTCTTTATCTTGAATGTGGAGTGTTTTAACTATTATTTGCTGTGGCGAGTTTCTATTTTGGTCATATCTGTTTGGGGTGCGGAATGCCTCTTGTATATGGATGGGCCTCTCTTTTTTTAGATGAGGAAAGTTTTCCTTGATTGTTTGAAAAATTTCCTCAGGTGTGGTATTTTGAGATTCTTGCTCTGGTATTCCATGGATACGCATGTTAGGCTTCTTCAGGGTGTCCCATAACTCTTGAATATTTCTCTCGAGTATCTTTTTGGCTTTAACAACCTCTTCCATTGAGCTGGTTAATACTCCCACTTTGTCTTCAACGTCTGAAATTCTGTTTTCTGTTTCATTAGTTCTGCTGCTAAGACTCTCTGTGGAGTTCTGGGTTGAAGATAACTTGTCTTTTAGTTCAGTTTTGAACTGTGCTTGAGTCTGTTTTAACTGTTCTATGCTTATTTTTGTTTCTTGAACTGTTTTTCTCAACTCCTCCAAGTGTCTGTTGTGTTCCTCTTCAAAGCGATTGATGTGGTTATTTAATTCCTCACGGATTTCCTCTTTCATAGTATTGAACATGGTAATGATCATGTTTTGAAAGTCCTTGGGTCAGGCTTTCTTGGCCATTTACCGTGGGTTTGTTCTGGTTGGAGTCTATCATTATGGGATTAATTCTTTCAGTGGGAGATTTGTTTACTTGGGTGTTGTTTCTCTTTTACTTGGGCATTGTCGTTTTAACTCTCAAGATCTTCTTTCAATTTCTGTGCATTTTATTTGACCTGGAGTTTTGGGTTTGGGCGGGGGCGGAGCTTACCTGGGTCGGGGCGAGTCCTGGCTGGACTGCGTGCGACCGGGCTGCGGGTGGGGAAAGGGAGGATGTGGCAGCAGCGGCGGGGCGCTATTTAACTTGGGGAGCTGGGGCGTGGCCCAGGGCGATGGGGTCCTCCCTGGCCTGGTGCAGCCCCGGTTCTGACTGGCTGGTGGGAGGAGCTGAGTCCCTTGGGCTGCCTGGGGGTTCTGGGGTTGGGCGGGGGCGGAGCTTACCTAGGTTGTGGTGAGTCCCGGCTGGACTGCCGTGTCCCAGGCGGCAGGTTGGGGAGAGCACAAGTTTTTATATTTTCAAAAGCTTATCTTGTTGTTGATTTCTAGCTTTAAAAAACATGCTACTTCGGTTCTCTTATATTTGCGGAGACTTGATTTGTGTCTTTATATGTGATCTCTTTTTTTTTTCTTGGAACAAAAAGTATTTTTTTAAATTAATTTTGTTTTTAATTTTTACTCTTTTACAATCTCATACGTATAGACAGTGCATTTTGGTCATAGTTTCCCTTGGAGATTTCCCTAGTATGTCCCCTCCTGCCTTTATGTCCTAAGTTTTTAAATTGGACAATATAAAATAATATGTAATCAATAAAAGAAAATACATTAAGGATGCAGATAGTTAAGACTGAGCTCTCAGTTCCACATGGTTAGGAACACATGATAAAGCTTAAGAATAGTAGTTTTGTTCATCTTGAGACTAAGCACACAGAGTTCCCACCCACAGGAGGCTATCACATTGTGGATATATGCAGACCTGGCCCACGGGAGACCATCCCACTTGCAAGCACACAGGAGGCCATATACCTTGTGAGCATATGGAGCCTCAACCCAGGGAAGCCATCTGCATTATGTACATGGAGACTACCCCATGAGAAGCCTTTATGTTGTGAGTACAGATATGGAATTCAGGGTTTTGGCAGGCAGCGTGGTATGTCAGGCTATTAATCATTCAGCTGTCAATAGGTCAGAACACTGAATGTAGAAATAGTCTCATATCCTCTCTGCCACCATCTGATGCATATGGGACACAGCAGCTAACCCCTCTAGGGGTAGTTATGTGTTCTCTTTTTGAAAGTTTCATGAGCTGTGTAGGTTTCTGTATCAGAGGTTACTGTGTGTGCCTGTAAGGCCTAACGGTGACTTCAGGAATTACCTTGAATTTTACTACCTCCTCTTTGCTTTGCTGTGGAGTTTCCCAGGCTCTGTCTTCCAGAGCTGGAAGTATAGGCCGTTGCCATTTCTGTCTGGTGTTTTTTACATGGGATCTGGGATCCAAACTCAGGACCTTCTGCTTGTGAGGCAGAGGCTTAACCCCTGAGCCATAACTCTAGCTCAACTCTGTCCATCTTATCCACCTCCCCAGGGACTAGTCCCACCCACCATGAGCTGGACTTCTGCATCAATTAGACAATCTCCTGCAGACTTGCTCAGGGCTTGACTACTAATTCCTTACAACTATGCCCAGAGTTCAAGCCTTCAATTGTCATTGATGCCTGTATCTAACTATGACAAGGGTCTCACTGTCAGGTTCTAAATGGCAGCCAAAAGCAATGGCAAATGTCTGTATTATTTTGGGGGCCTTTGCATATTTCTGACTAATGACTCATCACATACCTGGCACTGGGAGACATATTTAATTGCCCATGGCTTCTAGTAAGAGCATCTCTAGTAAGAGCATTTCTGTTACTCTTTTCTTCCCTTTTTCCCACTTTGTTCTTCCCTGTGTAGGGTATCTTAGTTAACAGTAGTGTTTATCTTTGATGGTGAGCTGTGTTTTTTGGAAGAAGCAGAAAGTTGGATCCTGTTTTCTAATCCAGTCTGCAAGTCTGTGCCTTTTAATTGGAGAATTAAAATCATTGATATTGACTGTTACTATAGGAATAACTATTGATTTCTGTCATTTTTGTTTCTGTTGTATTTTTTCTCAGACTTCTCTATATTATCTGTTCTAGTGTTGGATATTGACCTCTTGTGACCTTTTGGGTGTGTTTGTCTTTCTCTTCAGAACATAGTATTCCTGACAGAATTCTCTGTAGAACAGGCTTTAGATAGTTTTTGTCATGGAAAGTTTTTACATCTCCTTTTTAATGGAAATTTTTTATGGAAAATTTTTGCTGAATATAATATTCTGGGTTGACATTTGTGGTTTTCAGTGTTTGGAATATGTCTTGCCAGTCTCTTCTGGCTTTAAAAGTTTCCATTGACGAGTCAGTTGTTATTCAGATAATTTTCCCTTTATATGTGACTTCTCCTTTCTCTCTTTTGGCTTTTGGTGTTTACTCTTAAAGTTTGTTTTCAGTGTCTCAGCTGTAATATGTAATGGAGAGCTTATTTTCTGGTCCCATCTGTTTGGTGTTATGTATATGTCTATTGATTTTAAATGGATATCTCTTTTTGTAGATTAGGAAAGTTCTCTTGTACAATTGTATGGGAAATCTTGACTATGTCTTTACTTGGGATTTCTTCTACTTCATAAATGACTTGTAAATTTTCTGCTTATGTTTTCCTTTCATGTATTTTTTAAAAAATTATCAATTTCTTTGGCTGAGTGATCTATTTCCTCTGTTTTATCTTTGAGTCCTGATATATATATTTGTGTGTGTGTGTGTGTGTGTGTGTGTGTGTATGTATCTGTGTGTGAATCAAGAGAACACTGTGTATGTGTGCCTGTGAAGGCCCAAGAGTGACTTCAGGAATCATTCTGGATTGCTTCTACATCCTTTTTGCTTTGCTCTGGGATTTCCCATACTCTGCCTTCTAGAACCAGAAATGCAGACCACTGCAATTTCTCCCTGGCCTTTTTAAAGGTGGTATCTGGGATCTGAATTCAGGTTCTTCTGCTTGTGAGGTAGAGTCTTAACCTCTGAGCCATCTTTCCTGCCCTGAGTATTGATATTTCATCTTTTGTATAATCCATTCTGTTGGTAACGTGTTCCATGGAGTATTTTTGTTGAATTTTTCATTTACCGCTTCATTTGCTTTGGGTATTTTTCAGTATTCCTCACTGTTTTCATCTCCTGAATTGTCTTCCTCATTTTCATTTAGTTGTTTGTTTTTTAAATTCAGTCTGATTATTCCTGTCTTCCCTAAGTTCGTTTAGGCGTTTTTATTCATTTTCTGGTTGTGTTTATGGAATTTGTCAGAAGTTTCTCTTTTGAATTCTGAATCTTGCATTTCATCACGGTGGTTCCCACGGGGAACATTTCCATTGGGGTGTAGATTTGGTTGGAGACAAGTCGTTTTCGTTTTTCATGTTTTTTCCCCCCAGTGGGATCTTGGCATCTTGAATCAGATTGTTGACTGTATTTCTGATTTTGCTTTGGGCCCACTTGGCAAGTGTTCCTATTTGCGGTAGAACCCCTCCTTAGGTAAGCAGGGCAGGTCGCACCCTGGCCATTAGAGCTGTGTGGTCTTCTGTTAGGAGGGGTTCCTCGGTGATGCCAGAACTTCACTGGCAGATGAGCAGTGCATCCGCGCCGTGGGGCTGGGGCGCACATTTCTCACCATTCTTCCACCTGGTTAGGGGCCAGGATGTGGGAGCATGTGACCCATGGTCATGCTTGGCTTACTGCTCTTCTTGGGGGCTGAGCAGATGCCAGGTTGTTTCTTGGGGCAGGGGTTATGTGTATTTTTTATATGGGTTTTCGGGATCAAACTCAGGTCCTCATGGTTACAAGACAAGCACTTTACAGACTGAATCCTGTTCTCTCCCATCAATATGTCTCTAAAAAATTTATCTTTAGTAAAAGAAGCTAAAGTTTCTTAAGCCCATAGTTGAACATTCATTTAAGCCATTTTTTTCTAAATTTGATTGATTGAATGAATGATTGAGTGTGTGTGTGTGTGTGTGTGTGTGTGTGTGTGTGTGTGTATTAGAGGACACTCTTTGTTCTGTGGGGGACCAAGGGTGACTTTGGGAATCATCCTGGATTGTTTCTGCTTCTTTTTTACTTCCCTCTGGATTTCCCAGGCTCCGCCCACTAGGGCCAGAAGTGCAGGCCATAGCAGTTCCCGCCTGGTGTTTTTTTTTTTTTTTTTAATGTGGGACCTAGCATCAGAACTCAGGACCGTCTGCTTGCAAGGCAGAGTCTTAACCCCTGAGGCATATCTCCAGCCCTAAGCCGTTTTTTTTCTAAAGTACCTAAAGAACGAAAGTTTTTATATTTGCAAAACATTTTCATTTATCAGTGTGACATCCATTCCAGCTACCTTGTCATTTTTAATTCTTCATATTGGCAGTTCCCAAAGATGCAGAAGGAATTAAATTAGAATTGAAAATATATTTTAGAAAATCACACAGGCACTGAACATGTGAAGACTTTTTGTGGTCATTATTTGAATATAACAACTGTGTAGCATTTACATATAATACATTAATACTAAGTTTTATTACCTAATGGAGTGATGTTTTACAGGATATGGGATGGTTCTGTGTGTTGGTGTGTTATATATAAATGCTATGCTGTTTTACATAAGGGACTTGAGCACTCTTGGTGAGAGAGAGATGAGAAGAGAAAGAGAGAGAGAGAGAAAAACCATAGTGCATAGGTAGTCACAGAACAACTTTCAGAAGTCAGTTCTCTCTTTCCACTATGTAAGTTTCTAGGGACTGAGTTCAGGTTGCTAGATCCTTGGGGTGCCTAACCCACGGAGCCATCTCACTTGTCCATCTCCTTGGATCTTGGTGTTTGTAAGGGGCCCATGGCCTCAGAGGGATGACTATACCTGGCACTTCAATGAATTTATACAAGTAACATTTTGATTATTTTTAAGTTTTTAACTATGAAAATTTTTGTAAGGATTATTTTTCTTCAAAATTTGGAGTCCTTAAATATGTAGATTCTATTTCATACTTCATGTACAATTTCTTTCTTTTTTATTAAAAAAACTCTATTTTGGGGGCTTAAGGAGATGGCTCAGGAAGCAGAAGAATCTGAGTTAGGATCCCAGATCCTACGTAAAAATGTCAGGCGGAAATGGCAGTGGCTTGAAATTCTGGCTCTGCAGTGTGGAGCGTGGGAATTCCCAGAGCAAAGCAATAAGGGGATAGAGAAATTCAGGATGATTCATATGTCACCCTTGCTTCCACAGGCACATACATTCAAGTGTCTTCTGGTATACAGACACAGACACACACAGACACAGACACAGACACAGACACACACACACACACACACAATTCTTTTAAATTGACTTACAAAGTAATGATTTTCCATATGGGATTTTCATCTTGTTTTTTTTTTTTTTTCTTTTCCGACTATCTTCCTTCTCTCCCCCATTTCCTCACTATATCCTTTTTTAGCAGCTGTGCTACCTTCTCCAGCCCTTACGAGTTATTCTTTTTTTTTTTTTAAATCTTTGTCTTGCAAGCAGGAGGTCCTGAGTTCCTATCCCAGATCCCACGTAAAAAATGCCAGGTGGAAGCTGTGGCAGCCTGCACCTGGTGAGGGGAGCCTGGAAAATACCAGAGCGAAGAAGCAAGCAGGTAGAAGTAATGATTCCTGAAGTCATCCTTAGTCCTCCACAGGGACACACAGTGCCCTCTGATACACACACACACACACACACATACACACACACACACACACACACACACATATATATATAGAGTGTGAATGAAAACAAGCCAGTAAAAAATGCTCAATTCTAGGAGAATTTCAAGACCATTAAGAAAAAGTATACTGTTTTGTTCAAAGTACAGATAGGTGAGCTGAGTGGGTGGTACATATTGTAATCCTAATGCTTGGTAGTTGGAAGTAGGAGGATTGTGAGTTCAAGGCCAGTCTGGATTATAGTAAGAATTTGTTCCCCCCAAACAAAACTTAAATAAAAATATAGGCAATGCTATAGGCAAAGAGGCGTATGGTTCACTTGGATGTAAAGAGATACTTTACTTGTATTTAAAAAGTACAAATCAAGACTGCACTGTAATAACATTTAAAAATATTATAGGTGAGATTGCTCAGTGTGTAAAGGCAATTGTGTCCAAGTGTAATGACGTGGTCATCAATTCCCAGGATGGTAGGAGGAGAGAATTAACTCCTGAAAGTCGTTCTCTGACTCTCACATGTGCCATAGGATGTGTGTATCCATGTACATACACATATAAAATAAACAAATGTAAAAATGTAAACATTGTAGTAAAATATAACACATGAAGCCTACCATTTTAGGTATCTTAAGGTGTAAAATTCAGTGTCAGTAAGTATGTTCACGTGCTTGATCATTGCACAATGTTCACTGCCATCTAGAACCCTTTTAGTACCCTAAGAGGAAACCCCATTCCAGTAAGCATTTGTTCTCTCAATTTCCCCCAGACCATCAAAACTACACCTCTTTCTGCCTTTATGCACTTGCCTATTCTGAATAGTTCATATAACAGAACCAGATGCTTCTTTTGCTCAACACGTGTCTTTTTCTTTCCTTTCTTTAAAAAAATTACTTATTTATCTGAGTGGGGAAATGAGCATGTGCATATATGTACCATGGTACATGGGGGGGGGGCGTCAAAGATAACTTTCACTGTATGGACTTCAGGGGATCAAACTCAGGTTTTCGAGCAGGCGCCACGCTTACTGTGCTATCTCACAAGACAGGGTCTGACTATGTAGACCAGCTTGGTCTGTCACTCACCGTGATCTTCCTGTCTCTGCCTCCTAGGTGCTGGGATTACTGTGGAAGCCACCATTCTCAGCTTTACTATATGTACTTAAAGCATGTGCTAGCATTTAATGTCCTATTAATGGATATACCATGTATGTTTACTCATTCCTGAGATCTTGGACATTTGAGTGCTTTCACATTTGTCTACTGTAAATATTAGTGACATAACTTTGTGCCAATTTGACTGAGCCAAATTTGACAGGCAGGACCATGTGTTGGTGATATTTCCCCAAAGAAATGTTTCTGATGGCAGTGCAAATTTATTTAATAATGTTGAAGGAGAACAAGACATTATTTCATGAAACAACATTTACATCTTTATGACATGGCAATTCCCTTCCTAGGTTCGAGAGAAACTTTAGCATTTAGGTACCAAGAGATACATCTGGGAAAGTTATAGTAGTATAGTTCCTAATAGCAAATCCTTCAATTACTTGGGTATATCACCTGTTATCTACTTCAGGAATTCTGTTGCATAGGCAAGGAAAGAAACAATCCCAGTGAGGTTTGAATTTTTTTTTTTTTATTCTTTATAAACAGAGAGAAGCGGCATACTCCTTTGTACTGCTGGAGTATCTTGTTTATCAACCAGGCTATCTAACTGTTCCGAAGCATGCTAGATAAATCCCTTAGCTGTAAATTTTCCTTCTTTTTACTTGCCTTTCATGGGCTGTTAGATCAAATGAAACACAATGACCAAAAAAAACTTCAGTGGATATTTTATACTTTTTGTATTCGATGAGAGAATTCAATTAGCCTATCTTCCATATTATAGCCATTAGCTTGCATGGTTGCTGATAAATCACCATCAAACGGCTTAAGGGAACAAGGAGTTTATTTTCTTAAGATAGTCCCGTTACAGTTCATAGTCCAGCTTGATGGGAGAGTATGCACTAACACCAAGGCCAAGGGAACTGGCCACACCATCTCTACATAATGACTGAGAGAGGGACGATCCTTATTTGCCAGACCAGCATGTCTGGCCAAGTATACAGAAGGATGCTGACTCTCTCAAGCAGCTTTCTGTGTTTTATTCCAGGGCCTAGTCCCACCCATCAGAGGCTGGGCCTTCCCCATCAGCTAGACAATCACCTGCAGGTCTACTCTGGGCTTAATCCAACCACTAATTCTGTACAAATGTGCCTAGAGCTCAAACACTCAACTGTCAAGTTGACACCTGTGCCTAACTATGACACACATCATCTCTGTAACAGATCTGATTTACCTTGTCTTCATTTGAACACTATACAGAAAATGAATGAACTTTGCTTATATGCAACATGTAAGAATCTTATAACAAAATGCTGAGTGAAAAAAAGAATGTTACATGTGGCACATTATCCTTTTTTATGGTGATCAAATATGATATCTGGCTATATAACACAAATATGCAAGATACAATTCAGGACAATGTTTGCCTGTGGGCAGAAGAGAGCACAAGGAAGCTGTGTACAGATCTTATTTGGTGCTTTTAAAGTTCAGTGATTCTCACTCTGGACTGCATCAGAATCAGCTGGAGAGTTCAGGAGCATCTAGGTTGTTGAGCTGGACCTGAGTTTTAACAAAGCTCCAGATGTTCCCAGTGCTGCTGTTTTGGGGCCCATCCTTTGAGAACCACTTCCAGTATTTAAGTCTAGTGTGAGTTTTTAAGTGCACATGTACTTTTGCATTAAATGAGTTGGGGAGGTCAGTTGTTGATAAGTGTCCCCTATCATTAAGCAGCCCTTGATCGAGTTTTGCTGATCGAGCATTTAACGGATGGCCATGGTTGAGGTTGGAGATAAATTATAAATGGTGTGGATTAAAATTCGTGTGTTATAAAAAATGTGTGGTGAACCAGGGATCACAATCCAATCCTAGGTTTTAATTCTCTTCCCCTAGAGCTCCCTAAAACACCGTTCTGGAGGAACTTTAAGACTATTTTACAAGAAAATCATGGTTACTTTGAGAAATAAACCTGAAAAAAATTTCCTCACATTCCACTTTCCTGGATTTCAGAAACCTTTGGCAACAATTTGGCAGTTCTCAAAACCACCTTTTGATTCAGCAGAAATTACGTTTAGTTAATAAAGATTTTTCTTTTTCCAGTGCCTATCCTTTTAAGTGTTGTACGAAATTAGTTTTCTTCCTTTCAGATTTAGGTTTTGAGATAGTTTAGGCAGTATTTCTGATGCTGATGAGCAGTATTTCTGATGCTGATGAGCGCTTATTAAGAGGTTCTATTTGTGCTTGCAATTTTACAGCTAACGGCGGCTTTAAAAGTGCCAGAATACAAAAATCTCGTGAAGAAGCAGTTCAGTACAGAACCCCGAACAGATCGGAAGTGGAAAACGGCAGCTCGAAGCGAGTCGCAGCTCTAGCGGACAGGCGCCGCTCCCTTACTGCATTGGCGTGGGCGGGCTGAGGGGCGGAGCCTTGGGGCAGCTTAGGCGGGGCCGAGGGGCGGAGCGTAGCCCTGGGCGGAGCCTTGGGGAGGCTTAGGCGGGGCCGAGGGGCGGAGCGTATGCATGGGCGGAGCTGTGAGTCTGTGGGGCGTGGTGGGCCAAGTATCGGCATGGGCGGAGCCAAGGGGGGTGGCGTGTTGGAATGGGTGGAACTGAACCTCGGCCAGGGCAGAACTTTGGGGGAGGGCAGTGCAGAAGAGCGGAGTGTCTGCGTGGGCGGAGCTGCGGGGCGGTGCTGAGGGGCAGAGCGTTTGCGTGGGCGGAGCCGTGGGGCAGCATGGGCGGAGCTAAGGGGCGGTGTGTCGGCGTGGGCGGGACAGAGGGCGGAGCGTCTGCGTGGGCGGAGCCGTGGGGCAGCATGGGCGGGGTTGAGGGGGTGGCTTGGCGTGGGCGGAGCGGCGGAGGCGGGAACTCGCGGCTGAGTTCTTGACCTTCCAGCCGGAAGCTACCGGTGTACACAGCTGCGCACGCGCCCGTCACACGTGCTCCCGGAACGCCGCCTCCGTCGCTTCGGGCTCACTCGCACTATGCTGCGAGCGGCTGTTCTTCGGCTGCTGGGACACTCGGAGGCCCGCTGCTCTCTTCCCGAGCTCCGCGGGTCTCGCCTCTACGGTTCGTGCCCTCCGAGCGCCCGCAAGACACGGGTGACGCGCGCGCCTATTTCACCACGCCCATTTTCTACGTGAACGCCGCGCCGCACATCGGGCACCTGTACTCGGCGCTGCTGGCGGACGCCCTGTGCCGCCACCGTCGCCTGCGAGCCGCCGACCCCGCCGGCACGCGGTTCTCCACGGGTACGGACGAACACGGCCTGAAGATCCAGCAGGCGGCAGCCGCTGCGGGCCTGGCCCCCATCGAGCTGTGCGATCGGGTCTCCGCACAGTTCCAGCAGCTTTTCGGCGAGGCTGGCATCTCTTCCACCGACTTCATCCGCACCACCGAGGCCCGGCACCGGCTCGCAGTCGAGCACTTCTGGGGTGTGTTGGAGACTCGAGGTCTGCTGTACAAAGGGCTCTATGAAGGATGGTATTGCGCCTCGGACGAGTGCTTCCTGCCGGAGACCAAGGTTACTCGGCCACAGGGGGATTCGTGCCCAGTGTCTGTCGAGAGCGGGCATCCTGTCTCCTGGACCAAGGAAGAAAACTACATTTTTAGGCTTTCTCAGTTCCGGGAGCCGCTCCTGCGGTGGCTGCAAAGCAATCCTCAAGCGATCATTCCTGAGCCCTTCCAGCACGCAGTCCTTCAGTGGCTGGAGGAGGAGCTGCCTGATCTGTCTGTTTCTCGAAAGAGTAGCCACTTGCACTGGGGCATTCCGGTTCCCGGGGACGGTTCGCAGACCATCTACGTATGGTTGGATGCTCTTATCAACTACTTAACTGTAATCGGCTACCCCAGTGCTGAGTTCAAATCTTGGTGGCCGGCCACATCTCATATTATAGGTAAGGATATTCTTAAATTTCATGCCATCTATTGGCCCGCCCTTCTCCTAGGGGCCGGATTGAGGCCACCACATCGCATCTTTGTGCACTCCCACTGGACAGTGAATGGCCAAAAGATGTCCAAGAGCTTGGGCAACGTGGTGGACCCCGGGGCCTGCCTTGATCGCTATACTGTGGATGGCTTCCGCTACTTTCTCCTTCGGCAGGGCGTTCCCACCTGGGACTGTGACTACTATGATGAGAAGGTGGTTAAGTTGCTGGACTCTGAGCTGGCAGATGCTTTAGGAGGCCTTTTAAACCGATGCACTGCCAGCAGAATGAATCCTTCAGGAACCTACCCAGCCTTCTGCGCCACCTGCTTCCCCAGTGAGCCAGGGTTAACGGGACCATCAGTTCGTGCCCAGGCAGAGGACTATGCTCTTGTAAGTGCAATGGCTGCTTTGCCCAAGCAGGTGGCAGACTACTATGATAACTTTCAGATCTATAAGGCTCTGGAGGCAGTGTCCAGCGGCGTCCGGCAAACTAATGGCTTTGTCCAAAGACACGCACCATGGAAATTGAACTGGGAGAATCCCGCAGATGCTCCCTGGCTGGGGACTGTGCTTCATGTGGCCCTGGAATGTTTGCGAGTTTTTGGAACTTTGCTTCAGCCTGTTACCCCAAATCTAGCAGATAAGCTGCTGTCTAGGCTGGGGGTCTCTGCTGAAGAGAGGGGCCTTGGAGAGCTTTGCTTCCTTCCTCGGTTCTATGGACACTCTTGCCGTTTTGAAGGAAGAAAATTGGGACCTGAAACTGGTCTGTTGTTTCCAAGACTGGACCAATCCAGGACTTGGCTAGTGAAAGCCCACAGGACTTAGAAACCCAGTTCTTACAGACTTATGGTAAAAGAATGTACTATTTTTACATTTTCAGGAACGTTGTACTCATGTTTAGAAAGTGTTGTATTAGATGAACGCAACCCGCAAACTGTATTCCTAGTTTCTAGCCTGTTGGGTACCTGAGCCTTTTTCATCTCTTTGTGATTAACCACTGTCCTTTGTTGACCAGTATCTCCAGAGAAAGATGGTTGAGAGGGTGGGGATAACTTCTCCTTAGTCAACTTTCTCCCAAACCATCCATATATATATATATATATATTTTTTTTTTTTTTTGGCCAAACTACCTCTAGTGGCTTCTCCTTCCCCTTTTTACTGAACTTAGAGGTTGGAGGCCTTCAAACCTCAAATTTTTATAGGTTATCCCTACTTGTTTTACACATTGAGTTGCCTGTTAAAAAGTGATCTTGGTAAGAACTTTAAAAACCAGTGACTTGGACTGATTCTTACCTGTGTTCAGCGAAGTTCTTTCTGTTCCTACAGTTTAGATTTCCTTTGCTGATTAAATCAGTTCATAGGTGTTCACTTGTAATATTTCACTTCAACCAGTAGGTGGCTCCGGCCTCACTGATTTTAACTAAGATTGCTGTTTGAGATTGAAGTAAATTAATTTGAAAAGTAGCCTTCTAATTTCACAGATCTTTAGGATTTTTTCTTAAAATTAGGGACATCCACTTGCAACCACCAGTTTTAGTACAAAGCAAAAGTATCAGAATTCTCTTTTTAAAGCTACTGAAAATGACATTTACAATAAGCTAAGAAGTAAATATGTCAAGTTGGTTATAAAGCTGAAAAGCTCTGGGGATACAGTATTTCACAAATTTAAAATTCAAATAACTTACATGTATGAAATCTGTAAAAATCTCGAGGGCAATGATGTCTTTGTTACTTAATCTTAATTTTGTTATTCACACACATAATTTACCTCATGATTTCTTTTGGTCAATCAAGATCTATAATATAATGTAGAAATTATGTAATAATCACTATAAATGGTAATTTTTTTTTCTGATTTCTTTCTTTTTTTTTGAGACAAGTTGTAGTCCAAGCTTGCCTCAGACTCACTAGACTCCTACCTTCACCTTTTAATAGGGTAAACCACCAATGCTGGCTTTTTCTTTTAACTTATTAAAGTTTGTAAGTACCTTATATTCAGATCTGTTGTGTTGCATTTCTGAAGGTAATGGTGAAGGAGAAAATGATCAGTCTTCAGGAATCTCAAGCTGGATTTAGGGATCTCAAGGCTCCATAAGAAAAATCTCCAGAGAGGATAAGGTATTTACATTGAGTGCAACACAATAAGCCGGTGTTATATTTCACAAGCAATCGGACAAGCTAGGTTGAAATTTAAAATGAGCTTGCTTTAGAACATCTAAGTATGGTAGCAAGCAGAAAGGACTCATGAAGTAAATAATTATGCTGGCAGTTTCTCCAGATTTATTCTAAGTGCCACCATTCCCCTCCAGTTTTTATTCATTAGGAAAGTGACAGATTCAAGGTTGCTTGAAGACACTCTTTGGAAAAGAATGCCTGAAAGCATTCTAAAGGTGGAAGGAGTTTCCACAAACATTCCTTTGAACTCTGCATCACCCTAGGCTTTCTATATTTTGTATTCTAGTTACCCACAAGGATTAGTAGGACAGATTTCTGAGGCACAATACAGGTCAGTCAAAGGTGGCATGCGTTTTCATGCACAGGGAAGCCTTTAGAAACCAGTTAGAGTCTAAGCTCTTCGAAGGTCTTTGAAGCAGGCTTGTAGTTCCTGCCATGGAGCAGACTACTAAAGTGGTCTTCTTCATGTTCCACTGGAGCTTGGTATATGGAGGGTGTGGATGGAGTTCTTTTTGTAGAAACTGTCACCTTTTGTAGAAACTGGTAGCATTTAGCTACCAGGCAAAAAGTAATAGAACCAGAAAAGAAGGCATAATTATTACAGAAGACAGGATGTTATGAGAGTGGGAAACGGCCTGATTTCTGTGGTGATACAAAGGTGAATCAGTCATATTTTCTGTAGGAGGCACTGTAGGTAAATGCCCTTTGTGTACTTAAATGTGTTCAGTTTGACACAGAAGTTTAAAAATGGCAAGTAGAGAGTAACATTTAACTGGAGGGCATGTACTTCCAAGAGGGGCAGCCTAATTACTGCTAAAAGATGGTGATGAGCTGTAGGAACCCCCCTACTCCAGAACTGTTAGGCTGGCATCTTATGGATCCATTTACCATAAAGGATTTTCTTCAAAATCTACTCTCGAGAGTCACGAGAGTACTCACTTTGGTGTGTTCTTGGAGGCACTATTGCAGGGGGCGACATCACAGCTGAGTCAGGATTTCATGTTCTGCCGTATTAGGAAAGTAAGGAGATAGGCGCATGGGGGCCGGGGACACAGTGCAGTGGTAGACTACATGGAGAGGACCTGGATTTAGCCCTCATTACTGCCAAACAGCCAAAGGAGAGAGTCTAGGGAGGCAAGCGCTATAGACAACTGTCCTATCTAGGAAGGTGTGGAAGTAGTGGACAATGCATATGTAAAATAGTACTACTAAATATTGGGAGACCTTTCCACAGGTAAACTCAAAGATTAGATACCTTAAGAGTTTAGGAAACTGGGCTGGCAAGATGACTCCGTGGGTAAAGGTGCTTGCTATGCAAGCCTGACCTACACTTGATCGCCGGAGTCCATGTAACAGTAGCAGAGAACTGACCTCACAAGTTCTTACCTCCACACATGGGCTATGTATGCTACTTGAGTTTATGCATTTTATACATGTACACATACAATGATAAAGAAGTTATAACATCTATGGATGCTGAAGAAGGAACAAGTAGATGTGTTGAAACTTCAACTATTCCAGAAGCAGATCTTATTTTTTTTGAGAACCTGTGTAGTCTGTAGATGTGAACAGCCTAATAAATTGAAGCTGATGCAAAGTATTAGAAAAAAACATAGGCTGAAAGATGGGTTCTTGAGCACATTGTTAAATTTTTTTTTAAATATGGAATGCTTCACAAATTTGTGTGTCATCCTTATGCAGGGCCATGCTCATCTTCTCTGTATCATTCCAATTTTAGTATATGTACTTCTGATGTGAGCACCAGCATCCCCCCCTTCAAGATTGTACCTGTGATTGGGATATAGTTTTTCAGATCTAAGCTCAGATGCTGAAGTGAAGACAGGTGGTTAGGTTGTAGGCCTCTAACAAGAATGATTCATAAAGTACCAGCAGGTGAGATTATCAAGATTATAGTAGGGATCTCTAACTGCTTCACCTCTACTAAGTTGCTGTAACTGTTAGGGAGGTTGTAGACCTCCTGTCTAAGATTAGGCATTGAAACTGTTTTGAGATGATTTATAATTGTCTTCGCAAGGGAGTTTCTTGTATATCTACTTCTACCAGTTGAAGAAAACTGCTTAGTGGTGAGTATTTCAAACTTTGGTGAGTCCTCATCTATCTTTTGCCAGAGAGTGACTATTTGGACTTATTGTGTCTTATTTCTGATCCCCTTCACTGAAACTGCCCTTTTTATATTACTGTTTTGAATGTAACTTCCTTTTCTTAATCTTTAAGTAGTTTTAGGTTATGCAGCACATAGCCTTTGAATTTAGGGAACCATTTAATAGGCAATAGTTGGCTATATTTAAATATTGTTTAGGTTTGTATTACATTAGTCAGTTTCTACTTCCATTCATGGTAGAACAGGAACTAGAAGGAACTGCACAGTAAGAGGATCTGTGGACCTGACAATTAGAAGTCACACACATGCTGTTCTTCTAATCAGTCATTACTGGGAGGCTTAACCTTACTTGGGTTGTCAGAAAGCAAAGCAACAGTACAGAAATTTCATCAGTGTATAACTGAGTCATCTGCAGCAGTTACCATGGATTTAAAAATCTGCAGTTCCCCACAAGGATGGTGTGTGGTTGTTGAGGTATTTCAGACACTAAATGTACCAGCTGCAGGAAGAAAACTGTAGCTTCAAAAAGAGATGAGTCCTGTCCTTGAGTGGTTAAGGATTTTTTGATCAAATATCTGTAGAAGGCCTGAAAGACTGAAATGGAGAAGCTGGAGGGGCAGCTCCAGAAAAACGAAATGAAGGGATGCCACCTTTCTCAGTGCACAGTATGAGGAAACAGGTTAGCCTTATTTGCTGTTCTTAGTTGAATAGTTTGCTATTTTCATTGGTTGAGAATCACTTGTTTATGAGATTTAACATACAAAATGACCATCAAAAACTTTATTATGATTGATTTTTTATAGACTGAATTTCACATTTTTTTCCTAGGTATTTTTAAAAGGATAATAAAGCTTTCAGTTTGGAACAAATAAAACAATTTGAGTAGTTTAGCTTCCTTTGAACTATATAGAAGGTTTTATTGGTTAAAAGCTTTAGAAATTAATACAAGGTTAACAAGCTTACATTTGAGTAAATCAGTAAATAATATAAATAAAATATTTCTAACTAGATAAAAGGCAAAAGAAAAGTCAAGTTAGGAAGAACAAAAGAGCAAGGAAAAAGCAAAAATATAGTAAATAGAGCATAAGTACAGCTTATAAGATGGAAGAATAAATACCAATATGAAAAATAGTATACAATTTTATATGATAATCCTCTTATATAGTGTTTAAATTAGCCAAGATATAGCTGGTACAGCAATATTTAATATTTGTCAATTTTTACAAAAGTAAAAACTACTAAAAATACAGGCACTTATAAATTGTGATTTATGACTTGTATGCGCTAACAGTATAGCCTTAAAAACATAAAAAAATACTGAAAATTACAAAATGAAAAAATGAAACTCCTACTCCTGAGTTCAGAGAAAGCCATTCAATGAGAAAGTAAAAACACAGTAAATGATGAATATGAACTGTCAATCTTGGTGGCAGGTTTTGGGGCACACCTGAGAAGGGAGTCTTCAAAGTTGGCATCTGGTTATGCCTGTGAGGGGTTTTCTTGGTAGCTTTAACTGATAAGGGAAGACCCAGCCTGTTGTAGGTGGGTGGTTCCCTTGGCTGTGGACCCATACATAATATAAGAATGAGCACTGAGCACTAGCAAACAGCATGCGTTTATTCTCTTTGCTGTTGCTGTGAGTGTGATGTGACCAGCTGCTCCAAGCTCCTGCTGCAGTAACTTCCTTGCAGTGCTGGGCTGTAACATGCAATTGTAAGCAATTAAACCCTTGCTCCCCTAAAGTTGGTTGGGTGCCATCTTTTGTTGCAGCCTTGTGTAATGAAACTGAAACAGTATTGTTAAATATTTACTGCCAACTGTAGTAGAAATTATTTTGTCACTGCTAAACAAAGGAAAAAATTTGTAGTACTCTTAAAGTTTTGTCTTTTATATACATGCTTTTGTGAAAATTGGTCAGATATTACTTGTTCAATAAGTTCTTCAATAGGTCATTAAAAGGAGAATCGTAAAGTCCTAATTTTGCCAAAGTTTTGAATTACTTGTTCAGTAATAGGAAAAAAGAAAACTAACATTTTTTGGTGAAAAGTATAAGAACCTTTGAGTAGAACACATTAGTGCTTTAAGATGAAAGGGATGAGTTTCTTGAGAATTATGAAAAAATGTTTACTAATAAACTTGGAGAAACTTTTTTCATGATATATTCAGTAATTTCTTTTGTAGCCTAAGCCTGTTTATGTGTTTTTATGCAAATTGTTAAATTTTTCATTTTTACTTTTCCTTAGTTATTTCTTTTATTTTCCAAACAGTGCTCCAAATTCTAGAGTCCAGTAGTTGTCCTGTAAATTAGTTTTGTAAACTGGGTCACAATCCCATATGGAATCATGACTTTGGAGTTTCTGAACACAGTGACTAAAAGTCAGTCAAAATCAAATGTGTAATGAATCTGGTGTATGCCTGGTGTGCTTGCCTGTTCCACTGTGATTTTACTGCACCCTTGACTCTGAGATGGTATGCATGCTATGCACTGCACATGCCATTATGCCATCCAACACCAACAAAGTCTGCCTGAAACACTTAATGGAACTGCAGTTTTAATACAAATGAAATGGAACAGCAGTATTTTCAGGGAATAAAAAAAGTTTTCTGCTTTAATAGAAGCTATTTTATAGTCATCATTTCTCAGCATGTTAGTATTAAATTAGTGGACAGTAGTGTATCAGAATGATTGGTTTAAAAAATTGCTGTTAAACTAGAAATGGGGTGTGGGGGGAGAGGGTGACACCTGAGACATGGATCAAGGTTTAAATAATTTGCCTTGAAAGCAAATACCTGAGTTTGGATCCCAGATGGCTCAGGGATTAAGATTGCCTCATAAGCAGAAGGTCCTGGGTTCAGATTCCAGGTCCAACAACAACAACAACAAAAATGCCAGGTGGAAATGGTGGGGTCCTGTACTTCAAGCCCTAGTGAGCATTTCCTGGGAAATCTCAGAGCAAAGCAAAAAGGAGAGGTAGAAGCAATCCAGGATGATTCCCGAAGTCACCCTTTGTCCTCTACAGGGACACAGTGCCCTTTGACACACACACACGCAAAATAAATAAAAGTTTATTATATGAATGGACTACTATAGTAACAAAATCAGAGTAATTTTTATTAGAGGCCACAAACATTGAAGCGTCTCATTTCGTACAGTTTTAATACAAATGAATTTATTAAGACTTACCAACTTACTAACAATCTAAGTTATATTACTTTAATGCATTCTTATGAAACCTCACTTAAAAAGACTGCAGAAACCAGATCATTGACTATAGTTACCATAAACACACTCTCCCATTAACTAAAATGCCACACATTAGGTAAAATTCCTGATAAATTATACTTCAGATCATAGTCAAGACTTATTCCTATCTCCCAATACTAGAAACTTTATTGTGAATTAAATAAATACCAGTGCTGAATTTTACATTTTAAAGGAAAATAGCTATTTTGTTGGCTATGAATTAACACTTTGGGGAAGTGGGGCTAAAATGTATTTTAAAAAAATTGAAGAGGATTAAAATATTTGCTAACTAAAGAAACCTCCATTTTATTCTAGATTTAAAATAACTTTTTTAGGGTTCTGTTTGAATGCAAATACAAACAAAAGTTAGTAAGATATGCTGAACTTTTCGGTTTCTTTTTATGCATAGTAAGATATGATTTGTCAAACTAGTGCATAATAAAAAGAAAAGCCCTGTATTGTATAGTTTGTAATGCCTTATATAGGCTTATAAGGTTTGTAACTTTATAAAGGTTTTCAACAGGCAAAAATTCCTCGTTTTTAAAAATCTGGCTTAATATATTGCATTTTATATTTATATTTCTATAAAACCTTTTTATATAAGCTGTATTTTATATAAAAAGAATTTTTAATATTGAATATTTTTTGGTGCTGGAGTTTGAGCCTAAGGTCTTGTGCAGGTTGGGCTAGCTTTTTCTATATCACTGATCTATATATTCTTCAGCTAGTGTTTTATGTTTAATTCATTATTAGAATTGAATTAAACAAAGTTATAACTTATAAGAAGTGGATACCATAGAAGAAAATTTTAAGAACTTACAAGGTTAGTTATTATAATATGTATGGCTAGTTGTATGAATATGATGGTTGGACTTTCATGCTGTTTTATAAGGATTCTGTTTTGGTTGGATATAAAAACTATTTTTAAGATTCATTATATCATTGTTCTAACCTAGTATAAAATATGATTCTCAAGAAAAGAAGGTTTTTTTAGTTAAATATTGTCCATATAACATTAGTCTCTAGACTAATTCATCTTAAATTTTAAATAATATTTTTGGAGACAACTGATGTTATAAAATTAGTTTTCTAACTAAAGAAAACATACAGCACTATTTTTTCTGTAATCATGGAAATCATCTAAAAGTGGAACTATCAGCTTTGTGGCATGAAAAGCCATATAGATGTAAAACTGTATAGCTAATTGTAAATCCTGAAATTAATATGATTTCTGAAGGAAAAATAGTAATAATAGCAAAAACTTACTACCTAATATTGTAAGAAAAGTCACTGCAAGTTATTAAAACCCATCATTGGTAAGTTTGTTGAGATATACAGATGTTTAAATATTAAATATATGAAGGTATGTAAATAAGTCTGAGCTCAAGAGTTTTAAATCAATTCTGTAAAGACTATACATGTAGCTAGGACACAGGCATAAACATCACTTTGGTAAATATAGGATTTTTGCTCATTTTTTTCAATTTTCTTTTGATATAGACATTGGGATGCTGAAGCTTATTTTAACTGAAGAGTTTTCACAGTCTGAAGTAGCCTGCATTAGTACTAAAATTAACTTTAGTAGTCAGCATTTGGGTATTTACAAAGGACAGACAAAAGTTATTCACATTAATATCTTTAAAAAAGGACTTTACATAATAGGTCAGATTCTAAAAACTTTAGGAAATTTCTTTTACATTTTGTTAAAATATTATGTAAGGAGCTATTGTGTGGTGGATTTCTTTGCTTTGGTGCCAAAGTTATTAAAGTTGGACATGTTAAAAATAAAGATTCTAATGTGATTAGCAAGGAACACACTGTAATACTGAATCTCATCTTAAATTGTTAATGAATACCTTAAAATTATTATTCTATATTTTTTCTTTCTCAGGATATCGAAGGTAAAAGGATATATACCATTTGGGAATCCTTTTCATATTAATTAAACATTCCTTCAGTTAGGATCAGTGGTTGTGCCAGACTATGTGAAGCTAAGAATGAGGTTTTAGTCTCCACCTCAGTTTATTTTATAGTGTGACTTGACAAAAGCCTAAACACTACAAAAGCCTAAAGCAACATTATGGATAGTAGTTACATTATCTGAAAATACGAGCAAATTATCACAATTTTTAAGTTGAACAGTTTTCTTTTGGAAGTGGTTAATGTTTTAATGCCATCTCTGTGTTGTACTTTATGGTTTGGAGAGAGATAGTAATATATAATCTTTATTGAGCAAATTAAAGCAATGTGAAAGTACAGTGTATTTTAGGAAAAAAGCATAATTGCTTGAAATAGGCTAATAAACACTCAATGTCATGTTTTTTTTAAACAAAATTACAATTACTTTCAGACTCTCAGAACTTTTAAATTTTAGAGCAAAAATGTTTGATATATACTAAGTGAGCCAGAATTAAAAATACAGGATTAAAATGTATGCTTGAGGAACACCAGACAAACTGGGTATTAAATGTATTGTTTCATGATATTTTGACTATAGTTGTAGCAACAGAAATACTGGGTCTTAATATAGCATGTTAGTCTCAAAGTAATTTTAGTAAAATAAAATACTCTTAAATAGATGGAATAGCCTTAGGATATATGAGCATGCTCTTTAGCAAAACCATGCTCTTATATTTTATTCATAGACCTAAATGTTTTAGCCCAGAAACATTAGGATTATGTACGCTAAAATATCCATGAACATATTCATTATGCTTTGGTAATTAAAAATTATTTCAAGTTATTACTGGTTTATCATTTTCCTGCTAATGTAAGATTTTTGTACATTTTTTGTTACAATTTTTATTCTTTCCAAACAAAAGTGCAAGACAGTATTAATTTTGAGAGTAAATATAAAATAGATCCTAATATTTCTTAATATTGTGCTATCAAATTTCGTTAAGCGCTAGGATAAATTTCCATGTAATCAATGTAAATACTATTTGTTTAAATAACCTTATTGTTTTAGTAATCCATGCTTTTGTAAAAGGAATAAAAGGCTTTACAAAAGTTGGACTAATCGGTAAATAGAAACCATTGAGAGAAAAGATAGTAGGGCTATTTTTAATTTAAAAAGTTCCATTTGTGTGGCAGTTTTCTAATTTTTAAAAGCATCTCTAATTCTATAATAGCAGGCAATCATAGCTCCTTTGTATTTAAAAAGTAAAAGTATATTGTGGATAAATTCTACCAGATGAAGTATTTTGAAAGTCTAGAAACTTCAAAGTAAGAACTGAATGAAGGAATGATAAAGGAATATTGGAATCTGATGTGATGTAAACAGTGAATTTGCTGAGGTGCTATGAAAATCCTTCTACTTCACATACAAATGATAAACAAGGGTCAGAAATAGAGAGGGGAATAATCTTCAAGAGCATTTAAAAAGAGTGCCACTTTGGCCATAGTAATATTGACAAATTTCTGGACTTTTTTGGGGGGGGAACAAAGGCAGATTTATTGTAAGGTTTCTAGGTATTTTATAGTATATAAATTATTTTTGTATTACTGTCTGCAAAATATAGAGTTTAAAATGTTTTATCAAATCCAGTTAATGCAGGTAAAATATAAATTAGCATAAATGCAGTAAAAACAAAGTAATGCAAAAGTTAGAGTCTACATATTATCTAACAAGATGGTGTTTGTTTAAATTATACCATATTACAACAAATGATCTGTTGCTATATTCTTAACAAACGTTAAACCTCTGGAATAAAACCGAAAAATTCAAATACCAAAGATGTTTTTAAATGGCTGTACATGAAATGATTGTGTAGGTAAGATAGCCAGATGATGACCTATTAAAAATATTGTCAGCACATTTGTTGTCTTATAGAAATAACTTTTGTTGTTTGTTTCAGCTTATAAACCTATATTACTTAAGTGTTGAAGTAAATAAGGAAACCATGATTTATTCTGCATCTGGCTATTAAGATTCTTAAATTCTCTTAAAAAAGCAAAAAAAAAAAAAAAAAAAAGAAAAAAAAACCCAAACCAAAAACAAAAACAAAAAAACCCCACACCAACCCGCCCCCCCCAAAAAAACCCCAAACAAAACAAACAAAAAAAAACCACCATCCTCCCCCCAAAAACCATTTAACCTCAACGGATTTCCAAACTCTTAATTTGTTATTGGACCACATATGGGTCTAGTTATTTCTGCTGTTGGACAAAATAGTTATCCAAGACTTTACTTAACAAAATCAATAGAGGAAGGTGGAGTGAAAATTGAATCCTCTGCTCTGAAATCTTTTCTAGGATGAAAGTGTGGGCTTCGAGAATATCGAGGTTTCAAGCCCACAGATGAAGGCTGAGAAAAGCTTCTTCTCACAGAATGTACCCTTGGTTCCTATTGAGAGATTTAAAGACAGGGTTTTAGTGCAGTTCAAATGGCTCTAAGTTTTAAAACCATATAAGGGAAAGATTTAAAAAATAAGATTAATTAGGCCTGTATTTTTTTTAAATAGCATTGGAAAACTAACTCAGAGCCTTATATATGCTAGTCAAACACCATCTACCACTGCCCTAATCTGTTCTGAGTTCTGAGGTGAAAAGGCACGCTTTAGTAAATTAACACTATAAGGAATAGATTGACTCAGGTAATGTGGCCAAGCCATCTAAGAAGTAGGTTCCCTTTTTGACTACTATTGGGCAGGGAGGAAGTCTGTAACTATAAAGAGACACTGAAGATGAGGGATCTGAGGATAGTCTAATTCAATGATATTTCTACATTACTCCATTACTTTGTGCTATTCCTAAACTTTGGTAAGTATTTTTAAACTAAAGATTTTGTTGTTATATAAGACCAAAATCAGAGTCTATGGATAAGAAAGAAACCATCCAGAGAAAATCAGTGATTAACATACTGTTTAGTAAAATATCTAAATAAATAGGTTCTGTTCCAATGAGTGATTTTTATTTGATCTATTGCCAACTATGAAGATTACTGGAGATAATTCATTGTATAAGAAAAAGGATAGAAAATTACAGCCAAGGCATGCATAATGACCAAATGCCTACTTTAGATTATTAGAAAGCCAAATTCTCTTGCCTAAAAATGTCCTCATTTTTTTCTGCCTGCTTTGAATGATCTGGACTCAAATACTGTGATTTAAGAAGAATACAACCATCAAGTAGGCAGAGTTTGTGTCATAATGCTGAATAAAACTTCTGAAGTAGCAACTAGACCAATTCAACTGCACCTGACAATAAAAATCAAATACATAGATTTTAGTAGTTTTCCCAAAAACTTAACTAGCAAATTATATACAGTTAAGGGATGTAGATAAAGTTTCTTAAGAAAACCCCATTTTCAAAGAATTTTATTCTATATGTTTAAGTTACATGATATGGACACATATGCTACTCCATCTACCAAAACTTTGAATATTTATCTACCAGCAATGAAAAAACCTGCCAGTGTTATAATAGGCAATTATCAAAAGTAAATCTGAAAAGAATGAGTCATTTTTTCAAAGGCATATGAGATTCAGATACTTTTAGAGTAGAACATGCTTTAGATTGTGATTATAGTTTATTGATAACACTTCATGAAGTTACAAAAGTCTTCTGACTTGAAAAGAAACATATTAAGTATTGTAGTGAAAAATTGAGGACAGTTACCAAAATCAGTATTATGATAAAATTCACTCCTATGACATCTGGTTATATTTAGTCAGGTACTTTTACAAATTTTGAGCTAAGGAGACCACAAGACAATGATGATAAAAGCCATTTATCTTAGACCACATCAAATTTTATGCATATAAAAGTAGTAAGAATCTGGTACCTGTTATTAGGATATTATAAAACCAATGTTGAATAACCCTTGTATATATAGCTCACTGGTAGAGTTAAAAAAGAAAATACTAAGTGGAGACTCTATACAATATTATAGCTGTTAGCAAGAACAGAAAGGAAGAGGAAAAACATTGTTTCAGTTTGCAAAGCATACTATGCTCCCGAGAGGAGATGGCATAAGATGCAAGGATTTTGCTTTCAGAGAGATTAAAGATCTTCTGGGAGACTTTAGAAACCCCTTCTTATCTCCTTGTGCTCCTTATATTTCACAGATTTGCATAATATCTTTAAAGAATACTTTCAGGACTTGGGATGTAGATCAGTTGGTACAGTGCTTGCCTAGCTAGCATGTATGAAGCCCTGGATTCAGTCTCCAGCACCACACTGGTTTTCCAAAAAAATGGTGCATGCCTGTAATTCCAGCACTTGGGGAGGTGGAGACAGGAACATTAAGAATTCAAGATCATCTTTGGTTACAGAGTTCAAAGACTCTGTCTCCCCCCAAAATGAGCAATCTAAAAAATTAAATTCTGTCTCCCCCCAAATGAGCAATCTAAAAGACTGTCTCCCCCTCAAATGAGCAGTCTAAAAAATTAAATTCTACAATAATTGTATTTTCATTAGTTGGTTAGTAAACTTGTTTGTATTTAGGTTATTTGATAAAAGTGCGATTAAGCAAATTCATGTTTGACCTCATTTATTTCTATATTTTGGAACTGAAACATTTTCTGATTTAGACTTCTAGACCCTTAAGAAATTAGAATAGATGTTAAAATTTTGTGTCCATAAAGATGTTTATACTTCTTGGATAGGACTTATGAAGACTACTTTGTGTTTTACAGCTTTTTTTTTTCTATTTCCTTAATTTATTGGCAACATATAGAGTAACTGCAACATCATGCAATCATTACACTGTTCCACTTAAAGAGTGGAGAAAGTAAACTCCTACTTTGCACATTGCTTATCATACATAGACTACTGTGCATGTCTTATGATTTAATTTGTAACCTTTAATTTGTAAACATTGTAAATTTCTTTTTAAAGAACACATGCAGCAACATCAGGCACAAGAATGTATATTAGGTTAAAAAGTACATGCTTTAATTCTTTCATTTTGTGCTTTAAAATTTGTTCTTTTAGAATTTATTTTCTAGGGGCTGGAGAGGTGGCTCAGAAGTTAAGCCTCTGCCTTGTAAGCGGAAGGTCCTGAGTTTGGATCCTAGACCCCAGTATAGACGCCAGGCAGAAGTGGGGGTGGCCTGCGTTTCTGGTCCTGGTAGGGTGGAGCCTGTGAATCCCAGGGCAGAGTAAACAAGGAGGAGGTGGAGGCATCCATGGCGGTTCCCAAATTCGTCCGTGGTTCTACACACACATACATACACATGTACACACATGCATACACGCACAATTGAATAAATAATAATAATAAAAATTTTTAAAAAATTTGTTTTCTAGTACAGAGACATGTTTCATTTTGACATTCCAAACAAATGTGTTTTACAGCTCTTTCATTTCAGCCTGCTCTATTTTTCAAAGATCATTTGATCATTTATTAGTAAGTAGAAATTTGGAGTTAATAGTAATGTTGTTATAACCAATTCTATTAACCTGCCTAAACCTGATTATCTCACAAAAATATTGGATGGATAAAATGGGATAATGCATGTGAAGTGTTTATAAATTATAAGGAATATAAGTATGAATTATATGAGGTGCTGTTCTTGCTTAGGAAAAAAAGTAGGACTGGAGAGATGGCTGAGGGATTAAGATTCTGCCTCATAAGCAGAAGGTCCTGAGTTTGGATCCCAGGTCCTATGTAAGAATGACAGATGGAAATGGTAGGACCCCACACTTCCAGTCCTGGTGGGCAGAGCCTGGGAAGTCCCAGAATAAAGCAAGAAGGAGGTAGAAGGAATCTAAGATGATTCCCAAAGTCACCCTTGGCCCTCCACAGAGACACAGTGCCCTCTGATACACACATACACACATACACTAAATAAATAAAATATTAAAAAAGGAAATGATAAAGTAGGAAAAATGTCCCAGGCATGATGTCCCTGTAAAGGACATCATCGAAAAAATTAATACATTTTAAAAGGAATATTACCATAAACTTTTAAAGAACATCTATTAATTGCACAGTAAATTTAGTGAGCATAGGCTAAATAACCAATGTATCAAGGTTATTCTACAGTTTTGCAGATTTCTTTCTTCACATATGATGGAAAAGATACTAGGATCTCTGAGATTGTTTTCAGTCCTTAGATTATGATTCCATAGTTTCATGTTTGTAACACAGGGAGACAGTCTTATATTTAAGTATAATGCAGTCAGTTTAAATGTATACAGAATCAATAGCTACATTATGGAAACCATAAAGCTTGAGAAGTTAAAGCTTGAGAAGCCCAAGTGTAATCCTTATGTTTTAATCTCTTTTTAGATTATACTGTTACTGATGGAGCCAGAGGAGGGTGCTAGCTGCTTTCTTCCATCCTGTTGCTCTGAAGCAAGGTCTCTTCTTGAAGTTGGGGCTCATATTTTGATACCTCAAGAGATCCTGCTGTCTTTTCTTGGCATTGGAGTTTCAGACACTTCACAGGAATACTTGGCTCATTATGTGGGGGACTTGAATCTGAACTCCATCTTTATGATTGTGAAGCAAGTGATTTAACTGCTGAGCCATGTTTCATCTCATATTATACTTTCTGATTTGAATTTAATGTTAGATTTGCAATCATATCTTAGCATTCATAATTTTAGGACTATTGGAAGATAACAAAATCTGTACTTATTTAAATCCCTTACATAAAATGGCATACTATTTGCATATAGTGTGTATATATCCTTTCATATCTTAAACCATGTCTATATAACTTCTATACTTAATATAAATACTATGTAGTTATAATACTGTATTGTTTAGGGAATTGGTTTTCTTCTTTTGCCATGTAGGTTCCAGTGATTGAACTTAAATTGTCAGGCTTGGAGGTATGCCTTTATCTGCTAGGCTGTCTTCTTAGCCCCTACATACAATTTTTTAAAAATATTTTTGATCAGCAATTGGATGAATCTAAAAATTCAAAACCCATGTATACAAGGAATATACTTTGTAATATGTTGATATAGTAACATTTCAATTTCCCTGCAATGCTTGAAGTTTATATATCTATTACTTTATTACAGTTTTATTTTTGAAATGCAGTTTTCGAACAGAATATTACAGGTGTATTTATACAACAACTTCAAAAATTATACAATTTGTGATTAATATAGTAAGAAATTGGAGGACTGGGGATATAATTCAGTTGGTAGAGGGTTTCCAAACATGCACAAAACCCTGGGTTTAGTCCCCAATATCATATAAAACTGAAGGTGGTGGGGAATACTTATAATTCCAGCATTGGAGAGTTGGAAGCAGGAAGGTCAGAGGTAATCTTCAGCTACACAGAGAGTTTGAGGTCAGCTTGAGTTACAGGAGACCTTGTAAACAAATGCCAAAAAAACTAAACAAACAAACAAACAAACAAACAAAAAACCCACAAAATACAAAAGAAAACAAAGCAAAAATCTTGGAGCATAGGCAAGTAGTTAACTACCATAAGTAAAATAAAAGCTTTACAAGATCTGTCTATAGGTAAATGGCTTTTGATTTCTGTGACAATAATAAAAATCAAGTCAAGTCTGATGATCATCGATAAAGGTAAAAGCAAGTTTCAAGAGGAAAAATATATGAATAAGAACCCCTAATTCTAAATCCACATAAAGACAGTCCAAAGCTGAAACTTATAATCATGATAGAAGTTAACAAGTGTATAAGCAAGTGATTATTCCTCAGACACAGGAGCCTATATAGGTAAATGTTAACGTCAAGTCAGCTTCATAATAAAATATATTTGATAACAAATATTCTTTTGAAATTACATGTCCTGAGTTTAAATTTCCTAAGTAAAACTGTACAGTCAGTTAAATGTGCCTAAAGTATATGAAGATGTTTGGTTTGAAAGATGTAGGTGAACTGAGTATATGAAAAATGATATGAAGATGATGAATTTGGGATGTTTTTTCAAACACTTCTGAAGAAAATAAGTCTTAATGACTTATGCAATGAGTCTTTTCTTGCCATTTTCACCAGGCTTTTTCTTTAGCTTCAGTGTGTTAACTTTTTTTTTTCTGGGTATAACATCATATAAAAGAAAAACTTTGCTAGTAAATCAGAATTTTGTGGACTTATTTCTACTTGGAAAAGATTGACCAAAATCTGATTTCTAAGATATACAAAATTTCTGAGACTACAAAATAGCTCAGTTAGTATGATAATTATATATTAACATATATTTCCTATTATTCTGTTTTATATCTGTATACATATATGTATAAACATGATTGTATGAGAGTGAAAAAAGAAAGTTCTAGTCACCCAGCATTTCAGTTAATTCACCTGGACTAAAAAAATTAAAATGGTTGATGAATGGTATAAGTAACTGTACCAAAAGAGTATCTAAAAATTAAAAATTAAATGAATTTAGAGATACTTTTATCTCAAATGGTTCAAAACTGAAATAAAATCATATTACTATAATTACCACAGAACCCACATAGTAAAGAAAATATTAGATAATGTACACATTGACAGAATCAGATTTTACAATTACAAATATATCAAAATGTCCGAAATATACTATTATCTAGAACTGCTGAGAAACGTGTATTAGCTAGCATATACTTCCTGGTTTCATCTGATTTTTACAATTCAAGGTAGAAAGAAACGTTCTACCTTATTGTCATTTTTAAATTAGTCTTTAAAATATTATGACATATGCATATAGCAAACTGAGGATTATATGCCACACAGATTTATTTTATTATTATTTTTACTTTTACAAGCATATTGAGTATTCATCCCAGCTTCCTTCCTTTCCACCTCCCTCCCATCCCCTCCCTTCCCTTCACTATTCCTTCCACCTGCATGCTTCAATGGACCTCAGGGTTCACTCTGGCTTGTCTACTCCTGTGGGGGTTCAGACCTCTGTAGTGTAACAAGTTATCTCTCTTCAGGCCACACCACTGATGCATACACTATGTTTAAACACAATTTAGTTCTCTCTTCCGCACTTTCAAAATGCTTATCCTATTATTACTAGAAACTACTGAAAACAACTTGAAGCTTCTAAGTGAACCAATGAATCCAGAAGTGAGGGAAGGAAAAATGTGAAAACCAAGATGGCATCCTTAAGGATGTACCACTACATTTCAGCTGGATTTCTTAGACAAAACACTTTTTCCCATATTGCTTAAATTTTTTTTTCAAGTACATACTTTATTAAAATTTGAAGGCTATGGAATGAATTTTACCTTAGTGGCTTAAAAAAATAAAGCAGCTTTTCATATTGGTTTACACTGACTTTTTTTATTTTTATTTATTATTTATTTTTTTATGTTCTTTATTTTTTTTAAAAATCACAGTTGTGATTTAAATCAGAACTTTATGTACATTTTCATCTTTTTTATTCTTTGACACTTTCATACATAATGAATTTATGTACTTTCACCCATTATTACCCAATTCCAATCCCTTCCTGTCCTACTTCATATGTTCTCTCCAGCCACTCTCCCTACTACTTTCATGTTTTTTAAAATATGTGTGACCTACTGAGTTTCATCTAAGGTGTCTATATTGGGAAATACCTGAGTATTTGCTAGGACATGAATGCCTTATTAGTGGATAAATTCTTGAATAAAGAAGCCTGAATTACATTTTTAAGGTTAAATTTTTATTTGAAAGTGAAAGCAAGGATAATGTATAAATAATGAGTACATAAAAATACCATTCATCTCTATTATTTTCAACTAAACAGGTTTGCCAAGGTAGATGGATATTAAAAGACTCATAATGTTGGAAAATCCTACCTAAAATATAAATTAGATAGCTTTAAGAATGCTAGCAGGTGGAAAGAGGAAATGAAAAGATACAGATAGATTATTCTTATTATTTTCACAATCAGTTTAGTGTGTGTGTGTGCGCGCGTATGCGCGCATGTATGTGGGTACATGTAAAGTACAACCTTGAGTGTTGGTCCTCACCTTCCACATTGCTTGAAATCACGGTTTTTGTTGTTTGCTGCTACATATACAAGATAGCTGGCTCATGATTTTTTTGGGTTGCTCCTGTCTCAACCTCTCATCTTGCAACAGGAATACTGGAATTACAGATAGTGCTAGTGTGTTTGACTTTACATGGATTCTGGGGCTTTGAACTTAGGTCCTCATGTAGCAAGCACTTTATTCATTGAGATATCTCTATATATTTAAACAATCTAAATAAGGTTGTGGCAATTAGAGAAGAAATTAGAAAGGAGATATTAAGGTAGGTAGAGAGTTCTTCCTAGGTTGAGAACCAACTTAAAAGGCTTACAGTAGTTATATTATAGGAAGTGTTTATATTCATTTCTAGAATGAAATTTTCTAATGGGAAACTGCTTTTTATTTATTTACTTTTTATTTGATGGAGAGGGAGACTGAAAAGGTACATGAGTGGAGGTCAGAGGACAACTTTCAGAAATGGGTTCTTTCCTTCCACCAAGTGGACTTTAGGAACTGAAGTCAGGTTGCCAGGCTTGCGAGCAGGTGCCTCATTCACTGAACCATTCACTAGCTCTGGAAACTGCTGCTTAGCTTAAAGTGCTGAAACCTACCAAACCAAAGGGAAGACTTTAGAGAGAATGTCACAGAACTTTTCAATGGTCAAGTAATAGGCAAAAATAAAGGCTAAGAGGTCTGTGTAGTTACTTTTAAGCATTTTTATTTCAGGGAAGAAAGTCTATTCTCCTTAAAAACAAAATATAATTATACTATCATCTCCTAAAAACGTTTTACTGTTAAAAGAAGAAATGGAGAAGAAAAAAAATCAAGTTCATCAAATTTTCTCTGATGAATAATCATAGCAATTGAAATAGCTAAAGTGAAATGAACCTTTGTTGGTGGGGTAAAGTGAAGACTTTAGTCTCTAGGCTGCTTGCCACACTCATTTTCCAAAGGGAATTACACTAAAGATATGACAACCTTTACAGAATACTGTATTATTTTTATATATATTTTGCATATGTGTGCATGTTGTCTATCAGAGGGAACTGTATGCCTCTATGTATGTGCATGAACATACATGTGTATCAGAGAGCACTGTGCTTGCCTGTAGAGGCCCAAGAGTGACTTCAGGAATCATCCTGGATTTTCTACCTCCTTTTTGCTTTGCTCTGGGATTTCCCAGGCTCTGTCTTCCAGAGTCAGAAATTCAGGCTGCTGCCATTTCTGCCTGGTGTTTTTACTGTGGAATCTGGGATCCAAACTCAGGTCTTCCTGCTTGTGAGACAGAGTCTTAACCCCTGAGTCATCTCTCCAGTCCATGTATTATTCTTTGTGGCAGAAATACTGACTAAAGCAACATAAGGCAAGAAGGGTTTATTTTGTCTCAGTCCCAGGGTACAGTCTACTTTGGTGGGGCAGTTATGGTAGCAGGAGTCCAAGGCAGTAGCTGTTCACTTCTGTACCCAGTCAAGAAAAAGAGAAATAAATGCTGTTGCTTAGTTAGCTTCCTTTCTGCTTTTTCCTCAGTCTTAGACCTCAGTGTATGGAATAGTGTGAATTTTCCAATTTCTCTTAACCCAATCTACAGAACTTCTAGAGGCTTTGTCTCTTCACTTATTCTAATTTTGACAGTGTCAACTAAAAAGTAAACCCCTTTGTCAGTTTGATACCCAAATACACCACTCTAGAGATGGAATTGAAGTAGGAGTGAAAAATGACAAAAATTCATTATATTCATATAGTATGAAACTGTCTAAAAGTAAAAGAAACAGAAGAAAATAAAACCTGGGAGACAGGGATAGGAAGGGTAACATGAAAAGGTGAATATGAGTAAGTACAATGATCTACATGAAGATATCATAAGGAGGCCTGGGAGATGGCCAGAGGTTAACAGAGCCTGTGCACGAACCTGGGAACCTGAGTTCAACCATGGAGCCTGCATGGTGGAAGAGAACTTATTTCTAAAAATTGTCCTGACCTCTGCATGCATACCTTTTCCTTTTCATGCTCTCAAATAACTTTTTCAAAAAAGAAAAATATAATGAACACTACTTGCCCATTAATCCCCCAAACATTGTCTTGGGGCATTTCCTCAGTGAGGGTATTAAAGTTGTTTTAACCCCAAATAAAACTTTATATAACTAAAAATTTAATTAAAATATAGAAAAAATGAAAGCTATGTTTTAGTTTACAACAACATATAATAAATGTTCCCATTTCAAAAGGAAGCAATTGAGGATGTAGCAAGGAAGGACACATACCAAAGCAAGATACCAAAAGTGTCAGGTATCTGGCATTTATGATGGAATCATCTGAGATCTAAAGAGATTAGGTAGCCTCAACCCTCCAGTTCTGACCTGTAGCACATACAACTTCTCTCTTAATCTGGCTCTACTTCATGCAATTTCTTTAGATTTATCATGGTGTCAGCTAGGATTTCATGTGATTTCCACTACAATCTAGGCTCCATTTTCAATTTCATACAGTGGCATCTCAGGGCTTCCTTGTAGAGACCCTACTCTGCAAACATTGTGGTGCCTCAGTGGTTCTCTAGAATTGCAGTTAAGGCTCTATAACGCCCTCAACCTTGCATCTTCATGTCTGCAAAACCAATAGTGTGGATGATGCTGTCAAGTTCTGCTGTCAGCTTGGAATGGATTCCCCCCTCCCCAGCCCAGACCATAGGTGCAGGGTCTTTATGTGTTAATTCTGGGGAGATACTTTTTTATAGATAGTATTTTTTGTTTGTTTTGACCAAGGAACTCTTTTTGGGCATTTTGAGTTTAGATTTTCTCTTTTGAAATAAATTTGTATTCATAATGAAATGAAATCTTTCATAAATATGGTCTTGGTCACTTTTCCTGTTGTCCCAACTCAAGAACACCACAGTTCTCTTTAATGGGTAATATCTTCAATAATTAAAGCGTATTTTCAGTGTCTGCATTATTGCAATTTTAGTTTTAAACTATTTATTTGTTTGTTTGTGTGTGTATGCATGTATGCAGAGGGCACTGTGTCCCTGTGGAGGACCAAGGGTGACTTCAGGTATTATTCTAGATTGCTTCTACATCCTTTTTGCTTCGCTCTGGGTTTCCCAGGCTCTACCTACCAGAGCCAGAAGTGCAGGCCCTCACTGTTTCTGCTTGGCATTTTTACATGGGACCTGGGATCTGAACTCGGGACCTTCTGCTTATGAGGCAGAGTCTTATTCCGAGTCATCTCTTCAACCCTTTATTTTTTTAAACTTCGTTGCAATTTTAAAATTTGCTTACGCTCTTTTCCTCACTAAACTGCATATTTTAAAATATCCTTCTTTCCCACTTGTTCTTTTTCACTGGGGATCTGGATAAGAGAGATGAGCAGTAACTAAAGCCTGAATGCTATCCTGCCTTGAAATTTCCTTTTGCCAAACATTTTAGTCTATTACTTTAAAATTCAGCCTCACTTAAATTCTCATGCCACAGCATGCTTATTTGCTAGAATGGACTCTGAATGGCCTCTATCCCAGTCCTGGCAAAGTCCTTGTTCTTCTCTAAATATCATGAGCTGGGACAACACCATCTCTGCTTCTCTTGACATTTCTCTCTTCCAAATTCCAACCATAATGGCTCATTAAACTCTGCAGAACACTAGGACTTTTGTATTCCTTAATTGCAAACTCTTACACACACACCTCTTTCAAATCATTGGTTAAAGAACTATGTGATCAGGTTTATCACAGCAATAGCCTCACTTCTTGGTACCTACATTCTGTATTAGTTGCTTTTATTGTTTCTGTGGCAAAAATATCTGACCAGAAACTAATTAGGCAGCTTTATTTCAGCTTACAATTCCAGAGTACATCCATCATGGCATGGAAATCATGGTGTTAGAAACTTGAGGTAGCTGGTCATCTTGTGTTTGTAATCAGGAAACAAAGAGAGATGAGTACTACTATTTACTTAGCTTTCTCCTTTTCATTGAATCTGGTACCCAAAATACCCAATCCCCTGGAATGGTGCTGCCCACTATTAGGGTAAGTCTTACCACTTCAATTAACTTAACCTAGATAATCCTTTACAGACATATACATTTGTGTATCTTGTATCTTAAATACTAAATGATAATTACTCTATAGGAATACACATTGATAGAAATGCAAAACTGATGTTAGCATACTAGACTCACTAAGGTTATTACCATTGTTACTGAATATATTGTGGCTGTAAATTATTAATAAATCAGAACATGAAGAAAACAAGTTAATAGGTGGGAAATTTATAGTTTACCTGTTTTAAAAATAAATATGTAAATATATATTCACTTAGTATTGATGCTTTACATAGAATGTTGCAAATGTTCAGCCTACTACTGTACATCTTTGGATATAATCAAACCTCTCATTATATCAATTTATACTATGTTAAGCAGCATGCCTAAAAATAATAAAATTGGATGTCTATAATCTACCTAGTTACTTAGAAATTTATAACTGCTGTTTTTTTTTTTTTTGCTTGTGTGTGTACATGTGTGTGGGTGGATTGCATGTGGATAGGTGTACATGTATGTGCAGGCATCTGTAGAGACGGCACTTGAGTGTGTGTGCCTATGGAAGTCCAAAGGTGACTTCAGGAATCACCTTGGATTGCTCTACCTCCTTATTGCCTTGCTCTGGGGTTTCCTAGTCTCTCCCTTCCATGGTTGGAGTTATAGGAAACCATCGTTTTTGCCAGACATTTTTATGTGGGATCTGAACTCATATTCTTTGCTTATAAGGCAAAGGCTTTAACCCTTAGCCACCTCTCTAACCCATGGCTGCTGCTTTTATTTGTAAGATGCTGAGCATGCAGAATGTGGGTAAATAAAAATAACCATGAGATTAATAAGTAAAAAACAGAAGAGGGCTTAGGAGACAGCTCAGTAGATTAATGTACAACACAAGCATTGAGACCTAAGTTTGAATCTCTAGCACACACATAAAAGCCATACGTGTAGTGTGTCTGTCTGTGATCCCAGCAATTCTATTGGGAGATACAAGATGGAGGCAGGAAAATTCCCAGAAGCTCATGGGCTAGCTAGTTTAATGTATAGAGTGGAAAAATAACAAAAGAGACTCTGCCTCAAACAAGTTGCAAGGTGATGACTGACACTAAAGGTTGTCTACTGACTTCTACATGTGTATCATGGCAAACACATTTACATTCACACACATGAATATGTACACATGCAAAGTGAAAAATTACATCACATGGAAAGAATTTAAAAAAATGACATTGTGAAATAAAACAAAAATCCTAAGTAGCACTTGGCTGTTGAAATAAACATGTATACAGTAAACAATCTGTGTAGTACACAGTAGTTGCAACAAACAGAGAAGCCACTATAACTTGTAATCAGAGAGTAATATTCTACAGAGGAGGAAAGGTCAATGTATATCATAGAGATGTATGATTGGTGATGAAAACACTAATTCCCTGAGAAAAATGGCACCAATATAAATATTAACTTTATCCATCTTTTAGGCAAAATTTCCTTTTGCTTTTGTGTGCATGCACATGTAGGTTTGTGTGTACATGTACGTGTCTGTGGAGATCAGATATTGTAGGTGCCATCCACCTTGTTTTTGTAACAAGGCTCTCACTTGGCCTGGTACTCACTGATTAAACTGGGTTGGATGTCCAGTGCGCCCCAAGGATCCATTTGTCTCTGCAGAGTTTGGACTATAAGCATACATTGCCTTGTTTAGCTTTTTGATATGGGTTATGGGATCAAACTTGAGTCCCTGGGCTTGTACATCAAGTATTTTACTGCTTAGGCTATTCCCCCAGTCCTTCTGTTCACTTTAAATTTACAGAATTTTAGTTAAAAGCAGAGCTCCAGAGGCCATAAATTTACTGTGGAAGCAATAAAATATTTTAATGACATCAAAGTTAAATGGGTTACCTTCTTAAAGTTCTTTGTAAGTCTTTGATGAGTGCTGTTTAAGTACAATTTAAAACTTCTGTGTGTGACCCCATTCATTTTTTCCATGTGTATGTATGTGGTGATTGTGTGCGTATATGGGTATGTATGTAGGTTTGAGACTAGGAACATTTTCAACAATTCTTCTACTGTATTCTCTTTTAGACAAGGTCTTTAACCAAACTGAGAGCTTGCCTATAGGGCTCATTAGGCTAGCCAGGTTGCTTTGGGGATTCCCAATCTCCTCCTTCCAAGACTGGATTTACAGGTGGCTGCCACAACTACTGGCATTTGATATTATATCTAAGGATCTGAATTTCAGTCCTTTGGCTTGGATAGCAAGCACTTTACATGTTGAGCCATCTTTCTATTCCCCTATTCATCATTCTATAGTTAAATGTGGCATAATCCAAAAAACACAGTTTTACATATTGGTGTTTTCATGTATAAATCTGTCCAAAAGTATTGTGCTGCCTTTGCTGATAGATATTTTAAAATAATCCATTATAAGCTAAGCATACCTCTTTCCAAGACATTCTTCTGAAATCAGCTGACAGGAAGTTAAAAGTCTTAAATTTTGAAGATCCCTTTATATCTTGATTGTTAGAGATTTTGAGAAAACAAGCTGCAAAGTGATTTGAATACATGTATGTGTACTAACATTTATATTAGCTATATCACTTTAACAGAATAAATATCAGATGATTTTTTCACATTGACCTTTGAAAATGGGTACTAAATAAGTAAAATTTATTTTTTAAAGTATTGATTGAAAATATGTGACAAAATAGAAGAAAATTAATGGACTCACTTAGAATGTATAAGAATTTCTGTCCTTTCAGTCTATTTTCAGAAGCAATATGTTTGTCCTATAAAGCTAAGCCATAAGAAGGACAAATGATAGCATTCATACACTCAGTTAGTCAGTAAATTCCAAAGGTTTTATTAGTGTCTCAATATAAAGGTAAATTATAAGACAGTATACATAAATGAATTTTTGTGTGTCAAATATAAAATACGTATGTGTGTACACATATAATTTATATGTGTGTGTGAGTATCTGTATGCATGTATTCTACGTAACTGCAGAAGAAACACACTTAGTTATAAATTATCAAAATTTCTTGCCTACTAATATAATACATCATTAATTTATTAATAGTCCAGGATTTGTTTAGCATCATGTTTAACATTTTAAAAATTAAACATTAACTTTTCTTGTTCTCAAGGATAGTGCTAATAAAAGAATACTTCTAACATCACTGGTTAATAATTTTTTAAATTACAAAACAAAATCTTTTGAAATTTCATTATGGATTTATTAGCCTATTGCATTTTAAAACCGAGAATTAATGCACATGAGAAATTTGCATGTTAGTATACAGTCATGAGGTCCTACCATTCTCATGAAACCATCTGACTGGAAAACATACTATGGTTTCAAAAGGAAAAAAATCCTACTTGTCTCATGGGGAAAAACCTTGGGGTCTGGCCTGTTATTTCTGTTGCCAAAGCTGATCATGGAATGTACTTAGGGTTGGAATATGCGAGGTAAGGGAGAATTATTAGGGTAATGCCAATTTTTTAGGTTTTTCCCCTCTTCTCAAATTTAGAAGTCAGTTAAAGAACTGCAAAGAAATATAAAAAAGGTATTTCTTTTACTACTACAGAAATTTTCGTGATTAAAAATCATGACTTGTTCTCCATCTTTTGAACAATGACTCCCATTTGTCATCTTCCAAATTTATCATGTGAATTGGCTTTAGAACCAGAATCTAATGTTGTCCTTTGGTGTAAGAAATAATTTTGCATTTTATTAAAATAATTCCTTCTAAAATTAATCACATGTAATTGCATGTATTGGTAAAAATGAAAAGCATTTTAAGAGCATTAATACAGTAGACTGTCAAGCAATGTTATAGATCATGACAAAGTTAGTATTTTTATCAAAATGTCATGAAGTGGATCAACATAAAATTTGGTATTAAATGAATGATGGTATAGTAGGTTACACTATTATCTCAAACATTACAGAAAAATTTCATAGTTAATTTAATGACAAGAAAAGGCAAGAAAAATGATTATGTTGGTGGTATTTCTACCATTTGGAAGATGTTATAATAAAAGAGGTATAAATACTATTTAAATTCAGAAAAACCGTGGCAGAATCAAAATTAAACAAGTAGCAGTAACATAAAAAATTAGACAAAAGCACATTAAACAACAACACAACAAAATAAAGCAATAAAACTAAACCATGTGGGCTACTATGTTCCACCAGTTACAAGAGTTTTAAAATTCTATTAGAATTGGGAATTATCCTACATATTAAAAAAATGCAAAGATATAAGACAATGTCTAAAACTGAGAAGAAAAGAAATAATATGAAGCAGAGAAAATGAAAGATACCTCACTTTTCCCAGTATAGTTATTATTTTTGGAATGGATAAAACATGTAGAAAATGTTACTTCAATTAAACCAACACATAAAAAACCAACATGCCACATCTACCTAACTAAATTTTGTAAAACAGCAAAAAAAGCAAATTTCATCAAATTCAGACAGCTTATAGTGGAATAAATAAGTATGCCAGAGTGTTAACTAACCCTAAGTTTCACAACGGGCAGCTTCTAGCCGGTTCCTTGAAGCTGGATCTTGGTCACACAAGGATCATTGGACAAGAAATCTGTTGAGCTGGACTAGAGCTGCCCAATTGTCTTAATAATGAATGCTCCACACTGTCTGTTAAGTAAAGAGAAAATAGAGATCAGGAAGACTGAACAGAAAAAGGAATTAGAACAGAAGAGTGTAGAACATAGTCAACATTTACTAAAGACTTGCAGAGTGTGCTTATTTCATCAATCTGCTATGACATAGAAGCAAGAAGTTAGTAGGTGTCAGAATCCCAGGAAAGCTTGCTCATTGCTCTCCAAGAACTCACAGTTTAGACACCTAGTGTCACACACTAGACACCTAGTGTCATAGTGGAAATGCTTATTATGAGACACAGGTCATCACAAATTACAAGTGAGTTATATTTCCTTCTATTAGGTTTACAGAACTTGTTTCTGAAAGTGGGAAGTGTTTGGCAAAGGCAATTTAGAAAGCTTTCAGATCAAAAAGTACCCTTTTAAGTTGGCACTGGCAGGACAGGTATGATAAAAATGTGTCAACTTGACAATTGAGAAATAATTCATTAGGCATACCTGTAAAGGATCACTTAGTTAAAGTAAGCCTTGAAGCAAGCCTGTAGGAGATTATTGAATTCATGTTGGAAGAACCAACCCATAGTGGGCAAGACCACTCCCTGGTCAGAGAATAATGATAGAGAGAGCTGTTTGGAATTTGATTACTGGCATGGTAGAAAATATGCCTCTTGCTCAACTCTTCCTGTGGACACGATATGGTAAGTTTCTTCAGGCTCTGCTGGTAATACCCTGTTTTAACTGGACTGCAGCCTGAAATTAAGCTGGAATAAAATTTCCTTGTTCTCCCCTTGGGTCATGTTTTTATCACAGCAATCTAAGAGTAACTATACTGCAGCATTTTGTCACTTAGAAGTCATGCTATTTTATGTATATGAGATTGCTCAAAGACTCTGTATTATTTAGAAGAAAAAGGAGCCGTTCTAGCTTCATTATATACTTATATGTGCAATTTAAATGAGTAACATTGGAAAACAGGAGAGAATAGTTAGTAGTAAGGTGGTAAGGATATGGGTGAGAGTTAATGAGAGTGATACAAGGGAAAGCAAACACTCTTTTAATTACTTTTAGATTGTGTCTCACTATGTTGTCCAGGTAGACTTGAATTTGCCATTCTCCAGGATTCAGTGTTCCCAGCTGGGGTTACTGGTGAGCACACCATGCCCAATAGAAAGTACTACTTTTTAATTTAAAAAAAAAAAAAAAAAACAACTAAACAAACCCTAAATTCAAGAAACTAGAGGTGTAGCTCAGTAGAGCACACACCTAAACTACAGGAAGCTGTTGGTTCATTTCTCAGCATCGTAAAAACAGACAAGCAAAATCCAAAATTAAATTCTGACTTTATGCATAATTAAAAGCAAGGACACTGAAGATAGAGAAGTGTTAAAGAAATATAAAATAATCCCACTAGGCAACAACAGAAGGTTATAAAGGGATTGGACAATGGAGAATTTATTATTCTTAGTAAGTTTCTAAATTGAAAAGACACAAGGTGCCAGACCATGTGGCATCAAATGGTCAAGAGGTCAGAAAAAATAAATCATTGGTTTTACCTTTATCTTAGGGAAATTGGATGAGCAAACTGACATGTAAGTTGTGAGAATTCTAAAGTAAGGTATAAAAATTGTGAATTAGTGATCCTCAGTTTGAGAAGGGTTGTGACCATCATCCAGATGGTAATATTTTAGGACTGAATAGGAGAATGGAAGTATTGGCATCAAATTTAAGCATTACTGAACTATAAACAAGGGGCATCCAGGGAATGATGGTGAACTAGAGCTCCCTTCATGTGATACGGTAAATGAGAAGAATCAGGTAAATGAGAAGAATCAGGATAACAAAGAATAAACTCTACTGCAGGTAAAAAGTAGAAGGGTCCTGTAAACCACAAAGACAACTGAGAAGTAGAGAAAGAGGAGGGCATTCAAGCAAAATGTGAGAAGCACCCAGCTCTGTTAGGCAGTTGGAGGCAGATAGAAGCCCCTTTCGAAAGGTAAACCAGGTGGCTGTGATGAACAGAGATTGGCAATCCTATCCACAGGACCAGTCATAGTTCTTGAAGGACATGACTCCAGTTGGAGGGTCTGGTAAGGCAATAATTCATGTAATGCAGGTCTGTAGTGGAGAGACAATCTGTTTTATCATACCCTATGTCTCGCAGAGTTGTGAGTAGGCATTGTCTTGAAAGGACACCTAATTTTTTTAAAGACTGAACTACCATGGGGGTCCTGAGAACAAAGAACACCACATATTCGAGAGCCTTGAGTCAATTTCCAACAGCTCCTAGGAAGGAAATGTCTTTAGGAGGCAGGAGGTGGGTGCTAAATGCTAAATGCAGTCACTGGAAAGAGGCTTTGGTTAGTCAATTGTCAAGTGACACTTGGAAGTTTGCCCTCTAGGCATACCTGTAGGAGAATGTTTTAATTGCTTTTTGGTTGATGTGGGAAGACCTGTCTCTTATGGGGGACACAATTCCCTGAGTTTGAGATCAATTCTGAACAAAAGGAGAAAGGGAGCTGAGCAAAAGCAAGTATACATCAATCCAGTGTTTTCAGCTCTTGGTAGTGCCATGTGCTATTTTAAGCTTCTGTTGCTGTAACTTTCTTGCCACGATGACTACAACATGGAATTGTGAGCTGAATAAATTCCCTTCTTCTCTAATTTACCTTTGTCTTGTGTTTTTTTTTTTTTCAGCAACAAATAACCAAGATAAAGCAATAAGGAAAGGATTTTGGTCCATGGCTCAGCCCTCTTTGACCAGGGACAAGATACCTATATAGTGCTTAGCCCAGGCGGTAGCAGGTGCCCTACATTTCAGAGTAAACCTTCAAGTTTTCTACTCAAGGACCAGTGATATTAAAGCATATGTCTGTGAATACTTCATGCAACTCTCTCTGTTCACCAGATGTTCAACACTGACCAGGATCAGAAAACGGCAAGTGATCCTTCAGTATCAAATTTCAGTGTTCTTGTCTCCCCTCATCCACACACATTCAGGAAACATGTCTTGGTTAGAAGCCATGCTAAGATTTACAAATAGGAGTTTCTAGATCTGCTTGCCTAAATCTGCTTAGCCTATAGTCTGAGAAGTTAAAGGTGATCAGAAGAGGGTCTTGAAAAGAGGCAAAGTGACCTTTTTTGTTGAACAATAGTCCTGCAGTCACATTAAACTCAGCACCAGTTTGAATGGGATAAAACAGAATAATAAAATAATTTTATTGCTTTAATTTTTTCCTATTTCCCTCATATTGTAAATTCTATTATTTTTAAAATATTGAATCTTGGAATGTTTTACGTGACCTAAATATCCTTTTTGTTCTGGTTTTAAAGTAAAACATTTTCATGGGCTTTTAAACATTCTGTGAGATAAAACTCATCATTGTGTCCACTATGCTCAACATATAAATCTTTTGATTTTCTTCCTTCTTTCGAGTATAACTTACAAATTTCATTGTGTATATGCACTGTACATAGTGCTGTTGACATAAGGGCACTTTCATATTAGTATATTATGTACTTTGAGCATATTCCCTCAAAGCTTTCCCTTCTCCCATCATTCAGGTTAAATAAATATCTGATTTTACATATCTGTATAAAATCTAGGAGCCACAAATGAGAGCAAATATATTTTTCTTTCTGAAGCTAGCTTAATTTGCTTAATTTCCAGTTGCATCCAATTTCTTGACAATCATACAACTTTGTTCTTTATGGTAAAAAAATTCCAGTGTGTGTGTTTGTGTGTGACTTTTTTTTCACTCATTTCTCTGTTAGAAATTTAGGTTGCTTCCATAACTTTGTTTTCATGAATAGCACTGCAATAAACATTGATGTGCAATTATCCCTGTGATTTGCAACTTAGAATCTTTTGAGTAAATACCCAGGAATGGTATAGCTGGGTTGCATTTATCTATTATTTATTTTAATAACATTTTATTCTTCTATAATTTTATACCCACACACAATGTTTGTCAATCATATCTATTCCATACTCCCCTCCCTTTGTATTCCTCCTAATATGTCCCCCTCTTACATTCATGTCTATATATATAAAACCCATGAGTCCAGTTAGTCCATTCAGTGTTGACTGACAGTGGAACTGTCCTCTGGAGCACAAGCAACCAACCTATCAGTGGCCACATCCATGAAGAAAAATTATTCTCTCTCTTTCTAGCAGCAACTAACTGTGAGGAGCTTCACAGCAACAGCCAAGGTTTCATGAACCCCTTCCCCCATTCCATTCGTGCTGGAATGTCACTGATTTGGTTTTACATATAACCACAGCTGTGAGTTAGTTCATTCCTGGGTGCAATGGCCATGCCAGTCCAGAAGATAGCATTTCATAGAACCCTTCCACCTCCTCTTTCTGTCCCGTTTTTTCTCCTTTTCTTGTTCATTTCCTTTATTTCACTCAATTGCTATTGGTACTTTTACCCTAAGTAAGTTCTAATGTCACAGTTTATTTTTTATTTATATATTTTCCTATAATCATTGGTAGTATAAGGTGGCTTTAGTCATTTTAAAGCATATTTCTGTGTTTGGTTGACTTGGTGGTGTTTTCATTATGGTGGTTTATTTTCTCTTTTCTGAATGTTACTAGTGATTGTGCTTCCAAGTGAGGACTTCTCACTAAATAAAAATCAAAAGATATATATATCTATTCAATAGTTACATAAATCACAACACAGAAATATAATAAACATGGAAAAGCAAGGCTTTTTGTGACCGTGACTCTTCCTCTTTAGGAAGTAGCAGTCCTCAACTACAAAGTCCAAGTATATTGAACTAGGAAAAATGACAGATGAAATGTTCAGATCTTACTTGTAAAAATGATTAGTAACTTCAAGAGGATATAAGCAAGCAGATAAACAAAGGAAATGAACTCAGAACTTGAAAAAAAAATCAGTAACACAAGCAAGGAATTTAGTAAGAAGACTTTTCCTTCCTGTCTCCAACTTCACAGATATCTTAGTCTTGGTGTCTAGACTCCAGCTCCATAGGTATCCACATCCTCTCTTCCCGTGCCAATAACTCTGCTGCCATCTGTCTGTGCTGGCTCTACAGGTACCCACACCTTCCCCAACTTTGCCACTTGAATGCCCTACACCAAGTTGGTATTTGCACTACAGGTACCTTTATCTCTTGTTCTGCCCTGTGTCTCACTTGGCTATATGAGTATCTACACAGAGCAATAGAGGATCTTTCCCCAAGTACCTCCTCACCCACAACTCTTCCCTTTCTGGGATTCTAACAGCACCATCTTAGGATCTGTGCCTAGTGGCCATCAGTTAAAGGCTATGTCAAGTGGTTGCTTTTTTCACAGGTATTCTCTAGCTTTTCCTCCCTTTGGAACTCTAATGGTGCCATCTGAGGACTTGTTTGTACTATCAAACCCATCCCCCACAGTTTATCCTCTTCTACCGGTCCTGAATTTCAAATACCACCTAGCTGATTTGAATCTTATGAAGTCTGTGTTGTCTTTGACAAAAACCAATATCCTTTCAAGATAATGTCATGGAGAGATTAGAGATGGAGGAAGCACACTCAGTGTAATAAAAAACACACATCACAAACCTATAGCCAACATCATGATAAAAAAGTCAAAGCATTCCCATTAAGATTAGGAACAAGACAAATTAACTTAAGATCCCCTTTCACTCCAGCAATCATTATTACTAATAAGAATTAATGGCAAATGAAATATTAGAACAGTCTTGAGATTTAGGATCAAATCAACTACATTAAACTAAAACAAGAGTAAAAAGAAATAGAAACTATATTATACTATACTATATTTAATCTTATGTTTTAAGAGGACACATTAATCTGAGAGTGGAATTCCTCAAGAGTCAATCAATTGTGGCCTATAGGCCAAATCGGACCCATCACCTATTTTCTAAATCAAGTTGTACTAGAACAAATATGTATTTATTATTTTTTTGTCTGTGGCTATTTTCATACTACTTTTTCATACATGCTATTTCATACATACAGAGCCGAGTAGTTCTGACAGAGATCATGTCCTTAAGTGATTAAACTAAATAGTAAGCTCTTTTGTTGACCTTTGGTTTTAGTTATTTAAGGTGGTAAGAAATTTTCACCTTGTAAACTTCTGAAACCCTATGTAAGGAAATTTTAATAAATACTGTAAGTACACATGCTGAATATACTCCTGTATAGATTATCTGAACCCTTCATTCATATGCTGCAGTGAATTCCTCAATGTGATGTTTGAAGGTGAGATCTTTGATTCAGTCATGAAAGTAGATCTCTAAAGAATGGGATTAGTGTTCTTACAAGAACAAAGAAAGGAGAGCTGGCTCCCATTCTTTCTGCATTTCTATTTTCTAACAATACAATGAAAAGATAGACATTAGTATCTGTGGGCACTATGACCTTAGATTTTTAGTCTCCAGAACTGAGAAGTAATTGCTTGTTGCTTATCAATCTAGTGTGTGGTATAGTTGTTACAGCATTCTGAACTAGGGCAACTTATGTTGAGGGAATATATACCACACAAAAAATTTTTGATTTCCCTTGATTATTATGAAAATCAGAATTACCATCTAATAGAAATCTTAGTGATACTAGGAAGCAATTAATGATAGTGCTTTGAGATTTGGAAAAAATAGTTAACTAGGTATGTGCTCAAATATTCTTAATTTCTTCTCTTGTTGGTGTGATAAAATATTCTGATGAAAGCAGCTTAAAGGAAGTGTTATAGCTTGAATGTGAATTATCCCCCACATGCTCATGTGTCTGTATCTTTAACTGATGTTAATGTTTGAAGAGTTTGTGACACCTTTAGGAGGTGGAGCATTGTTGGAGGAAGGTATGCCACAGGGGGAGGACCTTGAGGATTGATTGCTGTCCCTACTCCCTCTTCCTCTAGTTTGTTTTTGCTTGCTCTGCCTTCATGATGACTGTGACCTAAACCACCTCCTCCAGTTTCTGCTGCCTACCATGCCTTTTCCATCACTATGGACTTAGTATATCTCCCCTCTGGAACTGTAAGCTTAAATAAATCTCTCTTTCTCCCCTTAAATTGCACATTGATGTTACCTTATAGCAGGAGAAAGAATAACTGCTACAGGGAAAAACATTTATTCTGGCTTATAATTCAAGGGTACAGTCCATCATGGAACCACTGGGTTCCAAGGACTGAAACTGCAGATCAATTTTTTTTCCAGTCTTAGCCCATTACAACAAAATATTAACTTTACCTTCTTCTCTTGGTTTGATGAATATAAAGAAATTTTGCTCTCTAAATTGACTAATAAGTACTAATGACATTGAAATAAATAAATCGTATGAAAGAGGACAGTGGTAGCAGAATCTTTTTTGTGGAGACAACTGGTAATACTCCAGGTCTCTGAACAAGAGGGAACATTTAAAGTAGTTCAGATCCCTTTTTTTTTCTAGTTTATTTCTGAAACATACTACCTTCCTGAAGGGTAAAATATATACAAGCCACTGACTGTGCTTTTCATTCAAGTCAGCAATTCAGTTAAATTTCTCATAGCCTGGAAAAGTAGTTCAATATATCCTTAATATCCACATGAATAGTGTCACTGGTTTGCATATAAAATATTCAGAGTATGTATGAATGGCTGGTCCCCAGCTGGTGCCACTGTTTGGGAAGATAATGGGACCTTTAGGAGGTGGAACTTTCTTGGAAAAGGCATATCCCTGGTCCCTGGGATGGCCTTGAAGTCTGGTGATCTTGTCCTATGCTCCGCTCCTTCCCCTCTTCTCCATATAGTTTCTGTAATATGAACTGGCTTCCTGCTGCAGTTGTCATGCCATAATAAACCCTTTTTCCTTTAAGTTACGTGGGTCAGAATTTTTATTATAATGACAAAAAAGTAACTGAAAGAGATAGCTACCATACATGGGAATTCAATATGATATGCATTTACTCTAAAGGTGAACTCAACTAATTTCCCCAGTTTTCATTATCTCAGTTCTTATAAGAACAACTTTATTAGACACATGCATCAATGCAAGAATGGAAAAAATTGTAAGAAAATAGAAACACTACAATTCTCTATTAATATACTTCATGTATTCAAATGTGATACTTATTGTAAAACACAACGGCAGGGGATGGAGAAAAAGTTCAGCAGTAAACTGTGTAAAACACAACGGCAGGGGATGGAGAAAAAGCTCAGGAGTAAACTGCTTGCTGTATAAGCATGAGGACCTGAACTTGAACCTCAAAGCCTACATAAAAAAAAAACGGGACACAGTGGCACATGCTTGTAATCCAGCAGTGGAAATGCAAAGATGGACAGATTTCTGGAGCTTACTGGCCAGCTAGCCCAGTTTCACAAGCAAATTCTAGGCAAGTCAGAGATTCTGTCTCAAAAAGTAATGAGGATGGCACCCGAGGATGAAAGATGAGGATGTTCTCTGACCTCTAAATGCATATATGCATGCATATTTGTACCCACATGCATGCATGCACGTGCACACACTCACACAAAGATGTACACAAAAGCACAATGGTTTATATATATCTAAGTATACAGATTTTTTTTTACTTCTAATAATCCAGTTCATTGTGATAATCTTGACATCATGTGGTTTTGCTTTATTATCTTAAACTCCATATACAATATAAGTATTGAATTAATGAAAGAGAGTTCTAACTAGTAGCAAATAAGCCTCTACTATGTTGATTTGATTTGTATGCGAATTTAAAAAAATTATTTATTTATTTGTGTGTGTGTGTGTGTGTGTGTGTGTGTGTGTGTGTGTGTCAGAGGGTACTGTGTGTCTCTGTGGAGGGCCAAAGGTGACTTTGGGAATCATCCTAGATTGCTTCTACCTCCTTCTTGCTTCACTCTGGGATTTCCTAGGCTCCACCTACCAGGACCAGAAGTGTGGGCTACACTGTTTCTGCCTTGTGTATACTCCTTGTTGTGGGAACCTGGGATCCTCCTTCTTGTGAGGCAGTCTTAATTCCTGAGCTCTCTTTAGCCTCTGTATGTGATTTTTTATGTGAGTATAAAGCCTGTAGTTTATAGTTAATGAATAGTTTCTTCCAAACACTACTATATAAGGTGTATTTTGAGTTCTACTTCAGAACTCTTTTTTCACTGATTACATGTGTTGTGTCAAGGTAGTTTCAATGACTGATATTCCTACCTTGGGACATATTCAAATTAATAATAGTAAAATTATAATTATTAGAGCTTTTAAAAGTTAAATATATTTTTTAAAATGAAAGTTTTGATTTATTTAAATTGTTTAAAACTACAATGAATAACTGGCAAGACAGTTTAGTGAGTAAGGCATCGGGATGCTTATAAACTTGGTGATTTGAATTCTATCCTTGGATGCCCATATGGTGGAAGAAGAGAACTGACTTCCAAAAGTTGTCCTATGACTTTCACTTGTGCATGTACCTTATCTTTCTCTTTTGTTTCTCATAAATATTGAAAGTATTCAATGTAATGAATGATTTTTGTTTTCTCCACAGTGCCTTACCTCATCCCCCCTCCACTGAAAGTCTTCTTTCTGACAAGCTTCTTGCCTACTAAAATGTCTCTTCTTGTGTATGTATGTGTCATGGAGTCCAGTACAGGATGCTGTATTTGCATATGCCTGAGTACCCTCTGTGGCATAGGCAGTATTTCAGTGGAAGTACCACTAATGCATTAGGAACTAATATGTAAAATATAAAAATCAGGTATATTACTTAGGAACTACATGCTGCTTGGATGTATTTATAAATGTTATGCCACTTGAATCTGGCTGAACATCATAAACTTTTACCATTTTTAATAGCTTAAACATCCAAAATTCTTTCTTGTAGATGTTTTGAAGCATATGGTACATTGTGATCCCTAGGTACTATACAACAACACAACAGTACACTAAAAATCTTACTACTAACTGTAACTTAGTGCTCATTAATTAACATCAGTAGTTTTAAAAGTGATTGGTACTCATGAAAACAAAAGATTCAAACTCTAAAAATTCAAACTCTAAGATTCTGGGTGCCAGAGAAAATTTGCACAGGAAAAATAATTTCAAATGTCCTTCATTAATGTTTCAAAATATTTAACATGTCTTAGAAAAAGATGTTTCTAATTGTATAAAAACATTTGTGTATTAAGATTCATATTTATATAGCCAAATCTATTGAAAACAAAAGTGGTTAATTTGCCATACAGTAAAACCTATGTAGTAAAACATTTCCATGGGACTGTATGTCTCTACGCAACTATGGAAACCATTTTGTATTTTCTGCCTCTGAACCAGGCATGATTTTTTTTTACTGAGAGCCATTAAATCACTAAGGGAAAATGTTAATTATAAAATCATAGGACACAACCTTTAAAAATTGAGCATCAGAATGGATTCATGGAAAGATCAATGCCTTTCCCGTAAAAATCTGGGTACAAAACAGAAAATTTCACCTTTTCTTGAAATATAAAAGTAAAAAGCTTATGAATAGCCCTATATTCCAGTGTTGTTATTTAAAATTTATTTAAAAATTTCCATGTTTTACAGAAGAGCAATTTCTATATAACTAAATTTAGGAGCAAGATAACTTGTTTCTCTTTACAATATGTTATTACTTAGAGACCTAAGATTATTTAGAGAATTGCATAATCTTATTTTTTCTTTTTTCCAATTTCATGAGTGTGTGTGTGTGTGTGTGTGTGTGTGTGTGTGTGTGGTGTGTACCTAAAGCTGATATGGGGAATCATCCCTGATTACTCTTTGTGTCAGTTAAATATAGGTACAGAATGCAGGGCTAACGTTTTGGCACATTTGTGAAGAATTAGTAGTTAATATAAACTTTGAACAAGCCTGTGAGAGATTATCTAATTGATACTTAAGTATAGGTACGCTAGCAAGGGAGAAAGTATGTCCTTCTCTCAGCAATTCTTGTTGAGCAATTCCCATACAGCAATTCCTGTGGTCAGTTTACTTGGCTCTTGATAATGGTATGAACTCTTCTGCTTTTCAGATGAAGTAGAAACAAAAATTTTAAGCAAGAATAAATCCCTAATTCCTCTAAATTTTTGTGGGTCCTATATTCAGGAACGGACAAAAATGAAACCAACATACTTTTCTACTTTATTGCTTTGAGTCTAGGTCTCTAATCAAACTTCAACTTGCTCTGGGATTCCCAGGTTCCATCTTCTGGGACTGGAACTATAGGTAGGCTGCTACATGTGCTTAGGATTTTAAAGTAGGATCTGGTGATATGAACTCAGGTCCTTTTGCTTGTATGGAAAGTGCTTTAATAACAGAGCCATCTTCCTAGCCTAGGAATGCATACTCTTAAAATAGAAAAACCTAATTTTAAATTAAGAATGCTAAACATTAATGTTTCTTGGAAATTTCTCCTATTCTAATAGCATTCACCACTCCATTCTCTATTTGAATTACTCAAACTATAATTTCAATTACTTGTGATATCTCTTCTTTCTGTATATATGTAATATACATATATAGATATATATCATTTGAAATGTTTACATCTGAGTAGGTCTGTTTTTTAATAAAGATTCTGTAATAATACCAACAATTGAGTCTTTATAAATAAAGTTTAGTAACACTCTAGATTTTGACATGAGGCCAAGAATGTGGTTTTATTTCATGCTTCTAGTGTAATGGCAAAGGTTTGCAGAGTAGTCTTGGCAGCAAGTGGGGAGGGGAGTGGGGTACAGGTGAGTAGAAGAGGTTCTGTAAGGTAGACTGTCTTGGTACTGAGTTCAGTACACAGTATGGATCAGAAGCATAAATATGACAGAAGTGGCTCATCTTCCATCACTTTATGGCACAGTATGCCTCTTCATCTCACCAAATTAAAATACACATAAAATTTATATTACTATCCAAAAAATTAATCAAACTACAGTTCTTTACCAAAGATAAAGTTCATTTTCCTAATGTGATAATAGTAAGAGTCTCATTAACAAAACTAGCCTTGAGAGAATAGAAAGAACTTTTTGCAACATAGCAGATGGCAAAAGTATATTAAGACTATATGTATGAATCTAAATAGATTCTGATTTAAGGAACATGAACTACTCCTAAACAGAAAGAGGATATCATTAACTGTTTTTGTCTCTCCACAGATGTTATCATTGACATGGATAATCATATGGGCAATATCTAGAACAGGAAAATTAAAGATAAAAAAATTAAAGGTTACTAGGGACTAAAGAGAGACGAGAAAAATAGGGAGAGGATTTATTGCATAATGAGAGCACAATGTCTGTTTGGAATAACAGGTGATGATACACACAATATTATAAATGTAATTAATGATGATGAATTGTACACATAAAGTGATAGACACACACACACATATATATCATAATAAAAGTTTTGAGCAAAACATTTATATGAATAATAGTTAATTTAGAATTTATTTCCTCCATATAAAAGAATTCACCAATTCTGTACTTTTGATCACAAATTTCTACTTTCTAGAAGAAAAACAGAAAAAAATCAAAACAAATTCCTTACTTTAATTGGTTCAGGCTGCATCACAGGTGCAGGCATAGCAATGGCACTTGGAGCATAAACTTGGTGATATGCTGCTTGAACTCCATGGTCAGAATAAGGCTGTTACAAAAGAGAAGTAGAGAGGAGATAAGGAGGAGGAAGAGGAAGGGGAGAGAGAGAGAGAGAGAGAGAGAGAGAGAGAGATTACTTTCATTAATTAAAATATTTAAATGGCATTTTTAATGCACTATGCTAACTGCTACCCAACAGACAGCTAAAAATCCATCCTTATGCTTAATTAACTTATAGTCTAATCAAGAAGTAGATAATCATATCCTGATATATATATCACATAGGTAAAGATATATATATATATCATGATATATATATATATCACATAGGTAAAGAGAATATTTGTTTTTTCTTAAAAAGTTGGGGAGGTCAGAAAAAATTTCTTTTTTTATCATTTATTCAATTGTGCGCGTGGTGTGTGTAGAACCACAGGCAAATTTGGGAACCACCTCCTCCTTGTTTACCCTGCCCCAGGATTCAGGCTCCACCCTACCAGGATCAGAAACACAGGCCACCCCCGCTTCTGCCCGGCGTCTATACGTGGGGTCTAGAATCCGAACTCAGGATCTTCCCCCGAAGGCAGAGGCTTAACCTGAGCCACCTCTCCAGCCCCCAGAAAAAATTTCTTAGTGGAGGTGATATTTGATACTGAAGCATACAGACAGAATGATGAATAATTCACATTTTGGATAAAGTCATAGAAGTAGAAATGTACGTTTTTTGGAGATCTGCTCAGACAGTTTGATAAAATGAGTATCAAACACTAAGGGACAGGTAAAAAGGGAGTACAGCAACATGCAGGAGACAGATAATTTCAAAGCAGATTATTTTTACTCTATTTAGTGTGTGTGTGTGTGTGTGTGTGTGTAAGAGTGAAAGAGAGTGAAAGAGAGTAGAGAGAGACAGAGAGAGAGAGAGAGAGAGAAAGAGAGAGAGAGAGAGAGAGCGCGAGAGAGCGAGAAAGAGAGAGCGAGCACTGTATATCTCTGTTGAGGACCAAGGGTGATTTAGCGAATCACCCTGGTATTTCTTCTACCTTCTTTTTGCTTTGCTCTGGTTGCCGCCATTTCTACCTGGCATTTTTTTTTTTTATTTCCACTCATAGAAACTTAACAGGTACTTGGCATTTTTTACATGGGATCTGGGATCCAAACTTAAAACTTTCTGCTTGTGAGGCAGAGTCTTAACCCCTGAGCCATCTTTCCGGCTCCAAAAGCAGATTTAAATGCTAGCAAATTGTTGGTGAGGATGTAGGGAAATAACTTATTTTCTGTTAGTGGGGTATAAACTGGCACAGTTACTATGGAAATCATTATGAAGGGTTCTCAAAAAAGTTAAAAATAGAACAACCATATGACCCAGCTATCCTACTCTTAGACTTCTATCCAAAGGACTACATATCCTACCACAGAGATACTTTCACTATGTTTATTGCATCTCTATTCAAAACAGTGGAAACAGATCTAGCCTAGATGTCCATTAATAGATAAAGGAATAATGAAAACGTGGTATATATATACCCACTGGAATTTTACTCAAGTGTTAAAAAAATTGTAAAACCAAAATTTGCAGGGAAATGGATGGATCTGGAGATTATATTAAGTGATATAACTTAGACTCAGAAACAAACACATTTTCTTTCTCATATGCAGTTTAAATTTTTTAATATTTATGTATATATAGAAGTAAAGCCATCAAAGTAGAAACAAGACTATAAAAGGAAGGGAAAAAAGGAAGGGGTAGAATAATAGAATACATGAAGTGACAATGAAGTGAAAAAGAGACTACTGGGGGTAGAAGGTTACAGAAGGGTGTTTAGGGAGATGGAGATTGAATGTGCATGGAATATCAACCATGCATGATTACGTCATAAAACATTATTTTTCATGACAATTAAAAATAAAATGGTGAAATAAAAAAACAGATTTATGGCTTGTACAACAGATGGCAGTACGATTCATGAACACAGAAAAGTCTGTTTATGTAGTTGTATGTGAGGAGGTTGGAGAAGTGTTACGTGTGTGATCTGTACAATTTATGAATGTATTGACGTTTTATTAGAATAAGCCCCTGATGGAAAGAAAGATGCATTATTCCCAGTACTATTCCCAGAAACATAATGTGAACTGTATATGTTAACTGAAATTTTCCATAGCTATATCAGAAAGAGAAACAAGTGAAATTAGTTTTTAATAATGTTTATATTTAAAATAATAGATTCAAAGTACTATATTAAAATATAACCAATTTTAAGTTACTGAGATTTAAACACTTTTCTATACTATATCTTCAAGACAAAGTATGTATTTAATACTTATAGGATATCTCAATTTGCTTTTTCCACATTTCAAGGGCTCAACTGCCTAAGTGGCTAGTGACTATTACCTTGGATAGTGCAGAAAAAATCTCAAAGAGTCATACTGAAGCTAGATACAAATGCATGGATATGAATAACATCAGACTGACATAAAGCGAAAGAAAAGAGAACCAATAGGGAGAACTACACAGAGAATCATAAAATTACAGGGAACAAAGCTGATAAAGGAATTCCAGAAGACAGGAGTATCAGGGATGCTACAGGTAGGAAATAATTTCAAGAAATATATATGAAGATGGCTCAGTAGATAAAGGTATCTTGTGAGCAAATCTCGTGATTTGGGTTTGATCCCTGGAGTGCACATGGTAGGAAAATTGACTTTTGAAAGTTGTCCTTTGACATCCACTAATATGCACATGTATGTCTATTCCCACTTTCTCTTTTGAACTCTTCCCCACTGCCCTCTCTAAGGAATGAATAGATAAGTGAAATTTGTACACTGTTTCTGATTTAGACATTCACTAAGAAAGGGAGAATTAAGGGACTGTTAAGGAAATGTGCAACAAGGATATTTGCCTCTCACAGGTCCTATTTAAAGAACTTTATGTGTAATGTTTCTAAATTTCATGTCAATAATCCTGCAAAAGTTTCCTAATGCACTCATCTTTTAAATGAAGGCAAAATATGTAATGGCTAAGTAATTTTCAAAGTACCACTTAGTGTTGAAGCTGTGAACCATTATAGAGAAAAAGACTTAAAATAGAAGAGGGTTAAAAAAATAATAATATGGAATGAGATCCCTGAGAGAAGGTAGCTGAAGGTATCTAGAGCACGAGTGGTAGAAATAACCATGGACAAGAATAAAATATAAAAACCTAAGGATGAGTTAGGACCTGAATAAGTTTGTACGTTGGAGGTTAAGTTTGTTTTTATGAATTACTTTCAACATATTCAGTGAAAGGGAAAACAAAGATTGTTACTACTAAATGTTGGCAGAAAAGTAGCCACTGAAATATGTTATAGGATCATAATTAGTAATATTTTTAGGAAAAAATCTTATTAGATTCCAGTAAAGAGTGAATGTATATATATCATAAGTATCTGATACCAGGAATTAAGAAACACTCAAAATATTATGTTTAATGTCTAATATGTTTAATTCCTACCTTCTAACAAATCAGAAGGTAACAAAAGATGGATTTTTAGAAATTCCATCATCAATTAAAATAGAAATTACTGCATCCTTAAATCATTAGAACGGAATGCTTTACTCAATGTAAAGGTTGTACCATTGGATAAATTTAAGGATTCTGAGGTCTCTATATACAAATGAGAATAAAGATTTCCCTAGAGGTCAGTGAGAGGTCTACTCAAAGATTCTTTAGTCTTGAATGTAGGGGAGCATTAGTATGATCAGGCCAAGGTAAAAGTAAAGAGTTAACTCCACATAGATCCAACTTCATAATGCTGAACAGTAAGGGAGGTGGAATTGAAGGAGAAATAATGGTGACACCATTTTTGTTATCAACTATCTAGCTTTCTAGCTGCAGAATATTGCCAGAGGTAAAACAACATAAAGGTTAAAAAAGTAGTAACCGTTACATCTCAATACAGAAAACCCATGATAAAGAGAGGTAACAAGAATCAAATGATCCTCAGCAAGGATAATTTTGAAAAAGAACCCTTGGATACTGCTGGAGTGAATGTAAATTAGAATAGCCATCCTGGAAAACAGTACACAAAATTTCTCAAAAACTTAAAAATACTACTTATCTGAGTCTGTATACACATACTTCTAGGTAGATATCCGAAAGAAGTGAAATCAGCATGTTAAAGATGTCTGAACTCTCATGTTTTCTATAGTATTTTTAACAATAACCTTTCAGATAGAAATACAGTTGAGTAGTACAGTACTTGCTTAACATGATGTGCAGAACCCTGAATCCCAAGAATTCCAAATCAAAATCCTTGTCCTAGTAACAGAGAATCAACTATGTTGTCCATCAGTAGATGAGGGAAATTGGTATTATATGCATATAGAATAATGACCAGTCTTAAAAAAGAAGGAAATCCTGTCATTTGTTACACCATAGATAAACCTGGAGGACATACATACTATGAAATATGCCAGGTACAGAAAGACAAGTGCTTCACAAACACTTCCATGTGTAATTTGACAAAGTCAAACTCATATATGCAGAGAGTAAAACAGTAGCCTCCAGGGTTGGGAGAGGAGAATGGAAAGCTGTGGTCAATAGTAAAGTTTTAATTAAGCAGGATTTTTTTGAGAGGTACTATACAGGTGTCTGTGGATGACGATAATGTGTTACATCTTGAAACTGTGGAATGATCTTAAATGTTCTCACTATCAATAAAAAGAATAAACATATTAAGCAATTATCTTGACTATGGTAATTATTTTAGAATGTGTACATATATCAAAAAATCATAAACATCTACAGTACGATTTTTAGTTATCAGTTATGTTTTAATAAATCTGGGAAGAAAAAACAATGAAAGAAATAGAGTTTGAGACAACACAGTAATTCCAGTAAAAGTGTTGATAATCACTAAAATCCAATGGTAGAAATTAGTTTCAGAATGGAGTTATGTTATAAACTTTAGTAATAAAGACCTAATAAAAATGCATTCAAAATGGATACTAACTTCTGCTCTTTCACAACATTGTCTTAAAACATACATGCCCCCATTAATATAGCCCCTAAAAAAATGAAATACCTTGGTATAAATCTAATCAAAGAAGTGAGAGGCCTTTACAATGAAAATTTTAAAATCCTAAAAAAAGAAATTACACCAGAAGGTGGAAAGACCTCCCATGCTCCTGGATAGGCAGAACCAACATCACAAAAATGATCATCCTACCAAAAGCAATATACAGATTCAAAATTATACCAATCAAAATCCCCAAGCAATTCTTTAAAGAAATTGGCCAAATAATCTCAAAATTCACATGGAAGCACAAAAAGCTCAGGATAGCAAAAACAATCCCGAGTAACAAGAACACTGCTGGAGGTATCCTCATACCAAACCTTAATCTATACTACAAATCCATAGTAATAAAAACAGCCAATAGCCATGTAGACCAATGGATAAGGGTTGAAGAACCAGACAATTACAGCCATTTGATCTTTGACAGAGGGGCTTAAAAATTTCAATGGAAAAAGAACTATTTTCAATAAATGGTACTGGCAAAACTGGATATCCATATACAAAAGATTAAAACTGGACCTGTACTTGTCACCATGCACAAAAATTAATTCCAAATAGATTAAGGACCTTAATATTAGGCCAGAGACTATTAACACCCTAATTGAAAGGTTAGGCAACTCCCTCCAGCTGATTGGACTAGGCCAACAGTTCCTAAACAGAAATCCAATAGCACAGGCACTAGAGCCAACACTCAACAAATGGGATCTTCTCTCTCTCTCTCTTTTTTTTTTTTAACATTTTTTATTATCTCCGCTCATACAAACTTAATAGGTACACCGGTTCCCTCCCTCCCTCCTCTTCCCCCCACCTCTCCCTCCCCATTCCCAGTGCCTCCCCTCCCCCAATCCCTGGAGAATCCTTTAATGTGCATGCCTGACTGTCCTCTGGGTCCTCCTCTCCTTTGACATACAAGGACCCAGCGGCATTTCTCTGAACCCTTTCCTGTGTTCCCCTTAAGCATAGGAACACTATTTTGGCTGTCAATCCCTTGTCTCCAAGGATCTTGGTGCTTTTAGCAAATGCTAGACTAACAAATGGGATCTTATGAAATTAAAGAGCTTCTGTTCAGATAGAGAGATTGTAAACCAAGCAAAAAGGCAACCTACAGAAGGGGAGAAAATCTTTACTAACCACATATCTGATAGAGCTCTATTATCTAGAGTGCACAAAGAACTTAAAAAACTAAACACCAAGGAGATAAATAGCCCAATTAGAAAATGGGCCTTGGAACTCAAAAGAAACCTTCAGGGGCAAAATTGAAATGTCTAACAAATATCTTAAAAAATGCTGCACACATCCCTAGCCATTGGGGAAATGCAAATCAAAACTACCCTGGGATATCATGTCACCCCAGCCAGGATGGCAAAAATCCACAATACAAATAACAATGAATGCTAGAGAAGATGTGGAGAAAAGGGAATTCTCATACATCGCTGGTGAGAATGCAAACTAATACAGCCATTCTGGTGATCAGTATGGCAATCTCTAAAAAAAATTAAAGATTGAGGGGCTGGAGAGGTGGCTCAGGGGTTAAGCCTCTGCCTTACAGGCAGAAGGTCCTGAGTTAGGATCATAAACCCCATGTATAGAGCCGGGCAGAAGCGGGGGCAGCCTGCGTTTCTGGTCCTGGTAGGGCGGAGCCTGTGAATCCCAGGGCAGAGTAAACAAGGAGGAGGTAGAGGCGGTCCATGGTGGTTCCCAAATTCGTCCGTGGTTCTACACACACATACATGCATACACACAAGTGTACACACGCATACATACACAATTGAATAAATAATAAATAATAAAAAATGCAAGAATAATTTAAGTTTTTTAAAAAAAGATTGAAATTCCATATGCTATACCATTACTGGAAAATCCCCCATAATGCAGAAATTCATTATGATGACACGAGCACAACCATGTTCATAGCAGCACTATTTACAATAGCAAAGTCATGATCAATCCAAATGCCCAACAGCTGATGAAAGGATAATGAAAATATGGTACACTTACACAATGGAATACCACTCACCCATCAAAAAAGATGAATTAATGAAATTTTCCAGGAATGGAATTAGAAGAAATTATATTGAGTGAAATATTCCAGACACAGAAAGTTAGATGCCATATGTTCTCCCTAATAAGTGGATCCTAGTTACAAACTCACTTAATAACATACTCAAAGGTAAATCTCTACAATACCCATTGTAATCGCAAATGATTATAAACAGTAGGGAAGGGGAAAGAAGACCTCAAAAGAAAGGAGACAGAAGAAGACACTTCAATAGAGAAATTAGGCCACGGTCATGTACTACATATAAGTAGTGAAACATTTGATACAGCTCATTCTCACTTCCCTTCCTGTTCACTTGGGACTGAATAGGTTTGATCTCCCCAGTCAGGAGGATATAGGGGCGGGAAGTTAGATGGTAACCAACTGGCAAACAGACCCCATCCCTCACTGCTGTGTCCTACTCCTATTCTTCCATCTACCTTTGAGTCTCCTCTTATATTAAGATTTTCATTGAAACAGTCTTTTATCTTTGGTTAGGAAATGACCTTTGATACCAACTGAAATTCAGCCAAGGGCAGTGCAGGAATAGTAAAACTGAAAACAACAACAAACCATAATTCAGAACACCAAAGACCCTACATTATTCACCTGGAACCATCCTAAAGCTCAGGGAACCTTGTGGAAGAAAGGGCAGGAATATTGTAAGAGACTAAAGATGGGGAAGACCAACGATATGCAAGAGGCAGCAGCAGCCAGGATTGGACTTTGCCTGACCTGCACAACGGCTGACATGTCAACAACCCTCCAAAGTCTAGCATGGATCATAGGGGAGAAGGCTCCAGGCAATAGATTACTTAGAGGCAAGGGATTAAATAGTGTTCTCATACTAAGGGGGAGCCCAAGAAGGGGCTCTGGGCTATGCCACTGAGTCCTCGACCCTCACTAGGGTGGAGGACTCAGAGGGAGGTTTGGTGTTCACACAAAAGGATGCTTCCAGGGAATGGGAAGGAGCAAGTGGGAGGCACTGGGAGGGGGGAAGGGAGAGAGGGATGAGGGTGAAAGGATGGGGGAGGGGTAGAGAGTGCAATGGGGGACAACTGGGGAGGGGAGGGGAAAGGGAGAGGATGGGGGTACCTATTGAGCTTGTATAATTAGGAAAAGCATAAAATGTGGGAGAAAAAATAAAAAAAGATATCCATGCTATTTGTGTGGCACTTGAAGGAAGAGTTTTTGTTTTTTAATGTTTAAAGGTTACATGCTTTTAAAATTAATTTTTAAAAGAAATTCATACATATAATTGACAGAATTAATTATCAGGAATATAAATTGATAGGAAAATAAGGTAAAATATTTGTTATAATCTTCAAAGAGATTTGGAGAGAATCAAAGAGATTCAAGAGTAGGTAATGAGAAATTCTAAGATAAAGGGGCTGGAAAGATTTGTCTCAAGTATAAAGGACTAGAGTTTGAATCTTCAGAACGCATACAAAAGCCGGATGTCTAGTTTGATCTACTGTAATCCCAGCACTCCAAGGAGGCAGAAACAGGAGATGCCCTGGAGGCTGACAGGCCAACTAGTGAGACTTACCTAGTAGAAAACTAAGAACAACAAAAAAGGGTGGAGCCAGCAGGCAAGAACCAGCACCTGAGGTTGTTCTCTAACCTTCACAAATGTACCATTTCACAAGAGCCTGAGAGCTTGAATTCTCACGTGTGAAAAGGAAACAAACACACGTACACAACACAATCCAAGATAACATAATCTTATAATGTATTTTTAAAGTAACAGAGACATTACAAATGAATTAAGAGAAAACAAGGTGAACAATTTTAATAATGATCTTCAACAAACAAAAGGAAATAAATGTTAAGATGAGGTAAGAATAGACAAATGACTTTAGCACTAACATAGTTAGGCATGCAGCTCAGTTTTAGCATATTTTCCTGGGCTCAAAACAAACACTGAACAAAGGAAAAAAAAAGAAGATGAACACATACCTCAGGAACTGATGCTTCCATCAGAGACAGTGGAGGAGGGACACAGCCACCATCTTGTGCAATTTCCACTGGCTGATAAATAACTTCAGAGGGTTGCAGATATAAGAATGGAGCAGATGAGGCAGGAGACTAAAATACAAAGTGAAAATTCTCATTCAGTTATGATTAGTTATTTCTATTAAACCAAAATGATTTAATCCAACAATGAAAAAAATGACTTTCAGATTTTCCTAAAATTATTTTTCAGGGACAGCATAGAGTTATCTATGAATTTTGAGTTGTTATAAATTCTATTTGTTTGGGTAATATTAAGGAAGTTTATTATTGGTTAAGTACTGATAATTTTTAGTGTCTCAGAACCTCATACATTCAGATAATTATATATAAATATATTAATATTGTTAAAAGTCATAATAGTATTAAACAGCATTTAAATTGGTATATGTGTTTACTTTTGGGCTTCCCATAGAAAAAGGAAAATTCCGAAAATAATATCATTGATGGTACACATTTCTTTTTTTATTTGTTGAACTCGCCATTAAAATTGCTCATCTTATGTTCCTTGGACATAATTATATGTCTTTTTCATTTTTAAAATTGATTTTTAAAAAATGTATTATGTACATGTGTGCATGTGTACGTACGCACGTTTCTGTTCTCTGTATGAGAATCAGATTTTAGAGTATTTTGGATTTTGGATTGGGAATGTTCAACCAACAAAGACTATGAAAATATTCCAAAATTCCAGATTCAAGAAACAATTCTGATCCCAAGCATTTCAGATAAGGGATATGATATACAAATCATACTTACTTAGGAAAATAAGCAAAACCGAAGTGAGGGCCAGAGAAGCTCAATGGTTAAGCTGCCTGCTGAACCTGGTAACCTGTGTTGGATCCCCAAAAGGTCTACCTGGTGGAAGGAGAGACCTGACCTCTGAAAGCTGTTCTATGATCCACCCATATGCCACTGCAGACATACAGTGTTTCTCTCAAATAAATAAAAAATAAAGTGAAGAGAGAAAAATGCTAACTTTTCCAAAATAATAGTATTAATGAATAATGTAATATATAAATAATATTCCCTTATGTTTTCTAATAATATGATCTTATTTAACCTTCACAAAAAATCATGGAAGAAAACTTTCAAAGATATAGTACTATTTCATCCATTTTCAAATAAGGAAATGAGAGTGTAGTAACAAAATGGATCATGGTCAATAAAAAGAGGAAAGTCTTAAGCCTGATTTTCTTGACTTTTCATGGAGTTGTTGTCAAAAAATGTGGTGAGAGGACTTTAGACAAGTGAGGCTGATATTTACCTGGGGAACACCCCATTGCCACTGCCCTGGTAGACACTGTGCTGGGGCCTAAAATGAAAACAAGAATAATATACCCAGGTTATATAAAGAAAGAGAGAACTAGACATTTCCATGCAGAAGAATGAAGTTGAATCCTCCAACCATATACAAAAATTAACTCAAAGTATTTCAGAGACTTAAATGTAAAAACTAAAATAATAAAATTCTTAGAAAAAAGTTATAGATTTTTATGACCTTGAATTAGGTAAGGTTTTAAAATTTATATTTAAAAATACAAATAACAAAGTTCCAGTAACAAAAGTAGATAAACTGGAACTCACCAAAACTTTTTAAATATTTAAGTGCTACAAAAGATCATCAAGGAAAGTGAAAATATATCCCACAAGATGTTAGAAAATATCCACAAATCACATACTTATAAAATTTTTATCAAGAATACATTTTTAAAAATACTGTTTTTGCTTTTGTTATTTTCAGTACCAGGGACTAAAGCAAGGGCTTTATAAGTACTACCAAGTACTAGGCAAATGTCACAGAGCCATAGTCCTAGCTCAAGAAGAATATAAAGAGAATTCTTTTTGTGTGTGTTTTGTGTGTGTTTAGCAAGTAAGCAGCCCAGTTTATGTTTATTGTGAAAGATGCAATAGAAGATATACACAGTCAAATGGAAGAATTAGGCAGAATGTTCTATAGTCAGAAAAAATGTTCTGTGTTAACCTTCTGTATTAATCTCATTATCAATTTTTCCTTCTGTAAGGATTTGTTTCTCACTCTCAGATTCAATAAGTCAATTTTGCATTTGAAAGGGCACACAGCTAGGGAAAAGGGGAAGTTATTTTCTTGAGTTGGCTTTTTAATCTTTTAAATCAGTATTTTTATGAGAGAAAAATATGGAAGTTACCTAAAAAGGACTGAAATTATCCAAGAATTTTTTGTTGTACCTGGGGGTTACACCTAGTCCCTTGTACATGAGAGGAAACTGAGCTACTTCTTTAGAATGGATTTTAAATTTGGTGTATGTGTGGAAGTTAGAGGTTGACTTTGGTTATCTTATTCTATTGCTCTCCACCTTATTTATTTATTTGAGACAGGGTGTATCACTGAATCCTGTCTGGATAGACTGACTGTGCAGGGAACAACAGGGAGCCCCATCTGTCTTTGCCTCTATCAGCACTGGGGTTGCAGGTACGCATTACCATACCTGGCTTTCATGTGGTGTGGCAATCTGAAGTGAGGTACTCATATTTGAATAGCAAGCACTTTACACCTGAGCCATTTCCCAGGACCTTCAGCCCAGAAATTCTAACTACAATTTAATGTGTACCTGGTAGTGATAAGCAGGTTGCTGATAAACGGGCTGAGCTACCATCACAGGAGAGCTAGATATGGAGCGCGACTATAAGAGAAAAGGAAAATGGAAAATTTATCTTAGGCAAAATTCTTCAAAACATAACAAAATTTATCTTAAATTATTACCTCATCTGAGTCAACTTTTGGTTTATAATTAATGTTTCTTTTCTCCTATTTATATCAAATCAACTCTATTTAAATAATCAGTTATCCTACCTTTAGTGGTTTTACTTCCATAGTAATGCCAAAACAACTACTAAAAAGTTTCTTTTAGTTTGAAATTTACTACTTCCAGAGATTGTAAAAATATAGATCTAAAAGAATAGGAAAAAAATGACATCGAGACTTAGTAAGACATCACTTATTTCCATTGTGTAACCAGAAGTAGTGTTTACAACAGCAGTTAGAACTGAATGAATAGCTTTCCCAGTACTAACAACATTCAGTTGGTTTAATTATTTAATTAAAGTAAATATTATTTATTGAAACATCTATCAAATTGTTTTTATTAATAACTTAACATTTAAATGAGTTAATTATACAAAAAACTTGGTTATGTGTCATTTGATTATTTAAGTTGATATAGATAAAGCCCCAAATAGATCACTTAATACCATATGAAAAAAATCATAGTTTTGTACAATTTACAGATTTGATATGCTAATAAAATTGTACTGCTGATTAGGATAAAAAATAATGCAGCTCCATATGGGGCAGCTCATATGACTGAGGGATGCAGCCAGTCCTTGGCAAGATGGGCTGTCACTGGGCTACAGCGAGCAAGCAATAGCATCACCTGAGCTTTTGGGGCAGCAAGGAGAAGTGAGCTTTTCTGCAATGAGATTTCATTCTATTTACAGTTAAAGGTCATTTATTCTGTGCTGTTGTGAATAAATTTGGAATGATACTCATAGTTTCAACTAGTAGAGAATTAGCCATATTTTAAATAAGTATTCTAATGATATGACTTTCAAACATTACTAACAATGTCATCGAACAGGAGATAAGCACATTAGTCTTGATCAGATCTGGAATGACATCTGAGTAATCATCAAGTATACATAAGACAAACTATGACGAAGTTCAGATGCATGGAACTCTGCATTCATGTTTATTATTATTGTACTAGTGTACACTAGTCCAACCAGGCAAGGAGGACTAGAGTGTGACAGATATGTGAAGGAGCTCAATTTGTTGGCTTGAAATGATAGAAGAAACATAAGGATTTTTTTTGAAAAATTCTTTGACATATCTTAAGGATACAGAAATATTTGTAAGAATGTGCTGAAGTTTAAACTCAGCAATGGAAATATTACTGATTGCTTAGCAAAGTGCTGAATGGAATCTGACTTTCTCTATAGACAATGGGTTCACTGTATATGGGATACCTTATTTCATCCAAGGAACAAACAGATTAGTTGATGGATAACAGGGATACTATTAATTCATTTATTTGAATTTAACAATATAAAGTTGGATTTTCTTCTAACTGTTAGTTCTACTTAGTTTTATTCAATAGAATAGTTTTTTAACTAAGCTGTACAGTAAACACTTGCAATGATCAAAATAAAGGTGGGCTGGGGAGATGTCTCTGTGGTTAAAGCCCTTCCCTTGAAAGTAAAGAAATCTGAGTTCAGATATTTAGTTCCCATATAAAAATTCTGGGTAAGTGTGGAAGTCCCCCTGTAATTCTAGCCTTGGAAGATAGGAGTCTGGGAATCCCTAGAGCAAGGTGGCCTAATGAAATGCTCTCCGTTAGAGGCCCAAGCTTATAACGATAATGCTGAAGGGTGATTGAAGGTGATTATATCACTCTTGGATCTTGAATGGCATGCATACTAAACTTAAGTGTACTTGTGTGCACACATACACCTAACTCAAATGAACACACACACACAGGTATCCCATACATGAAAGAAAATCAGAATAAAATTATACAAAATAAAGCTAAATATATGGGCACAAAGTATTGATAAAGATATTTAAAGCAAATACTCAATATACCTCAACTATTTAAGGTTAAAATAAATTTCAAATATCAATTTTAAAATGAGTATTTTCTTAATTTATCAAAAGTGATATAAACAAAAAAACAAAACCTTTGAAAATCGTTGTCCTCACATAATAAATACAAGGTCACATAATACATACAAAATATGTATGTTCAATATAGTTTTGAAGAAAAAATTTTAAGTTCATGATCAGAAGAATATGAAAGTTGTGATATGCCAAATAACTTATTATAATAAAATAAGGGAATATATATATAAGGTTAAAAAATATAGTCCAAAAGAGTTCAACATAGTTTAGTCTCAAAAACATAATGTTGAGGGGCTGGAGATGGCTTAGGGGTTAAGTCTTTGTCTCAAAAGCAGAAGGACCTGAATTTGGATCCCCAAACCCACATAAAAACTGGGTGGCAATGGGTGTACTTTTGATCCTGGAAGGCAGAGCCTGGGAAACTCCAGAGTAAAGCATAGAGGAGGCCGAACAATCCAGGGTGATTCCCTAAGTCACTCTTGGACTTCCACAGTTACATACCCAGATGTACACAGACACATGCCAAGAAATGTTGAACCCAAAATCGAATTATTTATATATTTCTTTACAAGTACCTGAAGTGGGCTGGGAGATATTTCAGTAGATAAGGTACTTGCCATGAAAGCATGAAAACCGGAGTGTAGGTGCTTAGAACATAAACAAATGCCAGGAAGCAAGATGTTAAGAATACTGGCAACTGGGGTGGAGAGATGGCTCAGAGGTTTAGACTTGTCTTATGAGCAGAAGGTCTTGAGTTTGGATCCGGTGCCACATAAAAATGCCAGGTGGAAATGATGGTGGCTACACTTCCAGTCCTGGTGGGCGGAACCTGGGACATCCAAGAGTGAAGCAAGAAGGAGGTAGAAACAATCCAGGATGATTCCCTAAGTTACCTCTGGTCCTCCAAAGGGACACATGTGCCCTCTGATAAACACACACACACACATACACACACACACACACACACACACACACACACACACACTAAATGAATAAATAAATAAAAATAAAGTTAAAAAAGAAATAGTGCCAACTGGGTAAGAATAGTAACAACTGCAGGCTCAATCCTGAACAGTACATGCTACCCATTTAAGGCTTAGGGAACAGTGCATATAAGAACTGGAAGACAGGAAGAAGGGCCATGAAATGCCATCTTCTAGGCATGATGTAACCAAATGCAACCATGAACTCACATCAGTGTTAGTTAACTGCGCTGGGCCTGCACAAGACTGGCCTGGTCAACAATACATCAGGGGTCAAATTCCTTACTGCTGAAGTACTAAAAACAGATTTGGAGGAAAGTAAATCACTGATTTAAACTGTGTATCCACTGCTAAGCCTTCAGATTCCAAAACAGTTAGCTCTAACCCTATGGTCATACAAATGGCCCTGGTTAAATTCTATGGGTCAGAAAACAAAACAACAAAATAGTTATGAATATAAGAAAGAGATTTACAGGGAAGTAAGGGTTATAGGGATATAGGCAGAGAGAAAAAGGCTAGGGGGTTAGAGAAGTCAACATGCGAATATAGCATAAAATTTTCAAAGAAGGTGGTTAATAAAAAATCATTAAAAAAATGACAGGCAGGCATTACAGGGAACTTGGAACTCAGAGAAAGGGAATCCACTGGCAAGCTGGCTATTTAGCTGACATGCAAGCTCTGAGTTCAATAGAGAGAACAACCTTGACTCAATAAATGAAGTGGAGAATGATAGAAGAGGACACTCAGCATCAACTTCAGGCCTTCATATGTGTGCATGCACACAACTTAACACATATGTGGTGAATGTGCACACAAACTATCTAAAGTGATACAGTACATTCTTTAAGGATATATACATGTGCATTAACATATATGGAAAACAAAGGAAAAAGAGATGGGGGATAAGGACACTTGATTTGAACTTGCCATATTTTATCCCTCCTTTAAAAACAACTCAATATGGCAAAAATTGCTAAATTTGGGTAGTAGAGATGTAGCTATTATTTGTATATGTTTGTGCTCAACATATTTCAGAATCAAAACAAATATTTTTAAAAATATTTGTTAACAGATGGAAGCTCTTCTAAAATGAAATTACTTACTGGCCAAGATGGTGGGACAGAAGTTACCTCTGGAGTGTGAAAATAAGCAACTCCATTATGGTAAGTGTACGGATATCCAGTTGAAGTTGTTAGATACATTGTTCCAGCAGCTGGCATTATACTAGATCCTAAACCAAAAAATAAAGAGTAGAAATGGAAATGTTCAATTTGATTTTAAACTTAGTTTCTGAAAACTATTTGGAAAAAAATCTTAACATATCAATATATTACGGTAAAATATCATATATTAAAATAATTTCACATTAAGATATCATTGAAGAACGCATTTTTAAATGTTTACCTTAGAGCTTTTATTATCTTACAGTGATAAATTGACAAAGAATAATGCAAGTAACATTAAAAATCCATCAATTTATGCCATCTAAATACTTGTAGATCAGAGAAGCTCTCAGCATGTGACCAAGAAGCATCCTGTGGAAAGGTGTTTAATGCAGAGAACCACAACTGGCCAAAGTGCAGAGAGTAAGTGACTGTAGAGTGCTTAGCTCTAAACATGACATTGAAATCACCCCCCATCCCAAGGCTCAGGGAAAAGGGGCAGTAAGAATGTAAGAGCCTGAGAATGGGGAGAGATAGTAGTAGACAGCATTCTCTGGTCAGGACAGTGCTGCTGTACCCAAAAACTTACTACAGTGATGTCTACATTCTCTAGATCTGCACAGTAGTTGGCCTATCAACATTTCATCACGAATGAGGGAAGATCTTAAATAACACTATGCCATCCTGAGAGACTAGTGAAGGATATATCAGACAGGAAGAGGGGAGCTCTTTTCTCAATGATTTGATTTACCCACTGATAAGTCATCCATGCCCCAGTAAGTACTCAGGCACTTACCAGAACAGGCATCCCAGATGAAACCCAGTGGGTCACACATGCAAAAAGATGTGAAAGTAGGAGGGAGACTGGCTGGAAAGGAGAAAGTATGAGGTGGGACAGGAAGGGGAATGGGTTTGGGTAGTAAGGGGTGAAAACACATAAATTCATTTTATTGATGTATGAAAGTGTCAAAGAATAAAAAATAAAAATTTACCAATTTAGATATTATTTTAATGAAATTTATATTATCAGCTAGAATGTTATTTTTACAAGTATAAATTATATATAATTCAGAAAACCATGGTCACTGTAGTTCCTAAGATCTTAGCTAGACCTATTTGTAACAGTTTAAAGATAATGGAAACAGTAAAGTTGAAGATTCGACTTTTCCGAAGACATTTTGGTAAATGAATCTCCTACTCCATAAGCACTTTTGAAGAAATGTTCTAAGTAAAGGAAATAGGTATATATCAAGAGTCCTGAGAAGTTCTGGAAAGATTAGATGGCTAAAGTACAAAAAGAAATGGGAACAACAAGCTGAGAATAGGATGATGTAAATTAAGGTGTGCTTCTGAAAAATCACTGTGAATGGTTAGTTACAATAGAAAACTGCATTCAGAAAGAACAATTAGGAGGGTGTTCCAACAATGAAAATAAGCAAAGTAGGCTGCTGAAACTTGTTGGAAATGAAACCATAAGGAAATGATAAGTTTGAGAAAAAAATTATGATAGGAATCTTTTGTATTTTATAAATGTATTTTTAGACTTGTTTCTTTGAAGCAAGCAAGCCAGCTTTGAGTCAAATAGACTTAGATTGAAGACTAAAGTCATTATTCACCATTTGAGTAAGTTAATCCTAAATTTTTCAGAAGATTATTCTGAAGATAAGGCACAGGTTGAGCATGATAATGTTCTAATTGAAGTGATTTTTATTTGAACAATTGTTTTTTTTAAAATTTTTTTTATTATTTATTCAATTGTGAGTGTATGTGCGTGTGTATGTATGTATGTGTGTGTCTGTGTGTGTAGAACCACGGACGAATTCGGGAACTACCATGGACCGCATCCACCTCCTCCTTGTTTACTCTGCCCCGGAATTCACAGGCTTCGCCCTACCAGGACCAGAAACGCAGGCCGCCCCCGCTTCCGCCTGGCATCTACGTGGGGTCTAGGATCCGAACTCAGGACCTTCCACCTGTAAGGCAGAGGCTTAACCCCTGAGCCACCTCTCCAGCCCTTGAACAATTGTTTTTGAGAAACATTTTATATTCAAATAACATATTATGGAACAGACTACAAATGAAGATTTTACATAAAACTATGAGACTTCCAAGAAATCAACTTTTCTTTACTGTTAAGAGTATTTTAGAGTGGAGAATGGGAGGGGATAGGATTGGTTAGTAAGGGGTTAAAAATGAATAAATTCTTTGTATTCATGTATCAAAATATCAAAGAATTAAAAGATAAAATTGCTTATTTTCGAGGGGACCATGTTACAGCAGAGAAAATAGGCCTCCATCAAGGTCTGCAAGTAAGTAATGAGAAACCTGGTTAAGTTCACAGACGTTCTTTCCTGATCTCACCAGAAGGGGAGGGCATATAGTCTAGCAGATAAAAAGTAATCATTTTGCAAATGGGTGATGGACCCCTCCCTCACTGAGGTTTCCTACTCTTATTACATCTACCCTTGAATGTGCTGTTATAACAAGACTCCAGTTTAACAGCTTTTTGTCTCTGGCCAGGGGGTGACATACAGTGCCCAGCAGAATGGAGTGAAGGGCATTGCAGGAGCAGCAAAACTGCAAAAGAAAATCAACAAACCACAATCCAGAACTTCAGAGACTATATCAATCACATAGAACTAGGCCAGCCTAATCTCTCCCCATCCTGGAGCTCAGGGACATTTGCGGAAGAGGGAGCGGTAAGATTGTAAGAGCAAAAGGATGGGAGGAGCAACGATTTGCAAGATTCTCAACAATAGTTGGGGCCAAAGCAATCATAATGGGACTTTGCATGCCCTGCGCAATGTCCAGCGCACTGTTGCCCTCATAAAGTCTAGCATCTGTTAAGGGCACCGAGACCTCTGGAGGCAAGGGATTGACAGCCATAGTAGTGATCTTATGCTTCAGGGGAACAAGAGAAAGGGCTTATGGAAATGCCACTGGGTCCTTATATGTCATCGGAGAGGAGGACACAGTGGAGAGTTAGGCGTACACAATAAAGGACTCTCTGGGAATTGGGGGGGAGGCACTGGGGGATGCGGAGGGGAAGGAGGGGGTTCGGAGGGAGGAGGGGGGAGGGAGGGAACTGGTAAAAAAATTTTAAAATGTATAATTAAATTTTTAATAAAAAAAAGTAAAAAAAAAGCTTGTATGATTGTTTAAAAATAAATAAATAAAACAAAATTTTGAAAAAAATTGCTTATTTTCCAAAAAGAGCATTTCGATTCAAATATTTTTAATATTTCATATTTATTTAAAATTATAATGGAACATTTGGAGGAATGTTTCCTCCCCCCATTACTCCTTCCTATTCCCATTGAGAGATTTCTTAGAAATGTTTTTAAAACAATGGCTTTCCAGTTCTAAGAATGAGAGTTATTACAAGAAAACTAATAATATCCATCAGATAATTGTGAACATTCCCTGAAGAAAATGAAAATCAGTAACACTGGTCCCTCTCCTAAAAAGCTGTGAATAAACTATCTGCGTGTTTTAAAATCATTCAGTGTAGCTAACAGACTAAAGAACTGTCAATATATATATTACAGTTCAATTTTTTGGACCTAGCAACAATAATCTGAAAGTATTCAGAACTTTATTGTATTTTATACAAACTGCTTTTTTTGGTGTGTGTGTGTCTATGTTAGTGTGTGTGCATGAGCATGTGTGTGCTTGTGAAGGCCCCATAGGTCCATGAAAGGAATATTCCTTAAACACTCTTTAATCTTATTTTTATAAGAAAAATATTGAGTATGATTTATTTATAAAGACTAAATACATTTAAATTTTAAAAAGAAGAAATAAAAAATAAAATGGTCACTTGTTTATTTTTTTTAAACAGGGTCTCTCACTCAACCTGGAGATTATTGATTTGGCTAGACTGGCTGGCTGACAAGCTCTGGAGATCCTCTTGCATCTGCCACCTCAGTGCTGGGATCACAGGCACATGTTGCCATGCCTGGCTTTCTGCATGGGTTCTGGAGAACTGAACTCAGGTTTTCATGCTTGCATGACAAGCACTTTACTATCTGAGCCATTCCTGCAGTTCAAAATCCATTTTGTTACAGTTAAATTAAATGCTAAATCAAAGATAAAATTAGTATCTGTTATCTCCTGTCCTTTGTAGAACAGTTCAAATAAGCAAAATCCACTAATTTGTTAACAGAAATGTAATAACTACCTAATGTTTTAACATCCCAGTAAATAATAGAATTTGGCTAAGGAAAAAATAAAGTTGGAAATTTCTCTTTAATAAGCAAAAAAGTGAACTACAAAGATGCTTAATGTGAGATATTGGTAGAGGATTGATTTAAAGTGCTGAGGAAACTACACACATAATTTAGCTAATTTCTAAAGCTTTTGTTTCTGTTGATAATTAGTATACCTGTGGTTAGGTTATAGCACATATCATATAGCAATTTTTTAAGTTCTATATTTTTACTTTCAATTTTTTTTAATCAGAAAGCTTTCTAAGTCCTATTTTTATTATGAAAATTTTTCCTTTGGATATATGCCCAAAGGTGATATAGAAGGGTTTTTATTGCTGCTCTATTCACAATAACAAGGAAACGAAACCAGCTCAGATATCCATCATCAATCAGATGAATGGATAAGAAAATGTGGTTGCTACATACAATATAAGTTTAATCAGCAGCAAAGAAATAAGAAATTATGAAATCTGTAGGAAAATAGGAATAGAAAAGATTTTATTAAGTGAAGTAGCACAGACTCAGAAAGACAAATATTGAATGATCTTTCTCCTTTGTGGATCCTAGCTTTAAATGTTTAGGGGTGTGTTTGTGTGTGTATATATGTAAAGGCCATAAGAAGAACCCATGAGAGAGAAAAAGAAGAGGTGTTAGGAAGTGACGAAGGATAATGGACCTATCTGACATGAATATGATTAAGAAGCTAATTGTAAAATGGCAGATAGGTAGGTGTGGGAAGAGCAAAAATAACCAAAACAAATCGTTTGAAAATAGTATAATGAAATTTAACACTTTGTATGTTAATTAAAAATCAAAGTCCTTTAAAAATGTAACTATATGGAATATATTTAAACAGTATTATTTCTGAATTTTTTCTGTACTCCCTCAAACCAATTAATACATTAATTTATCATGTATTAATACGTATACCTACATACACATAATATATTAATACATTAATGTATTAATGACTAATGTATTTTTGTGTAAAAACATAACTGACAACTCTGCTAAATGATTTTTTAAACATAAAAAATTATTTTCATGAAATATTTTGCAAAAAGATCATGCAAAAATTAAAAAATACAATAATTTTCAATACATACGAGGAATCCCTACTTGCTGTTTTCTTATTGCTGGACCAATGTTCAATTTCTTGTCTTTATAGTTAAGTTTTTCAGCCTAAATGAAAAAAATAGATTATTTTGATATTGCTGTTTATAAAACTAATGAAAAATATCCAGTAGAAAAATAATTAAAAAAATTTCAGGTTCTACATCTTTGAAAGGAGCCAGGTATAGTACAGTATGTTTTCATGTATCTCAAGTTGGCCTCAAAGTTGGTATGTTGCAGCAGATGATTTTGAAATTCTGGTTCAAGAGTTGAGATTACAGGAGTGTACCACCATGTCTGGTCTATGTGGTGATGAGGATTAAACCTGAGGCTTTGTATATGCAAAGCATTTACTCAATCTATATTTCCAGCCTAAAGGGCAGTTTTCTGATTCAAATAATTTGGGTCTTCATTTCTGTTTCAAAACTCTAAACCTAAGTCCTTACTTGTAATAAGTCAATCCTCATTCATTGATTCTGTTTTTACAACTTGTCTATTCATTGGGACTTTTTGTAACCTTAAACCAATATATATGGTGATTTTAAGGTTATGAATGGACATATAGAGAAGCTTTTGAGTTGCCTGACACAAATTCCCAGTTGTGGTGAAACAAACCAATGCTTTCTTTTTGTTTCAGCTATTATCTTGCAAATATCTTTTTCATACCACATTTGGGACCATACTTTTCACATTATATACTATTTGTCAGGGATTTTGTTACTTAAAATGGCTTTCAAATATAGTGCTAGTGTTCCTAAGAATAAGATGGTTATAGGCATGAATTACAGTGTTATTGGCCATGAATTCAAAGTTAATGTATCAACCAATTAAACATGGTGTCTTGCTATGACTTGGATATGAAATGGCTCCCTGAAAGGTCCAAGTGTTGAAGGAATGCTTGGTCTTCACCTGGATGATAAAAGTCATGATTTAGTCAATGGATTAATCTAATGATGGATACACAATTTCACAGCACTGTAGGGAGTGAGGAAACTTGGAAGTTGGGGTTGTTTGGAGAAAGCAAGCCATTTGAAGGCATATTCTTCGGCATCATATTTTGTTTTAGTACCCCTTTCAGGTCCCTCTACTTTGCAACATAACTAGCTAGCCATGAACTGAAACCTCTGAAACCATGAACTGAAAATAAATGGTTCCATCTTTTTAAACTGTCTCTCCTAAGTATTTGTGACAAAAGTTTTGCCAACATAAGGCTTTTAAATAGAAACACACATAAAACTAGGTTATATATTGATTTGTTGGTGACAACATTGTGACCAGAAGGTTCTTGGGAACCTAAATTTGTAATTTCTTATTAGCAGCAACAGCAGTTCAGTACTCACTAATTCAGAGTTCATTGTGAATCAATCTCCAAGCATAACTACTATGGACAATAGGAACTGACTGAATAAGATATTAATCATACACAATTCAAACTATACTTTTATTTTGAAAAAAGTTAAATGTTATATTTGCCATACTTAAGAGCTAATAAAACAAACTAAGGGCTCTGTTTCTTTTACTATGATTTCTCTTAGTTTATATAAAATTTTTCACAGGAAAGGAAACAGTCTCAGGTAACCTTGCTGTAGGGATCAACATTTATAGTGTTTCTTAGGAATTACAGAAAACTATTCACACATCACAAAGCTACATTCTTAACTGATTAGTTTAAACAAATAAAGTGAAAGATACTCTAATTTCATAACTCAGGGATCTGGAACTTTTTTTTTTTTTTTTTGCTTTAGACAGTTTCCTAGTGATCAATGACTAAGCAATCCTAACTGCTTAATGTTTTTTTTTTTGAAATGAATCATCAGTGTTTTTTGTATTCTACCTTTAGTTTTAAAGAATTTCCAAAACTGAACTTACATAAACTAAAATAACTTACCTCTTGTAAAATTTTTTGTGCATCTTCTTGTGTTTCAAAAGTGATGAAACCATACCTAAATAAATGCATGAATTATTATAATTTTCTTAGAATATTATATTTTAATTTACAATGCGAGATTGAACTGAGGGTCTCATACATGACAAGTTTTTTTTTAACGTTTTTAGTTTGATACTTGAATACAGTGAATTTGTTTTAACCCTTTATGATCCAATCCTACCCCCCTCATTTTTCTAATACAAGTCTCCTTCTTTCCTACCAGTCTCCATCCTTTGTGCTTTTTGGTGTGTGTGTCCCACTGAGTTTCATTTGGGTTGCTTTGGCTAGATAAGTTCTTTGCTACTATATTAAAATTTGATTTTTAAGAATGGGTCACTGTGCTCACTTTGGCAGCATATATACTAAAACTGGAATGGTACAGAGAAGATTAGCATGGTTACTGTGCCAGGATGACACACAAACTCATGATGCATTTTGTATTTTTTTTAAAAGAATAGGACGCTGCAGGAATAAGGCTCTCTGTATGCTGCACCAGTATGGGAATCACAGATTAACACTGTGACTTCCTCAAAAAGACTAAAGAACTCAGTGATCTTAAAACAAGATCTTAAAACAATTATTCCTGAATGCAAGGAAGAAAAACATGAGAGACTCATTTTCTGGCTTAAATATTTCCTTTCCATTTTCTTTCAGTTCTTTTTTCCTTTTTTTTTTCCATGTCTAGTACCAAATCCAAGATCTTGTGCATGCGAGTTAGGTATTTTACTAGTAAGAATGTCTTCAGCCCCTTTAAAGAAAATAGTATTTTAAAATAGCATAAGTTTACTGTAGAGGAACTGAAATAGAAAAGTCTGCCAAAAGTAAAAATATTTCAACATGAAATTTCTTGTATTTGTATAGCATTGCACAAATGAAATGACCATTATTAGCACATGTAAACTAATAATGCCATTATTAATTGCAATAATATAAACTAAAAGGCATATTACTTAGATTTTGTATTTTATTTTCATAACTGATTTTTGATTTCAAGTATCTTTATGTCATATTCAAGATAGAGTTGGATGCCTATAATCTCAATAATTGGGAAACTGAAGGCAAGATGATTTTGAGTTCCAGCTCAACACGGGCTACACAGGGAGACCTTGCTTTTTGAAAAACGAGAAATACGAATACATGTCATGTTCAAAAAGCTAAACCAGAAGAAAAAACCAAGTTGTATAGCTACCAAAACATCATTTGTTTAGATAACAAAGCTTGCAATGCTAAATACCCTGACTATAATTTTGTAACTCATAATTACTATACTACAAGTGTTTCTTTTAAACATTTATTTAATTATATAGCAGAGGGCGACATATATTCTTTTAAAAATATTTTATTTAATGTGTGTGTGTATCAGAGGGCACATGTGTCTCTGTGGAAGACCAAGGGTGACTTCAGGAATCATTCTGATTGCTTCTACTTCCTTCTTGCTTCGCTCTCGGATATCCTAGCTCTGCTCACCAGGGTTGGAAGTGCAGGCCACAGCAGGTTCTGCCTGGCATTTTTACGTGGGACCTGGGATGTGAACTCAGGACCTTCTGCTTGTGACAGAGTCTTAACCCCTGAGCCATCTCTCCAGCCCCAGAGGGCCACATATATTCTAAGCAAGTGCTCTGGGATGTGACTACACCACCAACACTAAAGTATCATTTTTAAAAAGAAAAAAACAACCAATGGAATTGCTCTTACTTGCTGGTGTAAACATTAAAGAATTCTTTTTCTGAATTTTTTATTGTTTCATATATGAATATAGTGAATTTATCAGTTTCATGATTCAATGAATTATTTTTTTAATTTTTACATATTTATTTAAAAGCTATAGAGGGAGAGAAATAGAGAACAGGGAATAACATTTGGGAGTTATTTTTCTCATTTCAGAATCTAGGGGCTCAAACTCAGATCATCAGGTTTATTACCTTTATCCTATTGAACAATGTCATAGACCCAGAAATTAGTTTTTCAGTAAGTTATTTTTGGGTAGAAGACACCACCCAGTGGAAAATTGATAGAATACAGCTTACATTACCATATGTGTGCTTTTATTTTTTGAATGTTGTCTTTATTCATTTTTTGCTTTTGTAATTTTTCCATTTATCAATAAAACAATGGACTTATGACATTTTCATACATGTATTTTATTGAATTTTGGTCATACAGACCACCCCATTATCCGCTATTGCATTTCCTCATACCCTCTTATCATCGAATTGTCCCTTTTAAAAATATACACACATACATGTATATATGTGTATGTATATATTCTGTATATGAAGGAAAACATACAATATTCATCTTTTATCCTGGCTTGTCTTGTTTCCTCCTTTCCTCACCCTTCTTGTTCCCTTATTGTTTCTAACTTTGACTTAAAGGTCACTTTATGAGATATGAGTAATCGTTATCCCTGCTTGTTTAAAGTTTCTAATTGCTTGGTATATTGATTCTATCTTTTTACTTCACCAAGTCGTATTTTTTTGCTAGAGAGGTGTATTTCACACAGACAAAAAGCTGTTGAATCTTGTTTTTTAATTCAATTAGCTGGCCTTTTAATCAGATGATTAATTCCATTTACATTTCAGAGTAATCATAATATTTATTTAGGGCTCAATAGTTAAAGCCCTGCCTTGTAAGCAAATGATCTGAGTTTGGATTCCCATATCCCAAGTAATAATGTCAGGCCAGTGTGGTGATCTGTCTGTAATTCTAACCCTGGAATGCAGAGCCTAAGGAACCCCCAGAGCAAGCTTGCTAACTAGTTAGACTAACCCTAATAATGCACTTGGGTTAATTTGAAAACCCAAGCTTACAATAATGTGTGAATGAAGATGACTCCCAATATTACCTTCGGGCCTCCATAGGCATATATACTCAGGTTCACTCGTGTACATACACCTGCACACACACACACATACATACACCACACTCACCCCCAAAATAGAAAAAAATAAAGAGTATTGAGGGAATTTTCCGATACTTAAAATGTACTAAGCTGTTATGTATTTTTTCTTTCCTAACTCTCCCTATTGATGTATTCCTGCTACAAAATTTATTCTTTCCAGTATTCTTATAATTTTCTTTCTCTGGTGTGCTTAGGATACTCTTAAGTATTTTCTGTAATGCTGGCTTGGTGATCTTGATTTGCCTTTATTCATGTTTGCCTTGAAGTGTTCTTGTTTCTTCACTGATTTTAAAAGTTAACTTTGGTGGACACAGTAATTTTGTCTAGCAGTCATATAGTTTCATGTTTTGAAAAATATAGCATCGTGACTTACTTTTAGGGTTTCTACTAAGAGATGTGATGTTACTCTAAGGTTCTTTTGAAAGTGTTCTTACTTTGTAGTTTCTAACATTTTCTTCTATTTTGTAGTATTGACTATAAAGGAAAATTTTTATGTAAAGGTTCTTTTTTTGGTTATGGTTATTTTGAGTTCTAAATGTCTCTTGTGTTTAGATGTCCATTATTCCCCCCCAGTCTTGGAAATTTTTGGTTTGATTTTATTAATTTTATTTGTTTTCAGTTCTTTCTTGGATCCCATATATTTTTAAGGGAGGAGTGTATCTAGAGGTTAGATCAGAAGAGGGGTAGGGGAAGAATATGTAACACCAATGATACAAGAGAAGGCACATGAAAATCTACTTATTTGTAACATTATTTTAAAATATAACAAATCAAAAAGTTTTAATAGAGGTATTTTACACAAAGGTAGATATAGAGGGGGAGAAAAGAGCAGAAACTGCTTCGAAATGCACCCACCTCAAATTCATAGATGATTAAGCTGTATCTGCATAAAAGGTGTTGGTCAGAGAGATCCAAAGACCTATCAAATGAATACAGGCTATTGCCATTGCTCTGGTTGCCCACCAGAGCACACACTGCAGGCACAGAACATAAAAAAAGCAAGCTAGAAGTAATATGGAAGCCTGCTGGCTAGCTTTCCCAGTATGAGAAGTTACTATGCAGGTTGCTGGGGCAGTAAAACTCATCAACGGTTTTGCACGACTATGAAATCTGTGCTCTATACAACAAATCTGGCAAGATGTGCTCACTGGTGTTATAGTGGTATAAATTATGAGGTAAATAACTATTTTCCAATTGGATTCAAGACCCACTACAGAAGAGGGAACCCATGCTATTGTAAACCATGCTAAAAAACATGGAGAGAGTCCATGGATTCCAGGAAGAACATACAACTACTGCTTTGCAAGCATGATATTAAATTACCTTCTAAATACTTATCTTTGAACCCAATGATTTGTGAAGTTATTAACCTCCTAGAAGTTTCTTTTTGTAACAGATAACAACTGGCAGAGAACTGATGATTTTGGAACACTCTGGTCCCCCCCTAGTGGGATATGTAATCTCCTTCCCATTCCTCTCTCAGAGGAGAGAGCAAAAAGAATATAAAGATCCTCAGCTGTAAGGAAAGGATTCTCTTCTTTATTACATTTCTTTTTGCCTAGTTATACAAGATCAATAGGATCCCCCTTCTTCTCCCTCCCCTCTCCCTTCCCCCATTATCCCCCATTCTACTCTCCTTTCCTTCCCACTCTCTCCCCTCCCTCTCAGCCCTTTTCCTTCCCTCCTCCTCTCTTGGTGTTTCCTGCTTTCTCCTTCCCATCCTCCAGAGCAAGCAGAGGACTCTCTTATCAATCATGACCAGAGGTATTAGTGTACCATGGCTACACAAGATACTGCGAGAATAAATTAATGCTAAGGATTTAGTCCTTGGCATGGCATATGTACTACCATCTTTAAAAGTGTGGGAACTCTGGGAAGAAGATGTAGAAAGAACTCAAGAGATACAAGACAGAGGAAAGGTTTGTGAAATGGTATCTTCCGAAAAAAAATGCCTCAGCCATAATGATCATGAACTAACAATAGAGGTTGTTACTGACATGAAGCCAGCGGTGGACCTACATGGCTAATGATCAGCTCTGAAGACAACAGAAATCCACGTGGCCCTAAAGTATTAATGAACAATGGATAATCAACAGATTGGAGAGGGTGAACAATATTCAGTTGTGTGCCCAAGGAGCTTACAAGGCTCCAAGAGAAGACTCTCAAGCCCAGATTCCCTCGAGGGGTCCCTAGTTTGTACACAAAACAACAAAATGAGATAAACATGGAAGGAAGACTTGAAGTGGGATGAGGTGGATTCATGAGGAAGGAACAGAAGGGAGAATGAACAAGTTCTATATACATACATGAAACTGCCAAAAGAGCAAATTCATCAGTAAAGTGGAAAAAATAAAAATCAATTGCCCACAAAAGAAAAAAAAATCCAGGGCTGGAGAGATGGCTCAGAGGTTAAATCTCTGCCTCAGAAGAAGAGTGTCCCGAGTTTTCATTCAGATCCCATGAGAAAATGCAAGGAAATGCTTGCACTTCTGACCCTAGAAGGCAGAACCTTGGGAAACTCCAGAGCAAAGCAAAGATAAGGTAGAACAATCCAGGGTGATTCCTGAACTCACCCTTGGGCCTTCAGATGCACAGACAGGGCCCTCTGATTTATACAGATACGCACATAATAAAAAAAAGAAAAATACTTAAAACTATAATAAAAAATAAAATAGGGTCAAATAAAACAAGCAAAAAATATCAAGACAAAATATTGGTGTTACTTCTTTCTGGCCCTCTAGTATTGCAAAGTTAGTGGACAATTGAAAGTGGAGTCACCTGTCTTTCCTAACTTTAGGCTGGCACTGAGTCTAGATTGGTCAAGTGCCAAGATGTCCCACAGGGCTGGCTTCACTTTAAAAACTTGTTTTTGTTTACCATGAGCCTCTATGGCCACAGTTAGTATCGTATCTGTGGGACAGGCAGACATTCCTGTACTTCAGAGACTCTACAGTTTGTATACACCCTCATGACTATTGTTTAAGCCAAAGGGGTTTCCTGAGTGCTTTGAAGAGCAGAGAACGCAAATAGAGCACTAAGATACATACTGAATAACTAGTCTCAGAACTTTCAAATCTTGCTCAGCAGTAATCATTCTGTATGAGGAAGGAGCCTGCATAACTAAGTTGAGTTCTCTGCTCTACTTGAGTTTTGGACTTCCTTTGAACTGTCAGCAGCAGAGAGATAGCTACAAGGATGAATACCTGCTAACCTTGGGCTTACACCTGTTACTCTTATAGTTATCCTCAGATGATGGGGTCTGCTCACAGCCACAGAGGGAGAACTCCTGACCACCATGCCCTTCACTTTTGGAGTCTTGCTGTGTCATTTTTTCAGTGTGTTCTACCCTCCCTTTTTCCACAGCTGCCTCCACAGCTTTCTACCACTCAGGGGCTAGGGCAGGTTGTCCTCAGATTCCCTGATTTATAGTTATTTCTTGTTATTAGTCCACAAGTTAATAACTCCTTCTGAAGGTGGTGCTTGCCACAGCCCAGGTAGCAAAATGGGTGTACTTGTGAATGTTGATCAGTCATATACTGGTTGAATGGGTTGTCAATCTTTTTGCCAAGACTACTTGGCTTCCATTTTAGATGAGATTTTATTCCTTTTCACTGGGTTACTATTCTGATTCTCTGCACTTTTAAGCTGTTCTATTACCCACTTTGTGATAGTCAGTGCTCCTTTAACCTTTTTTCATTTAGTGTTACACAGAGGCACCTTCTAATTTATCATCTTATGTGTATTATTTTTGGGTATGCTTATGTGTGTGTATCAGAGGGTACTGTGCATACCTGTGGAGGTCCAAGGGTGACAAAGGTGCAGACACCCTGGATTCTTCTTTTTTTTGTTTTATTTATTCAATTGTGCGGGGGTGTGCGCGCATGTGTATGTTGTTTTCGTGTGTGTGTGTGTGTGTAGAACCACGGATGAATTCGGGAACCACCATGAACTGCCTCCACCTCCTCCTTGTTTACTCTGCCCTGGGATTCACAGGCTCCGCCCTACCAGGACCAGAAACGCAGGCTGCCCCCCGCTTCCGCCCGATATCTATACGTGGGGTCTAGGATCCAAACTCAGGACTTCCGCCTGCAAGGCAGAGTCTAAACCCCTGAGCCACCTCTCCAGTCCCACCCTGGATTATTCTACCTCTTCTTTGCTTTGCTCTTGAGTTTCCCAGACTCTGCCTTCCAGAATTGGAAGAGTAGTCTGCCACCATTTCCACAAATGTGGAATCAGAGACCTGAACTTAGGACCTTCTGTTTGTGATACAGAGGCTTATTCCCTGAGCCATCTTTTCAGCCCCTTATTTTTCATTTGTCTCCTAATTAATTTCTAAGACATGAAGGATAGATATTTCTTGGCAGATTATTTTCAAACAGTCTAATTTTTTTCAATAGTCTAAAACAGGTATACAATTCCAATAAAATCCTATCCTTTAGAATCTGTTTTTTTTAAGTTACTATACATTTACTCCTAAACATTGTTTATTGCATAACATATACAAGGACAGTTTCTAAAAATTATAGTCCTTTCGTATCCCCAACAAAACACGCACACACACACACACACACACACACACACACACACACACACACACAATTTAGGGAGGAATAAAAGCATAAAATTTGCTATCAAAAAACTAGTTAGGACCGAAGCAATCATAATTGGACTTTGCATGCCCTGTGCAATGTCCAACACACTATTGACCCTACAAAGTCTAGCATTTGCTAAAGGCACCAAGATCCTTGAAGGCAAGGGATTGACAGCCACAGTAGTGTTCCTATGCTTAAGGGGAACACAGGAAAGGGTTCTGGGAAATGCCACTGGGTCCTTGCACCTCATCGGAGAGGAGGACCCAGAGGAGAGTTTGGCATGCACATTAAAGGATGCTCCAGGGATGGGAGGGGGAGGCATTGGGGGTTGGGGAGGAAGGGGGAGGGAAGGGGGACACAGGGCGGTGGACCGGTGTACCTGTTAAGTTTGTATGAGTGGAAATAAAAAAGAAAAAGAAAAGAGAAAATAGAAAGCCAATCATAAAAACCTCAAAAAAAAAAAAAAACTAGAGTCAAAGTAAATTGAAATACCAACTTAATTATCCAATAAAAACATAATTAGTAACTGTTAGTTCTATATATTATCTATAATCAAACTAACCCTTTGGATACTCCAGCTCTGTCATTTACAATCTTCACTTCTTTAACAGATCCATACTGGGAAAAAAATTTTCTTAAGTCACTCTCATTTGTCTAATGGCATAAAAAGAAAACATTAATAAACATTATTAATCAATAATGAAATGACTCTGATGCTTATTTTGGAGACAGAAAAATATACGTAACACAATCAAAAAGCACCTTTCATTAAAATATTTGAACTAGTTTGATGAGAAACATAACACTTATTTCCAGAATATTTACAGTAAATTTGCTGTAGTTTTATTTTCTGGTTCAATTTTAACTGTTTGCCTCCTCCTCTTGGAGGCAACTTTTTAAGTTTAACTAGGTGAAAATGTTTTATTATGCAAGAAAAAAAGAAAGGTATGTGCCTTAGCACATAGCTATGCATTTTGAGTTCATCTACCTCATTTATTGATTATAGTATTGCTGTTTTTGTAAAGCATTTTTAAAAAAATTTTGATTCTCTCTCTCTGTGTGTGTAGGGCTAAGGGTGACTTTGGGAATCATCTTGGATTGCTTCTACTTCCTATATGTGTTGCCCTGGAGTTTCCCAGGCTCCTCCTTCCAGGACCAGAAATACAGGCTTTGGCCATTTCCACTTAACGTTTTTATTTTGGATCTGGATTCTGAGCTTGCAAGGCAGAGGCTTAACCCGAGTCATCTCTCTGGCCCTCTGTTTTTGTTTTTTTGTTTTTTTTGTGGTTCTAGGTATTGAATGCAGGATCTTACACTTGCTAGGCAAGTACTCTACTACTAAGTTATATTTTTTATTCAAGTAAGGTTATTTGAGCTAAAATATTCACACACGCCATTCTTATATGTTATCTACTATTTCATCAACAGGGATATTGCAAATCATCTCACAACTATGTTTCTCTAGAACTGTGAAATGACTTGATTACCTAGATAGTATATTATGCCTTATTATGAAAAGGACTTTATTCGTCACCAGATTATGTATAGTATCACAGAAAGACATGAGCAATGACTATAGGTTTAGGATATTGCTTAAAAACCTGACCTAAAGGTGGGGCTAAAAAAGCACAGTTTTAGAAGACTAAAATTTTTAAATATTTTGTTTGAAAATTAAAGTCATCCATTATTTCAGCAATTGTAGTATTATAAGCAAAAATATGTGAAGTATGCTGAACTGAACAGTATAGAACTATGTATTAAAAAAGTGGACTATAGCCTTATTCTACCACTGAATAGAGTAAATAGTTACATCAAGTGAATGAGCCTTGATTTCAATTTCCTTGGATGTGAACTAAACAACTCTACATGCTGCTTTTAACTTACATAGTTGTTGAAAAGATTCTGAGTAAGTGAAGACAATTTGAAACCTACTAATCAATATGCAGATCTTATTTTTATATTTGCACAAAGAAATAATTACTGACAAATAACTTCTAATGAAAATAGAAACAATCCCACCTCCCTCCACCCACTATATTGCACATACAAATAGGTACCTTAAAGTCAATTCCTCCTACAAAGATGCGGTTAGGGATCACAGTTCCATATCTTGGGGCACTTGTTGGGTTATTCAAAGGCACAGGTGACACAGGATTAGGGGATGGTGATAATGAATCTGTTTGTGTCTGATTTGATGTTTGCTATAAAATAAATTTATTTAAAATATTTAGCACGACATGTTTTAATGCAGGCTATAATACAAGAATGATGAGTAATTTAGACAAAATGAAATACTTTAGGCTTGACTTTTATTCCAATACTATAAGGACTGTAAAATAGATCTAATACTTTCTGGAGGCAACAAAAAATTCAAATAATGTAATCTGCAAAGAGAAGTGGTTAACTATTATTATTTAAGTGTACTTACAGTAGCCATTGGGTATTTGTTATGGAAAAAATTAAGTTAATAAAGAAGTTAAACAAAGAGAAAAGCAGCCCAACAGTTAGGAGATGGCTTATCACAGTCATTTAGATTGTGGAATTGTTAGAAGTTGGCCTGGCCCTCTCAGTAAAAATGTTTTTTTTTTTTTTTTAAAGAATATCAGCACAAGAAAAGCTCACTCTGTAAAGATGGATCAAGATAACAACAACAGCAACAAAAACCACTTTTTAATCATGTCTGAACTGCCTTAAAAACAAAAGCATTGTCCCAACCACATAAATGATCAAATATCCCTTTATCTTGACTGATATGAGTGACTGCTCCTTCTTTATCAATCACAGTTTTAATCTTGACACATTTTTCTTGCTTTTTAGGTATACAATCATAGAAATGTTTCTTCACAACACACAGTCTAAGGTAAAGCCCTTCTTGAAGCTCTGCTTAAAATCTTTAAAGCCTAAAACTTATTGTTATGTAAGCTCTAGGCACCTTGAGATACTCGAATTGTACTTTTGTCCTAGTTTCAATGATTCAATAGACACAATTTTATTACTAAACATGTGTCCTTGGTAGTGTTTGGCTAAAGAATATTGGCAATTAATAAACTGACATCTGAGTTTACCATTTTCAGCTGCAGAGTCAACATTTTAAATGTACTTGCCTATCTGAAAATCTGACTAATGGTTTAAAAGTTATATACCTATATATACAAGTTTTATGCCAAAACTTGAACTTAGTATATAATCCATATATTCACAATTCTAAGTCAACACTTAAATTTACATCCATGTATCAACCTTGACACAGTAACAAGCAACAGACTTGGAAGGTAAAACAAATGAACAAAAAGACTTGAGAAAAGAACTTTGAAAACAAACCCATTTAAAAAAAAAGTGGTCAATATTTTCCTTTTGGGGAGACTAAATAGGATTCTGAGACAGCATATTAAATAAGTCCTTCAAAAGCTGAAAATCGTTAATTCCAAATTCTTGGGAAACACATGAAAATGAAATTGGATGATGATTCTTCATGTTTGTCTTTTTTCATTTCATTGATCAATAAAACCACAGCTCTTACATTAATGTCTGCAGTATCGACAGAGAAATAAGTAGGCTAGTTGACTATATAGGTTTATGGATTCTTTCCCATCCAATCTTCTCGGGAAGAAACATATACTCCTTAATGGGACATTCACAAATATACATCTTATAAATACAGAAAATTCATCACATAAAATATTACTACGTTGTAATTTTCAATGAAAGAAATTGGAAATATGACTAGCTTTCTTTCTGGGCATTGAGGGTTATTTGTAACTTTAGTCACTTTACTCGTAATACAGACAGCTCAGAGTGAATAATTCTGGGCAAATGAACAATTCTAGGATGCTTAGTTTTATTTTTTCAAGTCTGGATTTGCATTGTCAGAGATAATCTAAAAGCTCTAGGATATGTAACATCGTCTCTCAGCCCATTTGTTTACACTGTAAAAATTACTTAAACTCTAAAATTAAAGATTTCACAAAACTAAGTCTCAACAAATGGTTGAAATTAGCCCAAAGACAAACTCATTACTTTTACTAAATGGAATGAACAAAAATAATGCCTTATTTCAAATCTTGAGGAGTGAAGAAAAACTAAAGTGAACAAAAAAATAATATATATATATATTTTACCATCAATTCACTTCATTCTTTTATATTTACGGCTCCTCTGTTGTGGGCGCCAACCACTTTTCTTTTTACTACTCACCATTTCTAGCCTATCATACGCTTACGTCTACAGGTCAGTTACTCTACACTATCGTGGAATATTCATAAAGGCAAGAAGCTGGTCTTTTTGAAAGTCACAGCGGCATCTAAAGCAGTGACGTTAGAAGAGTGGCATTTTCTTTCTTTCTTTCTTCCTTCATTTTTTAATCAGGAGAGACCCGAGCAGCCTACGCTGAACATTCGGGTGAGGGGTGAACCACACGGTGCGAGTATTTCAGAAAACATCCCAGCGCCAGCAGAACTGGGGCTCGGGTGGAGGTGACCGGAGCGCTCAGCGATCACTGAACACAAGTGGGGAAAACAGCTGGGGGGGTACGGGACCCTAAGCTGGGGCCCTCGCGGGGGAGGGGGCTCCGGGCCCCTGAGCTTGGGCCCTCGCGGGGGGGGGGCTCCGGGCCCCTGAACTTGGGCCCTCGCTGGGGGGCTCCGGGCCCCTGAACTTGGCCCTCACTGGGGGGTTACGGGACCCTAAGCTGGGGCCCTCGCTGGGGGGCTCTGGGCCCCTAAACTTGGGCCCTCGCGGGGGGTGTCTGGGCCCCTGAGCTTGGGACCTCGCGGGGGGGGGGGGCGCCCGGGGAGGCGGGTTTCCCGGCCGGCCTGGGGGTCGGCGGTCGGCGGCCAGCGGGGGGGGCGGGGGGGGCGGCTAACCGTCGCGGAGGCCTCGGCGCTCCTGCCCCTCAGAGGCCAGCAGCTGGCGGCGCCGGGGGAGATGGCGGCTGCGACCACGTCGTCCGCCTCTCTCAGGTCATCGTGAACCGGGGCGCCGCCGACGCGAGGATCCACCCCCTCCCCACCAAAGTGCGGGAGGGAAAAGAAGGCCAGCCAGCGAGAAATTTTGCCGGGCGCAGCCGCCAGCAGCGGTGGCGGGAATCCTCAACGGCACCGACCGCGCGGCCGCCTCGCTCGCCGCAGGCCGCGCTCCTCCCGCGGCGCTCGCTGATTGGCTGCCGGCGGGCGCGGGGCGGGGCGCGGCGGGCACGTTACGCCGGGCCGGGAGGCCCGCAGGCCGCGGAGGCCCGGCCGGGGGGGGGGGCGCACCCCGCGGGCGCTGCCTTCGCGCCGTGGAGTCCCGGGCGGGCTGGGGTGGGGGGAGGCGGGGGCGTCGACTGTTCGACGGCTCGAGGCCGCGGGCGGCCGGGCGGGGTCGCGCAGCGGCGGGCGTCGAGGGCCCGGCCGGCGGGCGCCGTGTCGGCGGGAAGGCGTCGGTGGGGTCCGGGCCGCCACCTCCGCGGCGCCCGGGCGACACACGCCCGGCCGTTTCCGCGCCGGCCCGCGCGGCCCCCGCCTCGCTCCTCCACACCTCCCGATGCCCCCCCCCCCCCCCGGCTCCGCAGGTGGACGGGCGGCCCGGCCGCGTTCCTTCCCAACCGAACCGCGGGCGTTTGGGCCCCCGGGGCCGGTACTCACCGCCCGGGACTCGTTCTCCATCTTCCTGCCGGCTCTTGACACGCGGGAGAAAGGCGCGGCAAGCTCAGCCTTGAACGCGCGCTCACACGCGGGAGCACAGCACGTTCTCGTCCGGGACGCGCTCCCCCTGGCGGCGGCGCGGGCGGCTGCAGGGGCGCAGGCTCCGACCCGGGGAGCCCCGCCTCGGGGGCCCAGGCGGGTGCGCGCGAGCGCCCCGACGGCGCGGGCCCGGGAGCGCCCCGACGGCTCCCCGCGGCGGCCGTGGGCCTCGCTGACCTTCACCGGTGGCCTTCGAGCGGCGATCGCCAGACTTTTCCCCAGACAAACGCGGACTCCCCGCGCGCTAAAGCGGCGGTCTCTGAGAAGCGGTGGCCACCGCCTGCACCTGCTGTCACTCATCCCGCCAGGTGGGCAGCGCGGGGGAGGGGGGGACCCCGCCTGGCATAGCCGGGCTTAGTTTCCTGGTTCTGCCCCTTGCCTGTTGAGCACTGGCCGGGCTCAGGAAAGGGCCCCAAATGGGCGGCTTCGAGCCATCTGGCTGGAGAGGGCCTAACCTCTCACGACTTTGGGATCTCCTTTGAAATGCTGATTTGCAATGGGTATTTCCAAAAAGGAGGGGCAAGTTCTATATACCTCCTATAAATAATTAAACTCAGGAGCTAAGGACAGTCATTTTGCCATGAGGTGCGGACACTTAGCTTGTTCCAGGCTTGATGCTCCATGATCATTCTAACACTAATCTTTCCAATAGATGCACTTGCTGTATCGCAGGTGGATAAGTTATTTAGTCAAAGTCTGAAGCTATCGAGGTTTAACCGACGGCCTCTGTAATACCAGTTCTTTATCTTCAAAGGATGGCCATGTTTTAAAAGAGTCAGCAGTAACAGCCATTAAAAGTTACATCAGTACTACCTGATTCACAAGGGGACCGCTTCCTCTGGCCACCTTTGGCGATACATTGTCACCCTGTGAGGAGTAGGGCCATTTGAATTCCTCCTTCCTTCATCGTGCCATATTGTTGGGTCCAGTCTTAGTGGGAGATAGGTAAAGTTTAAACATCTGGTCTCAAAACGTTTTAAATGTAGAAGGGGCTAAGCATGGCGGTGTATACCTGTATTACCAGTGACCTAGCAGGCAGAGGAGGAGGATAGCTTGAGCCCACAAATTAAAAACCAACCTGGGCAATATAGTAAGATAAGATCTCAAAAAAAAATTAGGAGGGGAAAGACCAATTAGTAGAAAGAGTAGTTATGTGTAGCATCAATGTGGGAGCATAGGTGTTAATATGGCACACAGTAGTTATGAGTGGGAAAGGTTGCAAGACTAAAATGCTAATCTGGGTGCCCAATGGAAGAAACGGTATGAAAGGTATCAAGACCCTATATCATACCCAACCCTCTGTTCTTTGAAAACTCTCTCTTTCGTTTTCTTTCTTTTTCTCTCTCCTCTCTCACTCCTCTCTCTCTCCTATGTGAGTATATAGGCATGCATGTGCTATGATGTGTTTGCGGATGCCAGGGAACAACCTTTGTATGTGGATCCTTTCCTACCTTGTTTGAGGTGGGATCTTTTTCACAATGCTGCATAAGCCAGATTAGCTAACCTCAAGCTTCGAAGATTTTGTTGTTTCTGTCTCTCTTTTTCTATAGGTGACTAAGAATTATAGATGCTTAAATCACTGCATCTAGATTTTAAATGGATCTAGTGATCCAAACTCAGGTTGTCAGGCTTGCATGTTACTCACCAAGTCACCTACCTGGCACCCTCTTTATTGAGACAGGGTCAAATTATGAAGTGTTGGAAATACGTTGGTCTGGAAATACGTTGCTTATGCTGGCTTGGAATTCGTGATGATGATTTCCTGCTTCAGTTTCCCGAGTTCCGTAGTTATAGATGTGTGTCCACTGTGCCTGAATTTTCCATTAAAATTTTATTTGATTGTTTTTCTCCCTGTTTTATTATCTGTCATTCTCATTAGAAATTGGAGTTTAGAGAGATAAAATTACCTCTTACATTTACATCCAACATTGTACCTGGTGGAGGCAATAATCAAAACTTAGTTCTGTTTGGCTTCCTTGTACAGTACACTTATTACTAATGGCATATATTATTTACATCTTAACAGTAAGGACTTACAATTTTTTTTGAGAGATCTATGCAAACTAGGAGTTGTTTTGGCTTAATGTAGATTGTTTCACATAGTAGCATATGTTTGAATATTTCATTTGCAGATATAGTGCTATTTGTAAGATTTTTGGAAGCTTTGGGAGGTAGAACCTTGCTGGAGGAAGTGTATCACTGGGGATGGGTCTTGAGGTGAACAGCCTGGCCCCTCTTCTCCTTTCTTTATCACTGTCTTTTACTCTTTCTGCCTCGTGACAACTGCTGTAATGTGAACTAGCTTCCTGCTTTTCCACTGTGTCTGCTACTGTGTCTTCCTATCATAATGGGCTGTCCACTCTCTGAACCATAAGCCAAAAAAAATTTTCTGTTAAGTTGCTTGGATTAATGTATTTTTGCAAAATTGGGGGGAGTTATTGTTTCTTCCTCCACGGTTTCAGAGAGCTGCTGAGCCAAGCAATGTATGTCAGAGTTATAGTCCCTGTGAGAAAGTCCTGAGAAGCCATTGCATGAATTTGTGGGATAAAGTCCAATTTTTTTGAGATATCAGGATGTAGGCCATCTGCCGAGAAATGTTACATGCTGATAGTGCAAACAGGAGAAAAGAGATGTGTGCTATGGGTGGCAAAGATGGAGGGACAGAATCATCATTAAGTAGAACAGGGATAAATTCATTAAGTATATGTATTGGACTTGGAACTGCAAGATTTGGAGTTTCCCAGCTGGTTTTCCCTAATATGCCTTCTGTTCTCCCTTTTGGAATGGGAATGTTTATTCTGTTTATATGCTTATATAACTTGTTATTTGATTACAGTCAAGAGATTATCTTGAGTTTCAGAAGAGTCTTTGGACTTTTTCTCCCTTGCCCGATTTCTTACTTTGAAGTTTTCTGGTATATATGGCCCACTGGTTTCATCTGGTTTGCCTTCGATGACATATGTCTGAATACCTGCTGGAGTATGAATCATATGTAATGGTTATACCATTGTGGAAAGCAACTTACATTTCCTTCAAATCAATATTACCCTCATCAGTCTCTCAAGGAGGCATGGGTCCTCTTGAGATCTTTCCCATTTTGTGGTGAAACATTGATAGGATAATTCTTGTGTAGGTTTTGTGGAAATATACGTACCCACCATGATAAACATAGATATACCAGCTCTGTTATGTACTGGAGATCACCCCTGAACCATTTCAGACATAATCTTACTGTTTCCTCTTCTGTGATGGTTTCTGAGCTTTGGGTTAGGGGCGGATGTGGGTGTGGCTTATATATTCTGTTTGGGATCAGCAGTCTGAATTCATTTATTTTCTGTACTTTGGCCAGTTGTGCTTTTCTGTAATAAACACCTTCCACTGCAGAAGGAAACGTCTAAGTTTAGTGTTGAGTTTAAACAGCTGTTTAAAAGGCAGATTTACTAATATCTTAAGACACAATATCTGCTTAGAATCTTCAGTTGCTTTCAGAAGTAGGTACTTATCTATATATTAAATTGTCATTTGGGGGCTTGACTCTTGTTATGTATATTGTTATTGGTTTTATTTGTATATATATATGTATATATGTATGTATGTCTGTAGTGAGAATTGTACTTGGGTAGTTGAATCAGGAAGATTGCTGGGAGTTAAGGGCCAGCCTGGATTACATAGTGAGTTCTAGACCAGATACATGTACCTGTATATCTAACAGTTCAGCAGTAATAAAATGACTGATTAATAAAGACATGTATGCAAAAAATAAATAGAACTATACTATTGGAAAACCAAAAGAGGTTAGATACTCAAAAAAGGGAATGGTTGAATGAAAATTATATATCCAAATCATGGAATATTGTTCACTTATAGTTAAGAGTGTGTGTGTGTGTGTGTGTGTGTGTGTGTGTGTGTGCACAGAAGAAGACACTTGAGTGTGTTTGCCTGTGGAGGCCTAAAGATGACAATAGGATTCATCCTGGATTGCTCTACCTCCTTTTTGTTTTGCTCTGGGGTTTCCCAGGTTCTGCCTTTCAGACTTGGAAATACAGGTCATTGCCATATCTGCCCAGCATTTTTACATGGAATCTGGGGGTCTGAAACAGGTCCTTTTGCTTTTGAGGCGAAGGCTTTAACCTCTGAGCCATCTTTTCCAGACTTGTGCACTTAAAAGAAATTGCAGATAAGACAGGATTTTTTTTTTTTACTCTGTTTAATGAAAAAAAATACAAGGGAGCATATCTAAAATTAACTCCCATCATTTTGTAAGTCAAATATGACAGAGTGTAAATATTGTTTATATTTTGCATGTGTGCATATGTGAATGTTAACTTGCATTACCTTCCAAAGGATGGAGGACTGGTGTGAATAGAAGAAGAAATGTGAAAGACAGGCAGATGATAAAAATATGTTGTAGTGAAAAACATGCATTTGATCACTTGGATGTTACAATTTCTAAAACCAGTAAGAAAGGTATGATCAAGAGATTAACACTTAGTTTTATGAAAAAAAATAAGAAAAATGGATCACAGAAATAAAAAATGCCCACAATTTCATTGGATGTATAAAAAGTCATTTTTTGGCTATTAGTAGCATTTATTGATTACATATCAATCAAACAGTGTCTGGCCATAAGAGCCAGTAGCATGGTGTGGAGGACACAGTTCTTTTGATAAACTCATGTGTATTACTAAGGAGAGGCTACGATACTCTATAGTGATGAATAACCTCAAATCCAAGGGGCTTAGAAGAAAGGTTGATTTGTTGTATGTCCATGGAAACTGGCTTCCCCTTTGCTTCATGCCACTTTCACTTAGGATTCAGCCCCTATGTGGTGAGTGACTAATTCTTGAAGAGGAGAAAATCTGCATATTTCTTTGGGGGGAAAGCAGGTCACATGAGCCTGCTGTCAATGGGAGGAGGACCCTCACCCAGGAAGGTCACTGAGTCCTCCCCTCTCCCCCATGAACATCTGCTTTCCATCAGAGTGTTAATGAAGCATTTCACTGAGATCACACTAATGAATGTTATTAATGATAGCCGAGTGAGAAGAATTAAGAAGAGAAATAAGAGAAAATGCACTGTGTTACTTTTTGTAATTGAATAAATGTTGCTTTCCTCATTCACTGGTGTCAGGATAAGAGATGCTCCTTCTGACGTACAGGTCACAGACCATCTCAAATTTTCAGAAATAGATGAAAGCCTTTTAAATACATGTTTCGAGACAAGAAAGTTGAGCTAGGAGAAAGCAAAATTCTGTCTTAACCACATATTTTTTCTCCCACATTTTATTTTTTTCCAAATCATACAAGCTCAATAGGCACCCCCACACCATCCTCTACCTCCCTTCCCCCCTCCCCAGTTGTCCCCCCTTGCACTCTCTCTCCCCTCTCCCCTTCCTTTCACCCTCTTCCCTCCATCTTCCTCTCCAAGTGCCTCCCCCTTCCTCCCTCCCATATCCTGGAGTATCCTTTTGTGTGAATGCCAAACCTTCCTCTGAGTCCTCCACCCTAGTGAGGGTTCAGGTCTCAGTAGCACAGCCCAGAGCACCTTCTCTGCTCCCTGTCAGTATGGGAACTCTATTATGACGTTAATCCCTTGTCTCTAAGGATCCTACTGCCCAGAGTCTTCTCCCCTGTGATTTATCCATGCTAAACTTTGGGGGGGTTGTTTACATATCAGCCATTGTGCAGGTCAGGCAAAGTCCAATCCTGGCTGTTGTAGCCCTAACTTGCATATCATTGGTCCTGCCCATCTTTAGGCTCTTACAATCTTGCTGCTGCCTCTTCTGCAAGGTTCCCTGAGCTTTAGGATGGGGGGAGATTTGGCTAGTCTGGTTCCAGGTGATTAACGTAGGGTCTTTGGTGTTCTGAATTATATAACCACATATTTTTGCTTTTCTGAAGTTCAGAATTCACAGCGATATGTTGATGAGAAGCAAAGAAACTATCAAAAAATTTAAAAATGATATCACTTTTCTTTAGAAATGATAGCGTAATGATGACAGTATTTTGTATTTTTTTCCCCAAAGTCGAAGCACGGGCTCACAAAGGAATCCCAAATAAATTCTCTTCTCAGCTACCAGTTTAGTTTTTGAAATGCCCTTTAGGTTAGGGCAAAATTTGAAGAAAAGCTCTATGTCTTTGCTACAGAAATGTAACGCTACATAATACATGTGTGTTGTTATCCTGCATTGCAGGTGAAGTTCAAGTCCTTTGCTGCTGCGTAGTACTTCAGATGTTTCCAGTTACATACTTCTTTTTGACTCTTTCAAAAAGCAATCGCAGACATTATCTGAACTGTTTCACCAATACAGTTTGTATAGAACAAGAGAATGGCAGGAGAGCCAAGTGTGGTTCAACAGCTGTTGCTGCTTTGCTTTGGCTAAGGGTAGAGGCGGTTGTATCCATGGTGACCCATATGACTCAGCGAGAGTGGGAACTTCAGGACTCTCACTGAGGTTTATGACAGAGGAACATTGTGCCATCCATTTTCACCAGAAATTTTCTTTCACCAGAAAGAATTTTCTTTCTTAAAGAAAGGACTTAGTTTTTATAAAGGAGACAAGCATTGTGGTTAGCAAAAGAGCTCTATACCTGGAAACTTAGGACAGCAACAAAAAGACCTTACAAAAGGACTATATGTTTTTAATTCAAAACCTGCAGGATAATTTTATGTATTATGCTTCTTCCTCTCAAAAGATTTGAGGTAGAATATAACAATGGTATTATAAGCAAGAGTTAAAAAGTAGGTGTAAAGTAATATATTATGAGAGGAAGAAAAGAGTACACTAGACAAATGACTAGATTTCTTTTTCAATGGGGAAGAAATTATATATTAAACTTATGGATGGATTATTAATCTAGTGAGCTATATTTAGTATGAACATTTTATAACTTCTTATAGGACCTAGCATGGAAGGTGGTTGGTTGATATTTATGCTTTTCTTACTGAAATTTCTCAGTTAATTTCTAATATAAGCAACAGTGGCATATTTAATAATATGCCTATTCATTACTGCATCAAATACTTCAGGCATCAGATGTATGTCCAATTTGAAGAGTGTTCTGTTGTAACTTTATACTTATTGTCAAATACTGTAAGAAACAAGTCCTCATTAGGTGCTTTATTGACAGTTCAGTGGGATTTTCTAGTGCCTCGATGGGTTCTGCATCAGTGGGGACAGAAGCATGGCTTCATGTCAAAGGAGATAATAGGATGCAATTCATTAGTCTGACTACTTTTAAATGACATTGTTCTGCGCACACTGACCACTCCCAGATGGTTGCCCAGGGCCCTAACATGAGGCACTCTTATTCCGCTAATGGGAAGAGGCCTGGTATTCTCTCCTGAAAGGTAGTGGAGCTTCCCAACATCTGAAAGAAACAGCCGGTTGACACAGAATAACATTGGATATAATTAAACACTTCTTAACTTTAATTCTTTCAATATTCACTAAACTTATCAATAAGATTTAGTAAATATCTATTATAAACAATTTTTTACTTCTCATTTTTTAATATCTAGTGTCGAAAGCAGTTTAAAGTGAAGTTGTTTGATATTTTTTACTGAAATTTACTGAAATTTCCCACTTCATTTCTAATATAAGCAACAGTGGCATATTTAATAATAATGCATACTTAAATTTTGCTTAGGTTTTGTTGGTTATGTACTATAACATTTACATCATGATTGCTTTATAAATTTTGTAATTAGGTTGTGTATCGGATTATGGATTGGATGTATATTGGAAATGATTAGAGTGTATATTGGAAAGGACAAGGACTGGTTATAATGATGGGTCTAACTCAAGTGAAAGCACTGGATTCTTCCTTGCTCACATGCACTGCATCTTTGAACTGATCAAGACAAGTGTCCCACACTATTAAAGCACTTATATGCAGTGTGTCAAATGTTTGCATTTCCTCACACCGATGATCAGTCATGTTGACAGCACGTGAGTTTGTTAATTGGCTTTCCAATACAGTAACAAGTAACTGATATTAATCAGGTTGTGAAATGTAAAGGTTTATTTGGCTTACAGTTTTGAAGATTTTAGTCCATGACTAACTGACCCTGCTGCTTTGGGTCTGCATGTTGCTGCAGCGTCTCTCACTGAACCTAGAGCTTGCCATCGAGGCTTGACTGACAGGCCAGTTAGCCTGCAGAATTCATTTATCTCCCCTGACTCTCCGCAATCCAAATTTTGGAGTTATACGTGCTTGTCACCTCGACTGGCTTTTATATGGACTCCAGGGATCCAAACTCAGGTCCTCATATTTTAACAGCAAGCCCTTTACCCACTGTCATTCTTCCAGCCCATGCAGTTTTTTTTTTTTTTTTTTTTTTTTGTCTCCAGGACAACCACCACTGGCTGAACTTGAATCTTATGAGAACTCTGTGAAGCAATAAAAGCACAGGGCTTGAACTCACTGTGGCTCAAATCTTGATTCCCTTCACTTTTTACTTGTCTGTAACGTTCAGCATGTCACCTGAAACTTTTGATTCATAGAGTTCTTGTCTATGAAGCGGAGATCAAAGTTATTCATAAGCAGATACTCTAGTGTAGAGAAAGCAGTTATCAAAATGACTCTCCTTCAGCCCCCTTTCTCCCTCCCGCGCCGCCTTGGTCCGTGCCGCCATCCCCAGGTGAGAGCCTGTCGGGTCCGCCCTGCCGCGCCCCCAGCAACCCCCAGGTCGCCCTGTGCCCCTGCTCCACGCCCTGGCCCGCCTCGGGCTTAGGCCTGCGCCCCGCCCCCGGGCCCCAGCCCCTTTCTTCCTCCCGGCCGCCTGTCCGACCAACTGGACAGGACTTGCTCAAATTCCTCCATCTCTAGAGCTTGGGAGGGCCACTAAGCCAAGTCCCAGGCCTTAGGTGAAGACTTCTGCCTACAACATCAGACCCTCTGCCTCTCTGGCCCACCGGGGACCCACACAAGTGGTCTACAGAAGACACACTGCTACTCAGAATTCAAAAGAGTCCAAAAAAAACCTCAAAGTTCTAAGGGTCAAAGGCCATACATCTGAAAACCTCTACAATCATCCTATCACATGGGAGAGATTCTTCACATCCAGCCCAAAGATAAGTAAACCTCCCCCTTTTTTTTTCACCTAATCACTATAGATTAACCTTTCCATACAGCCACCCCAAAAACATATACAACTCCAGGGAATACACCACTTACTCTCACATATCACCAAAATACTACATCATAAAAGTGCACTACCATACTAATACTCACCTCCTGTCTACTTAACCTGATTTATCTGATGTACTAAACAGCCTAATAGCCTCAGCTAGGAAATAACAATAACAAAAGACAAACATACCCAACCCCAAGGCAAGCACTGGTAACAACTGCCCAAGTGTAGTAATACCAACTAAATCAGTTCAGTCAAAAACACACAGAAACTGAAAAGCCCTAGAAGACAAAACAACAATGTCCAAGTCAAAGTGCAGATACATGAGAAACAAAACTCAAGGAGACCAATCTCTCACTGAAAGAATCAACCCCTTAAGGATGGATTCCAACCAGAACAAATTTACAGAAAATAGCCAGGAAAGCCAGACCCAAGACAACAACTTTCATGATTAATACTATGAAACAGGAAATCCAAGAGGAAATAAACAACCACATCAACCACTTTGAACAGGAACACAACAGGCATTTGGAGGAGTTGAGAAAAACAGTTCAAGAAACAAAAATAGGCATAGAGCAGTTAAAACAGTCTCAAACAGAGTTTAAAATTGAACTAAAAGACAAGCTATCTTCAACCCAAAGCTCAACAGAGAGTCTTATCAGCAGAACTAACGAAGCAGAAAATAGAATCTCAGATCTTGAGAACAAAGTGGGAGAATTAACCAGCTCAATGGAAGAGGTAGTTAAAGCCAAAAAGGTACTTGAGAGGAACATTCAAGAGATATGGGACACCCTGAAGAAGCCTAACATGCGCATTCATGGAATACCAGAGCAAGAATCTCAAAATACCACACCTGAGGAAATTTTTCAAATTATCATAAATGAAAACTTCCCTCAATTGACGAATGAGAGGCCCATCAGAATACAAGAGGCATTTCACACTCCAAACAGATATGACCAAAATACAAAATCGCCACTGCAAATAATAGTCAAAACACTCCACATTCAAGACAAAGAAAAGGTGCTGAGAGCTTCAAGAGAAAAAAAGCAAGTCACTTTTAAAGGCAAACCTATTAAAATAATAAATGACTTCTCAATGGAAACAGTAAAAGCAAGAAGAGCTTGGAAAGATGTACTTCATGTGTTAAATGAGCAAAAATGCCAACCCAGACTGATATACCCGGTCAAAACTATCTGTCATGATCGAGGGAGAAAGAAAAATTTTCCAGCACAAAGACAACTTGAAGGGATACATGTCTACCAAACCAGGCCTTCAAAAAATGCTAGAAATGATATGCAAATTTGATGGAAAAAACAACCGTATTCAGGAAGACAGAAGAGTAGTATAATACCACAAAAACATAAATGTAAAATAATAAGCTTACAAAATTCACTAAGCATAAAAAATGTCCAGAATTAAAAATAATTTCTCCATTATAACATTGAATGTCAATGGTATTAACTCACCGATTAAGAGACACAGATTACGAACTTGGATTAAAAATCACAATCCAACAATCTGTTGCCTTCAGGAAACTCATCTCACCACAAAAGATAGACACATCCTAAAAATGAAAGACTGGTCCAAAATACTGCAAGCTAATGGAACCAGGAAACAGGCAGGGGATAGCAATTATGCTTTCAGACAAAGTGGACTTCAAACCAAAGAAAATCATAAGAGACACAGATGGATACTACATTTTAGTCACAGATACAATTCACCAGGAAGACTTCACAATACTGAACATTTATGCACCCAATATGGGCCCCTCCACATTCATTAAGAAAATCCTACAGCGTCTAAAGCAAGAAATCAACCCCCAAACGATAATTCTTGGGGACTTCAACACCGCCCTCTCAACATGGGATAGATCAACAGGTCAAAAGCTTAACAGAGACACTTTGGAACTTAATCAAACCCTGAAAGAAATGGACCTTACAGATCTCTATCGAACTTTTCATCCACACATGAAAGAATAACACATTTTTCTCAGTAGCACACGGAACTTTCTCCAAAATAGATCACATATTGGGCCACAAAACGAATCTCCACATATACAGGAAATTTGAAATTCTAGCCTGTGCCCTATCAGATCACCAGGGCCTAAAGCTTGACATCCACAACACAACAAACAAGAGAAAATACACTAACTCCTGGAAACTTAACACTATGATGCTGAATGAGAACTGGATTCAGGAAGAAATTAAAAAGGAAATTCAAGATTTCCTGAAAGCAAATGATAATGAAAATACAATTTACCAAAATCTCTGGGACACAATGAAAGCTGTCCTAAGAGGTAAGTTCATAGCTCTTAATGCCTACATCAGAAAAATGGAAACATCAGAAATAAATAACTTAACAATGCAGCTTAAAGCTTTAGAGAAACTAGAGCAATCTGATTCCAAAAGTAGTAGAAGAGAGGAGATTAGCAAAATAAGGGGAGAAATATCTGAAATCGAGATTAAGAAAACGATAGAGAAAAACAACCAGTCAAAAAGCTGGTTCTTTGAAAAAATCAATAAAATTGATATACCCCTAGCTAAATTAACCAAAAGCAAGAGAGAGAAAACCCAAATCAACAAAATTAGAAATGAAAATGGAGATATCACTACTGATATCCAAGAAATCCAGAGAATTATAACATCATATTTCAAAAACTTGTACTCTGTGAAATTTGACAACACAAAAGAGATGGATGAGTTCCTGAGTAAACATAACTTATGTAAATTTAATAAGGAAGTGGTGAATTATTTAAATAGTCCTATAACATATAAGGAAATTGAGGAAGTAATCTCGAAACTTCCCACCAAAAAATGTCCTGGACCACATGGATTCAGCACAGAGTTCTACCAGACATTTAAGGAGTTAATAACACCAATACTCCTTAAACTGTTCCATCAAATAGCAAAGGAAGGAACACTACCAAATTCCTTCTATGAGGCTAATATCGTTTTAATCCCAAAACCTAATAAGAGATTCACTTAAAAAGGAAAACTATAGGCCAATCTCTCTGATGAACACAGATACAAAGATTCTCAACAAAGTCTTAGCAAATCGGATTCAAAGACATATCAAAAAGATAATCCATGGGGACCAAGTATGCTTTATCCCCAGCACACAAGGTTGGTTCAACATACGCAAATCAATAAATGTAATTCATCATATAAACCAGTCCAAAGTCCAAGACCACATGATACTCTCGATAGATGCAGAAAAAGCTTTTGACAAGATCCAACAGCCTTTTATGATCAAAACGCTAGAGACAATAGGAATGGAAGGAACCTTTATCAATATAATAAAAGCTGTATACAACAAGCCCACAGCAAGGATTATGCTCAATGGGGAAAAATTGGAAGCATTCCCACTTAGATCAGGAACTAGACAAGGCTGTCCACTCTCACCACTTCTATTCAATATTGTACTTGAATTTTTAGCTGAAGCCATAAGACAAGAAAGGGGCATAAAAGGGATTCAAATCGGCAAGGAAGAAGTCAAGCTATCCCTATTTGCAGATGACATGATCTTATATCTGAGTGATCCCAAAAACTCCACCAGGAAGCTCCTGGAACTAATTGAGAAGTTCAGCAGGGTGGCAGGATACAAAATAAATGTACAAAAATCAGTGGCTTTCCTATATGCCCAGAATGAAAGAAGTGAAAAAGCCCTGAGAGACTCAATCCCATTTACTATAGCCCCTAAAAAAATGAAATACCTTGATATAAACCTAACCAAGGAGGTAAAAGACCTTTACAATGAAAACTTTAAAACCCTAAAGAAAGAAATTGTAGAAGACACCAGAAGGTGGAAAGACCTCCCGTGTTCCTGGATCGGCAGAATCAACATCGTAAAAATGACCATCCTACCAAAGGCAATATACAAATTCAATGCTATACCAATTAAAATCCCAAAGCAATTCTTCGAAGAAGTTCACCAAACAATCTCAAAATTCATATGGAGGCACAAAAGACCCAGGATAGCAAAGACAATCCTGAGTAACAAAAACAGTGCTGGAGGTATCACCATACCAAACCTTAGTCTATACTACAAATCCATTGTTGTAAAAACAGCCTGGTACTGGCTCCAAAATAGACATACAGATCAATGGATAAGGGTTGAAGACCCAGATATAAGCCCACAAAATTACAGCCATTTGGTCTTTGACAAAGGGGCCCAAAGAATCCAATGGAAAAAGAACAGCATCTTCAACAAATGGTCCTGGCAAAACTGGATCTCCACATCCAGAAGATTAAAGCTGGACCCGTACTTGTCACCTTGTACAAGACTTAATTCCAAATGCATCAAGGACCTTGATTTAAGGCCAGAGACTATAAAAACCATAGTTGAAAGGGTAGGGAATTCCCTCGAGCTGATTGGGCTAGGCCAACATTTCCTAAACAGACATCCAATGGCACAGTCACTGCTACCAACTCTCAACAGTTGGGACCTTGTGAAATTAAAGAGCTTCTGTTCAGATAAAGAGATTGTAACACGAGCTCAAAGGCAACCCACAGAATGGGAGAAAATCTTCAGTAGCCACATATCTACATATCTGATAGAGCTCTACTATCCATAGTGCACAAAGAACTTAGAAAACTAAACACCAAGGAAACTTATGACCCAATTAAAAAATGGGCCCTGGAACTTAAAAGAAACTTTACCAGGGATGAAATTAAAAAGTCTAACAAATATCTTAAAAAATGCTCCACTTCCTTAGCCATCAGGGAAATGCAAATCAAAATTTCCCTGAGATATCATCTCACCCCGGTCAGGATGGCAAAAATCCACAATACGAACAACACAAAATGCTGGAGAGGATGTGGAGAGAGGGGAACTCTCCTACATTGCTGATGGGAATGCAGGCTCATACAGCCACTTTGGTGAGCCGTCTGGAGATTCTTAAAGAAATTAAAGATTGAATTGCCATATGACCCTGTGATTCCACTTCTGGGAATAACCCCCCATGCAGCAGAGGTTCACCTCGATAACACAAGTGTGACCATGTTCATAGTGGCACTGTTTACAATAGCAAAGTCATGGAATCAACCCAAATGTCCAACAGTTGACGAGTGGATAAGAAAACAGTGGTACATCTATACAATGGAGTACTACTCAGCCATCAAAAATGATGAATTACTGGAATTTGCTGGGAAATGGATGTCATTAGAAACAATTATATTGAGTGAAGTATCCCAGTCCCAGAAAATTAAGCGCCATATATACTCCCTAATAGGTGGCTCCTAGTATCAAACTCACCCAGCCCACCTAGAGACACTCGACGATAAATCTCTGTAATACTGTAATTGCAAGGAGTATGAATAGGAGGGATGGGTTAGGAGGGCCACACCAGAAACATGGAGAGAGGGGACCATATTACAGTAGAGAAAATAGGCCTTCATCAAGGACTGTAAATAAGCAATGAGACATCTGGTTAAGTTCACAGACATTTCGTTCCTGATCATTTACAACTGAGGGGGTGTGATCTCACCAGAAGGGGAGGGCATATAGTCTGGCAGATAATAAGTAACCATTTTGCAAATGGGTGATTGACCCCTCCCTCACTATGGTTTCCTACATTTATTACATCTACCTTTGAATATACTCTAATAACAAGACTCTAGCTTAACAGCTTTTTAATCTCTGGCCAGGGGGTGACATCCAATACCCATCAGGATGGAGTGAAGGTCATTGCAGGAGCAGCAAAACTGCAAAAGAAAATCAACAAACCGTAATCCAGAACTTCAGAGACTCTATATCAATCACATAGAACTAGGACAGCCTAATCTCTCCCCCCTGAAGCTCAGGGAAATTTGCGGAAGAGGGGGCGGTAAGAGTGTAAGAACACAAGGATGGGAGGAGCAATGATATGCAAGATACTCCACACAAGTTAGGGCCGAAGCAATCATAATTGGACTTTGCATGTCCTGCACAATGTCCAATACACTATTGACCCCACAAAGTCTAGCATTTGCTAAAGCACCAAGATCCTTGGACGCAAGGGATTGACAGCCAAAATAGCGTTCCTATACCTAAGGGGAACAAAGGAAAGGGTTCAGGGAAATGCCACTGGGTCCTTGTACGTCATCGGAGAGGAGGACCCAGAGGAGAGTTTGGCATGCACATTAAAGGATTCTCCCGGGATTGGGGAAGGAGAGGCACTGGCGGTGGGGTGGGGAGGGAGGGGTCAGGGCAGTGTGAGCAGAAGAGTTGGGGGAAGGAGGAGGGAGGGAGGGAACCGGTGTACCTATTAAGTTTGTATGAGCGGAGATAATAAAAAATGTTTAAAAAAACCCAAAAAACCCCGAAAAAACAAACAAACAAACAAAAAAACAAACAAAAAAAGATGTGTTGATCGGCTTTGGTGAAATAAAGTATATAGCATCTAAAACAAAAACAAAAACAAAATGACTCTCCTTGTGTGATTTCTTAGCAATATATGGGAAGATTTAGTATTCTTACTGGGTATTTCTTCAGCCCAGACATCCTTAATAAGACTGGAAAGATCTGATTGTTTCTCTGATCTTTCAGTTTAGGCTATGTGTTTTAAGTTTTCTGGAGCTTGCTAGGTTTCTGCCTATTTGTCTTTTAGTCTAATCTCAGATTGAGAGTTAGTTTAGTTTACAGGTTGTCTACTGCTAGAATGCTTGAGGATTAGAAATTCTACTGTGTGGGAAGTAGCAGGGTCATTTTTTTCTAAACCAAAGTGATTGTTGCTTGGTTCAAATCCTTTTTCACAGGTATTTGTGGAGCCCTTGCTTCATGCATGGTTCAGGAAACTAGAGATAATTTATTGAATAAAATTGGAAGGGATTTTCTTCGCATGGAAATTACACACTGATTTCATTCAGATAGGAGTTAGAGTTACAGACTACATGACTAAACATTTCCATAGACAGGTCACTCTTCATACTGACAAAATCCAATAAGGAAACAAAAGTAGAATAATAAAATTGACATGGCATGTGTGAGAAGGAGTAAGGACAATATGAGATTTGTTTTCTGAGATATCTATGAACTGGTCACATCAGAGTTGCTATGCCTCTGTCCACCAACCGCCTTCTCCATCCCTGTATGCTCCTACTTTCTAATCTGCCAGTCCAGTGATTTCCAGCACCATCCAGTGAAAACATAGGAAGTAAGAAGTATGGGTGAAAATAATTTGGCAGTGGGAATGTTAATGTAGGGGTAGAAATATGGCCATAGTTGTTGACTTAACCAAAACTGTCCCTTCTCTGTCTCCAAAATAATCAAAAAGCAGACTTTTTCTTGGGCACACAGAAAGCAGGAAGCCTTTTTAGAAATTCATAGTAGAAAACATCAGCATGAAAAACTCTTTAGATTGTACTTCATTGTTTTCTGCAGGCAGAGTGAACAAGAACATCTTCACAAACAGATGTTCAGCTCAATGTCTCCAGCTGTGTGTGTTTTCTCAGAAAGGCATGTGGGAAGACTACTAAGGGGAGAGGTGAGAGCCCAATTGACATTGTTGAGTTAAAACATAAAACATTTTGCAAAAATACATATACTTTCTAACTTTTCCTTATTTGAAGATAATTGATCTGAAATGTTAGAATGACACTGATTTCACTACTTTTAAAATAAAATAATACAAAAACATGTAGGATTGGGATTTTGGTAAATATTATTCAAATTTTAGAACAAGATAATTGCTATTTTATAGTCTTCAAAGGACAACTCATGAAATTTTAATAGAGTAATAAAGAAAAATGAAGTACTGAGCAGGACCAAAGTCAAATGTAGTCATAATTGACTATCAAAGAGAAAAAACAGCCTCATATAGATTTGTGAGAACAGAAAGTAAAACTATTTTTTATTTTTACTTCCTCAAACCAATTTGTTGATAAACCAGACTGTCTGAAAAATAAACTTTTCATATAGTTTCCCCTACTGTGTTGTGTATCCTAAGTGGGAAAAAACATTTGCTATTTTAGATGCAGTTTTCATCATCTCACTAGAGGGTGGTGTTGGTTCGAAAACCAGAGGTCGCTGTACATCTATATAGTACATTATTTTTTGGGCTGCATTTCTATTTAAAGAAAAGGTAGAGTCAATATTTCTCAGTTTTCTTTGGGAGACAGTAAATGTCAAATCTCAATACCCCAAAGGTTCAATCCGATTCTAGATGTTACAGCCCCAAGAGAAGTTAGATAAAAAGAGGTTACAGAAGGCCTTAGGAGGTTGACTTTAATTACAGCTTGTGCACTCACCGGTAGACAAGGCTGCCTGGCTCTTCATTTCATCTGCTAAATAAAAGAGCTGCTATAGCTGATTCCTAAGTCCTAGTGCATTTTAATTCTGAGATTCTAACAAAATTTGGGGCATAAAGGGTTGAAAGATTTTGTGTATGTGTGTGTGTGTGTGTGTGTGTGTGTGTGTGTGCGCGCGTGCGTATGTGTGTGTGCGCGCGCGTGCGTGTGTGTGTGTGCGTGCACGTGCTTTTGGCCAGGTTAAGGAATAAACACAATATTGAACATGAACTTGCTAATAATTAAAATACATTTAATGTTAGAAGTGAGGTTTAATAAAGATCTCAATGCCCCTGATTTTTTAAAATAAAATGCGAAGTTGTTCATTCTGTGAGGGAGTGTAGATCCATTGTTTGCGTTTGAGTCTTCTGTCGTTAATTTCATTGACACAACGTTCCATGCAAAGAATTTTTCCTCTTGGTTGCTAGCTTGGTGATGAGAAAAATGTTTATATGGAATAACCTGAGGAGAGGAGACTGAATCTTGTCGAATAGGAACATTTTAGGTCAGAGACGAAACCAGGGTACATCCTCCTTCCTTCCAGCATATCCCTGCCTTGTTACTCACTTCCAAAGGGGTTTACTTGGTCAGTTTCCTCTTCCTCCACCTTTTCCCTAGAACTCCCTTTCTTATAACATTTATTCATATTGCAGAGTGAGTGGAGGATCTGTTTACAGAACCCGAGGCAAAGTATGGAATTTTCGCGTCCCAGTAAACCCTCGTTTGTCTCTGCGTGGACTTGACTTCTGAGAACTGGCACGAGCGCCTGAAATTAACCCCCGACCGCGCCAAGCTTTGCCGCCACTCTAAACGCGGGCGGCGTTGACTCCCCCCCACCTTTTTCCAGATGGCTTTGTTCGCAGACCGTTTGTTCCCCTGCCGTCTTCCCCGCCATCCCGCGTGCTGAGCGGCATGTTCGGGCTACTTTTGCAGCCTAAACTTCCCCAAACGTCCGCAGAGCCCCGTGGGTGCGCACGCCGGCGCGCACACCCTCGCAGGAGTACACGAGCCGGGAGGGCTCCGGCTCCAGAACACATTCCATTCTTCGCGCTCGGGCACACCCCTGCGCAGTGACGATTGGTCGGGCCGAACCCCCCCAGCAAGGCTCGGCTCCTGAGAGGCCCAGACGCCTGCCAATCCCCACGGGCTGTCAAAACAAGTCGGCCTCCCTGTCACAACACAGCCGAGTGGAGGCCGCCGCCACCGCACTTCCTGGGGCGGCCGCGCCGCGCTCCGCGGGCAGGTGGCGGGCGGCGGGTCCGCCGTGGCCGGCTCTCGCCCCGCTCGGGGCGCGCGCGCCCGGGTTCCCGAGGCCGCCTGGCCCGGCGCCCGGTGCCTTTTGTCTGGCGCAGAGCGGGCGCCCGCGTCGCCTTGCAGACACCTCCCGCTCGTCCGCGCCTCCCGCGCCCTCCCGGCGCTCGCATCTTCTCCCCGCCCCCGCCGCGGCTCCGGGCCGCCGGGCTGCTGCTGACCTCCTGGAGCGCAGCCCGAGGACGCCCGCCCGCGACCATGTCTCCTCTCCGGAAAGTTGCGGCCGCCGCTGCAGCCACCGGCCGCTGAAACAAAGTCTGGCGGGGCTGCCTCCCCGAGCCTGAGCGAGCGCCCCCGCCGCCGCCGCGTGCCGTGTCCCGCGTGGAAGCCCCAGCGCGCCTGGCCATGGCCGAGGGCGCGGTCGGCAAGGAGGCTCCGGCGCCGCCCGAGGCTGCGGGGTTCGAAGACGACCCCCGAGTGGGCGCGGATGCTGCCTCCGGGGACACCGCAGCGATGGCCCCGGGGGGCCGCCTGAGGGACCGTCGCAGTGGGGTGGCGCTGCCTCTCGCGCCAGGGGTTCCCGCGGACAGCGAGGCTGGTCTCCTGGAGGCTGCACGCGCGACCCCGCGGCGCAGCAGCATCATCAAGGTAGGCGAAGCCGCAGCGCCCCGACTGTGGGGGTGAAGGGGGCAGGTGGATCGGGAACCCCCAGCAGGATGTGCGGTGTCCGGAGGTTCCGTAGGCTCCCCATTGTTTTCTCTCACCCCTTTTGTTGCCAAACCTTCCTTCCTAGTGAGGAGATTCCCAGACTCAGCTCTTGGCCTTGAGAGGCAGAAGTCACCCCCTCCCCTCCCGCAGCGAGGAAAAGTTCCGCTGTGCCCTCGGTGCCCTGCGCCTGTGCGGGTCGATGGATGCTTTCCCTCCGTTTCTCCGCAAGCTTCACCAGCCCGCTGCTGGCAGGAGGAAGGGAGGACTCGGGGTAAATAGATGCAGACCCACGGGAGGGCGGTGCATTGCTCTCCAGAGAAGGGTTAGACATTTCCAACAGTCAAGGGAAGGCACAGCTTACTCTGCGATAAGAACCCTCTCCAGACACAAATGGTCTCGAAATTCCGAGATGCGTGAACTTTCCAGAGAGACTAGTGTCCCCCGGACCCTGCAGCACTGTCACGAAAGACGAAGAGCTCAGAGTCTTTGCCTTGCAGAAAGTGCACCCAGGGAAGACGTTTGCCGCCCCCGCCCCCGACTCCCAGAGGCTTTGCCTCTTCCCATCGGGCAAGGAATTTGTAAAGCTTTCTTCTCCCCCTCCCCCTTTCTCTTTCTCTCTTTTTTCTATTTGGAACTTATTTCTCTCTTGAGGTTTCATCTTTTGAGTATATGACTTTGGGGTAAATGTTTGTTTGGTACGAACGCCCGCAAGGGTCTCCTAACATAGATCGGTGGGAGTATTCATGTACATATAAAGTTAAAGTCAGTTATGATAGAGCAGTAAATGTGAATACACACATAATATGTATGTATATATGTACACACAACACAACGCTGTTGACTGTGAAAGGTGGATTTGTACTACCTACTGTTCAATACTACTGTTCAGTGTACCGATTTACTGGGTATGGTAATTCTGTCAGATTGCCTGTTTAGGTTTAAACTGTGTAAGTACTGTGTAATTTCCAAGCTACAACTCCAGCGTTTATGACCACTCCACCTAGCTCCAAGCACTGTCTAGGCTTTTATTTTTTTCAGTTTGGATACATGGAAATTTAAAACCAATAGGGAAATTTCTCTTGTTAAAATATATTTTTATCTTGCAAATAACTTGCAGTATTTATTTCTTATTTTGTGACTTTTCCATTATCTGAAAAGAGAAGCACATTCTGGGTGTGGATTTGAGAAAAGGAGACCCAGCTTTTAAAAAATAATGAACTTCATTTATTTTAATTTATATTAACAATGTTTTTGAGTTTTCATCATCCACTACTACCCCCACTCTACTTCCCATCCTATCCCACCTGATCTCCCCTCAGGCTGTTTCCCTCCTTCCTCCATGTCTCTTTACATGTGTGACCCACCGGATCCCATCTATGATGCTTACATTAGTGTCTGGGCACCAGCCAGGGCAAGAGTTTGACTACTTTTTTTTTTTTTAAGATTACAAAGTGAGAAATTAGTTTCCCATGAAACTTGAAAAAAAAACTCACCATGGAAATATGTGAATTTAGATTACAGTATATTAGTTCTACATGTAGACTTGTGTGTATAAAAATAAGCACTGAAAGGTATTTGAAATATATGATGATAAAAATCAGGGGGGTCCATAATATTGTGCAAATACAAGTCATGGGGTATGATATTAGGAATGTACAAATTCTTGTACCTAAGTTTGCTACTTTTGTGTTGCTTGGTGTGGTAGTGTAGTTCAAAACCCCAGACTCAAGAGGCTGATGTAGGAAGATCTCAAATTCAAGTCTGCCTGAAATACATAACTAGACACTATCTCAAAACGATCAAAGGTGATCAGATAAACAAACAAAAAATAAACACTCCACCCCAAGATTGTATGAATGATGCTGGGCTGGTTTATTCTGCTTATTTTCAAATAATGATGCCTTTTTTGCTTTGAAGTTTCTTTTATGACAAAAAGAGAAAGAAAGCAGATTATCAACTTTTCCATGTAATAGTAAACATTTAATAATGGTTTTTAAAGATGATGAAAAATAGGTGAACTATTTTAAATTAGATTTTATTGAAAAATATACATATAATTAAAAAATAAATCTCATGAAGGCACACAAAAGCAGACACTATGAGTTACACCTCACTTTTACTTACATAGTCCACCTTGTAGCTATTAACACTTTCTTATACTTCCTTACACAATATTTCATGTATATATAGGTATATGTATCGGTGTACATATAATAAACCACTGAGGTTCTTGATTCAGTAAAATTTAACTGGGGTTTTACTGGCCTCATAACTTCAAATTGGTTTCAGGCAGTTTTGATGTCTAGAGGATTGCCTGAGATCATCAAATTAATTTTCAATGATGACCTGGTGATTTTGCTGGTCAGTTATTGAAATCTGTTCACAGAGGCCTTTATTCTGTTCTAGTGGAGAAAGAGGCAAGTGAACTCTGTTCCATTCTCTGAGCGTAAAAGTTTTTTTGGTTAACATCTTGAACCTACTATACCATGGCTTGACCACTTTAGTGTAATAACAATGAGAATTCCTAAAAGATGTAAAGACCATACTTGTTAGCCACTATTGGTCACTGACTAAGTTCCTGAACAAATCAAAGGAGAAAAGATTTCATTTTCATTTGGCTCATGGTTTCAGTCTGTTTCACTGCTTATGTGGTTGTGGTGAGATAGTACATCATGGCATAGTTTGGACAGCTGTTCACCTCATGGATGCAGAGAACATGAAGGAGGGACCCAGGATACGTTAAGGGCACAGTCCCAGTAGCTTATGCCCCCCAGTCAGACCCTATACCCTAGTTTCCACTGTCTTTCCCAAATGTTATCAAATTATGAATCCATCAGAGAGTAAATTACTGATTAGGTCACAGTCCTCATGATCCAGTTAGCTCCACCTGTGAACATTACATGGGAATCAAACTTTTTTGGAGTAAACATTTCTTATTGAAAAAGCACAACATCATTTAAGAAATGCATAGGACATGTTTCATATTGAGGAAAAAAATTCTTCATAGTGTTGACAAGAGTACTTTTTATTTGGCACTGAAATGTGCAAGTAAAAAAAGGAAGGCAATTTATATTAAAGCCTATTAAACTACTCCAAATAGCTGTAGTACAATAATCATTGACAATCATGATCATATCATCTTTAAGGTTTAGAAAGGGTGTGAATCATCAATATTAAATTCTTTTTAGCTCAATTCCTGGTATTGTTTTTATTTTAATGCTAATTCTCTGTTAGCTTGAATATGAGGTAGCTCAAAGTGATGCTTTCATTTCTCTTTTCAGAAAATAGACTGTCTCATATATCAATAAAAGGGATGTTTTCAGTAAATTTGCTCTTCCTAATTTGGAAACACATGTATAGCTAAAAACAATTTCCTTCTCAGATGATGAAAACAATGACATTTATCTGTACACATCTTTGGATCCGTTGTTCGACTCTCATTATCTTTCTTTCCTTACACTTTCAGCCCTAGGTTTTAAAAAGCTTAATCCAAGAATGAAACTAGGTTCTCTTTCATCCATCTATTTTCTGTGTGATTATTTTCACAAGCAGCGACATTGATAAATGATGTACATTTTATTAAGTGAATTATAAATACTGCAACAATTCAGTTGAATCCATCTTAATTTCTTCTTTATAATAGTTTAAAATGGCAAGTTCTAGTTCTTAAATAGTATCTATCAGTTATGTACTGTTTTCCATTTGGATATATTTCTAATTAAATCATTTTATCATTTATGTATCTGATATTTGGTATTAGTCTCCTAATTTAAACCATAGCAGACTGCTCCGAAACTCTGAAATGTTCTGGAAATAGGAAACAGTGTAGCTTATGGTAGGAACTGAAGTACAGGTATGTTTTAAAAGAAGCAGTTGATTTTTTTGAGTATTGAGATGTTGATAAGTTCTGCTTTCTTCTATTTTCTTTTGATTGCACTGAGGTATGTATCGTCCAGGCGTGGAATAGTAAAAATTGTCATATCCATCTCATGGGTATGGGTACGTGAGATGAAGATAGGAGTTGGAAAGAAGGAATGGAGACAAAGCATTTGAGTAATGATTAACTTTGGTGTCTGTCTCTTCTCTCTTGTTATGAGACACTACTCAAAGTCAAGCAACTTAAGGAAGAAATGGAGACTTATTCAGCTTATGGTTCCAGAGGGAAGATTCAATCTTTTATGGCAGAAAAGGCATGGCTGGCTGGCAGAAGCTGGAGACTGTCTAAGTCACATCCTTCATGGAGACTGAGAGCTTCTACTGCAAGCTCAGGAACAGACTCACTAACTCCAACAGGGTGGGCTAACCAACCTCAAGACCCTATGACTGCCTTCCTCCAGCAAGGCTCCACCTCCTAAAAGGCCATGACCTTCCTAAACAACTGAAGATTCAAGTACATGGGCCTGTGGGGAGCAACTCACATTTCAAACCATGACAGTTGTCCATGCTTCATTATGGTTATTATCATTACCAGTGTCACCCTATCTGGGTTTGTTTGCTGCAACTTTGAAGATACTCCTTGGGTACCAGTTGACTTACAGCAAAGTTATAACTCATCAGATGGGCAAAGGGACCTGGAATTTGCATTAGCTGTTGTACTAAACTAACTTTACTACAATGCATATTTAATGCAGCAAACTTTCCAAGTAAGGAAGGCACAAGGAGTTTCTAATTCAAGACAGAGTCAGGAGTCAAAGCTGTGTCTGCTTAAGTTAGAGATTGTGCCCTTTTGCTGGTCTGTATCTGCAGACAGGAAGTTCAGAATCCAACACTTCCTAGTGCTAAACACATGAAGAGTCTGAATCTTGGTCCTGGGTTCTTGGGATGAATTATTCCTTTTCTACCTTTTCTCCCCAGTTCAGAACATCTGCAACTCCAGGTCTTCATTGATTATTTCGTTAAGCCTGTGCTACTTGTGAAAAGACAGAGCAATCTGGCAGATATTACATGCAGAGCTCACACTTGTAAATATACAGAAACCATACATCTTCTTGGAGTTGGTGTCATGGTTTGAATGCAAGTTGACCCCCACAAGCTCATGTGGTTGAATCCTTAGCTTGTGTTAATGATTGGAAAGTTGTCACCTTAAGAGTTAGAGCCTTGCTGGAAGAAGAGATGCCATGGGGGGGGGGTGGGCCTTGCGGAGGTTTGATAGCATAGTCCTGCTTCCTCCTGCTCTTACTGTCTATGTTGCAGTGATCTGAACCTGCCTCCTGCTTCTGCTTCCTACCATGCCTCTCTATGTGATTCTTGCCATACTGGAGTATATTTCCTGTGAAACTGTAAGTCAAATAAATACCTGTTCTCCCCTAAGTTGTATATCAGTATTGTCTACAGCAGCAAAAAGAAAACTAACTGCATCAGTTGGTCTTTGAGCTCACATATTATATTTAAGACTGGCCCCTGTCCCTTCTGTGTCCGCAAAGACATGGGGCATGAGAAGAGTTGTGTTCCTTTTTAGATCAACATATAGAACCTGGGACATGGAACATATATTATTCGGTAGGCAGTGAGACAATAGAGGAAGTCCAACTGAAAACATTTTTATAGACAGGTATAAAGGGAAATTAAATGCAATTGAAAAACTACTTAAAAATTTTAGGCACACCATAAGTTATATAGGCTTTTGTAGATGGCCCTAAAATCAATTAGCATTTACAGACTTTTGTTCTTGGGCTAATGTGTGTTAAAAGCTCTAAATAACAAACATATGGGTGCATTTCAAAGAAACACCCTGAGTATTCTGTGAAGCTGGCCAGCCTCTTCTGTAAGGGCTGCTGTGAGCTTGCCATGTCATTTGGGGTTCATTTGAGGTTCTTCTCTAAAGTTGTAAATCAGCTGTGTATGTAGTGTTGAATATATTGGAGGTGGGTCTGGATTACTACTGACCTTTATTCAGAATATTTACTGTCTTTGGAATTGTCACAGGAATATGGTCACATTTCACCTTAGAAATACCTTTTTGATTTGAGTTTTAACAGTACATCTTGAGAAAATTAGGGAAAAGAATCCTAAGTAAAGAGCTTTGTTATTCTTTGATGAAAGGTTTTAGAAGTGCCTGTTAATCAGTGTTACTACTATTAATATTTATATATTTGTTTTTCTTTTCAGAGCCTTTATTAAGGTTTAAAGAGTATAAGCCAATTATATAGTCACTGAAGCACATATTGTGATTACCACTGAATAGTTGTCCCAACCCTTTCCTTTTAAAATGAAAAAAACAGGTAATTAAGTTTTCTACAGTGAAATGTCAATGGAACATTTGTTGCCAAATAAACACCTCAGGCACAGCAGGGCATGGTGAAAAGACTTCGGAAGACAGCTGACTTTATCCTGGTGCTACTGAGCAAACAACCCAGCTGTAGTAGCTGATCAGGGTACTGGCCAGGGAGAAGTCCCATAAAAGAGTTGAAGGATCTTCCTGCTCCTCACCCTCTTCTGTTCAGCTCTGACAGTAGCGAATATTCAAAGTAATTTCACATTTAGGATGGATGTCCAAAGTCACAAACTCACAATTTTGTACATTTAAAATCTTATCTATCTTTTAGATGACTGGAAGAGGTAAGAATAGAATGGCTTTTTGACTTTTCTTGTGCAAAATCACCAGTAAATGAACCACTGGTTATAAGATGAGGGAGAGATAATTTAACTGGATTTTCAATCTAAATCCAAGATTAACAAATTGATAAATTTTATTGCAAAGTCTGTCAGTTTTGTAAAATTTCATATTTTGACATGTGTTTTAGTAATAAAAAGGTTCATTTGCAATTTCATTGATCTTAGTCATCTCTGATGCCAGTGAGTCTCTCTAGATCTCAGTTTTTATTATAAATAATGATTACATTATGCTAATAGTAGCAATTAGAACTAAGCCCAATTTACATAATAATATCATTCTGTCTTGTTTAGATATTGACCATTGTATTGTATTTCAGTTAACACTTATGGTAACAAATCTTAGCATGAAAAAAAATCTAGGAATAATCTCTTAGACTTAAAATTGGATCTGATTTGTAGTGTTATTTATAATATCTTGTGTGTGTTTACCAGAGATGATATCTAGTTTATTTTGAACAGTACCATTTCAACTCACCTCATTTATAACTTGCCTGTTTTTACTTTGAGCAAAGTCAGATTACATATGGGAACAGAAAAGACATATTGTTTACACCATCATTATCACCTTAGAAAGAACAGTTTTGAAAATAAAACAATACAAACAATCCCAAACAAAAGCACCTAAAACTTTACAATTTCAATAAGTTCATTTCAGTTTCTCAGTATTTCTGTGTTTGCATCTTTAAATGCAAAAATGAGGCAAGTTTTTTTCTTTTTTTTTTTTTTTTACAGTGCCAGGAATGGAACCCAGAATCTTGGGCATGCTAAGCAAAGACTCTTCTACATCTCAGCCCAAGGGTGTTGCTATTATAGGAAAGGAGATTGTGTTTGTCTGGAACCATACAACTTCCTATTTAAAAGTTCAAAATACCTTTGAAAGATAACATCTGCTTTGTTCATTCTTTTATACTGACCTTTCTCAAGAACCTTTTAAAATATGCTAATTCTAGATGAAACACTGACTAAGCCCAGAAAACATGTACAAGTCAGGAAGCTTGTTTTATTTGTCTGGTACAAGATTCTGGTTAGAAGTGGTGAAGTTGTAATGCTACCGAGAGTTTGGGGAATTAGAGGTATTCAAATTCAAAGCACCTTTCTCATGTGAAACCTGGGAGATAAATACACAGAAATACAGAAAGAAGATAAAAGGACACTTTCTAGCTGGGACCAACATTAACATTGTAGAAATCTGGAAAGCTGAACCAACTTTGTTGAAAGCAGTTTTCCCTAAAGCCTAGGGAACTTCACACTATTGCAGGTCAAATAGCCTGGGTGTTTAGTGCCTCTGCTGTGACAGACAGCAGGAGACAAAGGATGTTGCTTAGGTGTACAGTGATTTGGTCAGCAGGGAGCCTTCCTCAGCCCACAGTGGGCCAGGGTCAGATTCAGGACAAGATGTGGGAAATAGTCATGCCTCTTGTTGCCCCATCCAAAGATGCCAGTTGGATAAAGGCGCTTGAGTAGCATTGGGATCAAAGTTCATAATGCATCTCTGACATCATGGTGATTAAAGTGCAAGGCTCCGTGGAGAACTGGAAGTCTCACAGACAGCATTTAGATGTCTGTCTCATAAACAGAGCAAGCTCGGGTCAGGGTTTATCTGAGGAACAGAGAAAGTCAATCCAGCAGAGTCTGCAGCATCTCTATGGATTCTAACCTCTGGGGAGGCTTTGGGTTCTCTCTCTCCTCCACCCCATCCAGGAAAGGAAGTGCAGAGGGAAGAGAAAGAAAGAAAGGTGGGGGAAGTAAGACCCATCTCTGCATAGCCACTAGACCCACCATTCTAACTTGACTTGGAGTCTGTGAGGTAGAAACGAGGACTTCGGACTAAGCATGGGATTGAAGTTCTAAAATGAATGGGACTAAGTCTTAAGGATTTGAAAGAATTTTTGCGATAATTGACTAAAACATTATGTATTCTGACTGAGCTATTAGCAATAACTGGAATATGCAGAAGACAAAAGGGTTCTGAGATGGGCAGTTAGGGGAAAAGCAACACATGTGTATACCTGAACAACCTGAGGCTTCTCAATCATTCACTTACATTATATTATATAATGCTATATAATGTAATATATAATATATATTATAATGTAATAATATATATTATTGATACAAAATTGGAAAACTGGTTAGAAACTTAGAGATCACTTAAATTCTACCCCTCTCTTTATTAACCATAACTGCTTAACTTCTCTCTCATTCTTTCAGAGAACCATTAGTATAGTTCATTTATGACAATAAAACAACTGAATTATAAATATACATGATTCTACAGATGGGTAGTAGAAGCATTCCCAGGTCTCATACCATCTCAGTTCTCACAACAGTGTGAGGAAACATAGTTGTCATTATCATTTCTGCCATACAGACAAGTAGGTCAGGGTTCTGAGTGGTAATGAAATTCGTTTCAGGTTTTATGGCTATGAAGTAGAGTAGTGAGGAATTAGGGAGAAACTGAGTTTTACTTTCTTTTTTAAAATTCTGTCTTACAAAATCTTCATCCCTGATGTCCCAAACTTTCGAAAAGCAAAGATTTTAGAATCTGGTTGGAATGAAACGTGTGTGTATGTGTGTGTGTGTGTGTATGTGTGTGTGTATAGCAGTTCACCTGCATGGTTACTGATAAATCAAACGGCTTAAGGGAACAAGGCGTTTATTTTCTTACAATAGTCGGTTATACTTCATAGTCCAGCTTGATGGGGAGCATGCACCAACATCACGGCCGAGGGAATTGGCCATACCATCACCACATAATGACTGAAAGAGGGACGATCCTTACTTGCCAGACCAACATGTCTGGTTAAGTGTACAAAAGGATGCTGACTCTGTCAACCAGCTATCTGTATTTTATTCCAGGGCCTAGTCCCACCCACCTGAGTCTTCCCCATCAGCCAGATAATCTCCTGTAAGTTAACCCAATATTAATTCTCCACAAATGTGCCCAGAACTCAAACTCTCAACTTTCTCGAGTTGACACCTGTGCTAACTATGTCAGTGTGTGTGTGATGAATTAAATAGTTCACACTTGTAATAGTATACCAACTACCAAACTAGATACCTATGTCACTGAGTTGAAAGCAACAGTAGGACTGAGGGCTTGTTTTGGCATACATAGTTGGGCATTCAGGTTTCTCACTCTTGAAAATACATTTATAAAATTTCAAGTACTAGTTTCTTATTGCTGCTGTAACAAAGTGCTAGAAACTCAGTGGCTTCCAACAATGCACCCTAATTTTCTCACACTTCTATCATAGTGTTTCTACATATATTGTCAATATAATGGGTCTTTTCAGCTTCTGTAGCAATATGAGATATTGAAGCAAGAATAAAGCTGTTTCCTCAGTGCTACCTACATAAAAGTGTGATTTCCATGTAAACTAACATCATGGAGAAATTTCCATTGGATGGTGTTTTCCGTTGAATGAGGACTTTAGAAGCCAAGAGAAAAATAGCTCTTTTCACTGACAGTGGAGAGTGTCAATTGAAATGTAATGTAATATAGTAGAAAAATGAAAATGTAGTGTGCTTGGTGGCATTAAGTAAGAAAAAAAGTTGGAATCATGATTTAAAAATCCCTAGACATGGGCTGGAGAGATGGCCCCGGGGTTAAGACACTGCCTCACATGCAAAAAGTCCTGAGTTCGGATCCCAGGTCCCACTTCTGGCTCTGGTGGGTGGAGTTTGGGAAATCCCAGAGTGAAGCAAGAAGGAGGTAGAAGCAATCCAGGATGACTCCCGAAGTCACTCTTGGTCCTCCACAGGGACACACACACAGACACACACACACACAGACACACACACAGTAAATAAATAAAAAATCCCTGGACATAGTATTAGACATCTATTTATGTCAAATGAAAGCTCTGCATAGGATATCTTTTTTCTGCCCTGTACTTTTTGAAGAAGGACCTGGACAAAGCCAAACTATGATTTCAGTAAAGATCTTAAATTACAGTTTGACTTTGTCATAAACCGTTCTACACCTTGTTAATTATTTAAATTTTGGCATTTAGATTTCACAGTTGAAAATGGCTCACACATTTTATAGAACAGCTAATGGTTAGGGTAGATTACTTGTCTAATTCCTGTAGGAGTCTTGGTGCTATCACCCATATGGTGCTGTCCTCATTGTTTTCTTCATATGCTCTTTTTCTTCCATCATTTGGGTGTTTTCCTCAGCTGTTGAGCTTCTAATTTTCAGGAAATATACCATTGGGATTGTAACCCAGTTCTGTTTACTTTGGATGGTTGATTTGATCTACATCTGAATTAAAAATTTTCAACAGAAAATGCTTGTATTTTTTTAGAAGTCAAAATTGTCCTTTTTGATTAAACATACTTTTTAGTTATTCTTTGTCATTTTCTTATAGTCATTATACATGGCTATAGTACATCTTGGTCATATTCACACCTTCCCCCAGTACCACTAACTCCTGAAACATAGTTGCTTCCCACCTCTATGTCCAATTAGTGTTGGCCACATGCGCATGGGTTTGGGTTTGGGACCACCCAGTGGAGCATGGGAGACCTATCAGTAGCTACAGCCCTGAATTAAAAATGACTCTCCTCCCTACAGCCATTAACTATCCATACCTTCTCAGCTGTGGCTGAGGCCTTGTGAGCCCCTCCCCCATTGGTGATAGAATGTTTGACTTGATCTTGGGCAGGTCTTGTGTAGATAACCACAGTTTCTGTAATTCATGAGTGCAATTGTAATGTATGTTCAGAAGATAGTGTTTCACAGCATTGCTCCCTATCATTTGGCTCTTACTTTTCTTTTTCACCCCCTCTTTGGCAAGGTTTGTGTTTTAAATGTGTATTGTCTTCCACAGTTCATGTGTTTGAAAAATTCTTGATCTTTGGCTGGTGGCAGTGTTTGGGAAAATAATAGGATTTTAAAGAGGTGGATCTTTGCTGGAGCATGTGTATCACAATGGGTGGACCTCGAGGTTTGGCAGCCTGGCCCTGCTTGCTTGCTTGCTTTCTCTTGCTCTGCTTCCTGATGGCTGCAACTAGCTGGTCCTCTGCTGCCAGTTTCCATGCTTTCTCCTATGTGATTCCTGACATAATGGACTCAGTCCTCTCTGGAAGTGTGATAGTTAATTCTGGGTGTCAACTTGACACACCTGGTATAAAGATCAGCTGAGACCACACCTGGAAAGATCAGATGAGACCACCTGAAGAGATTATATCAGCCCTAGATTCCATCGGATCCTCCATAGATCTCATAGGAACCTCCCAATAATGGATCATATAAAAGGAACCACAGAATATAGGAAAGAGAGACGCTCCAGGAATGCTCCAGCCATGTGATGGCCTGCTTTGACTTAACCTGCCTCCTGTCAGTTTCAACCAGCCAGCCATGCTGTCTCCCCCGTGTATCTTCCCTTTGGAACCCTAAGGTGAATAAATCTTCCTTTCTCCCATAAGTTGTTTGAATTTGGGTACTTTCTCACAGCAATAGTAAAGAGTAACTCTTACAGGAAGTATAAGCCAAATAAACATCTCTCTCTCCCTGAAGTTGTTTGGATATTTTCTCACAGCAGCAAGAAGAGTATCTGCCACAGGGAGTCAAACATTAGTGTTTTGTAGTTCAGATTATTTGAGCTTTACAAGGAAAATGCCCATAACATGGCTTGTCACATTATTTTAAAATAATGTAACATACACATGTACTGAAAATATATATAAAATGTATGAATTGAAGAGGCATCCCAAGCAATACAGAAGGTATTGAGTAACTACCATGTGCCATGCACTGTTTGAATGAAATCTGTGGTGACTCCTTTAGGAGAACTATTGGAAGTCATTTTACATTAACCACTGTAGGGCAGGGACGCCCCTAGATGTCACAGGAATTCCTCTAAATGAATGAAATTGACTTCCCATCTTCAAAGACCTCACTTTGTCACAAGAGAGCCAGTTTAATTTTCAGGATGTTTGTTTCCTGGAGAGCTTCTTACAATGATTCCCAAGCAGATTCTTCTTTGGCTTATTTCGCAGGCAGCTTATTTCTACCTTTAGGAGGCAGGAGTAAGTTTAAGTTCTCACATGACAGCTCTTGATATATTTGAATGGAGTTATGTGGGTGTGTCCTCCTACACTCTCACCACAATATCCTTTGATATGTATTGAGTGCTTACATGTTCCAGACACTTATTCTAAGCAGTCTGGGTGTATTGACTTACACATTTCTCACTAGTATTATGAAGCAGGGACTCTTCTTTATTTTATAGTCTAGGAAATTGATCCATAGATAGGTTAAGGAACTTTTTCAGATTCAAACAGTAAGTTAGTGGCATGTTCTGCATTGGTGTTTCATGGTCCTAGACCACAGCATGGTTGCTATGCTAGAGATACTGTGTATTTTATATCAGGAGAATTCATCTTCTGGGAAAAATTCATGTGCCATTGACAACTATTCAACAGAGCTATATATGAATTTAAGACAGTGCTAAATTTGAGAGGAGTTGATGGCTTGACCATCAAATAGGTTGATGTGGCAGTTGCATTCAATTTAATATGTTATGTCAATTAAAATTAAAAAGGAAAGCAATTTTTCTCAACCATAAGAAACAATAAAATATATATATGTGGATTTAGGAGAATATCTTGTAGTTCCTAAAATTAGATTCTAGATCTAAGAAGTAATATAGAACTGTCATTAAAGATTAAAATTGGATTACCAAAGTGTAATCCTGATTCTTATTCAGTTGTGTGAATCTCGAATGTGTACAATTTATTAAGGTTTGTGTCATAATTGCAGCTAAACTTAACAGCTGTTGACATTGTAGTTAAGTCCTTGATATGATAAAATCAGTTAGTATACTTCACCAATATATATTATTGACTATTATGTGAAAATAGAAGAGATAAAACCCAAGGTCGCTTTTGAAGGAAGATTGTCAGAAATATGAAGGATCAAAAAGTAAAAGTATTTCACAGGATTCTAATGGGGAGCTTTAGATAAAGTGACTCCTTAGGAACATGGAGTTTAAGTTTTGGCTGTTAGGTATAGACTGATTGGGTCGTGGTGGTCACTTTTCTGATGTGGGGGGGGTGTTGAGTTGTTTTCTTATGGTTTCTGAAGTTGTAAGGATTAGTCACTTTATTATTTCTATGCTTTCTTGCAAAATTACAAAGAATCAATTTATTTTAAAAATCAAATTTTCTATTCCTTCGAAAAATTTCTGTCTGCCAGTTAGTTCCTTCTTGACAAATAGCTGTACAATTTATTAAGGTTTGGCCAAATTTCTTCAACAGTATCTTCAATATTCTTAAATTCTAGAGTAAAAGAATGAATTTTAGGGGCTGGAGAGGTGGCTCAGGGGTTAAGCCTCTGCCTTGCAGGCAGAAGGTCCTGAGTTCGGATCCGAGACCCCACGTATAGACGCTGGCAGAAGTGGGGGCGGCCTGCGTTTCTGGTCCTGGTAGGGCGAAGCCTGTGAATCCCAGGGCAGAGTAAACAAGGAGGAGGTGGAGGCGTCCGTGGTGGTTCCCGAATTCATCCGTGGTTCTACACACACATACGCGCATACACGCACAATTGAATAAATAATAAATAAATAAATTAAAAAAGTATGAATTTTATATTAATTTATAGTTCCATTAGTTTGAAAGTGATTTTTAAGTATTTATACATGTGACACAGTGCTGTGCTCAGTTCATATCAATATGTCTAAAATTATCTTAATGAGCTGTATATAGCTCATTATTTATGATGTTATTTTTCTTGCTTCAAGTTGATTGAAATTTTAGAACAGCACTTCATATCTACTTGAATAAATATCCATCTTAATTTAACTGAACCGATTGTACCTTAGAATTCAACTGCATCTTTGAATTTTACTTTTCACTAAACAAACATTTTACTTTTCACTCTTTAGCTAATGACTTCATATTCCTTTTCTTTCCCTCCCAAATTATGCTCATATCAGTAAAGTTTTTGCCTGTATGCAAAGTATGAATGAAAACTTTAGTATTATAAGATGATGTCTGATACACTTTTTTGGTTTTTTCTTCCTTTTTCTATCAGTGGAGAGTGAACCCAGCATCTGTGTATGCTAGGTGAATCATCTTCTGCAGAACTTTATTTGTTTGTGATTTTTTTTCTGGATTAGTTTAGACAGTCTGTAAAAGTCATAATGCTTTCAAATTGTTTGTTTTTGTAGTCTTTTCAAAGTTAGAGTACAATGCTCTGTAAAGATGGGGGGATCCTTAAATAATGAGCAAAACTCAAAATAAATCCTTACAATTAAGGAAAGAAGCATAAACTGGCAGCTCACTTCATTATGAGTAATATTATGGCAAGGGAAATTCTGTCTCTTTTCTTACAACCTTTTCAGTCACAGCTGCCTGGATTTGGAGCTGCTCTGTCACTTGTTATCTCTGGGTTCTTATGACCCAGTGGGTAGGAGAGACTCTGAAAAGATAAGACATCTTCTGCCTTTTTTTTTTATACTCAGTAGATTTAAATACAGCTTCCTTTACAAAAGTTTCCAGAAAGAATTGGAATTATGGCTGAAGTTCCTGTGTAAACCACTCATGGCTTTGGTCCACAAGGTTGCAGTAAGAACTAGGGACAATCAATGTTTCATAGCCTAATGTCACTGGACCTCCATAATAGACTTAGGGGTTAGTGTTCCTGGAAGTTTTCCTGAGCCCTTTCCCAGAACATGTGAGCAATCTTCTCATAGTCTATCACCTGTAATCTTGATTTGGACAAGATAATTATAATGATCCAGTAAACACCGGAGAATTACTATGGTCTTTTTTTTCTTTGTTAGTCTCATCTCATCAACTCTAAGAAGAAAGACCACACTTTAGATCATGCATACACTTTCTAAATGTTAGTTACAAACTAGATCAACCTAACCCCTCCAAAATTGAACCAGGTAAATAATTCTCTTGTGTGTATCTTCTTAAAGTGATCCTCAGCCAGAGTTACTTCAGTGAACATGGCTAGATTCACATTGCTCTGTAGGAACTTATTCTTTGGGAGATGGCTTGATAGGTGAAAGGAACACAGACTTGAAATTTGATCTGAGGTCCTGTAATCTTGTTTCCTACTCACAATCGGTGTTTTAAATTTATCTTTTAAATATATTTTTACTAATTTTTTAGTGTCTCTAACATGAATATAGTGAATTTATAATATTTTCATACCTTAATCCCCAATCTCATGCCCCAATAATACTGCTCTTCTGCAATGTTTCCTGAGTCTTCAGGTGGGTATAGATGTGCTATTCAGAGCAGAGTAGTACACAGTTTGAACTTTACTTTCTTCATTGGTAAAGAGGGATTTTTTGTTTTGTTTTGTTTTTGACTTAAGACAGGATCTTGCTGTGTATTCCAGGCTGGTTTCAAAACTCAGGTTCTTGAGTGGTGGGTCCTAAGATGGGAATATACATGCTTGTCCTGCAATTTTGCAATAAGCCTTGGAGGTAAAGAAGATATTCATAGGTCTAGGAGTAGAGTTCAATTGTTAGTGTGCTTGCGTAGCATACCCAAAACCATTGATTTGATTGTCATCAGTAAACTGAGTGTGTTAATTCCATCACTTGACATGTAAAGGCAAGACGATCAGGAATTAAAGGTTGTGTTTGGCCACATAGCAACTTTGAGGCTACCCTGGGCTAAATGATACTCTGTTTTAAGACAAAATCAGAATTCTTTTTTCTTTTCTTTCTTTCTTTCTTTCTTTCTTTCTTTCTTTCTTTCTTTCTTTCTTTCTTTCTTTCTTTCTTTCTTTCTTTCTTTCTTTCTTCTCTCTTTCTCTTTCTTTCTCTCTCCATCCCTCTCTCCCTCCCTCCCTCCCTCCTCCCTCCCTCCCTCCCTCCCTTTCTTCTCCTCCCTCCTTCCCTCCCTCCCTCTCTCCCTCCCTCCCTTCCTCTCTCCCTCCCTCTGTCTCTCCTTTCCTTCCTTCATTCCTCCTTTCTCTCTTTCTCTTTCTTTCTCTCTCCATCCCTCCCGCCCTCCCTCCTCTTTCTCTCCCTCCCTCCCTCCCTCCCTCCCTCCCTCCCTCCCTCCCTTCCTCTCTCCCTCCCTCTGTCTCTCCTTTCCTTCCTTCATTCCTCCTTTCATCTACTTGATAAAAGAGAAAACTTAATAACCCATTAACCTAGTAGTTCTTTTAATAAAATTAGTGTCCATTGGTTAGTAATGGAAAGTCTATAATTATGCAAATAATTTACAGAGAGGTTTATGTCTTTTCCTGACAGTTTAGCCAATAATTCCTCCTTGATGTCTTCTCACTCAGTTTTATCATAGTGTAGTAGTGTAATAAGCTGTTTCATTGGCTACCTCTCTCTCCTTGTGTATATATTTGAAAATACACATGTCACTCTGTTTTTGGAGATAGGGTCTTGCTGTATGGCCCCAACTGACCTCCACCTTGAGATTCTCCTGTCTCTGCCTTCTGGGATTATAGTCCCATGTCACTATGTACAGCAACCACTATCTCTTAATGTAGGACTTATATTCAGTCAAATTAACCTTTAATTTTCTTTAGACACCTGACTTCTGTGTGGTAGCTTGGGTTAAAGTATGTGGCATCTGGCATTTGGATTCTTGTCTTCTACTTTCAAGTCATCCTGTGAGTGAAATGAAAACGTTAACTTTTCAAGTAATTGTATGTAAAGGAATCTCTTAGTTATGTAATATCACAACTCATTCAAATATTGAAAACTGAGTTATATATAATATTACACATGTCAGATTGAGGAAGAATGTAGGTTGTATCTCCTGTTACTCAATGTTTTATATTAAATCTTCAATTATATGCTCATTATTTGTGCTGTGGAGCCAAAACCATTGAAATTTGACTCCACTAACAGTCTTTTTGGCAATGCTAATAATTTTTCATACTATAATGCATTTGGCCAAGTTACTTTTAACAACTGATTCACTTCACTCATTCATCTATTCATTGATGCTTCTCATATTCGTGCCAAGACTGTTTTGCAGCACAGGGATTTGAAGGTGAAACTGATGTACCATATGCACAGTGTATTTAAATTGCATAATCACAGATAGAAGTGGATGCTGTCACTGAGGTATACATCAGAGCTCCAAGTAGGCTTTTGGAAATGTTATTGGGTTAATGCATATACTTATGCATTATGTCTGGATAGCTGCTTCCAAACCTTGTATTTTCTTTTTTGCTATCTCATCAATAGTACCAGCATCCCTTTGGTTATCACTCTAGAAACCTGGGTATCATCTTTTGCTTTTCTCACTCCGATCACATTCAATCTATTGCTGTGTTCTCTCTCCATTAATAACTTTTATTGCTCCTATAGTTCAGGTTACTTCTGCACTTTGCTTTTTATTTACCACCTTATCCTTCCAAATGGTCATTTTGTTTTCAGCCACCTTCTTTTTTCTTATTACACTCTCAGAATAGTAGCTAGTGTTTCTAAAAGGCAAATCGGTATAAGTGCATCATTTTCCTACTTATGCCTTTTTGATAATATTTTACTGTCATGGGAAGAAGCCATATATTCCTCCGCATGGTCCGTAAGGCCCATCCCCATATGGACCTTCCTTATTTTTCTAGTTTCAACTTTTATCTTTTCCTCTCTATCTCTCAATTCCTGTCTATGCAATAACAACATAAGGATAAAGCCTTGTATCCTGCTGACAGCTGATCCAATATGAATCAGTTATTGTTTTCCCAATAAGCCTTCTTAGAAAGTACAGATATGTGTAAAATGTTTTTTGGAACAAAAAATAAGGGAGTTTTGAAGGAGAGAAGCTCAGAGGATACACTGTAATTGAGGTGCATGCAGCTAACTGGATGGCTTAGTTAAACTTCTAAAATTTTGGTGAGTTGCTTTTAAAAAATAATTTACTGTAATACACAAGAAAGGACTCTGGTGAGATTTAAAATGTTCTGTTTCCTGAGATTATGATCTAGTTCAGAAAAGTCACCAGATATTCACTCTGAGATTTACATTGTTTTCCAGATTTCCCCCAATGGCTATGGTGCTGTTGTTAGATGTTTAGCTGGCTGGAGAATTTCCTTAAATTGTGACTTTTAGTCAATGGAATATGGTGACTCACAGGGAATGTAACATTTTTTTTTGTTCTAGCTCTCTGATCTTTATCTTCATTTCAGCATAACTCTGTTTCTTGTTCTTGTAGATTAACAAATGTGTTCTTTCTAAAGGAGGACATAAAATTTAATTTTGCTAACTCTTTGTATCTGGTGTGACAACTATTAAGAATGAAATTAAGTCATTTAGTTCATGTTTTGGAGAGCAATAGGGAAAAGTTTGTTATGTTTTTCAATTGGATTGTTATAATTGTGACTGAAAGATCCATTAATTTGGGAGTAAGCAGATCTTTTGAAAACTTTATATTTGCTTATATGATGCTTATATGAATAGTGCTTTATTTACTGAAACTACTACAAAGTTTTCATTGGTTCATTTGATAACCATATTGCCTTGGAAGGGTCTAAATCTTCATGAATGATTCCTGTATTGTTGAAAAGTTTGGACAATCAAAATTACCTTTGAGTTCAAGCATAAATTCTCCTCAGTAAAGTAAGCACAAAATATTTTGTTAATGCCTTTGTGCTTTTTAATTGGATCCTAATTTTTAAACTTCTAGCCATTTCAATATATATGTTTGTCTAAGTAAAATTATTATTTAGTACAGGCTTTTAAATAAGGCTTAAAAATTAATAGTGCTTGGATGACTGTAATTTAAACATCAGATATGAGTCAAACCATTCAGTGATACTAATTTAAAAGGTTAGAATAAATCTTTTTAAAATTTATAGAGTTGCAGTGACCAGCAAACTTAGTAAAAAGTTACCATTCAGTGATGTGAAAAGAAAGTTGATTGCTGATTTCTTAAAATATCTATCTATCTATCTATCTATCTATCTATCTATCTATCTATCTATCTATCTGCTGTCTGTCTGTCCGTCCGTCCATCTGTCCATCCGTCCGTCTGTCCATCTATGTCCATCTATTTAGAGAGAATGTTGAGGTCAGAGGACAACTTCTCAACTTTCAGAAATCAGTTCTCTCCTTCCATCATGTGAGTTCCAGGGATTAAACTGAGGTTGCCAGGTTTGTGAACAGGTGCCTTTACCCACTGAGCCATTTCATTAGCCCTAAGTACATAATTTCATAATGAAGTATGTAATCACTACCATTTGGACAAAGAAAATGCTAAACACTTTTCATGTCCCTTTAAGATGCACATCAAGAACATATGGAAACAGATTCTCTTTAACTGCCCTGAAACAATTCGATAAATAGTTACTACTTTCTTCCAGAAATTAGGAATCCTATTAAATACATTACAGTCCTTTGCACGGGCTGCCAACTGATTGTGTAATTACATGCCATATAGCACAAAACATGATTTATGAAGCTATTGTTATGGTATACTTACTAAACAGAAGAATGAAGAATAGCAGGTGTAGTATTAGCAGAAGTGCTGTGGGAGGGTTGCCAGATGAAATATGGACTGCACGGTTAAATTTGCATTTCAGATGAACAACTCAGCATTTCAGTATGAATATGTTCTCTGCAAATATTACTCATTGTTTGTCTAAAATTTAAATTTCATCAAGTGTCCTATATTTTTGTTGACTCTGGCAACCTAGCTGTATGTTATGGAGTAGAGCGTAGTAACAGTAAAAGAAGAGGTTTTTCTAATGAATTAAAACTTTTCCTCCAGAATCAAATAATGTCTTGGTCACCCTGTTGACTATTCATTATTGGAGCTGAGATTTGAACTTGGTAAGTAATTCTCAAGAGCCATGCTTTGAGTTGGAGGCATTATAATACCTGACTTGAAGTTATGCTCAGAGGCATAATACTGGCTTGAAAAGAGACATAGAGACATTCTGTAGAGAACCTGTACATCCGTGTTTGTGTCTCCACAACATTAACAACAGTGAATTATGGAATAGCACAGCACAGCAACAGATGAGTGAAAAAAGAAAATACAGTATATTTATGTAAAGAAGAATCATGTAATGTTCAGGGAAGTGGATGAAATTGGAGATCGGCTAGCATGAGTTAAGTGAAATAAACCAGACACACAAAGAGACAATTAATACATCTTTTTCTCATATGCTGAATCTAGATTAAAAATATATGTGATAAATAAAAAGGGGACTATGCGGGAAGAAGGGAGCCAGCAAGAGGGAGGAGGAGGAGGACAAGAGAGGGTACTGGGTATGTGTGTGATCATGACCCAAGTAGATGATATGCATGTATGAAGATATCATGGTGAAACTCATCATTTTGTACAACTAGTACATATTGATAAAAATAACAGCCATGCTCTGTTATTGTTTCTCACATACTAGTGTTTGTGCTTGAAAAGTAAATCAGTCTGGTATTCCATAGTATCCTTTGCTATACTGAGGTTAAACATTATTTCCCATAATTCTCTAACTTATCTATTCAAATTATTCTGTGGATACATTATTATATTTTGCATTAATAAATGTATTTACTCAATGAATTGAGGTCTTTCTTTTCTACAGTCTTTATCTTTTGATTTTGCTTATCTCCTTCCTTCAAGTCTTTCCTCCTGTACTCTCCTTGTACTCCTTCTGATCCCCTTTCTCTTCCCAAAGTCGTACTTTTCTGCTGTCATGTCACAAGCATTCCATTATCCTTCCCTTCCTTTCTTCCTCTGTCATATCTGCTTTCTACTTACATCACACACACACACACAGATTCCACAAATGTAAGAAAATAGGTGGTTTTTGTCTTGGAGTATAGCTTATTTTGCTTAATGCAATGAAATTCTTTCTTCTCCTTCCTTCCCTCCCACCTTTCTCTCCCTCCCTCCCTCCCTCCCTCCCTCCCTCCCTCCCTTCCCTCCCTCCCTCCCTTCTTTCCCTCCCTCCCTCCCTCTCTCCTTTCTCTCCCTCCCTCCCTCCCTTCTTCTCTCCTTCTCTCCCTTTCTTCCTTCCTTTTTTCTCTCTCTTTCAGCCCATAGTGGTCTCAAACTTGCTCTATAGTCAAGAGTGCCTTTGAATTCCTGATCCTCCCAACTTTACCTCTGGAGTGCTGAGATACTGTTATGTGCCAACGCACCCAGTAAATTTGATATTTTTGATTTGGAAATTTTTGAAGAGCATGTCAATTTTCGTTGATCTTTTTTTTGAAGATGTTTGTTAACTTATCCAAAAATTGCTTAATGCAGAATTGTGATTTTGAATGATGCCTGTTAATTTATCCAAAAGTTGTTTACTGCAGAATTGTTTGTGACATGCTCTTACTTCTCTTGTTTAGATGGAATCACTGCACTTGTGCCATGCCAAAGGGTAGGAACCATGCTTTGGAGCCACTCTTTGGAGGCACTCTCCTTGTCTCTTTGGTTTGGGCAGCTTTGATTCAACCTGCTGTGGTTATCAGTAATCCAGGGTTCTGCAAGCTATAGATGTATTTTTTTCCCATAAGTGACAGTGGTTTTCTTTTATGATTTAGCACTCACTAAAAATTAGGCAGGTATTGAACATAAAATATCACAATGATTCATGATCTACATTCATTCTTTTATAAATGTAAATACATAAAATCTAATCACAACAAACCTCCTTGAAACTGGAACTTCTAAAATATAAATAAAGTTTCACACACACTATTAGTTCAAAATATGCTCTTGAGACTCTATATCAACCACCTAGAACTAGTCTAATCTCTCCCCATCCTGAAGCTCAGGGAAGTTTGCGGAAGGGGGGGCGGTAAGAGTGTAAGAGCACAAGGATGGGAGGAGCAATGAGATGCAAGATACTCCACACAAGTTAGGGCTGAAGCAATCATAATTGGACTTTGCATGCCCTGCGCAATGTCCAACACACTATTGACCCCACAAAGTCTAGCATTTGCTAAAAGGACCAAGATCTTTGGAGGCAAGGGATTGACAGCCAAAATAGTGTTCCTATGCTTAAGGGGAACAAAGGAAAGGGTTCAGGGAAATGCCGCTGGGTCCTTGTATGTCATCGGAGAGGAGGACCCAGAGGAGAGTTTGGCATGCACATTAAAGGATTCTCCGGAGATTGGGGGAGGGGAGGCACTGGGGGGGTGGAGAGGGAAGGGTGAGGGGAGGGTGAGCAGAGGGTTCGGGGGAAGGAGGAGGGAGGGAGGGGAACTAGTGTACCTATTAAGTTTGTATAAGCGGAGATAATAAAAAATGTTAAAAATATGCTCTTGAAATGACTTTTATTTTTAAAAATGTATTCCCATTTTTTCTGTTCTAGTGGGACATTTCTTCAAAGGGACAGCCAATAATACAAATTTAGGTTGTTCCAGAAGAAACATTTTGTTAACTAATAAAAAACTAGACTAATAGAAAATATTTGGAAAGACTATAAAGACTTATTTATTAATTGATTCATTTAACTAAATATAATATTACTGTAGAAATAAACATGTTCAAGGTTATTGTTTTCTCTCTCTCTCTTTCTCTCTCTCTCTCTATTGGTGTCACTGTGTAGCATCCCATGACGGTGGAAATAATGATCCTCCTTTTTAAATTTTTTTCATTTATTATTTATTCAATTGTGTGTGTGTGTGTGTGTGCATGCGCGTGTGTATGTATGTGTGTGTGTGTAGAACACGCACGAATTCGGGAACCACCATGGACGCCTCCATCTCCTCCTTGTTTACTCTGCCCCAGGATTCACAGGCTCCGCCCTACCAGGACAGAAACGCAGGCCACCCCCGCTTCTGCCCGGTGTCTATACGTGGGGTCTAGGATCCGAACTCAGGACCTTCCGCCTGCAAGGCAGAGGCTTAATCCCTGAGCTACCTCTCCAGCCCCATGATCCTCCTTTTTGAGTCTCCTAAATACTGACATAACAGATATGTGCCACTATTCCCAACATAGGTTTTATTCTTTTTGTTTTGTTTTGGTTATTCAGATGGGGTCTCTTGGACTGTCCTCAAACTCACTAGGTGAACCTCCTGTATAGTTCAATACTAGCTCACTGTAAATTCCTAGATTTGAGTCATAATATTTTGGAATGATAAAATGACTACAATGGGGACATCACAAGTATTGCATTTTGTAAATTGAAGCTTTCAACAAAGTTTTGTTATATCTATGGAAAGATGCATACATATATTTGGTTTTTGCTATTTTCAGTGGAAATCTAAAAAGTGATTTAACTCATTAATTTTGCCTTTAGTCTATACTTCTTCCTATAATTCTCTAACTTCCCCAATCAAATGATTATGTTTATGTTCTTTTATCCAATATAATGTATATCACCTCTATTTTAGAGTAAACAGGATTTTTTTTTTAAAGATTTAGCTTAAGTTTGCCAAGTTGACTCTGGAAAGTACTTTATCTGTATTCCAGGAACCAAAGGTTATGTAAAAGAGTCCAGTGAACCAAGTTGTTCGACTTAGCTTTGTCTTATGTTATCTTATGTTGCCAGTTTCACCAGTTTTTATATATCTATTGAAATTTATTTATCGAACATGTTCTTATTGGAAACTATTATTTTTTTTCTGTGAAAAATTAAAAAACAGCCTGCATTCCTACCAGCAATGTAGGAGAGTTCCCCTCTCTCCACATTCTCTCCAACATTTGTTGTTGTTTGTATTGTGGATTTTTGCCATCCTGACCAGGGTGAGATGATATCTCAGGGAAGTTTTGATTTGCATTTTCCTGATGGCTAAGGAAGTGGAGCATTTTTTAAGATATTTGTTAGACATTTTAATTTCATCCCTGGTAAAGTTTCTTTGAAGTTCCAGGGCCCATTTTTTAATTGGGCCATTGGTTTCCTTGGTGTTTAGTTTTCTAAGTTCTTTGTGCACTCTGGACAGCAGAGTTCTATCAGATGTGTGGTTAGTGAAGATTTTCTCCCATTCTGTGGGTTGCCTTTGAGCTCGTGTTACAATCTCTTTATCTGAACAGAAGCTCTTTAATTTCACAAGGTCCCAACTGTTGAGAGTTGGTAGCAGTGACTGTGCCATTGGATGTCTGTTTAGGAAATGTTGGCCTAGCCCAATCAGCTCGAGGGAGTTCCCTATCCTTTCAACTATGGTTTTTATAGTCTCTGGCCTGATATCAAGGTCCTTGATCCATTTGGAATTAAGTCTTGTACATGGTGACAAGTACGGGTCCAGCTTTAATCTTCTGGATGTGGAGATCCAGTTTTGCCAGGACCATTTGTTGAAGATGCTGTTCTTTTTCCATTGGATTCTTTGGGCCCCTTTGTCAAAGACCAAATGGCTGTAATTTTGTGAGCTTATATCTGGGTCTTCAATCCTTATCCATTGATCTGTGTGTCTATTTTGGAGCCAGTTCCAGGCCACTCTGGCGAGCCGTCTGGAGATTCTTAAAGAAATTAAAGATTGAAATGCCATATGACCCTGCTATTCCACTTTTGGGAATAACCCCCCATGCAGCAGAGGTTTACCTCGATAGCACAAGTGCGACCATGTTCATAGCAGCACTGTTTACAATAGCAAAGTCATGGAATCAACCCAAATGTCCAACAGTTGACGAGTGGATAAGGAAACTGTGGTACATCTATACAATGGAGTACTACTCAGCCATCAAAAATGATGAATTACTGGAATTTGCCGGGAAATGGATGTCATTAGAAACAATTATATTAAGTGAAGTATCCCAAACCCAGAAAATTAAGCGCCATATGTACTCCCTAATAGGTGGCTCCTAGTACCAAACCCACTCAGCCCACCTTGAGACACTCAAAGATAAATCTATGTAATACCTACAGTAATTGCAAGGATTATGTACAGGAGGGATGGGGTTGGAGGGCCACACCAGAAACAAGAAGAGAAGTGACCATGTTACAGCAGAGAAAATAGGCCTCCATCAAGGACTGCAAGGAAGTAATGTGACACCTGGTTAAGTTCACAGACGTTCGTTCCTGATCATTTACAACTGAGGGGGTATGATCTCACCAGAAAGGGAGGGCAAATAGTCTGGCAGATAAAAAGTAACCATTTTGCAAATGGGTGATTGACCCCTTCCTCACTGAGGTTTCCTACTTTTATTACATCTACCCTTGAATGTGCTCTTTTAATAAGACTCCAGTTTAACAGCTTTTTGTCTCTGACCAGGGGGTGACATACAGTGCCCAGCAGGATGGAGTAAAGGGCATTGCAGGAGCAGCAAAACTGCAAAAGAAAATCAACAAACCACAATCCAGAACTTCAGAGACTCTATATCAACCACCTAGAACTAGGCTAGCCTAATCTCTCCCCATCCTGAAGCTCAGGGACATTTGAGGAAGAGGGGGCGGTACGATTGTAAGAGCAAAAGGATGGGAGAAGCAATGATTTGCAAGATACTCCACACAAGTTAGGGCGGAAGCAATCATAATTGGACTTTGCATGCCCTGCGCAATGTCCAACACACTATTGACCTCACAAAGTCTAGCATCTGCTAAAGGCACCAAGATCCTTGGAGGCAAGGGATTGGCAGCCACAGTAGTGTTCCTATGCTTAAGGGGAACACGGGAAAGGGTTCAGGGAAATGCCACTGGGTCCTTGTACGTCATTCGAGAGGAGGACCCAGAGAAGAGTCAGGCATGCACAATAAAGGACTCTCTGGGAAGTGGGGCCGGAGGCACTGGGGAATGGGGAGGTAGGGGTGAGGGAAGGGGGAGGGGGAGGGGGAGCAGGGGTTGAGGGGGGAGGAGGAGGCAGGGAGGGAACTGGTGTACCTATTAAGTTTGTATGAGCTGAAATAATAATAAAAATGTATAAAAAATTGAAAAACAATCTGAATTTATAGCATACCTATGCTTTGATGTTTCAGGTTACAGGGGAGGTTGGGTGCATCTGAGATGTGTTACTTTAATTTAAGTGGAACTCTGAGTTTCAGGCCAGAGAATGGAATGTTAATTGAATTTAAAAGGTATTATACACATTAATGAAAAAGGAGACTGATAATACAATATATAAATCTTGTTTCCTAAATGAGTATATTTTAACAGATTGACAAAATTATTAATTTTGATCATAGGTTTCATTTGCTAATTGTTTCTGTTGTTTCCATCTGCTTGGCTTCTTCAAAGTAGAAAGGCCTCAGGAATATATTAGGATTGTGCCTCAAGCTCAGTCTGTTTGACCATAAATTTTTAGCATTTGGCTTTAAGCAGATGGATACCCTTGATCCACCTTGGCAACATCCATGGTGGGCATTGAAACATGAAGCATGGTGAGCCAGCATGGTGAGCCAGGGTAGGGAGGGAGTGGTGGGAAGATCATCTGGGAATCTGGGGACAAACAATTTATTCAACTAAATAGGCAACTGGTTTATATTAGCATCCAAAGTCATAATATAACACTATTAGCTAGAATAAAGCTTCTGGAAAAATTTCATGATGAATTCCAAAAGCTATACCAGTCTTTAGTCATCACAGGAATCCTTTGGTCTGAGGTGAAAGTTGAGAAAGACATACAAAGAGCTTCAACATCATGCAGCTTAGCATTGCCAAAGAAAAATAATAGCAGTGTTTGTTTTTTTTTCTTTGGGTTTTTGGGACACGATCTTATGTAGCCCAGGTTGACTGACCTTGAACTTCTAGTCCTTTTGTTCCCACCTCTCAGGTGCTGGGATTAATGATGATGGCTACAATGCCTGACTTTCCATTTGCATTTTTCAAAGATTCCTGCAATACACAGTACATTTCAAAGAAGAAACCATTTATCTTACATTGAATCCAGCTAGTTTATAATTTTTATGTTCTTCAGTTTTATGAGATGTATAATATTTCTTTCCTTAGTAGTTGAAACTGTTAGAATGGGTTAAGGATGAAAACCTGAAGTGTTTTCCCCAAGATGCCCATGCCTAGGAACTGTGAGTTTGAGGTCTTTCCTACTAGGGGCACTTGCCAGCCAGCCTATCGTTCTTTGTCCAGCTTGACAGGAGAGCTCACACCAACACCAGGACTGAGGGAATTGGCCACATTATCTCTACATAATGGCTGAGAGAGGGACGAACCTTACTTTCCAGACCAGCACGTCTGGCCAAGTATACACAAGGATGCCAACTTTCTCAAACAGCTCTTCGTATAGTCCCACCAAACATGGTCTGGGCCTTCCCCATCAGCTAGACAATCTCCTGCAGACTTGCTCTAGGCTTAACTCAACTACTAATTCTCTACAAATGTGTCCAGAACTCAAACCCTCAACTGTCAAGTTGACACCTGTGCCTAATTATGATAAGTAGGAAGTCCCATGTATTTTACTTTTGAAGAGCTTTTAGCTTCTCTAAAAACAAGCACTTAATCAACTAATGAGTTAGAACAGAGCTAGTGGTTTTCATTGTTAACATTTATGTTTTATTCTGTAGTGACAGAAAAACGTAGACAGTGGTTATTTCCGCAATTTCAGTGTTGGCGAAAGATAAAGCTGGGATTTTCAGGAAACGAATGACTTCCTGAGTTGAAAAGCTTCAGCTCACAAAGAACGTGCAGCAGGCTTTCAGTTTCATTTACTTAAAAAAAAAAAAAGCCATGAATTGAAGTCTTTAAAAGCTTCCTTTGACTCCGTGTACTTGTGGGCCATTAGGATATGAGTTTGGGAACATCGTTCTCAGGAACAACGCTGAAATCTGGCTTTAAACTGCCAGTGTCTGATTACTTCTCAGCATTCTTCCTGTTTTACAGATGAGGGAGGAACTACTTAGCCAGGCATAGGCTCCTCAGGGGACACAGTCAGAGTTGGGAGAGACAGTGGTTCAGGTGTAATTGGTCCACCAATCGTTTTCTCCCTGAGTCATTTTAAAGGGGCTACTTGGAAAATTCTCTTGGGAACTAACTTTATTTGGGAAATCTTACAACTAGTAAGATTGTAAAGATGACCAATCCACTTTCTTAGTTCATATACATTTAAGTGGAAGACTATTAGTGGAAAATGTATCACTTAAATATATCAGCTCTGTTCAGTTTTTGAAAACCCTAACAAGTTTACCAGCTTCTATAAAAACATTATTATTTCTTTTCCTACCATGTTCTTGAATACTTAGAAAATTTTTTCATAAACACATTCATTATTTCTTATCTCCATGTCAACTGTGTACAAAGTAGTATTGTAAAAAATTTCAAAAACTTCCTTTAGAAACAGACTGATGGTTCATGTGTAATCGTTCCAACACATATCTTAATTTGCAGTGCAAGAAAATAATGCTTGATGGAGCAAGACGTGTTATAAAGAATCAACTTTTATCTTTTCATTTCTCTGGGGAGTCCTTAAAGCCAGCGAGACCGTTCAAAAAAAATTACTCATACATTTTGTGAAACCTTGCATCAGTAGGCACTAAAACTTGTGTCTTTATTTCCTTTGTGGCTTTTAACTCTCGGAGAGTAAAACTAGAAATACCTATTAGAGAGGAATTCTAGGAAAATAAATGTAAATAGAAATTCAGGCTGAACTTATTTTTCCTTCCCAAAAGAATAGTTGAAACCTGGCAGTAGAAGACTGTTCTCTTGCATGCAGAGCATTATGGTGGGAAATGCAAGGTCATCTCTAAATACAAAGGAGTCTAGAATTCTAAGGAAAGAATGTATCTTAAGAAGGGCGTAAATGAAATAGCTGGCTAAAAGGAAAAGGAAATTTCCTTATTTCACCCTGAAACTTGGCAGTATTTCTGAAACAGAGCTTGGAACTTCAAAACAAATTAAATAGAAACCTGTTTCATTTCTCTGGAAGCTCTTTTTGCACCTAGATTACTTTCCCGGCATCCAGTCTGGAAGGGATTTCATCTTCCTAGAGTTTGTTGATAACCTAGTTTTTTTTTTTTTTTGAAGCAATAAACTTTTTTGTTTTTTTAGAATAACTAAGTTAAATAGGAAACTTGAGTAGAAAGTACAGAAAGTACCTTATTGGCAATCCCCCCTCGGTTTCTCCAACACGCATCACAATTGATGAGTCAACACCAATACATCACTAGTTGAGATCACAGTTTACAATGGGACTAACTTTTTGTCGTCCATTCTGGGTATCTTGACTAATGTGTAATGTCATGTGTCCACCATCATAAGCACTATGCAGAACAGTTTCTCTTCCCTAAAATTTTCTTCCTTTTCACTTGTCATCTTTCTTTCCTCCAAACCCTAGGCCACTAATGGTCTTTTTGCTTTTATATATCATTGTTTTTTTTTTTTTCAGATTAACATAGTCATAACTGTTCAGTGTAGTCCTTTTATACTAGTTTCTTTTTAACTCTTATTTTTATTCTTTTAAAATTTCATACACGAGGCTCAGGGGTTAAGCCTCTGTCTTGAAAGTAGAAGGACCTGAGTTTGGATTCTGGATCCCATGTAAAAAATGCCAGACAGGAATGCAAGTAAGTAATGTGACACCTGGTTAAGTTCACAGACGTTCGTTCCTGATCATGTACAACTGAGGGGTTATGATCTCACCAGAAGGGGAGGGCATATAGTCTGGCAGATGAAAAGAGATCCTTTTGCAAATAGGTGACTGATCCCTCCCTCACCGAGGTTTCCTGCTTTTATTACATCTACCCTTGAATGTGCTATTATAACAAGACTCCAGTTTAACAGTTTTTTGTCTCTAACCAGGGGGTGACATACAGTGCCCATCAGGATGGAGTGAAGGGCATTGCAGGAGCAGCAAAACTGCAAAAGAAAATCAACAAACCACAATCCAGAACTTTAGAGACTCTATATCATCCACATAGAACTAAGCCAGCCTAATCTCCCCCCTTCCTGAAGCTCAGGGACATTTGCAGAAGAGGGGGCGGTAAGATTGTAAGAGCAAAAGGATGGGGGGAGCAATGATTTGAAGAGTCTCCACACTAGACAGGGCTGAAGCAATCATAATAGGACTTTGCATGCCCTGCGCCATGTCCGTCACACTATTGACCTCACAAAGTCTAACATCGGCTAAAGGCACCAAGATCCTTGGAGGCAAGGGATTGATGGCCACAGTAGTGTTCCTATGCTTAAGGGGAACACGAGAAAGGGTTCAGGGAAATGCCACTGGGTCCTTTTACGTCATCGGAAAGGAGGACCAAGAGGAGAGTTAGGCATACACAATAAAGGACTCTGGGAATTGGGGGGGAGGCACTGGGAGATGGGGAGGGAGGGAGGGGGAACAGGGGGTTCGGGGGGGGGAGAAGGGGGGGAGGGAACTGGTCTACCTATTACGTTTGTATGAGTGGAAATAATAATAAAAAATGTTAAAAAATGCCAGACAGAAATGACAGAGACCTATATTTCTGGTTCTGGAAGGCAAAGTCTGGGAAACTCCAGAGCAAAGCAAAGAGGAAGTACTGTAATCCAGGGTGATTCCCAAAATCATTCTTGAGCCTCTATAGGCACACATAGTACTTGTAACACACAAAGAGGCATGCAAAAGTGAAAAAATAGTTTCATACACGAATACAATGATACTAGTTTTTTTTTACTTACCACGATGCATTTATGATTCTTCCTTGTGTTTTGTGATAGTCATTTCTTTTTGCCATTGAGTAATAGTTCATTATATAGATTTGTATTAGAGTTTGTTTATCCAGTCATTCTATTAAAAGATATTTTGGTTGACCTCATATTTTGGCAATTATGAGCAAAACCATTACAAGTATTTTTTGGCAGTTTTTTTGTGTGTGGACATAGTATTCTACTTATTCATGTAAATACTAAGGAGCATAGTTGCTTGATTAAATGATAAAGTTATATTTATTTTTATAAGAGATTTTAAACTTTTTCCTCTAAAAATTTGTTGGTTTAAGAGGGGAAAAAGAGTGGAAAGGAGGTTGACTTCAAAAGCCAGAAAGCTTGAAGCCAATTAGAAATAAGGGAGTATTGCTAACTGTGTTAGCACAGTGTTTTTGGAGGCTTATAGGCTTCTTTCTTCTCCAGGGTATATGCTTGAGCATAATTCATTAAAATAGTGAGGGGTGGGGAGAAATAAGTAGAACCTCAGTAAATCCAGGAGATAATGTTTGACCTTAGAAGAGGTGATTCTGCCATTTGGAACCTTTTGTAGGTATAGCATACCTAACTCCCTGTCATCTCCTTCATTATCTCTGTCTGTGTACCATAACCTTACCCTCCCTGTTCCTTTGCGGGCTCCCTCAGTAGTCATTTTTCTTCTCCAAGCACACTTCCCCAAGCCTCCTCCGGTGCCCTCTCTGACCTCTGATTTACCTTGGAGGTAAACAGGCAGCTGGCTCTCCAGCCTCCTCTCATGGATTGTTCTTTTTCATGATTCTCTCACATTCTTCAGTTTCATGGTGCTACTCCAGCTTGTTCTCAGAATTGTCATCAGATCTTGCATTAATACTAATGAACCTTTCAGCCCTGGCTTCACACTTTTTTTTTTTTTGAAGATGATTTTTATTTTTTTTTAAGAACTTTTTTTTTTATTTCCACTCATACAAACTTAACAGATACAGCGGTCCCCCCTCCCTCCAACCCCTATCCCCCTGTTCCCCCTTCTCTCCCCCTTCCCTCCCCATTCCCCAGTGCTTCCTCCTCCCATCCCTGGAGCATCCTTTAATGTGCATGCCAAACTCTCCTCTGGGTCCTCCTCTCCGATGAGGTGCAAGGACCCAGTGGCATTACTCAGAACCCTTTCCTGTGTTCCCATTAAGCATAGGAACACTACTGTGGCTGTCAATCCCTTGCCTCCCAGGATCTTAGTGCCTTTAGCAAATGCTAGACTTTGTGAGGTCAATAGTGTGTTGGACATTGCGCAGGGCATGTAAAGTCCAAATATGATTGCTTTGGCCCTAACTTGTGGCTTCACACTTTTTAAGTTTTGTTAACTCATCTTTGTTCCCTCATTACCTCTAAAGGCTGCCTCTCTGTGGGTTTTAAGATTCTCTAGCAAGCTTTGAACAACTTGTCAGTCATTTTATTTTACCTCCTGTCACCATTAATGAATCTGCACCTCATTTCTTCTTTGTCTCTGATTTCTCAGTCTTTCCCAGACTATTAGATTTTTTTTCTGACCTCCATAATTCCTGTCCCAGATCCATAATGAACTCGATGAGAATGGCAGTCTATCACCAGGGTCTGAAGTTGTCCCGTTCATACTTCATTCTTATCCAGCTTCTCGCACAGCCCTCCTGTCACGCTTTTGCTGGTCCCTTACTGGCCATAGCTTCCCTTCCTCTTTCACCCCATAGGTATCGATCACTCTCTTTTTTTCTTCCCCTCCCTCTTTAAGATCTCTTCTTTTCTCTCTCATGGGTCCCTTTCTAGTTTTGTGACCCCCATTCACCCTTTTCACATATACAATAACATATAGGTTCTGAAGATCAGAGGAAACATTCAGTGTTTGACTCTCTGGTTTGGCTTATTCTATATGTATTCAAACAATCTATTGATATTGTTGTTGCTACTCTTCAATTGGAGTTTGAAAATCTAGATATAAAAATCTAGGATTAAAATATTTTTGTGTAAACTGGGCCTGGTGGTACTAGCCTGAATCCCAACAGCTCAGGAAGCCGACCCAGGAGGACTGCAAGTTCAACATCTGCCTTGGCTACAGAACAAGTTCAAGGGCAGCCTGGGCAATGTATGTGAGACCATGTCTCAAAATTAAAAATTAAAAAGCGCTTGCTTAGCATGCACAAGTAACTTGATTCAATCCTTAGTGAATATACATACATCTCTCCTGACACCCATCTCTCTCCCTCTTTCTCTCTGTCTTTCACACACACACACACACACACACACATATACACACACTTTTTACAAGCATATTGAGTACTCATCCCTGCTTCCCTCCATACCCCCTCCCATACATCCCTCTTTCCCCTTCCTTCTTCAATCTTCAATAAAGTTATATTGATTTTTATGGACCCTAGGTCTGTCTACTCTTTTTCTTAAATTTTTCTACTTTTATGAGCATATTGAATACTTGCCCCTGCTTCCCTCCATCATTTCTCCCTCCCATCCCTCTATTAATCCCCACCCTCCTGCCTGTCTACTTCTATGGATCACAGGGTTGGCCCTGACCCATCTACTCCTATGGGGGTTCAGGCCTTTGTGGCACACCAGGTTGCCTTTCCTCAGGCCACCCTACTGATAGGAGCATTTCCCTTCACTCATCCAGCTTCAGTTCCCAAGGTTTTCACTGTATATTCTTATCTCTCTTGAGTTCCTCAATAGTCTATGGGGGCATGTTGGTATGTCAGTCATTATGCAGGTCTGATAAGGATAAGTCTCACTGTAGTGAGTTCATAGATGCAACAGTCCTGCCTTGAGTGGAATGTCTTAACCACAGGTGAACGAATCTTCCCATCTTTGGATTCTCACATTCTTATTGCCCCCTCTTCTGTGAGGTTCCCAAAGCTTTAGGATGGGGAGATTGGTACACACACAGTTTGTGTGCTATTTAGTACATTCATCATTTCCATTATTTAAATCTACTTCATGGAAATTATATCTAAGGATTTCTGAAAAAAGCTGTCAAATTTTAGGATTATATGCAGACTTTCTGAAAGTAGCAATTCTAATACAGAAATCCCTTTGAAAGGCTTTTAAAGTAATATTGTCTGGGAAATAGTGGTTTATTATAAGTGTAAACCTTCTGTGTAATGTTTTTATAGCTTCATACATGGTATTTCTCAAATTGCTAGTAACTCTTGTGTTCAACAACCCACTCTAGTTCTCCCAGGAACTAAGAACTAATAACTCTCAGGTCCTTATCACTTCTTATTACCACTACCCTGAAGCCCGCACCTTTGGATATTGACCTGAGAGAATACTCAAGGTGCACCCAAACCATAACAAACATATCCTTCTGCCGAAGGCAGAGAATAGGCAAGCACTTCAGTGTTACATGGTGGTATGTTGTGTATATGTGCTATAAGATTAACAAAAGATGTAGGGAAAAAAATCACACGAAAGTTCTAAATTCTCCTGTCTGAGGAGCACTATACTATTTACTCAGGACAATGAGAAATCCAAGTCTGCATGTTTAACAGGTACTAAAATAATGTTTTACATAATGTACTTAGTGTATGCTATTGGGAAAAAGTATAGGTCTATTTTTTTAGGTAGAATAGGAAGATAGATAGGAACTGCGAGCTGGAGGTTGAAAATGTGAGGCATGAGTCAGTGGACAAAAAAATGTTTAGTCATTAGAAAATGGAAACCATACACAGGGAGGAAGAAAATCAGGGAAAAGATGGGCCATTGGTAAGCAGAAGAAGAGACTGAGGAGTGGTCAGTCTTTGTTTGGAAATTTGAGTCAGTATTGCAGTCAGTAAAATGCCAAAACAATGCTTCTCATTGCAAATCTCCTTTAAATAAGCATATTGTTAGTCTCATCCTTAAATTTTGACCTCTATATCTCCATATGTAGTTGATTGCGTTTTTTGTACATTTCCAGCCAAGTTGATTTTGTCGAGCCTAATTCTTTATGGTTTATGGGAGAAAAGGGCTTTCTCCCCAAGTGTGAGTTGGATCAGAATTGAATGGAGGTAATAATCCCACACACCCTGTTGGATATTCTGATGCACCTGTGCATGCACATCCTTTCTTACACCCAAGCCCCGTTGGCCATCAAGACTAAGAGACAGTCAGCAGAACTTCTGAGGAAAACAAGATTCTCTTCCCAGTGTGTCTTAGGCACAGGTGTCAATTTGATTCTTGAGGATTTGAGCTCTGGGCACATTTGTGGAGAATTAGTGGTTGGGTTAGGCCCAGAGCAAACCTACAGGAGATTGTCTAGCTGATGGGAGGGCCCAGCTTAATGGTGGGTGGGACTAAGCCCAGAACACAGATGAATAAAATACTGAGAGCTGGTTGAGAGAGTTGGCATCCTTCTGTATACTTGGCCAGACATGCTGGTCTGGAAAGTAAGGCTCGTCCCTCTCTCAGCTGTTATGTAGAGATGGTGCGGCCAGTTCCCTTGGCCTTGGTGTTGGTGTGAGCTCTTTTGTCAAGCTGGACTGAGAACTGTAACCAGATAATCATAAGGGACAATAAACCCCTTGTTCCCTTAATCTGTTTGATGGTCATTTATCAGCAGCCATGCAGGTGAACTGCAACAGTTCAGGTCTTCTGTCTGGGAAAGACAGACAGGACATTAAAAGGACAGGGCTTGCTCAGTGTAGTTTGCTATCAGAAGAAAAGAGGGATGAATAGAACGTGAGGGAAAAATCTGTGGAGAGATTGGGAAGCACTGCAAAGTTCAAGCTCCTCACAGCTATTAACAAGTTACATGGATGCTTTTTCGTTTTCAGATTTTTGACTTTGGATAGAAAGTGGACTGTTTTGTTTTAGTCATTTGAAGGATTGTCTGTCTACCTGGCATTTGGTAGTGGAATGTGTCAAGAATAGAAAATAAAAGTAAGAGAAAAACGTTGCAACTGGAAAATTACAATTGCAAATATAATTGTAAAAATGATTCATGTAGAGCCCATTACAGTGATGAAGACAAATGATGCTTAAGTGACTTCACAGTATAGGGCATGACAACCCAGGGAGAACTCTTGGTACTGGGACAGAAGCAAACATTCTCATTTGAATATTCAGGCAACAGAAGGCAAATTACCAGGAGTGTATTTTTTAAAATTTATTTTAAAAAATTTTAAATTCCTAATTATACACATACCTTGCCTCCCTTGCTCCTTCTTTTCCCTCCCTTTCTTATCCCTTCACACCCTCCTTCCCCTCCCTTTGTGGGTCCAGTCTACTCCCTTCTGTTCGCCTGTTCTTTGGCTCTATGGATCCTGGAGTTCCCTTTGTATTATCTGCTCTCATGGGGGTTCAGGACATTGTGCAGACCAAGAGGCCAGGCCTTTCCTGAGCAGCCCGATGATATGGGTACTCCCTTACCTCTGCGCAGACCCCTTGTCCTTAAGGATCCTTAAGGACCTTGAAACTGAGATCCACGCCAGTCCGTGGGGGCATGTTGACATGACCAATCTGCAGGTCTGATGAGGTCAAGTCCTGATGCCATGAGTTCCTGGCCGAGGCTGCCCTATCTTGAGTGGAGTGACCTGTCCAGCAGTGGATCTCTCCATCTCTAGGCTCTTACAGTATGTTTTATATGTTTGAAGATCACATATGATGTTACTTGATCATTGATATTAAAGTGGTTATTCTAGTGGAACTTAATAACATCTCTGGTAATATTTGTGTCAAGAGCAGCTAAAATCTACTTATTTAACAATGTAATAAAAGATTATTTAGCATTAAGGTCCTGCCATCCTCCATAGTTGGATGGAGCTGGAGAACATTATGCTAAGTTCAATAAGCCAGACACAGAGAATAAAACATGATGTGAGGTCACTTATATGTGAAATAAAAAAAACACAAAGAGAAAGAGCTCAAGTGAATGAAAGAAGCAGAAGTTACCACATAGCTGAGGAAGGGGAGGGGAGAGGAAATGGGGCGATGTAGGACAAAGGTTGCGAAACAGAGAGGTTGGAAGAGCAGTCTAGAGGATTAAAGTTCAGCATGAGCATTGTATTTAACAGATTGGATCAGGGAGCATGTAAGTTGAAATATAATATTATGAGGCATTTTAAAAAGAAATTCATTTAAATTTTGAAGCACATTTATCTAGGTGTGCTTTATGTTGAGTATTGGGGCTGTACATATGAACACCTTAGAGTCTCAGAAACTCTAGGAAGCTGATAATTGAATCCAGCAAGCAGCAAAAACAAAAACAAAACAAAAAAAACATGATAGCAAAGATTAAGGAATAATAAATAGTTCACTTTATGCATAGCCTGTAATGAAAGAGTACTCAGCAACTTAAAAAGATTTTTTTCTGGATTAATGAGATATAGGCAAGAAAAGGTATAAATATTTAGAATAAGAGGTAAAAAAGAAAAGGAATTGCACAGATATAGGGACTTGATAGTAAATACTGGAAACAGGGTCATCTAGATGGTGGAGCCTGAGATTTTTTTTGAATGTGTATGAATTCATACATGTACATGTATGTGCACACACACACTTGTGGAAGACCAGGAGTAAGATTGGGCATCATACTGGATTGCTGTACCTCCTTATTGCTTTCTGGAGTTTCCTGGGCTCTGCCTTCCAGGGCTGGGAATTGCAGGCTAACATTTCTGTCTGGCATTTTTGCATTTTTACATTAGATTTGAACTCAGGTCCTTTTGCTTGCAAGGCAAAGACTTAATCCCTGAGCCGTCTCCCCAGCCTGAACCCAAACTGTTTTATCAGCTTAGCATACTGACAGTGAATGTAGGATCTGTTCTTTAGAGAAATCATAGAGATGTGTGACTCCGTTTCCACATTTTATAATTATAAAATAGTGGGACTGGGCCATTGAGCAAGTGTGTGTTCCTTGCTTTGCATGAATGGTATGTTCTTTGGATTCTCAAAATAGAATTCCAGTTTATTTTCCCAGTAGTCTCAGTGAGAAAAGCTATATTTCTTAAATGCAGGCAGCAAATCTAGTTGTAGGGAATAATTACCATAGGAACCTGGGACGGTCTGCAGGCGCCAGGAAAATGTGTTTCCATTCCTGAGCCCAGGGGATAATCACATTGTCAAGTCTGTGCAACCTTCCAGTCAGTTTATTTCCTAATACATGTCATAAAAGCAATAAGTGACCTGCACAAATTAAACAGTAGAGATCCCCACCACCCCAGAGGCAAATATTAAAAGTTTCTTGTGGGTTTTCCATATAATAGATATTTCATTTTCGTGGGGAGAATGGTTTCTCTTTTACTCTGACAGGCAGAAAGGTAGCAGGAGTTTCCTTGCAATGCAGTCTGCAAATGTTACTTAACTTCTGTTTTTTTCCCAGACTTATTCTGAAACATGAGTTTCTGTCTCTCTCTCTCTCTCTCTCTCTCTCTCTCTCTCTCTCTCTCTCTTCTCTCTCTCTCTCTCTCTCTCTGTTGCTTCTGTGTACAAGTGTGTGTGTGTAAGACAAAAGTCAATCTTGGGCATTGTTCCTCAGGAGACGACCATCTTGTTTTTTGAGACACTGTCTTTCACTGGGACCTGGGACTTGCTGACAAGGCTGATTGGCTAGTGACCCTCAGGGATCACCTGTCTCTGCCTCCCTGCCTCGAGGATGACAAGCGCGTATCACCACACCTAGTTTCCATTAAGGTTCTGGTGATTGAACTCAGGTCCTCATGCTTGGGCAGACAGCACTTTACCCACTGAGCTATTTTCCCAGGCCACAGAACAGAATTCTGAGGAACAGAATTAAGCAGTTTGGCCTATGAAATGTCTTGATTTTGGGATGGACATGTTCTCACGGATGCTTCATGGATTTCTAAAAACTGAAACATATAGGTATGTAATATTCTGCCATAATTATGCATTTATGCTACATTCTGCATAATGTGAGGGAGTACATGCAAACATTTCAGGCCACTACAGCACCTCTCCAGCTGCTCTCCCCCAATTTCCCTCACCCTACCATTGTATTTGTGCTGAAACTTCTTGCAAAGTTGGCAGTATTTCTTAGAATAAGCTTTCACATACAGCTTCAAAATCCTTCGTGGTTCGGGTTGTATTTTGACAGTTGCTAGGTAGCTTGAGTGAGAAAGTCCAGCTGTGCAATTTAAAATATTTTATTTTTCCATTCTAGCCTCTGAAGAGAGCTAAATCCAATAAAACTCTAATCAAATTTCTAAAGTGTTCGAGTAGACCAAACTATTTGAAACCCACACTGTAGAACAGAGTGGGTGAATTTTGACTAAAGCATAGATGTACTGAAAGTACACCAATGAAATGAAGTTGAATGAATCAAGGTGGGCTTGTTGGGAACAAATTAAATTGTTTCATTGAAAGGTGAAATACTGGGTGGAGGGATTTTCAGAACTCCTGGAGCTGGTGAGTGACCTGTTCTTAACTGCTAAGCTCCTACTGATTTTAGTGAGGGAGAGGAGAGAGAGAGAGAGAGAGAGAGAGAGAGAGAGAGAGAGAGAGAGAGAATATGATTTTGGGGGGTGAAGGGGTGAGGGGAGAAGAGTAAAATAAAGTGTAGAAATCCAAGTTATCTGGTAGAAAAGGCACACTTCAGGATATGGGTTCTAGTAGGAGAAGAAATAAAGCTCGTTTATTCATAGGGCACCTACTGTGAGAGTTTTTTTTAAAACTTGATTTATAAGAGAACTTCTTCTTGGACAGAAGGGCTGAAGCATGTTTGCTGTAAATGTGGGCAGTCATTTTTTAAGGACCCATAGTGCATTGCTGTGTGGGAGCATGATGAATAAATGAAGCTTGAGTCAGGACTTAAACTAAAACCTTGAGGAAAGATCCAAGGCAGAAGCTGCAGAAGGGCGCTCTGAGAAGACAAACTACAACAGACAACTTTGGAAGTAGAGAAGGTCAAGACTGTCTCCCCCCACCCCAATCTCAACCCCTGCCAACTATCCCCCTCCCAGAACAAGCAAAAGTCAGATCAACCAATTGTGTTGCTTCCTGAAGATTAGTTTGGCTTCATCCAAGTTCTGGAGTCTGAAACCAGCCCTTTTCCAGGACAAACAGAGCCACAAGGGAGGAGGATTGAGAAGGAGAGAGAAGAAAGTAGAGAGGAGTTTCTAGGGAAACTTAACTTGCCTTAACTGCAAACCATCTGTGGCTTGCCAATTCCTGTGCATCTCATGCGTGCACTTGAATGCACTTCTCAAGGCAGGATGTGTACCTTAGGTCCTGACTGCCTGAGAACGCTGGAGAGTTGGTGCTAAGGGAATTAAAAGGAACCTGGGACTGTTCCCAAGGCCACAGTGCCTGGAGCATTGCCTGGCCCCTGCCTCCTCTAATCCCTGGGTGATGCTGGTAAGAGAAGCAATGCTGTACATCAGGTTGCACTGACATCTTCATGTCACCACGTAGTTTCAAAGCCACAGAACAATCATAGTAGGAAGCACACTTTTTTAATAGCTCCCTATCTTCCTCTTGACTTTAATATTAAAGAGAGAGAAAGAGGGGAGAGAGCGGACTCATGGGGCACACGTGAAAGTCAGAGAACAGCTTTCATGTGGGCTCTGGGGGCCTAACTCAGGTGGCAGATTTTGTGTGTAGGTGTCTTTAGCTGTTGAGTCATTTAAACAGTCCTGCTTTAACTTTTAAAAAATACTTTTCTACTTTTATAAGCATATTGAGTATTCTTCCAATTTCCCTCCCTTCCCCCTGTTTTGACTTTTATTTATTTATTTTTCTCCCAAATTTAATTTTTTTCCTAACCATACAAGCTCAATAGGTACATCGTCCTCTCCCTCCCTCCTTCCCTCCCCAGTCATCACCTCCCTTCCCCCATTCTTTCTCCCCTCCCTTTCCCTCTCCTGCTGCCTCCCCCTCCTTCCCTTCCATTCCTTGGAGCATCCTTTTGTGTGAACGCCAAACCTCCCTCTGAGGGACATTTTCCATTCTATATGTTCAGTGAACATGAATAATGGAAATGTAAAAAAATACCAAAATTGTTCTTTTTCCAATTATAAAAGAAATATAGGCTCAAAACAAGGAATTTGGAGAAATATAAAAATAGAAATGAAATTTCATTTTGAAATGTAATTTTTGAAACATTCAGGAAGGCATAGAAGAAACTATTAGGGAACCAAAAAGGTTTTTAAAGAATAAAATAAATAAACAGGACACATTTTGTTCAGCAAATATAGATCTAGAGTTAATCCAATACGAAAGCATCTACCAATTGGCAGTCTCTCCAGGGAGATCATTAAGGTGAGAGAAACTTGTTGATTGATTGATTCAAGTTGGTTCTTTTGGTGCCTTTGACTGTTGAAACATGGATCTGAATTAGCTTGAACACAAGTGCCTATCACTTCTGTTAGAGATCTCTGTGTGTGTGTGCGCGCACGTGCGTGTGCAACTTCATTAGGTATTATAAACCCTGGGCAAACAAATTAACCTTTCTGAGGAGTTCATGCATTTTCTCATTAGTAACACCATTTGAGGCAAATGAATTTCTCAAAGTTTCTATCTAGCTCTAACCCTTTTGTTCTAGGCATTGATCTTCTTTCTGTCTGTCTGTCTCTCTCTCATCTTCCTTCCCCTACACCCTCCATTCTCTCCTTCCCTCCCTCTCTCTTCCATTTTCCCTTGCTTTCCCCAAGATAATTAAATCCTTTCTGCTTTAGACAGTGAGCTAAGTGCTTTTCTGAACATGTGAATGCAAAGAATGCAGGGATGATTTGAGAAAGTGAATCCTCATTGGAATCCAGAATATGATGGTCAGAATTGCCTTAGCAGATAGTACCTGTGAGATGGAGAATACATGCAGGAATAAATGACTAAATTTTAAGTTTTAGTAATACTTGTAGAGTTAAGGTTGCAGAAAACTCTGGGAAGAGAACAGAGCTGAAGGTCGTAGACACAGTACAAGTAATTTCATTGCTTCTACTTGGTTTCCCTTCTGACCTTGTGGAGAACAAGTTCTATGATCAACACATCAGTTGTTCCAAATGAGGTATTCAAGGTTTTCACCTTCAAGTGGCAGTTCTCTTATAACCATGGAATTGCATGCAATTTTTTCATTTTATTTTGGGGAGGTATTGGGGTTTGAACCCAGGCCCTGGCACATTCCAGGCAAATGCTCTGCCACCAAGCTACATACTCAGCCCCAAGAAAAAACCTAAATAGAAGACATTTGTGATTCAGCAGATATGAAGACACCTTGGATCTTGCATAACAAACTGTCAAAACTTAAGATCCCATTTGTCTTTCCTAAAGAAAATTTACTTATTTTTCCCATAGAAGCCTTCCCCAATTCCTTTTTTCACATTCAATTAGGCATATAAATTTACAATTCAAGCAGACTTTGAGTCGCTCATTATGGAGGTTCCTATTTTTATGTGTATTGCACATGTAAATAAAGTTTTTCTTTTCTTCCTATTTTTTTTGTCAATTGGAAACACAGCACCCCCAGGATGTCAGCATAAGAGATCAGAAAGAAGTTACTTTCCATGCCGCCCTTTTCCCCATGTCTGTTTTATATGAATACAAATGTATCTATATATGTATATGTGTATATGTATGTATACATAGTGGGTTTGGAACAAGGGAAGAAAGCATAAGGGAATCAAGAAGGATTTTCAAAGAGTAATAAAAACTGGACATGTTTCCTTTAGCAAGTATGGAACTGAATTAATCAGTTCAGTCAAATATTGAAATGTCTACCAAGAGACAGCTTGTGCAGGGAGAGCATCCTTAAAGTGAATAGTTCAGGCTGGCAGGGTTGGGGATTGCATGTCATGCATTTCATGCCTGCTTGGCAAATGTGAATGCAATTTTTGGTCACATAGTACTAAGATTTCTGGAAACTAGAGATTTCTACATGGAAATATATAGGAAAAAAAATCAATACTGATGCTTTTGGTAGTGAAGTAGCTTTGAAACTGCACAGTAATGGAAGTATTGATTGACTTCCTGCCTGGAAGAAGAGCAATATTCTTACATGCTGCGGTGGTATTCATTTAAGTAGCATGTGTAACACATGGTGTTCATGGGAAGGCAAGATGCCTGAACCACTATGTTTATTGTCATTGCTTTGGAAACAGTCTCTCCCATGATCCAATAACAAGTAAGACTTTCTCAGTGCTTTATGAAAGCAATAGGAGAGAAAAGAGACAAGAAGCAGGAAAAGTGGTGGGATGCAGCAGATGGGAGAAGAGGAAAGAGGTTGCTCTGGAGAAGCAATTTCTGTTTTCTCTGAAGAGATTGGTGTGGAGCTAGGGATGGCTGAGGAGACCAGGAGTGCACAGCTCTGAGCTAAATCCAAGGACCTTCAAATCCATACAGGGTGAACTAGGAGCACCTGCACCTGACTCCATTGTCCTGATCTTACCTTACTCGATGCCTGGGGGCTGTATGTTAAGATGGAACTCGTGACAATATAGATCTTGAGATCAGTGGCTCCTGCCATCAGGAGTAAAAGGTGAACACAGGACAGTTTCTAAGAGACTCATTCTCATTCTCCTGGGTGAATGAGGGTGGTGGCATCTGACTGCAGGAAATGCGAGGATGAATCCAGCAGTGGGCGTTGATGATGTTTGTGATGTGCTGGTAATTGGAGGCAGGAGAAGAGTATGATAACTTGTAGAATGAGGACAGCTGTCATTCATGGCAGTTCCTGGTGGCCTATTCTGCCCAGCTGCAGTGTGCAGGGAATGAGAGGGTGTGAGGAGGGTGGTGGGAAGATGGCACTGTGTGGCACTCTGCCATGCCCACCCAACCCTGATCCATCAACGGCAGTGGCACCCTTGGCTTCAGGCTATCATCAAGTTACATGTTATTTTGCCACCTGGTACTGTCTGTGTTCACTGTGCCTTTAAAACATGTCTGTATTGCCTTATATGGCATGGTAGTGGCTAATGAACTAGGAAGCACTTGTTATGTCCATTCAGTCAGATTTGTGTTTTTAAGAAGAGCATGAGGATCACTTTGTCTTCAGGATTAATCTACCACTTTCTGTCATTGAAAAGTTTTGTCTTGACAGGCTTTTCTTCACTATTCCTCTGTGGACAGTATCTTACCATCAATACAAGATTCTGAGGAGGTGGTAGGTGATTAGGAACTTTGCTCAAAGTGCACAAGTGCATGGCACAATGCACAGGTCAAAGTTAGTCCTTTCCTTCCAGGGTTTGAACGCAGGTTGCCAGGCCTGCAAGCAGGTGCCTTACCTCGCTAAGCTACCTTGCTAGATACCTCCCTTCCCCCCTCCCCCGCAAGGCTCTTTCTTCAAATCTCTCTTGATTTGAGTCTGAGGGTATGACTAACTTCTTCTAGGAAGCAGAGCTAGGCTTCAATATCTATGTATGAATTCATTTTTATTATGGTAAAACACACAACATAAAATGGACCATTTAATCTTCTGTAAGTGTGTGTTCTGTGATGTTACATTCACTCTTCTCTTTCATCTTTCCTATTGAAATTCTAAGTCTCTATGCTTTATTCTTCAGTTCTTGGGGGCCATGATTCTACTTTTTACCTCTACAAACTTGATTACTCTATAAATGAAATTATGTATTCCTTTAAATGAAATCACAGAATATCTGTCTTTTCATAACTGCTATAGTCACTTAGTGTAATGTCTCAAAGCGTCACTGTTTATGTTCTGAGTGTCAATATTTCCTTCTTTTTAAGGTTACATAATATTCCATTGTACATAGGTGCCATATTTTACTTATTCATCTGGTGGTGGACACATGGATGGCTTTTCCCACTTTGGCTATCGTGAATGATGCCGATGTGAACATGGCTGTACAAATTCCTGTTCCTGCTTTCATTTTTTTTTCCTTGATGTATACCCAAAAGTAGAATTTCTGGATAATATAACAATTCTATATTAAAAATTATGAGAAATTATCATTCCATTTTATAGGACAAGTTTTAATCTCTCTGGGCCTCACTTTTGACTTGTAAAACAGGATCCTTGTGAAGAAAGTATCAGGGTCGGAGATGCTATGAGGGTCAGACATATGATGCAGGTAAAACTCCAGAGTGAGTTGCCTCAGGGTATCATAGCAATATATGTGTATTTTTGTCCAAACTGCCTTCCTTACCTTGCCTGCTCTTGCTGAATCTCTTTGTGTTATTCTACACCTTCTGATATACCTCCTCCTGACACCCCTCACACACGTTTCTCTCCTCTTGGTACCCCTTATACCCTTCATGTTTGTCTCCCTCTCCTAATAGCCCTTATGCTTGTCCCCCTCCCCCCACACTCCTGGTTCTCTTTACACCTGTTTTCCACCCTCCTGATACCCCATGTCCATCTCTTCCTGCTCCCCCTTCAAGTCTGTGTAGGTGTTGTGCTCTCTAGGAAGCTACTCCTGCTTTTCCCCAGACTGAACTATATTTGCTTTCACGTCTCCTCTCTCATTGTACTTCCCATGCTATCCAGGAGAGTATCTACTTCATCTCCTCTTTTTAGACAATCACTTGATGTGTTCAAATACATCTACTCTGTGCTCTGGTAGACAGAGTCTGTCTGCTGCAAACTCTGTCGGGTCTGGTTTATGAGAGTGTGAATGAAAAATTAAAGTTTTGGAGACATATATTGAGCCTGGAAATCTTAATTTTGGAGTTGGAGGTAAATGATATATTACCTTTATTGAGCTTATCTACCAGATTGACAATAAGGCCTGTTTAGAACTAATGTTTGTGACTTTTCCATCACAATTGAAATCCGAACAGCTTTAAAAAACATTTATTTATTAATTACTATCATTATCATTGTGTGTGGTGGGTGAGGCGTGCGTACTATGTTGTTCATGTAGAGGTCAGAAGATGAGTTCATGAAGTCAGTTCTCATTTACCTTTATGTGGATTATGGGGTTCAAATTCTGGTATCAAACTTGTGTAGAAAACAACTTTTTTTTTTATTTATTTATTCAACTGTGCGTGTGTGCGTATATATGTGTGTGCGCGTGTGTGTAGAACCACGGACGAATTCTGGAACCACCATGGGCCGCCTCAACCTCCTTCTGCCCCGGGATTCACAGGCTCCGCCCTACCAGGACCAGAAGCGCAGGCCGCTCCCACTTCTGCCTGGCGTCTATACGTGGGATCTGGGATCTGAACTCAGGACCTTCCGCCTGCAAGGCGGAGGCTTAACTCCTGAGCCACCTCTCCAGCCCGAAAACAACTTTTATTCACCCATTCACAGTTTTTTAGAACAGTCACTCAATGAAAAACTTACTACTTCAGAATCAATAGCTTCTCTGATGCCACAGTAGCACTTAGATAATGGTTAAGACTCGAATATAGAAATGTGGCTGGTTGGAAAGCTTCATGTGGAAATAAGCTTCTGATTTAGCGTTTACCTTGGGTGATTATTAGGCACATTACTAACCTCTGAGTTCAGAGACCCCAGGAAGGGAGATATCTGCCAGCTTAACACAGATCCTTAGTCCTGAGTGCCATTTCTGGCAAACAATGGCTACATCAGAAATCTCTGTTGAAGAGGAATACTTTGAATGGAAATAAGGTTGGGATTTTAGGTCTTCATAGGCTCCTCTGTAGGAACAGTCAGCAGTACTATGGGTAAAAATCAGCTCTGTCTTTTTCTCACAAATAGAGTATAATGTCAATTGAAACATCTATTGATTCTCACTGAGTGGGCTTCTTTCTGCCTGAGCCTGACTTCTAGATTTCCTAAAGGAAGGAAATGAACCATTTTTAATCTTAAATTACTTTTGGAGTGATTGAAAATCTTCATGCTTCTTTAGTTTCTGCAGACAAAAAAAATCTTTTCACTTTGCCTTTATCATGGAAAACAATGCTTCTTAAAAAGTCATATTGTGCAAGAATTTGAGGTAAAGATTTTTTGATCTTATAATTTATTATATTTTATGTGTAAAGAAAGATACATGAGGTAAAAACTCTTTCATAAGAGCTACATCTGTGTTCTAAACATTTTTCCCAAATAGATAAGATAGGTCTATTTTTGAACATTATAAAGGGGGAGAAAAGAGCAGTTACTCAGGGTTACTTAAGGGGCTGAGATCACCAGCCCCTTAAGCTGCTATGAAGAAGTCCAACTGACTGGCAAATCTTTTTTTCCAGACAGTACAGTATCATGCTTTTCCTTTTGTCTCTCTGCCCTTTAGGTTTATAGTTTAGGCTGAATATTATGCAAATTACTTGTGCCTAAGATAAAGACAAAATTTCTGCCACAGATCTGTGGTCCTTGTGAATATCTTTTGCATAACCAAATTGGTGGAATCACTGGGATAAATAATCCCTGTTAGTGGAGATAATGTTTAGTTAAGATTTGGGGAGAGAGTGATTTAATGAAGCCCATATATATTCAAGTCAGTAAACTGTGTCCTCTATTAATTTAAGGGACATGGTGGATGCTTTGTTTAACAGCATTGAAGCAAGGCAGGGTGGCCTTTCCTTGCATCTGTGTTTGTGACTGACATCTGCTCATGACTAGTCTCTTCTGCTCTGCCATTCTTCTCCTCACTCTTCATTTTAGTTTTTCCCTCTTTTCCACACTGCTGGTTTTGCAGAACTGAAGCCACTCACCCCCTCATGAGAGTCGTGCCCTGCATTAGATATTGGTGCCCTGTTCCTAGCAAATTAGTCTGTGGTTCATGCCAAAACAACCTTTGGTTTTGCTATGCTTGTTTGATTCTGAGAACAGATTTTTGTCTTGATCCTTGTGAACAAACATCTGCATGACTGCCTTCTTTCCACCTTGCCTGGTAGCTCAGTTATTTTTATTCTGGACTCCAACTTTGCTTCTAGTTTTCTCCAGTTCAGCCTGGTTTGCTGGATTTCATTTTACTTGCTGCTGTTCTTTCTCTTGTGTGCACACGTGTGTGTATACATGTGTGTATATACACATGAATGCTGAGATAAGAGGCCCTTCTCATTCTCTCATTATTCATCTATTTATTTTTAGCATTCGTGTATAGGCATGTTATACATGCATGTTCATAGTATGTGGGTATATGCATGTATACACATACGTGCAAGGCAAGGGTTGATATTGGGGCTTCTCAACCACTCTTTATTTTTACTTATTGAGGAAGAGTCTCTAACTGAACCTGAAACTTGTCATCTTGGCTACACTGGGTTTCATCTGGTTTGCCTTTGATAGGATGTGCCTGAATCTTCTATCAGTGGGTGTAGTGATAGTTCTCACTGACTCTAGAGCTCACTTATGTAGCCCTAGGCTGGGTGTCCAGCAAACTCCAGATATCTTTTGGTCTCCATTTTCCCAACAATGGGGTTACAAGAATGAACTTCTGTGCTGTTTTTTCACGTGGGTGCCGGGGATTGAACTCAGGCCCTCATGAGTGTGTGACAGACACTTTACTGACTCTTTAGTTAAGTCATGGGACAATGGATCATCTGAGTCATATTTTTGTGTTTCCAAAAACTTAGTTACTTGTATTTGTGGCGGCTTGCTTTATGGCCTAATACGTGATCTATTTTGGAGAAAGTTCCATGGGCTAACAAAAAAATGAATATTCCTGGGTGTTAGCATGGAATCTTCGGTAGATGTCTGTCAAGTCCATTTGGTTTATGGTTTGGTTTAGCTCTAGTGTGTCTCTGTTCAGTTTTTGGTCTGTTGACCTGTCTATTGATGAGAGTGGTTTGTTGAAATCACCAACTATTATGTTTGGGTTCATTCGTTGTTCTATGCATTGTAGTGTTTGTATAACGAATGTGGGTATGCCTGTGTTTGGGGCATATATGTTTAGAATCATGAGTTCTTCTGTATTGTTTCTTTGACAGTATGTAGTATTCCTCTGTCTCTTATGATTTATTTCAGTTTCGAAGTCTGTTTTGTCAGATATTAGGAGGGCTACTACTGTTTGTTTCCTAATTGCATTTGCCTAGAGTATCTTCAACCACCCTTTCACCCTGAGCTTATCCTTCCAAGTGTCCCTATATTTCCAAGTAATTTCCAGCTTACATAGGCTTCCTACTTGACTTCCTTCACTTGTCCCAAGTCACCTCCCTATTGCAGTGAGTCCCTGTTTAGTCTTTTTATCCTAGCCTTCTTTCACAGGACACATCCTCCCTCTCCTGAATCCCAATATGAACAACTGAATATCAGCTCAGTAGCTCAATTATCAACATCTACGCTTTCAGTCCACTGAAAGATAAAGGCCCTGGTTAACCTCTGCTGCCCAATCAGTTGTTCAAATGTGCCACAATTAAATGCCACCAGAATGTTGGTCAGTAAGGGTTTTTATTTTAGCTTGGCTGCCTCTTTGTTACCTAAAATAGAATTTAGCCAACCTCTATGGTAAAGGCTACTACTACTACTTTTCCCATTGCTGGAATCTTATCTTCTAAGGTGATTCTGAACTGGACTTTGAGAATAAATCAGGCATTTTTTTTTTTTTACTCGTTTAGCTGTGCTTTTCATGTATTGATCTTAGACAAAGTGCACATGTGTACAACATCATTAATTACCACTTCACTGAGTTCATGGTCTTTTTAGACCTCCACCTCCTAGCTTCACAGATCATAGTGCAACTGCTAAATTTCTTAGTATCACAGGAGTACTAGTTACTTTTACTGTTGCTGTGAGAAAACACCCAAACTCAAGTAATGTGGAGAAAGGGAGATATAATCAGTTTACAATTCCAGAATTAAGATAACAGTCTTTCATGATGGAAGCAGAATGGGTGGCAGCAGAAGCTGGAGGCAGGGTAAGTCACACCTGTCCAGGAGGCCAAAAGCTGCAAGACTGCTAGCTGCAAGAGCAGACCTCTCCCAGAAGTAGGGTGGGACTAATTCACTCAAGGCCCACTCCCATGACTGCCTTCCTCTCATAAGGCTCCACCTCATAAAGGACATGATCTTCCCAAACACATGAGACTATGGGGGACATGTTTTAAACCATGACAACAGTGGTCTTAGATTTATGCTGTCATTACAGTGCTAGTCTTACAACCATTACTTTTTTTCTATTATTCCAGGTATAATTTTATAGATATTACCTTTAAAAAAACTTTCAAAAGCTACATATGCATAAAATGAACTTGAAAAATAAGAAAAGCATTTATGTTCAACACTATATTATTGCCAAAATATTTTTCATTTATTGTATATATACAGCTGAAAATTATATAAAAGTGTGTTTTGGATAGCAGCCAAATACTATCTTCTATTCTGAAAAGAGAAAATCATTTGAGATTTGATTAATGTTCAAATCTGGATGATTTTACATGGAAATTGAAGAATTGTTGTTACCTCAGTGGTTTATGTAATGTATCAGATATTTAACCATTTCAGAGGACATTTCATTGCTTTCTTGCCATGTGTCTATGACTAATGTATAGATAAAGGTGAAATGAGCCATTATTTCACCATTAGTTGCAGTATTTGTACATTAACCTTTATTACCTATGTTATTCTCCATTATTTTTATTTTGATGTTTTTAAACTAGTTTTTGGAAGTTTTCTTTTCTGTGTGTGTGTGTGTGTGTGTGTGTGTGTGTGTGTGTGTGTATGTGTATGTGTCTCAGGGCACTATGGTGGAGGACCAAGGGTGACTCCGGAAATCATCCTGGATTACTTCTACCTCCTTCTTGCTTTGCTCTGGGATTTTCCCGGGAAGTACAGGCCATAGCAGTTTCCGCCTGACATTTTTTACATGGGATCTGGGGAATGAACTTAGGACCTTGTGCTTGGGAGATAGAGTCTTAACCCCTGAACCTCTCTCCAGCCCAGGAAGTTTTTCTTTTTTAAAGTGGTCCAATTTTGAGAAGATACATATTTAGAATTCCCGTACTTTAAAAATATTTACTGATAATTACACATTTCATTTATTTTGATTTTTAAAGTTTACATTTATTAATGTATTTATTTAGTGTGTGTGCATGTATCATAATGCATATGTGGAGGTCAGAGGACAGTTTGAGGAAACTTGTGCTCTCTTTTTACTACATGGGCTTCAGGAACGTATCAAGAGTTATCAGGTTTGGCAGAAAGTACCTTTACCTTTTAAGACACCATGGTGGACCCAACTTTCTCTTTTCTTAAAAAAAATCATTTTGGATCTCTTTCATATCTTGTTTATGTTTACATGCATCTTGTATTTCCCTAAAAATTAAATAAAGTTTTCGGCCTTTTTTTTAAAAAAAATTGCTTGTGATGTAAGACTTATGACCTAAATTCAGATCCCTAGAACCTATGTAAAAGCAGGATGCAGTAACACAAGCATCTATAAACTTAGTGTGCCCTTACAGGGAGGTGGGAGGCAGAGGCATGAAAGTATGTAGAAGTTCACAAGTTACCTAGATCAGTGTCACAACAGCGATAAGACCCCTTTTCACACAAGTTGAATGGTGAGGACCAACACCAGAAGCACAAACATGAACACGCACATATGCACAATTTAATAAAAATAGTGAAGATAGTAGATTCATAGAATTTTCTAGGTAAAACTCAAAGAATTATCAGAAAAGTCGGCAGTCTTAGACAGAGGTACAGATTCCATCCTACTACCTTTCTGCAGATACCCAGCTGCCTGGCATGCAAATCACCACCAGTATAACCTCTGCAGAGAATGCCAGCTATTTTCCCCCAGCAGCCTCATTTTCCTCTCAAGGTTAAATCTTAAACAGAAGGGTTATTCTCTGGTAGGAGCAGGTACTTTGGATAAACTGCAGTACTGTTGATCAGAGCTTCCGACCTTGAGACTAAGCTGTAAAACAAATGATCAGCTGATTTGATCAGTGTAGTGAGGTAGAAAACTAGGAATTTCTGGCAAACAACAGTCTATGTAAATGTTAAAGGGGGAAAATACGGTTTCCCATGTTATAGTAATGATTCACCAGTGTTCTTCTAATGGAGGGCATTTGAAAGGAGAGGGAACAGGGATATAGTTGAACACAGGAACATTTATTAGACATTAAACTCTGACTTCATTTTGGGATTAGTCTATCTAGCATATTTTGATACATGCTTGAAGGAATTTGATAAGAATAGGCAGGAGGAGATGGGATTGCTAAGGAATGATAAAAAAAAATGCAAAGGCAAGGGTGGTGGGTGAGCCAGAGAGCTGGACTCAACTTTTGACATTATGTAATCTTGTCCACAAAGAAGCTGGTGTACAGTGAGGGGGATCTGGAAACTAGAAAGCTATGAGTGTCTCTGATGTCTAAGTCATCTGGTTCCAGAATGGACAGGAAGCCAATGGTCTCTGGGCTCCTGCATTCTCAGGGCTGTTGAACGTCCCTCACAGGACAAGAAATGACAGGCTCTTCTGTAAACTTCTATCTCCATGGGATATTGCAGTCGAGATGTTTTCAATTGCTATAAAACTGGCTGTAGAGTAGGTCATGAGGTTAAAATGAAAATGTAACCTACTGGTTTGGAAATATTAAGACCGCTGCAAAGAACAAATGTTTTAGAAGTCTGAGGATCTGAGCTCTAACCCCAGCTCATAGCCATGTGACTCAAGACAAATGATAGCCACGGAGAGTTGTTCTGAGGAATGCTGGCTTTATTCTAATGCTGACTGTTGAAGTAAATTTCCTGTAAAGTTTGGTTAAGATGTCACCCCCCCACTGCCACACACATATACACACACAACACACACACACACACACAACACACACACACATATGGGCTCACGTGTTAAGCTGACTGTCTTTCCAGTCTCACCACTCCTCCGTCATTCTTGTCCCTTATGTGGAGTGGTACATGGATTTAGGGGGCTTAGTTTTACAATTTACTTCTTTTGTTTGTATAATTCAGTATTATTTTTTCTATTTTTAATTAATTATATTCTTTAGGACTTTACAGATGTACTCATAATCCTTTTCTCCCCTTATTACTATACCTAGCCGCAGTGAGTTTATGGTTGAAGTCCGATCGTGTCTGGAAGATGCTATGTGACAGTGTCCCTTGTTACTTTCAGACTTTTACATTCTTTCCCCTTCTTCAATGATGTTCCCTGAGCCTTAGGGTGAGAGGTGGCTTAAATGTCCTTTTTGTTTTCTAGGCTTAATTAATTCACTTTATTTTTCTTGTACAAAAACCCCTATGTGGTAGCCACAACTGGAGCCTGTGTCCTCTGCAGAGAATCTGGTATGGGCTTTCACAAGATGGTCAGTGAATTCCTGATATGGAGACTTGGTGAACAAGGTCTCTTTCCAGAGGTCAGGGGTCAAGTAGCTATAGGTCTTGTATCGCATCAAAGGTGGCCTTAGTGAAGTTGCCCAGGATAGCAGTGCAGCCCCTGGTGGACATGTAGCAGTCATCAATCCCCGCCATCATCAGTAGCTTCTTGGGCACAGGGGCAGAGACAATGCCAGTGCCCCTGAGGACAGGGATGAGAGCACCAGCACAGAGCCCCAGCGGCCGGTCACCTTGCATGGACGGTGTGGGGCTTGCTGACCTTTTTTCCCCAGTAGCCCTGGCGCCGGAGACAGTGGAAAGCTTGGCTAGGATGATGGCCCCCCGATGGCAGTGGCTACTTCTTGCAGCACTTAACACCAAGACCGACGCGACCTTTGTAGTCCCCGATGGACAAAAGCCCTGAACCTGGTGCTCTGCTTCTGCACAGGCTCGATCTTCAAAACCTTATCCTCGAGAGATGCCCCCAGCGAGAAGTCAATCATCTCAGACTCCTTGATGGGCAGGGAGAGCATCTCCTCCAGGGACTTGATCTTCACGTCCTTCACCAGGCGGCCCTGCTTAGTAAAAGGGAGTCTCTCCTTGTCTTCGGCATTGCCGCCACGAGCCCCGTGGCTTCGGCCACCGCCCCGACCACAGCTGGACCGCCAGGGGCTGCACTGCTACTGAAGCCTCTAAGAAGCCGCCAGGACCTCCCAAGCCTGGGCCCCGGGGCCTCCCCACTCTCGCGTTGCACAGGCATCACCCGCCATTTGGTGTTTTCCGAAGAAGAAGCTTAAATGGCCTTTTTGAGGCCAAACAATCCACACTTAACTTTCTGCTCTGTTGCCAGTTGTGGTTTTCTGTAATAAGCATACATTGCAAAGTTTCTAGATTGAATACTTCTAACTTATAGGTATAGTGACAGATGTTTAGAAGGCAATTGCATTATTTTTTTATGTATTATTTTTCCTAAAGAAAAATCTACAAACGATATACTTCATACTTTACAGTCAACTTTTTAAATGTATTTAATTTTTTTATTTGGAGGGAAGGAAAAAAAGAGAAAGACAGAGAGAAAGAAAGAGAGAGAAGGTATTTTAGGCTCTCTGGGAACAGAACTCAGGTCATCAGGTAGAATGTAGAAAAGCATTCCTTTCATTCACTCCAAGACCTCAAGAAGATCTGAGGGTTGGAGCTCTCCTCATCGTCGCTGCATAGAATCCCTGAGAAAGGCTGAGTGTAGCGTCAGGAAACTTAGAAACACTGGTTGCTTCTCTGGTTGGGGATTGAATTTATGGTTTATTATGTCTTCTCTGTCCTGGGACTAAGTCCCACATTCCTCGGATTTAGGTTATGAACATTGCTGAGGTTATTTCTTTTACCTGGGTGTAATGAGATTTCTCTCCCAAGCAGCTAAAAGAAAAAGCCTGATATGCTAGTCACAACATTCAGAGAAGTTTGCTTGTCTGAATGGCTATGATCATTGTATTACATCACCATCCATGTAAAAATTGCAATGGATGTGTTTTTATCTCCCTTGGGAATATAAACTCAAGGAGATGAGTTATTACATGGGATGGAGAGCTACTCTCAGGGAAAGACTGCCTATAGTAAATGAACAGGGAGAATGTGAGGCACTTGGCAGGGTCTGCATGTGAAACTGGTAGGAACTGGGACCCTGCTAAGACGAAGTTGGCATCCTTTGTACACCACTCCCTGGGCAGAGAGAGAACTCTGAGGAGTGATCTCAGATGTGTGTGGGGTGGGGTCAAGAGCTATTGCTCTGCCCATATGGAGCTTGTCTGAGCATATTGTTCCCTTAATCCTGTAGGCTTCTAGGAAGGAGGAAAAAAGAAGAAAAAGAAGGAAGGAAGGAAGGGAGGGAAGGAGGGAGGGAGAAAAGAAGGAAAAGAGGGAGGGAAAGAAAGAACGAAAATGAGGAAAGAAAGAGTAGGCTGTGGGAAAGTCTGTGGATGTGTGGTACTCAAGGGATTATGTGGCATGGGGGGGGAACCCCAAGTGGTCATGTTTTTATTAGTACCATCATGGTCACATCCCCCACATGGTTGTCACTATCCTAGTTGTCCATATGATCACTATCTTGGTGACCCACAGGGCCATGTGGTTGGTTGCCTTCTGCCTATGTTCTGTGGGTAGTTCAGTGTGTTCATGAGTTCAGTTATACCTGGGGCTTTTATCTCCAGAAATTCAAGGCCCTGAAGGACTCCTGGGCCGTATTGGAGTTGCTATGGATTCTATTTGAACTACAGGTTTGGGAGCTGCTGGCCTGTGTGTGTGCTTCCTTTGCCTTGGCTTTAAGTTTGGCTAGTTCCACTGTGGTACAAAGCAGAGGGCCTTTATTTCCTGACCTTAGGGCAGCATGAGCTGGGGAAGAGAAAGGAGGAGGAAGGAAATATTGAACATAGTTCCTCAGGCTCTCATCAGGCTTCCTGTTAGGAGCTTTCCACCACTTCCAAGTGCTCTTTCCAAGTGAAGGTAGGACATGAAAGAAGGCAAGGGGAAATAGCACCGATCTTACCTTCTGACTGGTGCCACCAACTGTTTTAAATGTGGATCAGAGTCTGGAGAGCTTAGTGCTGAAATTTCCACGTTCTTGCGTCCCAAAACAGATCTCTAGATGAGACATTTGTGGATGATGGCAAAAATGGAGGCAGTTGATTAAAGAAGAGCAAGGCATTCCCAAGTGTGGAAGTGGATTAGGGAGCTGAGACAGGTCCTTGACTCAGAAACCCTGGGTCCTGATACTGTGACTCTTCACAGGTTATTGGCATTCACCTTCTCCTGCATTAGAGTGGTTTTTCTCATGCATGCTGTCCTCAGTCAGGAAATTTTCCAGTCTTTTTGCCAAGTGTTTTTTTTTTTTCCTTCATATATTAATCTCAGTGCCTCATTCTCCAAATTCCCTTGTCCTGGCAGAAGTAGGACAGTGCTATGGTCTGGACTCAGTTTTGTAGTTCTGGTCTGGACTGGGTCCATTCCTGTGGTAGCAATCATCTGGGAGCTTATCACAGACTAGATGGTCTAAGATGACTTCACATCCTTTTGAGAGTTGTCAGGTTGTTTGTCCCGTGTTTCTGCACCAAGGGGCTTCTCCAGTGGACTAGCTCAGACTTGTTCACAAGTGGAGAGAGTGGAAAGCTCTAGGATCTCTTAAAAACTGTGCTGATACTCCCACAGCACCAAACTGTTGTGCTCTATTTGTCAAAGCAAGTCATAGGATAATTCTGATTTAAAGTGTAGAGTAGATGCCTCTTCTTGATAGAGCTGCAGAGAACTGGGGTTGTTTAAGAGCTACCACAACCATGTACCTGCCACAGAAGATTGTGAAATATGTTAGCTTTTTCTCATCCCACCTTTGGATCTTATTTTTAGAAGGTTAATAAGAAGAAAATAAGAAGGAAAATGGCATATAAATAAGGCTTCTGAAGACGTGATTGATGTTTTATTTAGTAAATTCTTAAATCTATTAAGTTAGATTTAGTTTTTAATCTGGTGATCACTTTCCAAAATAAAGTGATTAATATTTCTGTTTTTCTTAATTAAAAGTTTACAATGAAGTATTAACTAGCTTTGCCTTTATTCAGTTTATATTAAAATTTTTCTGAAGAAAGCTTGCTTTAGGAGTGAAAGTACAGCAGTAACTTAAAACACCTAGAAAAGGAATATGTTTAGCAGCTTATTAATGGAGGCTTATTGTATTCTTCTTTGTCAGTTTAGAAACCTAGACATGTCATAAGGATATTCTGATAAAGCAAACTTCTAGAATTTCCCCCATTCAGGAATAACTAATTGTCTGCTAATTGAGTAATTAAATTAATCAGAATCTAAAGATAAATCAGTTACATACTGTGTTTAATGATTTAGATAGCACCTGTAGTTTTTCAAAAGCCTTTCTATCAGGGTGAGAATCAACTATATCCTTCTAGTGATGTTCTGATCATAACAACCAGCTTCACAGTTTAAAAGCAATCGTTTGGAAAATTACTCTGAAATACTTGTTCTTTGTAGAGTCGATGATAATGAATGTTGTCCTGGTGAACACTCACTTGAATTTTTTGACTGCAGAAGAGACAAGAATAACAAGTGAAAAGAGATACAAAAACAAAAGGAAAAAGACATGCTGTTAGTTATCTTAGTAGTCAAGACTTCTCATTGCATGGCAGGAAGGCATTCTGGTGCAGCTGGAGAGAGACTTGGTAGCAAGGTCCTACTTTTTTCTTTTCCATGTTTGTGTTTCTGTGTTGGTGTCAGTTTTAGGCTCGATGTGAGGGCACTTTGGCTATAGCAGTTTAGATTCCTATATCTTTTTAGGGTTTAAGTACAGTGGAAAAGAAGAGTTACTCAAGAAAAGTATCTGAGCATTTCGCAGATGGGTGATTGACCCCTCCCTCACCGCAGTTTCCTACTTTTATTACATCTACCTTTGAAGATACTCTTATAACAAGACTCTAATTTAACAGGTTTTTATCTCTGGCCAGGGGGTGACATCCAATACCCTATCTGGTATTTTACACAAGATCAGGTTATGCAAATTCCAATCTTTTTGCTTGTGTGGAAAGTACTTTAACTGCTGAGACATTTCCCCCCCCAACCCAGAAGCTGATAAACTTATAAACATAAATACTTAGTTCTCAGTATATTTCAGGATAAATTCTGTTTGATGGGTATTGGGGCCAAGGGCACTGCAGGAGCAGCAAAACTGAAAGAAAAAAATCAACAAACCATAATTCAGAACATCAGAGACTGTATATCAACCACCAGGAACTAGGCTAGCCTAATCTCTCCCCATCCTAAAGCTGAGGGAAATTTGCGGAAGAGGGGGCAGTAAGATTGTAAGAGCACAAGGATGGGAGGAGCAATGATATGCAAGATACTCCACACAAGTTAGGGCCGAAGCAATCATAATTGGACTTTGCATGCCCTGCTCTATGTCCAACACACTATTGACCCCACAAAGTCTAGCATGGACTGAAGGCACTAGGATCCTTGGAGGCTAGGGATTGACAGCCACAGTAGTGTTCCTATGCTTAAGGGGAACACAGGAAAGGGTTCTGGGAAATGCCACTGGGTCCTTGCACCTCATCGGAGAGGAGGACCCAGAGGAGAGTTTGGCATGCACATTAAAGGATTCTCCGGGGATGGGAGGGGAAGGCACTTGGGAGTGGGGAGGGAAGGTGGAGGGGAGGAGGGCACAGGGGGATAGGGGGTTGAAGGGAGGGGGGGACCGGTGTACCTGTTAAGTTTGTATGAGTGGAAATAAAAAAAAAAAGAAAAGTATCTGAGATTAGTTCTGATGAGGCCTGCTGGATTTGTGTGAGTCCCATTGCTGTAGAACACCCTCTTTTGAGCAAAATCACTACCATCTTTATCTGATCATCTATAACTACTTGAAAGAGATCATCAAGGTCAGACCTGTTGATTGCTGACATCGCCTTGGAGACGGAGTGGCTGGAGAGAACTTTCACCTGGGATTATGTCTGCTCTCTCATGTACTTCCAAGCCATTTGTGTTCAATTATGTCCTAATTACACATGATGTAGCCTCAAAAGTCTGGTGAGGGGCTAGATTAGGTAGGCTGAGGAAGGTTAGCTGATAAGGGTACTCCATCTGTGAAGCTACTGGGAATGAGACTCTCCACTTTGACTGTTTTGCGGTCATACATGCTCCTGTAAGTAACCCTCCCTCATCCACACTCCAGTAAGTAACCAACTCATTGGTTCACCAAGTTATTTAGATTTCTGGGTAATCATTACATTGGTCAGTCTTTAAACAATCTTTGTTTTAAAAAGTATCTTACTGATTTATTTTGTGTGTGTGTGCGTGCACACGTATGTGTGTGTGTGTGTGTGTGTGTGTATGTGTATGTGTATCAGAGGACATTGTGTGTCCCTGTGGAGGATCAAGGGTGACCTGAGGAATCATTCTGGATTGCTGCTACCTCCTTCTTGCTTTGTTCTGGGATTTCCCAGACTCCGCCCATCAGGGCCAGCGGTGCAGGCCGCCACCATTTCTGCCTGGGGTTTTTACATGGGACCTGATCCAAACTCAGGACCTTCTGCTTGTGAGACAGTCTTAACCCCTGAGCCATCTCTGAAGCCCTATATTGGTCTGTCTTTAAAACCCTATAAGGGGTGCATAGATATTTGTGTGGTATCTTCCCAGGAAAAGTTTCACACAACGCACATTTGTACATCCCAGACCAATAGGAGGAGTGGATAGCTTCTCTTATGGTTCATACATTCTTCTGAAGTCAGGTCAGGGACTTTATTCTAACACTACAGTCTGACAGGTCTGAACAGATTGGATTCCAGATAGGATAAGGGCAAAATTATGCTTTCAAGCCACAGTAGCCAAGGTTTGTCACAAATGCAGCATGCATATCCTTAGTATAAGAAAATTATATTTCAGGTGTTTTTTACTCACTAACTTTTTTGAGCTTTTATATATTTTGCTATTGGATCTTTGCTGATTAAGAACGGATAAGAATTTTAATCTGATGATTTCTCAAAACAATTGTTAATAGGCAAGTGCTGTTAACACTGCTATTCAGCAATATTCTCATTTTACAGATAGTAGACATTGCACATGAGGAAATGGATTAATGCAGTTTGTAAAATGTACTTGAGTAAATGTTAACGAAAATTCCTCCATTAGAAAATGTTGTAAATTGTTTTTAAAAGCACTTGAAACAGATAGTTGTGCTATTATATTTGACCCAATCAATAATTAAGATCAGTCTTGTGATTTTAATCTACAACCGATGAATGTTATTTTTGTATTTTGCATTTTTAGATAACTTGTCATATACCCTAGGTCCAACTGAGAGAGAAGAGAGAGAGAGAGAGAGAGAGAGAGAGAGAGAGAGAGAGAGAGAGAGAAAGAGACAGAGACAGAGAGACAGAGAGAATATGAGGCGGTTTAAGGGTTAAGACTCTTCCATGCATGCAGAAGGACCTGAGTCTTGATTCTGGATCCCATGTAAAAATGCCAGCGGAAATGGCAGCAGCCTGCACTTCAAACTCTGGAAGGTGGAGCCTAGGAAATCCCAGAGCAAAGCAAAAAGGAGGCATAAGCAATACAGGATGATTCCTGAAGTCATCCTTGGGCCTCCACAGGCAAACACAGTGCCTTTTGATATGCACACACACACACACACACACACACACACACACACACACACACACACATACACACACATACACACAGACACACAAACAAACATGCATGCATGCAAAAAAAAAGATTTAAAAACATTCAGCAAGTTATACTTTTTTTCTGAATTTTCTAGCAGAATATTTATTAACAGAAGAATGAATTGCTTGAGTAACAGGTATATGTCTCATACCATGTCCCTGGTGCCCTGTTAGACTAACTTGGACCACCCAGGGTAAACTATGGAGAATGGTGCCAGGATGTCCTGGTAGCATGATTGGCAGTAGCTCAATGAGATAGTGACAGCTGGAAGAGGTCTGCTAGTGTGGGTCCTCACTGGCCTTACTGATTTCATCATATCACAGGGAAGTTATATTTTCCTTATCTCTTCCCCTCTAGGGGACATTTGAGTATCCTGGTAAGGGAAAACTAAGGAATGAAGGCAGCATAGCTCACAATAATTCTAGCATCTTTTTTTTTTATTAAAAATGTAATTATACATTTTAAAATTTTTTTACCAGTTCCCTCCCTCCCCCTCCTCCCCCTCCTCCCCCCCGAACCCCCTCCTCCCCCTCCTCTCCCTCCCCATCCCCCAGTGCCTCCCCCCCAATTCCCAGAGAGTCCTTTATTGTGTACGCCTGACTCTCCACTGGGTCCTCCTCTCTGATGACATATAAGGACCCAGTGGCATTTCCATAAGCCCTTTCTCTTGTTCCCCTTAAGCATAGGAGCACTACTATGGCTGTCAATCCCTTGCCTCCAGGGATCTCGGTGCCCTTAACAGATGAATTCTAGCATCTTTTTAATTGCTCAGGATATTGTTGTTTTTTAAAAATCCATTTTACAATGGATTCTCTTTAAATGTAATTTCCATTTTATAATGTAAGTTAATTTTCAGCAACATGAAGTCACATGGTCCTATCATTTTAAAGAGCCTTAAAAACGTATTTCAAACCAACAATAATGGAAGCAGTTATTGTCATGACGATCCACCTGGTACTTACTTCCAAGTCATTTGAATGCCCTTAATACTAACTGCACCTTGAGCTGAGAGCCTCTTTAAATCATTTTGAGGTTGGGCTTTGAGCACATAGCATCAAGACCCTCTAATTCTGTGTAATGACTTGCATTTTGATATGCAATTGGTACATGATAAAGTAATAAGTAGAGAAACATCTTCAATTGAAGAATGCAAAGTCAATTCAATTAAGATAAGTGGCTTATTGAAAGCCAGTGTTCAGAATGAAATTGAGTGATATGGACATCCATTGTGGGGCTCTTCTGGGTGGTTTTCTCATGAGCTTCTGGGGTCCTGCAGCAAAACAAGCAGACCATTTATAAAAGTAAGTTTTAGGTGGTTATGAGGTCTGGAGAAATTTCACTAGATTGTGGTTCTGTCTTGCAAACTAATGCAAAGGGATTCATTTTTAATAATTTGGAAATAAATCTTACTTTTCGATGAAGGGCCTTCATAGTCTTTCTACAGATACCCTTGATTCATCTTTGAAAGGATTCCTTCTACTTTTAAGTTTTTTCCCTGATTGTAGATGTGCTTACAAATTAGAAAATATTACAAAATAATTTCTAGCTTTTTTTATTATTATTATTATTTATTCAACTATGCACATGTGTGTATGTATGTATGTATGTGCGTGCGCGTTTGTGTGTGTGTGTGTGTGTGTGTGTGTGTGTGTGTAGAACCACGGAAGAATTTGGGAACCACCATGGACGCCTCCACCACCTTCTGCCCCGGGATTCACAGGCTCCGCCCTACCAGGACCAGAAGCGCAGGCCGCCCCCCGCTTCTGCCTGGCGTCTATATGTGGGATCTGGGATCCGAACTCAGGACCTTCCGCCTGCAAGGCGGAAGCTTAACCCCTGAGCCACCTCTCCAGCCCAATAAGTTCTAGCTTTGAGTTCTGTTTTTAAAAAAAATTTAAAAATATGACTAGCCTATTTTGATTACATGCCTAAATTTCTCTCTGTGCATCTCCGTCTTTCTGTCTTTCTCTGTTTCTCTTTTTAGGGTTCATGTTCCTTTCTTGAGGATCTGTAATTGTTTTTAATGTTTTAAGAAATGTATGTTTTCTATCCTACGTGGGAAACTTTTTGTTTAACATTTGCTTTTAATTTTAGGATAATTATAAAAGCAATGAGCAGATGTTTAAAGTTTTTATGTGGCTAAATCTGCCAGCCTTTTTAAAAATATGAATTCTCTCTTTACATAAGCATTGAAAAGGGTTTTAAAGTGAATTCAATAAATATTTCATTAGAAATACATACACACATACTTTTTGCTTTTGGAATATAGTATGAAATAATACATAAATTAATTTCTCCTCCCCTAACCACTGATTACATTAATAAAAAATCCTGCCTTCCTGCCAATTGGGAAACCGAGTATTATGATATATTAATTTCTTAAGTAGAATAAACCTAATGATGCTTCTTTCTAGCTTTCTGTTTACTTCCATTGCATTTTCTACTTCTTTCAATATCTGTAAATAATCTAGTTATGCTGATTTCCAGAAGGAAGTCTTGGCTGGAAATGGCACACGACTGTAATCCTAACACTTTGCAGACTGAGGCAGGGGGATATAGAGTTTATGGCTAGCTCCTTCCTCAAAACAGAAAGAACAGGAAGTCCTGTTTTGCAGTAGAGGGGGAATGAAAGTTTTTAAGTGGCCAAAGTTTGAATTATAGATAAGGGGAGGGGACATTAAGACTCCCCATGCATAAAATGGGAATACCAGGTAACTATCTGTCTTGATTGATTGCTTGGGGATTTTGAATAATTTTGTTAAATGCCTGGTAAACTGATACCCTTCTTGCACGGTTCTTAAGGCGCTGCTAACAAATCTACAGGTATTCCTTTTGGCCTTGTTTATTTGATTTAGAAGACCGTAGCAGTCTGTTCCTGATGGACTCCTGTGGCTCATTCAGCACATCACTTAAACCATGTGCCAGACATGTGCCAAGCACTATTTTAGAGGCTGGCAGTAAGTGGTGAAGATGGCGAAGGAGAGCTCTGCTTTCATGGCTTTCTTTCAGCAGTGTAAGTAAATTAGGATGATCAGGAATGTTTCTACTCAAGTAAGATGCCATGAGATAGGGAACAGTTTTATAACAGATGGTACTGGTTGGTTGGGCTAAGATACGAATGAGGAGAAGGGGTAAGTAGCCTTGCCAATGTCCAGGGAAGAGTAGGGTGGGCAGAGTGAATCAGAAGGTCTGAGGTGGGAACAGAAATGAACTCAGAAGTATTGGAAAATAAAAAGCACGAGAAAGAAACAGAGACAATGGAATCAAAAAGAGAGTCAGGATAGAGATACTTCTTAGATGGAGGTAATTTCACAGCATGTACTCCAATTCCTGTCCACTCAAATTCCACCCCAATTCTTAAAGGTCTGGCAAGGAATTGGGCCTTTCTCTCTCTTCTTGGATGAAGCTCATCTTTGTGCGGTTCTTTCCTCAGTGCCTACTGTTCTTAGACCAAATCCACAGTTGTATGCTGCTTTCCCCTGCCATGCATCTCACAAGGCTGTGACCTTCTCGAGGGTAAGAAGATATCTGTGCTACCTCTTTAGGTATCTGGTGTAGTGCTGGGAATATACTGGAAACATTACTTTCAATCGTCAATAGAAGTTTAGAATCAGGGAATTGTACATCTTAACTTTACCCTCTTATAAATCCTTACTAAAATTTTTAGAAAAACCCAATGCAGACTGACTGAAACATCAATCAAACTAAGCTTTACACTTTGAGGGATGTATTTGAATACTTTAAACACTATAGATTAAGAATTGAACAAAAGTGAAGAGCCAGGTTGAAATCTCTGATAAGCTTTTCTTAGGTTTCACGCTAAAAATATCTTGAACATTTGTACTGGTTGAAAATGCTCTCCATGAACAGCAAGAAAAAAAAAGTTACAGTATTTATTTATTGATTTAAAAGAATCATTACCTTGTATCTCATACCAGTATCCTAGTATCTCCTAGTATTTCCACATCGAATGAGCTTGTAGTGGGCAGTTGTGAGGAGAGCGGATTTACCTGAATACCCGTGTGGCAGATGCTTCTGGTGCCTGCCCTCATCCTGGGACTTTCCTCTCTGTTCTCATGGGTGCTCAGCTGCCAGACTCTACAGCTCTGTGTCTGGGGCTGGTCCCTCAAAGGCTGCTTTTGTCTGCAGACAAAAGGTCATCTGTGGGGCATTAATGTTTCTCCTTCCCCAGCATCCCTCATCCAGTAAATCTCCAGAGTTGGCACATACAATACGTCAGCTCCTTCACAGTGAGATGAGGTAATTCTGAGGCTGTGCTTTCCCACCATTTCCCAAGGTTTTCCCAAAGAACTCATGGTACATGTGTTCCCCTGCCAAATAACTGACCTATTAGACAGATGCCTCCCCTTTTTTGTTTCCCATCTCCATTTATGCACCATCGATTCATGCACCTCCCAATTTGTGCCTCCGCTCTTGCTTTTGGAGAATCCACCAAGTTTGAGCTGTAGACCATATCGTTAGTGCTCTTCTGTGCAACTACCTGGCTGACACTGAAGAGACTGTGGCAATCACGGCTCATGAGTTCTCAAACATTTTATATTAGCTGCATTGCTTATGAAACTGAAGATGGCCTGACGGGATCAATAGTGCACACTAATGGATTAAACGGGGTGTCTGACTTGACCTGAGATGCATTAGCAAACACAGGACACCTGACCTTAAAGGGAAACCCCTGATCTACATCCTTTTGGGAGAGGCTGAAGTCACACTCTCTTGGTGTCCAGGCTGCTTGGGATTTGCTGCAGAGCTAGGGGTCTAGAGAGGAGGATTTCTATAGTGGCTTCTCTAACTCTTGCATTTCTTTTCTGACCCAAGTATTTGTTCTGTATCCTAAATCTTCCACAGCATTGCACAAATAGATGGTAAATACTTGTTGATTAATTGACCACTGACAGGCAGAAGCAGTATCAAATTCTGTTACATCAGTTACTTTTAGCATCTGTGTTTGTTTGTGGGTCAGGAGGACCCTGGTGTTTGTGGTGATCACTTTGCGAACTCTGTCAGGTTACATTTTCTCTTCAAGGAGTCCTTGGTAAAATTAGCTTCTAAGGATTCCGTTTTGAAAATTAGTGAGAAAACCGTTGTAAACTAAATACTGCTTTCAACCTTTGTTTTGACTCCTTTAAATTTTGTAGACGGTCTTGTGAATAGGAGAGGTTGAAAGGCTTAAGGAAGTCTTCAAGTCTCAGCTGGTGTCAGGCTGCTTTTTGCTAGCACCTCACATTGGACCTCACCTCTCTGACTGTGGTTTGCTGGGATTCCCAAAACAGTTAGACAAAAACTGTTTTCCTCTTCCCTCTTCAATGTAGCCTCTCATCTCCAGCCTGCTGCCCTTATCAGCAGCGCCTCTGACATGTTGCAGTGACGTGGGGATTTCACAGAGATACTTGCAAAGAATTTGACAGTTGCTACATGCTACTGAGTTTGGAGTATTTATTTTTGACCTCATATGTAGCCCGGGGCGACCTCATACTTGCAATTCTCTCATCTCAGTCTTGTCAGTGTTGGAATTACAGATGGACACTACCTGGCCTGCCCTGGAGTCCTTTCTTTTTAACTGCTCTTTAGCTGTGTGAGCATCTTGTATATCTTACGCACGACAATAATTGCTTCTAAAGGTAAAATACCAAGTAATACCTGGAAACAGGAGAAAGGCATTCCTTTCAGTGAAAAACCTACCTATTCTATTAACACTGCATCATGAATGGAAGTGGGTGTAGTCTTTGCTATTATGACTCCTTCTCAAAGCTATAAGAACCTTTCATGTCTAGTCAGAATGGAATGTTCTGCATTTGCTTGTTAATAAACATTGCTTCTAGATAAATAAGTTCTCGTGCATTTTTTATATTAAAATATATTATTGGGCATTTCCTGGCAAGATGGTTGTTCACTAATGGCAGATTACTGTAGCATTTTTCTTATCAGCTGTTGCTTATCTAGCTGCCACAGCTAGGTGGAATGTAGCCAAGAATCAGGTAGGAGGCTGAGCTGGTCTTAAGATAGTATAAGTGATATCTCAGTGTCTGGGTGGTAACCATACTTAGGTACTTTATTGCCCAGAGAATCCCTGAAAGACCCCCAAAGCAAAATCCTTTCTTTCTACATTCATGATTTTAGCAGGGTTGGTTCAGTTACTTTTTTTTTTTTAGTTTTTTTTTTTTTAATATAAATTAGCAGGGATTGAGGGGAAGTTCCAAGTGGCATAATCAGTGTGTGGTACTTAAATATAAATATATAAATTTGCTGAAGGGCATGATAGAGCATCAGAGAAAAACAGAAACTATACCTTTTAATGCTCAAGTTGTTTAGTAGAACGATGGATCTCAGTCACATTTTGGCTAAAAAAAAAATTGTTAGGCCTCTAACTGACCATTTGTCTAGTATCTGTTATGTAAATGCAGTGCCTACTTTACCAATCAATATCCTAGATGATTTGAAAATTGGGAAAAACACTGAGGCTCATAGGAGTAAACTACTTGGTTCAAGGCCAAATGGTTCAGTGTTTGAGCCAAAATTGAATTCAGACTGTCTGATTTGAAAGTCCTCATCATTTCTGTCACACCAAACTTTTTCCACATGGGCTATTTATAGTGGGGTTGGGGGTAGCCCATTGGTAGAGTGCATGCTTAGCATGTGTGGGGGTATCGGGTTCATTCCAGTGCTGCCAAAAGAAAGGGAAAAAAATCTCATATGGACCATTCCATAATGTGGGGTTGTGCTTATTAAGAGCAATTTGGTTCTTGGAGGAGGACCTCCCAGGACCCTGGAGTTTACTGTGTTTTTGCCTGTGAATGGAGATGTGAAAATCTTGATGATTTTGGTTGTATGTGTATAAGTAGCCTTTTCTAGCTGTGTATATTCAATTTACAATGCCCATGTTAGGCATAGAAGTTATACACTTGTTTTTTGAATGTTCACGATGAGGGATTCTGTGAAGGAAGGAGCAGCCAGAGCATATCAAGACCAGAACTTTTTTCAAGATAGTTTTGGCAACTGCCACCAGTGGTACAGTGATTAAAGAGATAGTTATGTAAATCATCTTCTGCTGAGCTATCACTGATATAGAGAGCAAGAGCCCAGGGACAGATGTGACTGATAGAAGTTTGATGTTATCCTCCTATTACCTTTTAATCTTTCCCCAGCCTTTGCTACTATTGATTTTTATCTGTCTTATAAAAGCAGAGGCAGGGATCCACAGCAGAAAGAATGCTGCACCCATAGTTTCCCTGAGACCTCTCACAACATTCAGGAGTCCTTGAAAGAAACCACAACATTGTTTTCTGGCTGCTTATCTGATTTAGTGGAAAGGTTTTGCGCATATCTTTATTTTTTTTTTTCCGTAGGTGTTATTTATCAGGGATCACTAACTGTAGAAACTGAACCTTGCCAACATAAAAGAAGAAAATTTGCATCACAATTTTTGTTTTGTTTTTCTCAGAGAATAACTAACATTAGTTCTTTGACTGAACCTTAGCTAAACTGGGTGTTTTGAAAGACAATTAGAATTCACTTATGCCAGAAGTAGAATCAGTGTAGCATGAAGCAGCTGCAGTAAGCTCTCTGAGGGATGCCTCCAGTGCTAGGGTGCTCACTTTGGTGTAAGTTCTGATCTGATCACTTGGTCAACCTACTGGATTCCAGAGGATGTGGCGCAGAGACACCCAAGAACACATAGGGTTCCCTGCCCCTGTCCGGACTTAGAGGTGAGCCAGATTAACCTTTTAAAAATTATTTTTATTGTTTCATACATGAATACAGTGTATTTCTGATAGTTTCACACCTTCACCCTAAGTTCCATCTTCCCTCTCCTTCCAACCTTTCCTCTTTCCTGCCAGTGTCCTTATTACCTTTATTTTTCTTTTTCATGAGTGGTCCACTTGGTTTTATTTGGGTTGCCTTTGATGGCATACACTTGTTGAATTGTTTATCAGTGGGCATACCACTGAGGAAAACATCCTCCCACTCCTTGAGGGTTGGCCTTTATCAGTCTCTCAGGATGGTGTGGCCACTTGAGGTCTCTGCCTTTTCATGGTGACATGTTGATAGGGCAAATGTCATACATGACCTTTTTGACTTTTTAAAATGTTTTGCAGTGTATACGTGTTTATCAGAGGGCCTTATGTGTGCTCTTTGTGAACCAAGAGTGACTTCAGGAATCCTGGATTGCTTCTGCCTTCTTTTTCTTCACTCTGGGCTTTCCCAGGCATTACCTTCCAGGATTGCAAATATAGGCCACTGCTATTTCTGCCTGGGTATTTTTATGTGGGATCAGGGATCTGGGATCTGAACTCAGGTCCTTCTGTTGCCTCCTCAGCCATCTCTCCAGCCCAGCTTTTTGATATTAACATGTAATGTAGCCTAGTGGTCTGCTGAAGTCGTATGTCCTCCATTTTCTTTTCCGGAGTTAGACTCCCACCCCAGCACCACACTGAATTAGAATCCCTTGATTGGACTCAGAAGTGTGGACTCTGGTATGATCCTCAGGCAAGTCTCATGTCTATGTGAGAAACTGTGGGCAGGCCTCCTACAGAGGAGAGCTCCTTCTGGACACATGGCAGCTCTGAGCGTCAGGGTGTGTGTCATCATGTGTGTCAGGAAGAGAGAAAAGTGGGAACCCTAACAGTGGAAACCTCAGAATATCTTTATTCTGCTACCCAAACCTCCACATCAGATGCCTTGGCTTGCTTGTGGGGCTTGAGTTGTACAGCAGAGGTGTTTGGACAGTATGGGCTGAGGTGGGAGGAGATCAGACTGCCCCTATTCCCTCACTCTCCTCTCTTAGAAATTCCTGATTACTTTCACTCTTGCACATGCTGCTTTTCTAGATATTAGAAAGGAGGAACTTTTTTTTTTTTTGTACTTATGTAAAATTTCATGTTTAGGCTGGGTATGGAGGTGGGAACACCTTCTTGGACCTAATACTAAACAGAGAGGTCTGACAGTTATCCTCATGTCAGGAAAAGGAGATTCATTCAGAACATACTTGAGCTGCTGCAGAATTAGCTGAAGGGTGTGAAGGGTCCTTAGGCCTGTGGACTCATCACTTGAGATCTAAAGAGGACCTGTGTTGAGTCTGGGAAGAACGAGGCTTCTCTTCCATCTATCTGTTCCATGGTGAGTTGAAGCAGGGGAGGAGCAGTGTGGCTCTCCTGAGGTGTGAGAGGAGGGAGGGGGACAGGAGTCCTTGGGTGTTTACCAGCACCAGAACTACCTGGGCCTTTGCAGTTTGCAGATTTTTGGACTCCAATGAGAGCGAAGCTGCATGTAAGAGTGGCATGTAACTTTCACCATGCTAATGTGACAATTACCTCACACTGGGGGACTTGAAACAGGAATCTGTTCCCTCATAGTTTTGGAAATCTGAAATCAAAGTGTCAACAGAGGTGGTTCTTTCTGGGGATTCTGCAGAGAATTTCTTCCATATGTGTTATCTTACTTTGGTGGGTGTTGGCATTCCTTGACCTGTAGGCAGGCATCACTCCATCTTTTTCACCCTCCTACATATCTCCTCTCCTCTCCATGTCTCCTCTTGTGAAGATAGTAGTTATTGGACTCGGAACCCGTGGAAGTCCAGAATGATCTGATGGTAAGATCTTCAATGTAATTGTATCCATTAAATCTTTCTTTCCAGTCATGGTCATATTCGCAGATTCTGGGGTGGGCGTTTCTTTTAGAAGTCATTGTACTCTGATATTGTCTAGAGAGCCAATTTTTAAAAAAGATTTTTAGGTTAGCGTACTAGTCAGGGTTCTCTGGAGGAACAGAGTTGATAGAATGGACATATATCAAACCAGGAACTTTTTTTTTTTTAAACATTTTTTATTATTATTTCCGCTCATACAAACTTAATAGGTAGACCAGTTCCCTCCCCCTTCCTCCTCCCCCCGAACCCCTTGCTCCCCCTCCCTCCCTCCCCATCTCCCAGTGCCTCCCCCCCAATTCCCAGAGAGTCCTTTATTGTGTATGCCTAACTCTCCTCTTGGTCCTCCTTTCCGATGACATAAAAGGACCCAGTGGCATTTCCCTGAACCCTTTCTCGTGTTCCCCTTAAGCATAGGAACACTTCTGTGGCCGTCAATCCCTTGCCTCCAAGGATCTTGGTGCCTTTAGCCGATGTTAGACTTTGTAAGGTCAATAGTGTGATGGACATGGCGCAGGGCATGCAAAGTCCTATTATGATTGCTTCAGCCCTATGTAGTGTGGAGACTCTTCAAATCATTGCTCCCTCCATCCTTTTGCTCTTACAATCTTACCGCCCCCTCTTCCGCAGATGTCCCTGAGTTTCAGGATGGGGGGAGATTAGGCTGGCTTAGTTCTATGTGGATGATATAGAGTCTCTAAAGTTCTGGATTGTGGTTTGTTGATTTTCTTTTGCAGTTTTGCTGCTCCTGCAATGCCCTTCACTCCATCCTGATGGGCACTGTATGTCACCCCCTGGTTAGAGACAAAAAACTGTTAAACTGGAGTCTTGTTATAATAGCACATTCAAGGGTAGATGTAATAAAAGCAGGAAACCTCGGTGAGGGAAGGATCAGTCACCCATTTGCTAAATGATCTCTTTTCATCTGCCAGACTATATGCCCTCCCCTTCTGGTGAGATCATATCCCCTCAGTTGTACATGATCAGGAACGAACGTCTGTGAACTTAACCAGGTGTCACATTACTTACTTGCATTCCTTGGAGGTCGATTTTTTCTGCTGTAACATGGTCCCCTCTCTCCTTGTGTCAAATCAGGAACTTCTTAAGTTGACTTATACAATGAGTTAGTCCAACAATGGCTGTACTGTACACTGGAGACTGAGGACCCCGTGACTGCTTAAGTTGACCAAATTGGATCCTGTGGCAGTCCCAATCTTGCAATTAGGGGCTGGGGGATTGCTGGAGAGACACTGGTCTTAAGTTCACATTAGAAGGCTGAATAGGCTGGTTTCTGATATTAGTAAAGAATGGTGGTGGCGGCAGCAGCAGCAGCAGCAGCAACAACAGCAACAGGGTAGATTGATTGACCAGCAAAGAGCAAAGTCAAATAGACAAAAACCCATCACTGGGCCACTTTCACTGGAAGGTGCTACCTACCCTGAGGAGGATCTTCTTCCTTTAGTTACTGCTCCCCAGAAATATCCTCACAGACCTGCCTTGAAGTGTGTCTCTTAGTTGACTCTAGATCCAATGAAGTTGATATAAAAAATTAACCACCATAATTTAGCATGCAAAGTAGTGTATTTCTTCATGGCATTTCTTCCCAAAATCTCTTCCTTCACTTTCATTTCTAGTTTGCATACATATTCATGAAAGAAAACGTGGTATTTGCCTTTCTGAATCTGGTTTATTTTGTTTAGCACAATACTCTTCAGCTCCATCAATTATTTTGCAAATGTCATGTTTTACTGTACTTTAATACTGTATAAGATTCCATTTGTGTGTGTGTGTGTGTGTGTGTGTGTGTGCACACCACAATTTCTTTGTGCATTCATTTGTTGGTGGACAGCTTGGCTGGATCCATTTCCTGGCTAATGTGATTAGATGCAGCAGTAAACAAGGATGTGTATATATCTCTGTGGTCTGTTGATTTAGAGCGTATAGCTTAAAGTGGTATAGCTGGGTCATATGGTAGTTCTATTTTCAGTTTTTTGGGGAACATTAGGGAGTTGCTTTCTGACAAATTTTCTCATGTTTTGACCCATGTTTAGTCTAGGAGTATATTTGAGAAACATTGAGATGGGTTATGTTAGTCTCTGTGATTACTCAGGATGAATTTTTTGCAAATACTTGAAAAAAGAAAATTATTGTTAGAATTTCCTAATAATAGAAATCTCTTAGAAATTGCACATCATATCAAATGGTCATGATTTTGCTTTATATTTACAATAATCTTGACATTATGAAAAAGACAGAGAGAGAAGGAGAGAGGGAGAGAGAAAGAGAGAGGGGGAGATGATGGCTTCATTTGGAAAAGTTAAGAATCTGCCAGTGTCACAGTGTAGAAACTTGAACCCAGGCTTTTCTGACAGCCAAGTCAGAACACTGAACTGCATAGTCACTGTGCAAGCTCTTGATTGTCTCATGCGTTGCCTCCCCAGAAAGGCTTCTTAAGAACTTTAACCTCTACTCCAAACAATACAGAGCAAAGACAGTAAAACCTATAGCCTCTGGTAAAGTAGGAGGCTTCTTTACTATCTCTTCCCCCAGTGGCCTGCACAGATTTCTAGTTGAGCATTGGTTAATCAGCTTGTTAATATCAAGGTGAAAGCAAGCTGGAACTGCATGTTGATGTGTTTGCCAGGAAAACTCTGACTCCACCTCCCAGCCTATGAAAGTCTCACAAGCTCTCTTAACCAGTCAACCCTTTTCCCTTTCTAAAAGGCTTGCTTAAGGAATTCCATGAGTAGATGGGAACTAGGAACAAAGTCTTAGCTCCTGTGACTCTCAGTTGGTGATGAAATGCTTAGCTGTACTGTCATTTGTTCTGCTCCACATATTAGAATCTGGAGTAAAAACATGTTGTGAGCAACTCTTTCATATTTACATTGCAAAAAGACAAAATGTCATTTGACTTTGAAATTGTCTGCTATGTTTTTTTTCCCCTTCCCAGCCTAAAATCCAAGGATCCTCTTAGTTTATCAGATCCTTCGGTAAACTTAATTGGGTTTAGTTAGCTCATTTCCTGCTGCATGCAAGTAGAAGAAGCCCTTTGAATGAAATACAACAAAATCAGCAATATCAGCTGCCTATCTCAGTAAATCCTTTATGCTAAGCCAGGAAGGCATGTAGGGGTTTGAGTTTCTGCTTGCCTGCTTCCTTTCTTGCTCGTTGATAGCCCCTCTTCTCTCTTTTTTAACTTCACTAATCTGTGGTAGATCTCAATGCCAGCCATGAGTTTTATAGGAAACATACCCCTTGATGGGAAGTGTTGTATCCTAATGCTTAAGGACGAGGATTTGTATTTCAGGTCTTTCTTTAACTAGATTGTGACCTCCTTTAAATTTGTTCACCTCATTCAATTCCTTTAAATTTTACCTCTCCTACCTGCAAATTGGAGATATATTTATTGCTACCTTATTGAATGATTGAATGGATCAGATGAGGTAATCCGTTAAGTGCTTGGCACATATGTACACAGGTAGCTACTTTTGTGAGTGTTACTATAATAGTTACTATTTTATTATTGCTGTTTCTGTCCAAACTGCTTTCTCCACTTTGTTTAAAGTGCATGTAAGATAGATTTGAATAAAAGATTTTTCATAATAGAAGCCAGTGGGGCGATAGTGGTGGCTCAGTTGGTAAAGCACTTGTTAGGCAAGCATGAAGACCTGAGTTCGGATCCCCAACAGGAAGTAGCAGATACATGTCTGTCATCCCAGTGCTGGGAGGCAGGGACAGGAGGAACCCCGAGACTTGCTGACTAAATACAATTGTTTAGCTAATTTCCAACAGTGACTAGTCTCTTAACAGGTACAGTAACATTCCAAAGTGGTTTTTTTTTCATGGTTTTATTTATTCACTATGATATGGTAAGACTTTTTACTGTTATCTTAATGCCTTGATGAGGAGACAGAAGTTCAAAAAGATTAAGTAACTTGCTTGAGGTGAGGTTTTTCACGTTCACAAGGGTCTAAGACCTACCACATATTATGTTGGAGTCACTCCAGATATTGAACTGTTTAACACGACTATGCTGATTCAGTAAAAAGAATGCTAATGCAATTTTTTTTAACTTCACAAAGAAAAACTTAAAATAGGAGTAGTCTTCACAATATAGTATAGGAAACAAAATTCTCAAACCAGAAACAGAAATACAACATCACATAAAGACAGAAATTCAAAAGGACCCCATTCTGTCCAAATACTAAACCACACAGATTTTTCAGCATAGTAGACTACTGCAAAATTATTAAAAAAATCATTTTCTTATTAATACATATAACACAGGGACATGTTCCTTTTGGGGCTGGGGATGAAAAGGCCTGGTATTTCCTGGCATTGGAGCTGTATTCAAGGAGTGCTCTTTTTTCTTGGTAACTGCCTTGGCCCCATAGTCAGGTGACTCTTCAGAGGCACAGCATCGCAAAACTGTGCCAGTGGAGGGCTTCCTTGTTGGGGAGGCTCTGCTGACCTGGCTGCTCACCATCAAGTTATAAGTGGCTTCTGCAAAGTGGAGAGCACCTTAACTCTGCTAAACCCACCTATCTGACTTGAGTTTCACGCATATGCAAACAATGGAACTCTTACTCGTGTCTATCCTTAGGATTTGTGAGTCACAATTCCCGCATCCCCATGGTCTACAGTGTCACACAGCCAGAGTTGGAGTGGGGGACTTTATTGTTTCTGTTTTTGTCCACTATATCAGACTGCCTTCCCTGAATAGGAAAATCTTAAAAAAAAAAAAAGTGAAAGACAAAAATTTAACATTAGTCTTTCAGTGGTTGCCAGATTTGTAGCATCTCACAATCAGGGCTTTAACTGTTATGCCAAACATTCTGGACAAGACTTTATCAACTATGAAAACAAATATTTGATGTTCAATGGCTCAGTCTTGCTATTTATATGTTTATAGTTTTCTTGTTGATCTCCCAGGGTAATTGATTTTTATCTTCACACTCAGCTATTAACTGATAGTTTTCCTTCTCAAGAAAATCATTTTTGTATTTACTAACATTGGCAGGAGTAACATAGTATAACCACTTGTATTTAGAGTTCTTTAAGATGAAAGCATAATTTCAAAGCAAGTTTATGAAAATTTTTTAATGAGCTTTCAATTGTATAATGTTTGCTCTGAAAAATGGCTAATTGTCAAACTAATGAGTCATATCTCTGTGGCTTAAAATAATAGTTTCAAAGCAGACAGGCATAAGTTTTTCAAATTTCCTTGCTTTGTTGATATTTATTTACTTATGCTATTTTTAATTGTCTTTTTGCCCTTGTCAAGGGTAAAAAAAAGTCATTCATTTAATGGTTTAATCTAAGCACTTCTATTTTATTGACTAAGAAAATGGTTGACTAAGGATACCATTATATTTAAATATTGCAATTTGAAGGTGTATTGAATTATTTCCATTAAAGAAAAAATTAACTTTAAAATTACAATATTTGCAGTCTAGAAACTTAAGCATCTGCAGACAGTCCAGAAGAAAAGAGTAAAAGTACTTAATAATTTCACTGTCTAGAGATAACTCAGTTTAAATTTTGGTTGTAATAGTCAAATGCTTTTTTAAAAAATATACTATATATTACAGAGATAGGAATTAACAGAAAAATTACTTGTTTAGAATAGCCTTATAGTTTTCTATTACAGTTTTGGGTTGCCTAAGTTTTCTAAATCTTTGGAAAAGGCAAACAGGTTTCACCTGATATTTTCAAAGACAAAAAAAGAAAAAAGACGCTTCTCATTCAGATGTTTTAGATTTACATTGATGGCCTAGTAATTGTATTTCTGTATCATGTAGCATAATTTTCTGTTGAATTCCATGTGCATGGTGTTCACCAAAGTCTCTTATATATTAATAGCATGTAGCATATTGATGCTTGTTTTCTAGGTTTGAAAAGTAATATTAAGTAAGTGAAATTTGTAATTCAGAACAATCAATGTGTTCTGTAACAGTAGGACATTTACATAATGGAATATGAACTAGGAACAGGAGTTCTCTATAGCATGTGCAATGACACAGATAAATCTCGTGACATATTATTAAATGAACAAAGCTTGATATAAAATGATATGTGAGCTTTATGGTTGTATTTGTGCAATCTGATGCTTAAATGAAGTGTCACTAACTACAATGAGAATAGAAAGGACAGTTAGGGAGTCAGAGCACAGCCAGGAAATCAGGGTATTTATTACTTCTGGAAGGAGCAACAGGGTAGTGGTTGGGAAACACGCCCAAGATGGTATGTTTGTTACCTTGGGTGATGAGTGAAAAGGCATATACACTTTTAAAAGAATTCATGTCTATTTTGTGTATATTGCTCTATAAGTGATGCACTTTAATTATTATAGTCATTTATTTAACATCTACTACTTGCTTATAAAATACCACTATATCTTCCTATTGTTTTCTTTGGGAAACATGATCTGGTTAACTATTATTATTCATAATTTCCAAGAACTCATTAGTATTTTTTTCAAAAAGGTAGAACTGCCAGCATTTGTTTTGTCTTCCATGTGATAAAATTTCTAAGTTATTTAAATATTTTCTAGATGGCTGATAAATTTCATTAGTTCTTGTACGCAGCAGATGTGAGAGACAGGCTGGCACAGCTGTCTCCTTTGTTCAGATAAGAAAAGTAGACATAGGGAGGGTAAATGTTTGGCCAAGCCTGGAGTTGGAATGCAGTTCTTTGGACATTCCTCTGTGGTGTCTGATTATGGAATTGCTGCAGTCATAAATATCACAGAATCTCCAGAAAATCTCTCAGTAAAGGCAAAATTTCTATGGGTTCCAACAGATGCTATCTATACAATTTTTTTTTTAAAGATTAGGTTTACATTTGTAGTTAAGACCTTTGATTAGGCATAGTGGGAAAGGGTGTTATTCATTGATTCAACAAACATTTTAGAGCACCAGGTACTGTGTCAGTCTCTGGGGAGACAGACCCAATAATGACTGATGGAATGGAGTGATTGAAATGATGATGTCTGTACAGGACTTTTGTGGGCCATAAAGAAGCAGCTGGGAGCAGTTTCATAGGAAAGAGTCCCTGGCTGGTGTTAAAGGAGGACAGACATGAATCTAATCTGAAGTATGCATATGTGCACTGTGGTCTATTTAGAGTTAGGCAGGTCAGATTTTCTACCCTTTTAATCTTATGACCTTTTTTTTTTTTTTTTTTAGAAATACTAATTTTTAGCGAGCATATTAAGATGATTCCTGAACATACTAATTTTTTTCCTTTTGGGTCACAGTAGAATGTTTAATCAGACATTTGTGTAACCACTTGATTTTTATGTTATACTTAACCTTTTCCCCATGAATCTAAAGTTTTGAGCTATGAGATTCAGAGAAGTTTAAAAAGTTTAGAATCTGTAGATAGGCTTAAAAAAAAAAGAAAAACAGTAATCTCAGTAGCTAGAGATAATTCAAGGAGGTTTACACTTTTGTTTCAGACAAAATTTGACAGCATTAAATCACATATATCAGAATCTAATCACAAATAAATTCAGTTGAGCTATATGAAGCCTTTCAGTAGCATTAATTTTTTTATGAACTATGATATAGGTATCATTATGAATGTTTAAATAGATGTAGCGTTCTGAGGACAAAAATGTTCCATGCGCAATGCTCATACCAACACAAACAACCTCCCAAGGTCAGTTTTGTTTTTCAGATATGGTGCCTATATCATCTTACTATTTTTATTAAGCTCAGTACATGATCTCTTGTTTGTAAACAGAGGTCAGACTTAATCAAATTTCAGCAAAGAGATTCAGTTACAGGAGGAAAATATAATAGCATCAAAAGCTTATGCAGAACAACATTTTACATTTACTGATAAATGCATCCTGACATCTCTTATGACATTTGTAACAACCTAGTAACGGAAAGGAGAAAGCACTTATGTATGGCTCAGAAATAAAAATGGCCTCCTTCTTGGAAAGTAAATGACAATGCAGTACCTTTATGAACAACACAGGTTTAAAAACGACTAATTTATTTATTTATATATTTTTAAATAACTATAATTTTAAAACACAAAAATTATTGAAATAGATGTGAACTATAAGCATGTGAATGAAAGTTCACTTTTGAGGGGAGAGAGTAGGAAGAGAATGGAATCTTAATTTTGCCTTAGAGTTCTTTTTTTTTAATGAACAAAAATCCCTTTTATTCCCATTATATTTTGAATATGTATTATTATATTTGATTTGAATGCTACATAGATTACACATAATTGCCAATAATCTCATTCAGATTTTTTTTCTTTTTTTTAATTTTAATACATTTTTTATTATTATTTCAGCTCATAGAAACTTAATAGGTACACCAGTTCCCTCCCTCCCTCCTCCTCCTTCCAAACCCCCTGCTCTCCTTCCCCTCACCCCTCCCGCCCCATCCTCCCGTGCCTCCCGCCCCAATTCCCAGAGTCCTTTCTTGTGCATGCCTGACTCTCCTCTGGGCCTCCTCTCCGATGACGATGACGTACAAGGACCCAGTGACATTTCCCTGAACCCTTTCCTGTGTTCCCCTTAAGCATAGGAACACTACTGTGGCTGTCAATCCCTTGCCTCCAAGGCTCTTGGTGCCTTTAGCAGATGCTAGACTTTGTGAGGTCAATAGTGTGTTGGACATTGTGCCGGGCATGCAAAGTCCAATTATGATTGCTTCGGCCCTAACTTATGTGGAGTATCTTGCAAATCATTGCTCCTCCCATCCTTTTGCTCTTACACTCTTACCGCCCCCTCTTCAGCAAATGTCCCTGAGCTTCAGGATGGGGAGAGATTAAGCTGGCCTAGTTCTAGGTGGTTGATATAGAGTCTCTGAAGTTCTGGATAGTGGTTCGTTGATTTTCTTTTGCAGTTTTGTTGCTCCTCCAATGCCCTTCACTCCATCGTGATGGGCACTGTATGTCACCCCCTGGCCAGAGACAGAAAGCTGTTAAACTGGAGTCTTATTATAAGAGCACATTCAAGGGTAATGTAATACTTATACCCAAAAGTGGAATCGCAGGGTCATATGGCATTAGGAAATGGGAGGGGTCAATCACCCATTTGCAAAATGGTTACTTTTTAAATGATGAATTACTGGAATTTGCCGGGAAATGGATGTCATTAGAAACAATTATATTAAGTGAAGTATCCCAAACCCAGAAAATTAAGCGCCTTTGGTACTCCCTAATAGGTGGCTCCTAGTACCAAACCCACGCAGCCCATCTTGAGACACTCATAGGTAAATCTATGTATTACCTACAGTAATTGCAAGGATTATGAACAGGAGGGATGGGGTTGGAGGGCCACACCAGAAACAAGGAGAGAAGTGACCATGTTACAGTAGAGAAAATAGGCCTCCATCAAGGACTACAAGAAAGTAATGTGACACCTAGTTAAGTTCACAATTTGTTCCTGATCATTTACAACTAAGGGGGTATGAACTCACCAGAAGGGGAGTGCCTTAGAGTTCTTAAATAAGGACCTCTTAATGGAGATGTTCAGAAGGTCCTTGATTACTATACTAGTTGTGTGCAAACTGTGGTAAACCAAAGTATTGCTTTCTTTTCAGGGGTAGAAGGACCCCCCCCCCAACTGTTATCCAGTTCCTTAAAAAGTTAGAACTACTATTAAGCCAATGTTATCAGTGGAACATTAAGTTAAAGATAGCAGCAAATAGTTGGCAAATACAAGCCTGTAAAATATGTCCATGTTTATAGTAAGAAAAAGGAAAGCTTATAGTTCTGGGAATGTAACAAATGATTTTTCTGTTGTTAAAATGTTTGCATACAGTTCATTTATTCTTTTGGTTGAGATGCAAATCTTTTACTTTCTGCTGTGCAATCTTGTCTTGCTCTACAAAAAGGCAATAAGAACCTTCTTCATTATTAGCACTGTGTGCAAACCAGACTAAAGCTTGGACTTTTCTGTTTATTCTTCCCTGGTTCCCACACTTCCCTTGCACCGCATCACAGACAGAGCAAGGAATAAAGCAAGGGTGGCTGGTAGCAGCAAACATCTGACTTACCACTGAGACAGAGCTTTCTGGATTTTCAATGGATTGTTTCAGCTTCTGCAGAACAATTTGCAGCTAAATACATCTTCATTTTGTTAGAGAAAAGATGAGAAAAGACACTGTGATTAAGGTTAACAACTTATCCTTTGGAATATAAATGGCTCAAAGTGGATTTCCTTTTTCTAGTGTATACAAACAAGATATGTCTCAATTCAATGATGGAAGAATTCCAAAATGTGTTTGTGATTCTGGATGTGTAAAAGTGTGTGTGTGTGTGTGTGTGTGTGTGTGTGTGTGTGTGCGCGTGTGCACATGCACATGTTTGCAAAGGTCATTGAACTTTTTTTTTTTTTGCAGAAAAATTATGTCTTTTTTGGGATCTAATGGAAGTCTCCATCCCATTTGTAAATCTTTCTTGACTAGGCATTTACAGTGATCGCCAAGATTGTGTATTCCTGGGTTGGAGGAGGTAGACAAAGAAATATTTGATTCTTCCTTTCTCTATAGTCTTTCTGAGAAACTGGCAGCCAGCTGGCTGAATCCTGCCCACAGACGTGTTTTATTTGGCTCATGCAGTGCTTTTAAAATTTTTGTGCCAGCATTTTAATAGGAAGATTTTACGTACGAATCTGCATTTTTTTTTGGCTTGGAAGAATTGGAAGATGGGAGGCAATTGGCTAGAGCTGAGGGACAACTATCCCTTTTTACTTCTTACTCTCCCACTGAGCATCATGTTCTGATATCCAGCTCAAGCAATTATCTTTTTGCATTATTTCTACAGGCTTCTGAGTCTGACAGCAGTTTCAGGGTGCCTTTGAGATTGTTGTGTCTTCTGATTAGTAACCAGGTTTTATGTAGCAGTTATCTTGATCCTTGAGAGTCTTATTTTTAAAAATTTTTTTGTAGACACCCCATCATCAAATCTAATAATAAGGTTCAGAGTACTCTGAATTCCTAGTTTGGGCATAGTGTTGGAAGAAAATGTAAGGAAGACATATGCTGAAATGTTTGTCTTCACAATCTTTTGTATTTTTGCTTACCAAAGCTGGCGGAGTGATGCTTGCTGATTCTGGAATTTGATGCTGAAAACAGATTTAAAATAACTTTACTTTTGAGAGAAAGGACAGACAGAGAAAAAGAAAGGGGGAGGGGAAAAGGGAAAGAGAGAGAGAGATAGAAAGAGAGAGAGAGAGAAGGAAGAGGGACAGGAAGGACATGTGCCATAGCACATGTGTGCCTATCAGAAAATAAGTTTTTGAAATCTGTTTTCTACTTCTACCATTGGGCTCTGAGGATCGAGCGCTGAGGATTAAACTACAGTTACCTGGTTTGCATGCCAGCATCTTTATTTCCTGAGCCATTTTGTTGGTCTCTGAAAAATAGATACTTTTCATAAGAAAAGTAGTCAATCCATTTGAAATGCAATGATACATGTAGACTCCTAGAATATCATGATTTATTTATTCTTTGAAGCATGGTCTACCAAATCCTGTGCAAAATTTAATAGATTTAGGATCATCTAATTCAATGTATGAGTCTGCAAATTGCTAATTTTTTAGTGTTCAGTTTTTGGGGGTAGGATGAGGACTGCAAAAACGAAGCTCTGCTTTTTCAGTTTCTCCAACTGTTTCTGATAAAGATGGAGGAGACTCTTTGCCAAAACTCATGCACTGAATAATGATGTTTTTGGTCGACAACAGACTGCTTGTCTACACAGTGGCCCCATCAGATTATAGCAGAACCGAGGGATTCTTAATATACCATTTTTAAGTTTACAGCTTCTACAGTATCAGACATGGTAGGTAACTTACTGTAAGGTGCATCCTGGTAGCAAAAGGCTGTACATTAGTCTGTGAATAGGAAGCCAGGTTTGTGTAAGCCCACTTTGTGATGTCTACACAAGACGAAACTACATTTCTCAGAACAAATCCCTACTGTTACCAACTCATGTCTATATTCAACTTTTTGAATAATTGGCTATATACTACTCCCTAAATTATGTATAAACCACCTTAATCTCTCTTAATCTCACAGTTTAATTAAGACAGGGGCTAAAACATGAAGTATCTGGTAATGAATGTGAAGGTAATTATTTAACTTTTGAAAGGAAAAAAAATCAGTTTCCCAGGGTTCTAAATTGAAAAAAGTATATTTTTTTTCCAAACAATTTAGTTTTCACATATCAATAAACCAGAAATGAAATGGAATGCATAAAATCCTAGGGGATTTGAATGTGGGAATGGATAAATGTTTTATAACGAGAGGAAGAATTATTGCCTAATCTTAAGAATAAAAGCTCTGTGAAATTATGAATGTCCAAATCAATAGCATTTTTTATATTGCAAATCATTTTTGGCATGCTTATTTATGAAGAGACATGATCTAATGATTATGAAGTTAGGTGTCTGGGGCTTTTTCCCTTTTTCTGATGTGGAGGCGGCCAAGGAATCTGAATAAACCACTAGGACTTGCTAAGTAGAGAAGTTTGCATGCTTTATGTACAGATTTATTATTTATGTGATTTTTTAACATGACCAGAGGAGACATTTTTATTTGTGTGAAAAGTAAAAATAGATACCTCAAGAGAATTTTATTTTTATTACTGAGTTTTCCCTTTTAGAAGTAATTTTATTATTTTACTTGCATTCATGTGCTCTAATATACAATAGAGAGTGCAAGAGAAAAATTTTTTTCAGCATGTAAGGAGAAAGACAATTGATTCCAAAGATCGTGGTTAAGATTTGTATTAGTCTAGGATTAAAAACATTTTTTAATGTTCCATTTATTTATTTGTTAGGGGAGAAGGTAATACAGAGAGGAAGAGGAGACACGTGTGTCACGGTGTGTGTGTGTGTAAGTCAGAGAACAACTTTCAGAAATCAGTTCTTTCCTTCTCCCATGTGCACTTCTGGGGACTGAACTCCAGTTTCTAAGTTTTTGAGCAGGCAACTTTATCCTCTAAGCCATCTCATTGGACCTAAAAACATTTTGCATGGAAGAAAAAAATAGAATTTATAGGATATAAATTTTGAAAAACTGAAATCTCTGGAAAAGTCATCCAGTATATCTGAGAAAAATCTTCCCTTAGGATGCATTAAGAGTTGAAAATTATTTTATAGCAGCATTGTTTAAAATATCTAAATTTGTGATAATTTAAGCATTCATTAGCAGCAGAGTGAATGTATGAAATAGTGTGGCAAAATAATAAATTCTGACTAGCTGAACTAATGTGTATTTGTTTTATAGACATAATGTGATATGGAAGGTTATATGTTGCCACATTGCATTTACATTGGGGTCCAAAGTGGCCATATAAATCCGTGTAATCAAAGTCAGAAGAGTAGCTACCTGTTCTGGGATGGAGGGAGGTCCCGAATGCTGCCATGCTCTTTGTCTCTATCTGGGTGCTGACAGCATAGGAGACTCATTTGGTGAAATCTACTGAACTGACCACTTAAAACCCTGTATCTTGGATTACGAATGATCAACATTAATATGTCTCTTCTGACTACTTAGTAACATTTGAAGTCTAAGTCAGTGGTTGGTCACACTTGAAGAGAAATAAGACTTGCCTCACTAATCAGATTTTGTATTACAGGTGAAAGGAGTGGCAGACACCTGTGTTTACTATACAAAGCACTGTCTGGTATCCTGACATAATTATCACAAAGCTTCTAGTTAGATATTTTGATGCTGGAATGGATAGAGAGCTTATCATCCTACAAGATGTATAGTTAATGTGTCACATTAGAAGGATGGAGTAAATATTACTTTATAGGCAAGAGCCATTCAGAATGAAGCTCAGAATATATTTGAAGGAGCAATGATAAATACAGGTGGTATGTTGATATCATAGAAATAAATCTGAGGTGAACATAGTTAAAATATCTCCCTTTATAAAAAGATAGACATAAAATACAATTCTTAGGTCATATAAACAGTAGCTCCTTCTCTGGGGTAATGTGGACTGTTTTGGTGGCTTGGGCAGAACCAGTCATGATAGTGCTACTGGAAACATTGGGCTCTGGTACCTTCTTTTTACTTTTCATAATAGGATAGTGTAGTGTAAAGTTGGAGTCATACCAACTTCTGTCTCAAACTAGCTATTTGACTTTGGACAAGTAATCTTGACATTCAAGTTTTATCATGCTTAAAATATGGACTCTGTCTCATTGGATATTTGATATCTATCATTGCATCTCAGTATCAGTTATGATTTATTTTGGCATTAGGAGGTAAAAAAAATCTAAAATGATTTTAAGCATACAAGATATTATTCTACTTAAAAGAAGCCCAGAGACAGCCCAGAGCTGATATTGCTACAGCCTGAAGCTGAATCTACATTTGCAACATTTGAGTCTCATGTTTAAGGTCACTTCATGACTCAGTGTGCTGCTGGGGCTCTGGCCATCATCCAGACCTCAGGAGGGACGATGGAGCAGAAGACAAAGAAGTTCAATTCCCACACTAGTTAGCTTCATTCCAGTTGTCCTAGAAGTCCTAAAGAATATCTTATTTCCTGTAGGGTAGAAACTAGACTTCACTTAGCAGTAGAAGACTAGGAAGTATGGTCTTTCAGTAAAGAAAAATTAGGGTTTAGTTATTTAAGAAGAGGAGGAGGAGGAGATTTAAGAGGAGAAAAAGGGGGAGGGGGAGGGATATTTTTGAGGCTGACAAGAAATCTTGACCAACGTTCACAATAGAATCCTCCCCCTAACTGCTCTCTATCTTTTTAAAAGGTGGTACTAGATAGCTTCTTTCCCCCTTGTTATTCCCCATACCCAAATTATTACTATTCTCATGGTTCTAGAATAGATTCTGAATGCTTTTGTCTATTGCCACTAGTACATTCAGTGTCTGACCTGCCATCATCATTCCTCTGGGCTGTTTGTGTTCCCTCCCTGCCTGATCAGCAGACAGAATGATTGTCTCAACTGACAAGTGAGGTTATATCATTCTCCTGTCCACATTTGCTCTATAAACTTGCCTTTGCAATAAGAAAGAATCTCACTTTCTTTAGCCTGTAAGACTTTACTGCGTGATTCCTCACCAAGCTCATTATTTACCCCTGGACTCCAGATCCTCATGCTCAACATCCCATAAAAATACACCAGATGATGGACTTCCCTAGGTCTTTGAGAATATTCTTCCTCATATTTGATTGGCATTCTCTTCTATATTTACCAGTGAAAGAGAATCCTAATTAATGCATTTTTATCATGGAGGTTTATGTGAAGGGCCGGTAGTTCCACAACCTTCCACCTCCAACTTGGAGAAGTAAGGGAGCTGGTGATATGACTGGATCTGAAGGACCAAGAACAAGGGAAGGGCAAGATAAGCTGACCTAGTTCAGGCAGCCAGGCAGAAGCAGAAAAGCCAATGTGTTCTTCCTGAGTCTTTTGTTCTTTGTAGGCCCTTTGCAGATTGGATCATGCCCAACCATGTTGGGGAGGGCCATCTGCTTTACTTCAAGTTTAATTTTAAATGTAAACATCCTCAGAGACACAAACCGAGAAATAATGTTTCACCTGGATGTCCCATGGCTCAGTCCAGTTGGTATATAAAATGAACCATAGTTTAAGTTTTAGTTCAAATGTACCTCTTTCACATAGGTCTTCTCTGACTAACATGGTTAGAGAATTTTTTTTCAAACGCCATGCCCAATTATCCCCTGTCGTGCTATCCAATCATGTTAGAGGCAATTATTTCACCCTGTTTCTGGAGCTGGACAAAAATGAGGCCCTATGCTGAGTTGACATGGGGCAGGGAAAAGATTCTCTGCTCTCTGCAGAGAATATATTGGTTGAAACTTCTTTGGAGAGCAATTTTTTACCTTATGTATTAAAATTAAAAAAATAGCTTAAAGGATAAGGACTATAGCCACAGTAGAAGTTTATTAACTTTTTGAAGGATCAAGTTACTAAACTTTTAAAACCATTTTTATTTCTGTCCTTTTATTTTCACTCTCTTTCCATACTTAGGTCTCTTCTGCTACAATGTTGATACATACCCCCTCAATATTAAATCCTTCTAGTGCTGCTTCTTAGTTCCTGGGGGCAAGGCCTCAATACAAGTCTAGTGCTTCTTCCTGGATTGCCTATTTTATTTGAATGCTAGAAAAATATTTTTTTATATCACAAACTTATGGACATACTAAAAATGCGAAGGTCTTTTGCTATACCTTCTGCATTCTGGGGGAACAAACTTAGTGTCATTGATATTAGGGTTAATATGAAAGGAAAGTTTGAGACAGCCTGTTTAAAGCTGTTAGCTATTAGGCAGATATTTGCATTCTAATAGGTGATTCTTCCATCCATCACAGTGTTTATTGAATAATTGTGCTTACTTGTGCTTAGCTTGAGGCAGTAGGTGCTGGATCAATAAAAAGCCTTCCAGAGCCCTTAGAAAGCACTTGCCAGGCTATCATAGATGTACAAATTCCCTTTGGTCTGCAAATGCCTTCATATACATTACTTTATCTAAATAGATTGACACATCAGTCATGATTGAGATGAGCAATATTGATGATGAATATTAAACATTTCAAACAGTAATGAATTACTGAATTTTAAATAACTAAAATGCAGGTTTCCCTTGTATACTAGGCTCATGGGTTCTCAGTTCCCTTCTTGACAAGGAATTTCTCGGATTCTTTCCAGAAATTTTTAAGCACTCATCAGTCCCATCTTAGGATGTGATCTTCCTATATTCTTTTTTTTTTTTCATATGCCAACATGTACATTCCAGTACATCCCCACCTTTTATTTTGTTTGAAGTGCAGTGTTTTAAACTGGAGTGTAATGTTTTACTGTATCAGCACATCAGGAGTTAATAACTTCCTATGGGTGGCCATCTTTCCAGCCCCTCATTCTTTATGTGATTATGGATTTTTTCCCCTGTTGCACACATAAACAAAATATTAAGCTTTTTAAATTTTAAGGACAAATTCATTAAAATGCAGTTTTGTTGATTGACAGTTTTCCTGGATTATATAAATAGAATATCTTCTTATAGAGGTATTGGGGGAATGAGTAGAATTAGAATTTTAAGAAATTTTGTTCTGGAAAGAACTTAGACATCATCTACTGCTAATTCCATTTTCACAGTTGAGCAAATAGGAACGTCCCAGAAGCCAAGCAACTAGTTTGAGTCAAATGGAACAAAAGAATTCTTCTGTCTTCTCTTTCCAAGCTGAGGACTCCCTTTCTATGCTGTATCAGTTTGGATGTGTAGGTTCCACTTGGTACTCTTGTATATGTTTAGGGTTAATGACAGTAGTCATACTCCTTGTCAACATGTCAAGTTGTTGTGAAGAGGTTTTTAATGTCCAGGTTCTTGTGTTTGGGAGTTCAGGATTGAAAGCAGAATTGTCACAGAAGATTAAGGCAGAGTTTATTGGAGGAGAGAAAGAATGGAACTCACAGACATGGTATCCAAAAGGGGCAAAGTAGCTGAAAGGAGCTCATAGATTCTGGAAATGGAGTCCATGAGGGGCAAGGGAGCCAGAGATAGTCTGTAGGGTTAGGGGTATTTGCAAACTTCAATGAGCTGGAAAAAGTGATTTTTTTTTTCCATTGGTGAGTTCTAGTTTCTGTGAGCCTGATTGGTCTGTTATGGAACAGGCTTCCTTGGACCAGACCTTTTGGCTGAGGTGAGAAATTTGCATTTGAGGAGTTACTCTCCATATGTATTTGTGGATTTCATATCCATATCCATTCATAAACTAAGGGTTGGGGGAAGTTGGGACCTTATCTTAGTGGGGGTTGGCATTAACTTCTCTGTATGGTGAGATCTTCAAGACTTTCCTAGTAGCCTTTCTACTCTGTTGTATTCTAAGCTACCTAACAAATTTTTTCCCTCTCTCAAAGTGACCAACATGTTTCTTGATCATGGGGGCAATAAGTTATACCACGTTTTGCTTTTTTTTTTTTTTTTTTAATACATTACAGTATTTTTTTTTGTTTTTTTTGTTTTTTTTTTTTGAATTTTACTTGTGTCTGTCTGTGTGTGTGTGTGTGTGTGTGTGTGTGTGTGTGTGTGTGTGTGTATCAGAGGACACTATCCCTGGGGAGGACCAAGGGTGACTTCAGGAATCATCCTGGATTGCTTCTACCTCCTTTTTGCTTTGCTCTGGGATTTCCAGGCTCCACCCACCGGACTGGAAGTACAGGTCACTCACTGACTGGCGTTTTTTTGTTTTTTTTTTTTTAATGTGGAACCTGGGATCCAAACCCAAGACCTTTTGCTTACAAGGCAGAGTCTTAAACCCTGAGCCATCTTTCCAGCCCCTACATTTTGCTTTTTAAAAAGATGGTTTTGACAAAGATTAAAAATATTTTTAGAACTCTTTTACTTTAGTTTATACTGAATCTTTGTATTCTAAGATTTTTTTTTAAGTTTCTTGCCCCTGTTTACTTTTGTTTTCATGAAGATGGGACATTTTAGGAAAACCCAAGTAGGAAATAGGTTAAAAAGTTGTGAAGCTATGACAGTATATGCTTTTCTGTTGGTATTATTCAAACACATATATATTTAAAGCAGTCAATCTTCATCTAAACTATTACAAATTCCTAATAGTGACTTAAAAATTTTTTTTTCCATAAAATCTGTGAGGGGGAAGGGAGCTAAAAGGAACTCATGAGGGGAAAGGGAACCAAAGATGGCTGGCAGGCTCAGGGTTATTTGTGAACTTCTCTCTCTCTTCTCTCTCTCTCTCTCTCTCTTTTTCAGATAGAGTGTTGACATTAATCAAGTACCAGATTAATTGGCAATCCTTCCTATTTCATGTTAGGGGCATGAAATGGACTTTAAAAAGATTTTCTACTAGGATAAAAATAGATAACACAGGCATGTGAGATAGTCAGATTTGTGTGCACTCATTATTTCCAAGCTATCCTGTCAGTCCCATGAATTTAATTTTTCTTTTCTTTGTGCATGCTCATGTGTTTATGTGTGAGCATGTATATGGGTGTGCATGCATATGTGTGTCATTCACTGGGAGCCATCTATCTTGTTTTTTGGGACAGGCTCTCTCAATGACCTGGATTTCACTGATTAGCTTCTCTGGTTGTCTAGTGAACCCCAGGGATCTATATGTCTCTGTCTTCCTAATGCTGGGATAGTATATCCCAGACTTACATAGGTTAATGTTAAGTAAAATACAATGCTTTATAGCTTTTCTTTACACTAGGAGTAATTTTATGGAAAGCCTCCTTCCACTTTCATGTCCTTTTTTTTAATAGCTGAAGCAAATTCCAGCTTGGGGATTGTAGCTCAAAGTCAGTGATGACAGCCAGTGCTTCCAGTTCTGGTATTATGCTGTAAGAAATATAGAGTAACCTTTCAATCAAAGCTTGTGATAACAAACCTTATATTTACTTTCCCCTTCAGTGGACATTCATGCACACAGGCACATGTGTATCTTGCTCAGCAAGATGCTTTTTTCTAATTTCTACTTCCAGGCTCACACCTGCTTTTGTTAGAAAGGAAATAGTTACAATCTTCCCTCCCTTATTTTTTTGTCTCCCCCTTCCCATTAGACCATTCCCTATTAGCCAATTAGTTCTCAGATTGTAATGTTAAACCCCTGCCAATGGGGAACAGCCAAGTTTCCCCCTGCATTAAGGATAAAAGATTGCTACCAATTTGGTCCTCTATGTTTTGCATTGAGCCTTTGGCTACAGAGAACCCTCTTGACCAAATGCAAAGTTGTCTTGCCAAAGCATCTCAAGTTGAGTAACTGTCTCTTAATTTGTGATCCAATTTTACTCCCTATAATGCTAAGTAGAGTAAATTAGTATTTAAAAAGTTCACCTTGGGCAACAAACATTGTGAAAAGTGAGAAAGCCAACAGGTGAAGTGAAGTAAGGTTAGAAGCTGATTTTTATAAGTGAAAAGGTTGACAATGGATAGTTTTATACTAAGATAAATGGATGTGTCAAAATTAAGCTATATTGTTTAATCTGGGAATGGCAACTTTTATTAGAAAAGTGCTATAAATTATTAAAAGAGCTTTAAATATTGTTTCGAATCCCAGGCAATAGAAGGAACTCTTGCAAGAGCCAGTTACTAAGACTCTCTTCTTTCTCTTAGTAGCATCTCCAACCTTTGAGTCATTGCTAACCTTTTCAAATCTCATTCTTGGAAGCATAAACAAATCCTTTTTAATAAACCATTCATTCCACAAGCACCTAAAAGATGAAAAGTAGAAACATAAGTAAGTTATGCAAAATCCAAATAATAGTTATAAGAAGGAGAATAAATGGAATTTACAGTCTAACTGCTTAGAGGTAACGCCATTCACATTTTGGCACACTCTTCAGGACCATTTTATACTTATATGTACAATTTGCTTTTTTAAAAAATACTACATATTCAATATAATTTAGTGTATATTAAAATTAAATATTTCCTGGTGTCTTTTCAATTAATAACTTTTTAAAATCAAAATTATTTAGTGTGTGTTCATGTTTTGAATGCTTGTTTCCCAATGGATGGCTATACTTCGGGAGGCTTGGGAACCTTTAGGAGGCGGGGCCTAGCTAGCAGAAGTAACCTGGTCTCACTGCTATGTGAATAGCTGTGCTTGCACACTCCTGTTCCCATGGCTGAGCCTGTATACCTTCCCTGCCATGATGAACTGAAAGAGGAATTTCTTTCTTCCCTTAAGGTATCATAAAGATCCATCTAGAGAAGAACAATTAAAAACCCATTAAGTTAGATCTTGCTGAGTGTTCTTCAGTAAACTCTTTCATAGTATATTTACTGTGGGATTTGGGAACGGCATAAATGAAACCAATTATCAGCAGCATAATGTATGTGAGTGCCATGCAACCTTCACATCCTGTAGCACTTTGTTCAGTCAGGTCCTCTACCACACCTTCATAACTGTTTTGTAAGCAGGTTGGATAGGCAACATTATTTTCTGTTTTACAAATATAGGAAGACTGAGGATTTAGGAAGGGAAGTGATTTGTCTAAGGTTAAAAAAAAAAGTGAATTCCAGTGAATAATGTAGACTCTTGTGGTAGGGTGGTTTTTTTTTTTTCCTTTACATTTCAAAATGTAAAATTCAAAATAAGTCAAGTGGTCAATTGCTTTGGCCTTTAAGTGAACACTTAATGTTGCTGTTGTGTATATTTGTTAAAGAAATGGTCAATTTCAAGTAACAGACATCTTGATTGAAGGTATTTTAAATAAACAGGAGATTCATGCTTCTAAATAATGGGAAGCTGGAGTTTACATTTCCTAGTATTGATTCAGCCACAGCGGACCCAGTCCTTTTATAACGTCATTGCACTCTCTGAGACTGGCCTTTTCACCTCATGCTGGTCTCCTTGGAGTTGCACAAAGGCTGCCTTTACTGTGGAAGAAGGTTGGGGAGTGAATGTGCAGTGGGGGTGGGTTTGCTGCCATGTTCATAGTCCTTCTTAGGAAAAGAAAATGCCACCCAGAAATTTGACCACATGGCTTTTTGAGTTATACGGAGCAGAGTTGGTATATGCCCTCTTATGCCTGTCCTCCTTCCTCCTTTCACCTCTTAGACAAAAGAAGCAAGGGAAACAGATGTTTAACTGTCATTCTTAGAACTAATGGTAGACAGGGAGCAAGGTGGTTGGCAATGAGTGTTGAATGAGCCAGCCTCCAGTATCTGTCACAGTCCCACAGCAATTCTGTTTGAAACAGATAGCACTGGATGAGTGAGTATCGTGAGGCTGATATTGTGTAAGTTTTGTTGTTGCTGCTTCTGAGTGTCAGGCTACTTTTTTTCTGACCACCTGCTTCACAAGTAGTAAAAATAAGATAACTCTTAATTTTTTATGTAATTACATTAGGAGGAGGGGGTGTTAGGTTATACATAGTCAGACTCAACTGTCAACTGGACACAATGTAGATCATCTGGGAGAAGGATCTTTGGGCATGCCAGTAGGTGATTATCTTGATCATCTTAATTAATGTGGGAAGACCCATCTGATTTGTGGGCAGGGCCATTATCCTAGGGAGGGAATCCATAACTGTATAAAATTGGAGTTCTGAGCTGAGTGCTTATAAGCGTGCATTCCTTTAATTCATTGCTCTCTGCTTTCGACTGTGGCTGTAATGTAACCAGTTTTTTCAACTCCTGCTGCTGTAACTTTTCCTGATGGGCTGTAACTTTTCCTGAAGGACTGTAACCTTGGATTCTGCACTGAATGAAACCTTTCTTCCTTAAGTTACTGTTCCCTCAGGGTATTTTATCAGGACAATAGAAAAGAAACTAAGATGGGTTGCCTTTTGCTTAATTGTTCTTTGTTTAGCATATCTATTTCATGAAATCCTGTGGTAGTTACACATCTACTTTATTATCCTTGGAAGTATGTTTCACACATGCTTGTACATTAGCAAAGAATAAGAATTAAAAATTCATCTCCTTGTCTGTAAGAACTGTACAATCCAGAAATCCCTAGATTATATTTGCTTCAAGGTGAGCAGGTTGCTTTAAACTGTAGCAAGGTAATGCATGTGTTATAGTTCACAGGTAAGTAGAGCGGGAATTTGTGGCCCCAGATGCCTTTGTTCTGCTGCTGGCATGTCTCCTGGAACCACAGTCCTCGCCTCTTACAGTGACCACAGCCGGGCCTGGAATTCTTTGCATTGTTGCTCCCTGTTACAGTGTCTTGCTTGCCCTACAACTTCCTGAATTGTTGAACTTGGACGCTGTTTATCTATTTCCTTTGATAAAAAGGTTTAGTTTTTGTTTCTTACAGAAAGAGGAAGTAATTTAACAAGTTTGGCCCAGTGGACTTCCTTTCTGATTAAATTCACAGCAGTCCCATCTAATGAAAGAAAAACAAATAATCAATTAAATGATTCTAACATCATTTTGGAGGACAGATTTTTTTTTTCCTATCCAAGAGAGACGAGCTCCTTTTAAAGGAAGTCTGTTGCCAGTTCACCTACCTTTCTTTCATCTCCAGCTCATCCCAATAAACCATCTTGAGCTCATAAAGTAGTAGGTTCTTTCTAGGGAAAATACTAATTTGGAGGCGTGAATCTAAGAGAAATTATAGTTAAATAGCAATAAATCAATCATTTAAAGTATTTTTGCACTTATTTTTCATATACTTTTCATTAAATTTCCATATGTAGAAAATGGACACTACTTTCTGACAGTTATTTTCCAGTGCAGGTTGTAAAATAATTAAATGTTATTATCTCTTTGATTGGTTAATACCAATAAGAAGTTCTGAAAATTTTTTATGTACTTTGAACATTTTTTTTGCACAAATTTCGTAGAAACCAAAAGGCACTTCAATAATAAGTTGGGTCTCACCATACAAAGTCTACATGTCTTTTGTAGAAACAAAATCTGGAACTTTGTACTTCGGTGTCATAAAATCAGGAGAACAAAAATTAGAGTATGAGATACAGACCTTAAATGAGAAGACACAAGGCGCCTGGAACACATTCAAGAAACTCCATGGCTGCTTAAAGCTTAAACCATCTCAGCAATTCCTGTTAAAGGGAACGTTTTTGGGGATATTGTCATATAAAACACACACACAACTTTTTTTTTCTGTTCTCATTTAAGATTACATATTAGCCTTTGTCTTGCTGCTGAAGTGTATTTTGAAATAGCAAATCGATATTGGAATTTTAATCCTAAAGATCAGAAAAAACTATATCTTAAATTGAAATTCGCTGTTGATATAGGTTACCACAGGCTTTTGCTGAACTTGAGTCAGATGATAAAGTAGGCCCTCTTTAGTTGAGTCATTGATGTTCAGAGAATGAATCATCCTCTGGATTTTAAAATATTGACACAGATTAATACTGCTGGTGTTCATTAATATATATATGTACAAAATTATATATTTTATCTAAATATTAAATGTAGCATACACACACTAACATTACAAAGTGATTCAAGGATAAAATATATGTTTCTTGGTATGAGAATATAAATTTCTTAATGTATACACTTTTTTCCAAAACATCTTTTCATTATGGGATATGTCAGATACATACATAAGTAATAGAAAGCTATAAATAAAGCATAAACGGGATCATCTACCAAACTTCTGTGTATCTCATTCACCTGCAGTAATTGATGGCTTGTGGCTTCCTACTTTCATTTATTGCTCTTTCCATTCTCTGCTTTTTTCAATCTGGATTATTTCAAGTCAAATCATTTCATTTCATCCATAAATATTTTACTATATGGCTCTAATCCTCAATGTTGAACAGTTTTAAGTGCCTTTTACAATAGTGGTTGGGTAAAATGTGAGAGTCGCACTTAGCATCAGGCATAATAAATTGCAGATCCCCATAATTTTCCCACATGTGTTCAAGCCCATTTTCTACAAACCACCACTCTTGCTGCTTAAAAGTTTCCTGGATTTTGTTTACATGCAACTTAGTTAAAATGTTAAAGCCCTTCTGTATTTGTTTTCCTGTCCTTGGTGACTTTTTTCCAGATGGAAATTTTTGTGTCCACAGAGTTGTTGATCTCTGTTGTACATGGAAATATTATCTCTATCCACATGGCCTGTGATGCTGTGCTTTGAAAGCATCCTCTGATGTGTAGGGAAAACAGAAAGGGAGAGGATCAAAGCAAAACAAATCGCAGAGGAAACCTCTACATTTAAGATTGAGGTTTAAGATAAATTTGCTGTTTTCATTGGAAAACTGAAGACCACAGTTGATGTTCTCCAATTAAGCTACAGGGTATAGTCAAGCATGTTCTTATGATTCTCCTTTTTTTTTTTTTCTTCTTCTTCTTTTGGGATTGGGATTGACTCTGTTTTATATAGTATGTATGGGCTGAGTTAGAGGATTTGGTTTGACCTGTATGGATTCACAAATCAATGTATAATTATGCACATCATAATGCATTTTTATTTGGTGAGGAGAGAGTGGTGGCAATGGTGTTCATGATTTGGAGGGTGACTTCTGATCACACTGCCAGAGTTTGAATATTGCTTCACAGACTAGTAGCCTCTGTCATTAATCTTAAATTGTGTAATTTCTCAAGGCTTCACTTTCCTTACAGATAATAGCTAGATGATAAAGATACCCAGTTTTAAATGTGGATTAATTTATTTAAATATGAATGAGCTAAGATAAAAAAATCTTTGGTCTTGCCTTAAATTCAGAAAGATATTTGTTAGTGAATATTTTTTCCACTGGCTGCCATTGTTAAAACATAAGGATTTATTGGTTTCTGGATGTCAAAATGAATGCATATTAAAGGTTTATAAGCTTACAAGTGTTGAAAGGCAATTTTTTTTTTCTGATCTCTGGTGGCTATTAAGTATTTTGTGTGAAAAGTTTGCTATAGATCAGAAACCTGTGATTCATTGAGCTGTTCTGAGAATCAGTGCTGCCTCTAGAAGCATGTGACAGGGATCAAATTCATCTGTCATCTTAAAAGTGTCCTGAATTTATCTTAAATCTTGTTTAAATTCACTGAAGAGACTTTTTTTTTTAAAAAAGGAATATAAAATGGTTAGCATGTTTTATTATATCAGTTTACCCATTAAAATTGATTGAAAATAGGATATTACCATTTCAGTGCTTTCACTTTTAAAAAAAATACTTTATTTTTCTAGTTTTACAAGCATTTTGAGTACTTATTCCTGCTTTCCTCTATCCCCCTCCCTCCCATTTCCCTTCCTTCCCTTTATCAATCCATATCACTCCTGCCCTCCTATCTGTCGGATTCTATGACCCCAGTGTTCTCTCTGGCTTGTCTATTCTTGTGGGGGTTTGGGCCTCTTGTGGCATACCAAGATGCCTCTTTTGGACCGCCCCACCGATAGAGGCATTTCCTTTCACTCATCCAGCTTCAGTCCCAAGGTTTCCACTGTATGTTCTTATCTCTCTTGAGTTCCTCAATAACTATGGGGGCATGTTGGTATGTCAGTCATTATGCAGGTCTGGTAAGGACAAGTCTCATTTCATTAAGAGACTCTTAAACATGTTGTTATTTTAAGTTTGTGTCCTCTGTTATAATAATTGTTTAACAAGCTCGCCATCTGTGTATGGAACAGCCAGCCATTTTAGCCAGAAAGCTCCAGTCCACCTTTGAGAAGGGACAGCTCAGTTTCGAAGTTCTGGCTTTTGTGCCCTTGAAGTCTGGGCTGCACAGGTTCTTTCCAGTCTGTGAGGTTGGGCACCCGGATTAGAACACCACACCTATGGTTAGGTTGGATTTCAGCTCTTGGCTGGCCCTGCAAGTTCTTAGGTTACTGGTTCCAAGGGCCTCTGCAGTTCAGGGGTCACTGGGACACTTGGAATCAAGCACTCAGATGGAAATCAGAGAGACACCTTCCTGCTTGAGAGTTCCTAGATCCTATGCTGGGGCTCTGGGAACTTGCAGCTTGTCATGCTCTGAGTGTACTTTGCTTTATTTTTATCAGGTTGGCATTTCACACCCTAGAGATGCTTAATGTGTCACTTGCAAAATTTGAAACCTCAGATTACTCAGTTTCTACTATTCCATTTATAAAATGTACAGCAAGGTTGAACTTGGCATTATTTCCCAGGAAATATTCACATTTTGCCCTCTTCTATCTGAGAAGTGCCTGCTGTCCTCTCCTGTTTGTGTTCTGCTCCAAAGTCACAGGCTCCTGTAAAAAGCATTTCCTGTGATACTTACAAGTTATTCATATATGATTATTGCATTTTTTGTGCCTTCCCACACATACAGAGTTTAAATGCAAGCTATGACAAATGTCACATTTGCCCCCTCACTACTTTTTTGTCAATTGTACAATTGAGATAATAATATTACTTACTTCATAAAGTGGTTGTCCATACCGTACACATCACTTTAAAGTACTCAGCATGATGCCTACTGCCAAGGACTCACGAAATAGTTTGTTAGTGTCATCATCATACCAATGTATCTTCTTGATTAAATAGCACAATGTATTTGTCTTTTCTTTTTTTGTAACATTCCTGTTTGTTCTTCAGATTTATTGAATATTTAGTAGAGAGTTGAAGTTCTGTTTTCTAGACTTTGGGATAGAGCATTAGACAAAACAAAACTTCTTTTTATGTGTAACCTACAATTCTATTGGATCATAAACTCAATACCAAAGTACAATGGTAGCAGGGATTAGTAGGATGAATTTGAGACATGTATGTAGACACTTAGGTAGTCATTTCATTTATTTGGACTGTGGCCAAGAATGGGATTGAGATTTCGGAGGAAGCACATTGCTACTCCAGAAGGTCATTTTCATATCTCAGATGTTTTACAGCCAGGAAATGATTCTGTCCATTTGGAATTGGCAGAATTAATACTCAGTGATAGTTAATTTAAGGAAACTGTCTACTGGATACTATATAGTTGAGATTCTTTTGTATTTCATATGATAATTTCTATTAGGAAAGTAGTTTTAAAAAATAGAAAAAATTGTGAGCCTTAATTAGATGAAGCCTTTAGCTGGTGGTCTCTGATAGGCTATAGAGTTTCCTAATTATTCATTTTGATTACCTGACTGGTTGACTTTCTCTCACAGCAGTGTATAAAATATTTCTAGGAGGAATGTTCTTCTTCTATATTTTTGCAAGATTTAAAAATTTTCCTCCCTCTCCTCTCTCCCTCCGTCCTTTTTTCCCTCCCTCCCTCCCTCCCTTCCTCCCTTCCTTCTTTTTCTTTTCTTTCTTGCTCTGGGATTTCCCAGGCTGTACCCACCAGGACTGGATTTTTTTTTTCTCCTAGCATTGTATAACATGGGACCTGGGATCCAAACTTAGGATCTTCTGCTTGTGAGGTGGAGTTTTAACCCACCTCTCCAGCACAATTTTTGTAAGATTTGCTTCCTACCTTCACCCTTCATCATACCACCTTAAATAATAGTCCAACTCCTGTACCTTTGGTACTTTCTAGACCCAATCTTGATTCATAATTGTTTATTTACTTTTGGTTTTGTTTTGAGACTGGATCTTGCTGTGTCCCTGAACTTGAGATCCTCCTTTCTTTGTCTTTGGAGGGTAGGAATCATGGGAGTGTGCTAACATTACCTGATATGCATGTACTTAGTATCTCTTTGCTAACTTGTTAGGTCCTTGAGAGCAAGGATTTTTAATCAGTGCTATAGGGGAATGGCATATACCTGGAGATCAATAGACATTAACTAAGCACATCAATGTAAAAATGTATGTTGACACACGAGGAAAGTTCTAGAATGTGTCAAGAGGGATATTAAGTAATAAACTTAGGCAAAATAGAGTAAAGGATTACAGTTTTTTTAATAAGAGAAGGGAGGCAAAAAATGATCAGCATTAAACAGGTGGAATTTTGGAGGACATAAATTTCAGATGAGAAAAAAATAAGAAAAGGAGCAAAGCAGGCTATTACTTTTGTTTGAATATATTATATGATAACATAAATATTTAGCAATATTTACTCTAAGTGCAAAAGATGCTATGGTTGTCAGCATTGTGTGAAAGAACATTACTTGAGTCTTGGGATCACTATCTAATTTGCCCTTGAAATGCAATTCCCTGACGAATATGCTTTGTTCTGGTTCATAACATGTCCTCTTTATTTTCATTGTTGCAAGTAAGTTGTTGTTTTCATCTAATACTTATAGATTTTTTTTACAAAGTAAAAGGTGGCTCAGGGGTTACGCCTCTGCCTTGCAGGCGGAAGGTCCTGAGTTCAGATCCCAGATCCCACGTATAGACGCCAGGCGGAAGCGGGGGTGGCCTGCGCTTCTGGTCCTGGTAGGGCGGAGCCTGTGAATCCCGGGGCAGAAGGAGGTGGAGGCGTCCATGGTGGTTCCCGAATTCGTCCGTGGTTCTACACACATAGACGCGCGCACACACATACATACACACGCACAATTGAATAAATACTAAAAAAAAAAAAAAAAAAAAAAAAAAATTTAAAAAAAAAAAAAAAAAAAGAGTTGTTATAATGTTTATTTTTTCAAAAAAAATTCTGCGCTGACAAGATATAAAGGTGGGTAAAGATGCTTGTGTACAACCTGGTGACCCAAGTTTGATTTCTGGAGCCCATATAGTAAAAGGAGAGGGCATCACTTCCAAAAGTTGTCCTCTGACCTCCACATTCATGCTGTAGCAGGTGTGCACCTGTGCACTCTCTCTTTATTAAATTGAAAACATGATTTCTAACAAGCAGTAAAACCTAAGGACTTTGAAGGGTGTTTGCTAAATTTTGCAAGAGGAAGTTGGTAAAAGCAGAGATATTGTCCCTACTCTTAAAATTTCCATATATAATATTTTCCCCAAAGATATTATTTATATTACATTTTAAGTTAATGTTGAGTTTTTTTCTTTTAATAACAACTTAAGAATATGTGGGGCTGGAGAGTGGCTCAGGGGTTAAGCCTCTGCCTTACAGGCAGAAGGTCCTGAGTTTGGATCCTAGACCCCACGTATAGACACCGGGTGGAAGCGGGGGCGGCCTGCGCTTCTGGTCCTGGTAGGGCAGAGCCTGTGAATCCCGGGGCAGAGTAAACAAGGAGGAGGTGGAGGTGGTCCATGGTGGTTCCTGAATTCGTCCGTGGTTCTACACACACACACACACACACATACACACATACACACGCACACACGCATATACCCACAATTGAGTAAATAATAAACAATAATAAAACATTTAAAAAAAAAAGAAAAATCCAAGAATATGCAGTTTAAGGACAAAATATCATACAAGTATATTTTTACTACACAAAGATGAATTAACCCATTTGTAATTTTTTAATTTATTTTCTACTTTTACAAGTATATTGAGTATTCATCTCCCTCCCTTCCATTCCCTTCCTTCCCTTTACTATCCCTCCCACCCCCTCCCACCCTTCTGCCTGTATGCCAGGGTTCACTCTGGCTTGTTTACTCCTGTGTAGGCTCAGCCTCCATAGTATATCAAGTTACCTTTGTTCGGGCCACCCCACTGATAATGTGCATTTCCCCTCACTCATCCAGCTTTAGACCCAAAGGTTTGCACTGTGAATTCCCATTCAATGGGTATAATAACAGCTAACTACAGAGCAGTTGTACTGTATTCCTACCCACAAGTTTATTGGCTGTTTTCCCTTTTGTTCTATTCCTATTTTTAGATTCTTGTTCTAGTTTAGTGTAATGGAGATGTATGGCATTCTAACAAGTGGGTCTTGAATCCAATCAGAAAGCTGTTGGTTGTCTCCTTGCCACATTACACCAGCGGTCACTGTTGCCATGGTAATTTATATTGCAACTTACAGATCTCATGTCGTTGATGGGGTTTGTGATTATTTCTCTCCCCCAGTAGCTTCTACATTATTCCTTGGTACTGTGCAAGTTATCCAGCAATGAGAAAATCCTCAGAGCAACTCCAGTTGATATATTTTGCCCATGTTCTGTAATCCATTTGTGTTGCATCTTCAGTAATAGAGTCTTGCTGACGGTTTTTGGAGAGCAAAAGGCCTTTAAGACCTCTCTAACCAACATTGTATCAGGAAGTGCCACATTTCTGTTCTTTCTAGTATAATTTTTGTCTCTGGGTTCTAAGTGGATCACCTCAAGACTTTTTTTGTTGTTGATGTTTTCCCTGTTTTCCTCACTCTATGTTCCTCTGCATCAGGACTGCTCATTGAAAGGAACATTTTTTTTGACATATTAATAGTATGAGATGTTCCTTTGGAGTTACTTCTCACAATCTCAGGGGTTTTCTGTAAGTCCCTCTGTTCCATGTCCCTCCTATGTCCTATCCCCTCAATCCCTGATATGTATTTTTTCTCAATTATTCCCTCCCTCAGCCTAGTCTGGTATCCTAAATCTCCCCCTTAAAAGATTTCACTCTAATTATCCCTTTCCACCTTTCCCCTCATAGGTCTTTTTCAAATTATCTTACTCTTATAGTACTTCCAATACAAATCCGTCAGTGTATATCAGTTCAATCATCCCCATATAAGAGAGAACATGTAGTACTTAACTTTCTGTGTCTGAGATAGATATCTCACTCAATATTAAATTTCCAGTTCTGTCAATTTACCAGAATCTCATCCTTTCTGATCCGAAGACATCTTTTAGGCCCATTGCCAAACTTTCCCTTGCTCAGTTTATTATCTGTGATTTTAAAACTAGCTTATCAACTAGAGAAACAGTATGTACATTTGGGAGATTGAATATTACCATCTCATAGTTCACAATAAAATACATTTTGAAAATTTAGCACTTCATGATAGGCACTACAGATAGATTAGCTGTCACTAATTGAAATCTAGATTAGTCTGTTAGGAAACTTCAACTCTATCTTGTTATTGCTCAGTTCAGATTGGATGCTTATTATGTTTAAGACATAAGAAGACATACAAAGTTGAGAAAGAAAAGAGTAACTCACAGTTAGTGAGAAGATAAGCATATAATTTTTGCCGGCAAGATGTACAAGGTGATGGGATCACTCCTAGAAAGACTTTAAAAGACACTTTAAAAAGTGTCACTCTATTGGATCTTGAATTTGATGAAGGAGAGGTCCGTTGACCAGCTGACAGAGGCATGGAGAGCAAGTATGGACAACAAAGTTCCAGATAAAGCAGAAGAAATAAAATCAGAGCCAGGGTGGAAAAATCACTTCAATTTAGAGAGAGACACAAGCCCAGAAGATGGAGGTTCAAAGTAATTTGAGGTGAGATGGTCAAGGAGGCCATTTCACAATTTGCAGTTTAACTAGATCATGGGGGGTGGGAGGTTATCTGTTGTGCAGGATGAAAGTTATCTTTAGGCTACTTATTGCAAGAATTTTACTTGAGAGATGTCTTGAAAGGTTAAATGCCTCCGTACAGTGACTGTTTGATTCTGGAAACTAGAACCCAGGTTCTCTAATTTTTACTCCAAGTGTTCTTTCTCACCGAAAGCCAAAATCCCCAAAGACCTATATACCAAAAATAATTTTCTAAGTTAAGCTCTACTCATCAAATATGTTACTTTGATCTATGCACATGATAATTCAGGCTATAAAAGAAATCAGATGAACTCTTGTAAACATCTCATTTCAGAGGGGAAAAGGAGATTCATTGCTTTCTCTGAAAGAAAACAGCAGAAGTAATGGTATTAAGCAAGGATGGGGTCCTGGCTGTGGCTCAAGAGATGACTGATACTGAGTGGGCTACCTTTCTATCACCGCACTGTGTTTGTGAGATTAGTACTTAGCCGTGTTAGTACCAAGAAAGGGGAAAGAAGCTCTGGGTCTGCCAATCTCATAGGTTTATAAACCCTGAAATGGATAGGTCTAACCAATGTCTAAAGAACTAAGGCTAAATTTTATGGGTTTCATGGCACTGGAAATTGGACACTAAAAATGCCTCAGATTTTTTTTTTATTTTTCTGCTCATACAAACATAATAGGAACCCCTGTCCTCTCCCTCCCTTCCTGGACCTCCCTGTTCCCTCCCCGCTTTGTCCCTTCCTTTCTCCCCTCCCTCCCTTTCTCCCAGTGCCCCCTCCCCCCATCTCTGAAGCATCCTTTAATGAATATATCAAACTTTCCTCTGGGTCCTCCTCTCTGATGAGGTGTAAGGACTCAATGGCAATTCCTAGAACTCTTTCTTGTGTTCTCCTTAAGTATAGGAACACTATTGTGACTGTTAATCCCTTGCTTCTAAGGGTCCTAGTGCCTTTAGTCCATGCTGGAATTTGAGGGGTCAATGATATGTTGGTTATTGCGCAGATCATTCAGAGTCCTGTTATAATTGCTTCAGCCCTAACTTGTGTGGAGTATCTTGCATATCATGACTCCTCCTATCCTTGTGCTCTTATAATCTTACCTCCCCCTCTTCTGCAAATTTCCCTGAGCTTCAGGATGGGGAGAGATTAATGCCTCAGATTTTTAAAGTCACTTCATCATTGAAGGATGGGATGATGTCATAGTGTCATCAGTAACTGTTAGAGTTTACATGGCATCTCAAGCGTGAATATAGTTTTTGGATTGCTGGGATTACATTATAGCAGAACAGATGAATAAAATACTGAGAGCTGGTTAAGGAAGTTGGCATCCTTTTGTACACTTGGCCAGAGATGCTGGTCTGGCAAGTAAGGATCATCCCTCTCTCAGCTATCACATAGAGATGGTGTGGCCAGTTCCCTCGGCCTTGGTGTCAAGCTGGACTGAGAACTGTAACCAGATAATTGTAAGAGACAATAAACCCCTTGTTCCCTTAAGCTGTTTGATGGTCATTTTTCAGCAACCATGCAGGTGAACTGCAACAGCCCCCCACTAGTTTTACAGGTCGAAAACACTATGTGCACAGATATAAAAGTGAACTTCCTAGAATGAAGATCAGAGGAACTTTCTTTGATATCCTTTAAAAGTGATAACTGCCAGGCATTTCCATTTGCACCCACTCGATCCCTAGGAGACTGAACTGCTTCTTGAGATAACCTAGGTCAGTGTGCATGGGAGTCCTAGAGCAAGCCTTCCTGACTTTGAGTGAGTGCAGACTGGCAAAGAGCAGGTGCTATAGGCTTCCAAGAGTTCTTAGCCAGACTTTCAGTTATGAGATTTAGTTTTAGAGACTAATCTCAGCATCTAAGAAGGAGCTAGCTAATTCTTTGTGTTGCTGTTGATTTAAATTTCTAAAGAAGCTACACTTGGAAAACATCCATTTAAAGAATCTGTTGATATTAGTTCATGAGACTTTTCAGACTATGAGATGGTTTATATAGGTAAAATATGGAAAGTACCAAAATGAATTCCAGTTCATTGGTAGATCACTTGATGAAAGCCTATTTTTGATGCTACCAGTTTCCTTTTTAATAATAGCCCTTGTTAGGAGAAACTGTAATAGTTTTCTGTTATGGTTTGAGGGACTTTCCTTAAAAGATTGGGTAGTAAAAACTTAATGATTTATGGGTCATGTGGTTTCAAGCACAATATTGATCATCATTTGTAATCACAGAGCAAAACATCTTCACACGATACATATGAGTGAGTTTGCAAATGTTCCAATAAATTTTTATTTAAAAAAAAGCAGTGGGAACCAGTGGATGTAGTGGTGCATCCTTATAATCTTAGCATTCAGGATACTGAGGCAGGAGGATCATTCTGGGTTTAAGGTCAGCCTGGGATACAGAGTGAATGTGCTGTTAGCCTGGGCTGCATAATGAGACCTGTACTCAAAAGGACCAGATAACCAATCAACCACAAAAAAGTGGTAAGCCCCGGTTGGTCATTTCCTATTCTAAGTTCAGTGCCTTTATTTTACTAAGTGCTGGAAAAGAATCTGGTTATAGGTTAAACAATGGTGGGGTTGGGACAGAAATACCGCTATATTTCTATTTCATTGAAAATATTCAAAAATGGTTTTAATTATTAAGCAATTGGAAAAGAATTGGAAAACACTAGCTAGGAGGAGGTTATAGGAAAATAGCAATGAAATGAGTAAGAAACAGAACATTGTTGACCCCCTGAAACTACACAAGTGCCCCCACAGTTCCTTTTTTCAACCACCTCAAAGTTTTCCTTCCTTGAGTTTTAGGCTCATCATTCTGTTGTTGTCCTTCATGGCCCCATCTCATGTATTTATATTTTCTTTTTTCCCTCTAGGGTTATTCTTAGGTGACTTAGAGAAAGAGGGCCGGAGTTTGCTTAGAGGCTTAGATACAAATTTTCTTTTGGGTTTGTTCTGGGCTAGAAGTTGAAAGGGTCAAGAGAAGAACCAAAGTGACATACACGTGTGTTGGTTTCTGATTCATTCCTGGACTGGTCTTGGGCATCTTGTGTTATCATCAAGAATATGAAGGGTCGAGTGACAGGAAAAGAATTTAGTGACTTTCTATTCCTGCCTCTTTCCATCAGGCAATTGTGGTAATTCAAAGCTGTTTCCATGAATGAAAAGTCTGTTGGTCTGCTAGTGATTTTTTTTTTTTTCTCCAAAGACATAGCACAGTACCATAGTTCTTCTCAGTTATATTCATTGGGAAAAAGCTTTTTCAAAGACAAATTTGACTTTTGGCATATTCATCAATATGGCCAATCTCATATATTCACCCAGCAATAAAAATAATCCTTTCAAATATTTGTGAGCATTACATACGTGAATATTAGACAATAGAATATGATCAGTAGGGACACATTTCCTTGATTTCTATGCACACCAGGTTTTTCAGATGCTAATTTTTGAGGACACAGCTCTGATAGCTGTGAGAAAGCATCTTGCCATGTACTTGCACAACTGCTGCTTCCCCCCTTCATCTGTGTGTAATTTCACTTGATCTTAGCCAAAAAGCTGTGAAGTGATTCATCTGTACCTAATTTGCTTAACTTTCTGTCAGTTTTTCCTCCAGCATAGTGAAAAGATTTGAGCAGCTCCATCCGCATATGTTTACCTGATTCCCTTGTGAAGTGACCACATGACGGATTATAAACTCTGGCCATGGTGTATGATGAAAAGAATTGGGGTTTTACTGCAAGAAGCTGGCACCATCTTCCAACATTTCTCTGAGTTATCTCAAAATGTTTCCCAATTTTTTTTATCCCAACTGTAACTTTCCTAGTCTATCATTTCATATTTTCAAATTTTACCTAAATTTAGAATCTTCCTATTTGGCCTGCTGCCTCTTTTCAGTGGTTCTCGTTTTGGCTGTACATTGGAATCATGTAAGAACTCTGAAAAGTACTGATGCCTAGTCTGTCCCACAGAGATTTGTACCTAACTGGTCTGGAGTACAGCTTGGGAACACTAAAATCATATTATATTTTTAGTATCTCTCCAGATAGTTCTGAGTGTCTAAGGTTTACAGCCACTGTTGTACAAGAGGCCATCTTTTATTACCTCATGGAAGACATACTTGAAAATGGGTGGGACTTTGGGAATAATCACATGGTTGTCATGAGAAAGAGTGATATGTACAGGATGCTGCCTAGGTTTTGGGTTTGTGCAATGGAAGGGTAAAGGTGCCTTTTATTGAGATAGCCAAAGTAGACAATATTCTTAGAAAAGAAAATTAGGTATGAGAATTTGACCAACCCATGAACCCATGAAACATCATCTGTTTGGAGGTAAGAATTGTTAGTAAATATTAGAGGACTGAAAATGGAACTAGCTATTTATTATCCATTACTAAAGGTATTAAAGAATCTTTGCCAGGTACTTAGCATTTTATGCTTAAGTATTTCCTGCTATGGAGAATGGATTACCCGTTTTAGCTTTGCATAGTTAGGATAGTTCAGAAGTTCTTCCTTATAAGAACCTGAATTTGCCTTCCTCCTAAGCTCTCCAGTGGTCCTTTGTACTGAGAAAGATTCATAGAAAATCCCTTTTTGCTTCCATGTAGTAGTCTTTAACATCAACAGAAACTGGGTCTTTATTTAATAAGCTTACAGTAGCCATGCTTTATGACATTTTCTGTTACAAATTGCTAAAAATAAAGATTAATTTAATATCTTAATCTGTTTCAAGGGAATAATAAGTATTTCTCAATTATGCCTTAGTGACATTAAACATCTCAACTTAACCTATGTATTTGCCATGTAGAAGATGTATTATTTTCCATTGAAATGATGTTTTTCTATCTATGCACCATTATATTTAAAAATGCTAGGTTTAAAAATAGAGAATTTATGTAAAATGTAATAGTTGTAAAATGTAAAAATGTTGAATAAAAAAATCCTATAGGGCTCAGGAGATTGCTCCATTGGTAAAGTGCTACATGAGTTTGATCCCAGAAGCAACCTAAAATTTGGCCATGGTGGCCTACATTTGTAATCTCAGTGGTGAGAGGCAGACTTAAGTAAAATATAGATTCTTGGGGCTGGAGAGGTGACTCAGGGGTTAAGCCTCTGCCTTGGAGGCAGAAGATACTGAGTTCGGGTCCTAGACCCCATGTATAGACACCAGGCAGAAGCCGGGGCGGCCTGCGTTTCTGGTCTTGGTAGGGCGGAGCCTGTGAATCCTGGGGCTGAGTAAACAAGGAGGAGGCAGAGGCAACCCATGGTGGTTCCCGAATTTGCCCATGGGTTCTACACACACACACACACACACACACATATGTACACACACACACACGTACACACACGCACAATTGAATAAATAAAAAATTTAAAAAGTAGAATACAGATTCTTGGGACTTCCTGGATAGTAAGCCTAGCTTACTTGATAAATTTCAGACCTGTCACAAAAAAAAAAAAAAAAAAAAACAAGGTGGATGACACCCGAGGAATCATACCCGAGATTAAGGTGTACATCCATATGTGCACACACACACCATACACAGATACTTGGAATTATTTTAATAATTATCTGTATTATGTATATGTTGTATACATATATAAATATGTATGAAAGTATTTGACTACCCTTTTCAAGAGTAAAGATAATAGCGACTCAAACATTGCAAAGTTGGGCTGGGAGGATGGCTTAGTAGTTAAAGTGCTTGCCATCCAAGCATAAGGACCAGAGTTCAGATCCCCAGATCTCATAAATGCTGGGTGGGTGTGATGTCTTGCCTGTAATTCCAGCCTTAGGAGACAGAGACTAGGAATCCCCTGAGATAGCTGGATAGCAAGATTGACCATATCTGTTGGCTCTGGGTTTGATTAGAAACCTTGTCTCAGGGGCTGGAGAGGTGGCTCAGGGGTTAAGCCTCTGCCTTGCAGGCGGAAGGTCCTGAGTTCGGATTCTAGACCCCACGTATAGACGCCGGGCAGAAGCAGGGGCGGCCTGCGTTTCTGGCCCTGGTAGGGCAGAGCCTGTGAATCCCGGGGCAGAGTAAACGAGGAGGTGGAGGAGCCCATGGTGGTTCCCGAATTTGTCCGTGGTTCTACACACACACACACACACACGTACACATGCGCACAAACACATACACACACAATTGAATAAAAAAAAAGAAACCTTGTCTCAAAATGAATAAGGTAGAGCGCAATCAAGAATAATACTTGATATCATCCTCAGTCTTTCCCCAGATACATACATGTGCATGTTCCCACATATCTGTGAATGTACATGTATATACTCATTCACACACACACACACACACACACACACACACACACACACACACACACGAGATGGAGAAAATGTCTGTAATGTTATAGGAGAATATGGTCAAGCAAGTCAAAAAATCAAATAAACAAACACCCATCTAACAGGAGACTTTGGCTATTCTTGTAGATTTGTTTCCAAGTGCCAGAGGGTCTTGTGCATGCTGAGTGGGGTGATCTACCACTGAGCTACACCTCCCACCCTTGTAGAAGATTTAATCTTCAAGGAAATGAAATGGCATTTAGTTTCCCACTGGTTTTAATTCCAGAAGGTATGCACACATTTGAAAAATCGGTCTCCTTTTTCTTCTCTTAAAAACTGTTGTGAACTGAGAATGTGTTGTTTAGAACATGATTCATACGTCAGAGAATTGACGACTCTAGCATTAGGTACTTGGCAGAGCCAAGGAGCGTTTCCATATATAGCTGGAGGAACCTTTGCTGCCCATTTGGGCTTGAAGAGGATGTTATTAAAAGTTCATTCCTCAGTTCTTTTTTTTTTTTTTGCCAAGGAACAGCAGCAGTAAGTACAAGAATCACTGGAAGAATTAAGGTTTGTTGTCCCACAGAGGACCAGCCCTGTGTCCTGAGAACATTCCCTAGGTGTCCTCAATTACTCTGCTTACAGCACTTACATGTCCACTGTGGATGTCAGCTGTTCATTCCTTCTGACTGCTTCCTCTCACAGGCCCCCGGGAGCCCAGAGCACTCTGCAGAGATGAATCAAGGCAGTGCCTAATTTCCTGAGTCATGACCAGAGACTCCCTAGTTACTCTGAGGATGGGATCTGTTTACCTCAGAGTTCCCTCTCTGGGAGGGTATTTGGAATTTTGGATGGTGGCCTAGAATTCTGGAGAGTGAAGTTCTCTGGGGAAAGGTTGTGCTGGTAGCAGTCAGCTTATAAAGTTTATACTGTCTGCCCTTTGCTAAGGGTCATATGATGGAGTAAGTGTTCTTTGGGAAAATGAGCAGCCCAGTTGACCCTCAGTTCTGGCTTTACACTTGTAATAACCATTACATTACATTATTCTTTTGTGTTGCTGTGAGAGAACACCCAAAATCAGACAACATAGGGGAAAAAGGGAGATTTATTTAGCTTACAGTATCAGAAGGGATATATGGTCTTTCACAGTGGAAGTGGCATGGGTGGCTGGCCAAAGCTGGAGGAGTCCTAGGTCACTGCAGACATGTTGGAAGCTGAGAGCTACAAGACTCCTTGCTGCAGGGGCAAAATGCTCTCAGAAGTAGGGTAGGACTAATCCACGTTAAGGCCCACCCCTTGTGACCTTCCTCCAGCAAGACTCCACATCTCAAAGATGTCATGACTTTCCCAAACATATGAGACTGTGAGGGAACACATTTCAAATCATGCCAACACTTGATACTTTTATCATGACCTTTAGCCATCAGTGTAGGGCAGTGGATGGATCTTGCAACTTTCCTCCTTCTCCACCAACTATACTTTTTTCAGGCTCATCTCAATATCAGGTTGAGACAGACCTGTGTTTGAATCTTAGTTGTCTCTCGCAGTGTGGGACTTTGATCCAGCTAGCGGTGTGAGACTTTGATCCAGCTAATTTGCTTTTGTCATCTGTAAAATGGGAGCAACAGTGTTTATGCCCAGGTTTTTAGATGAGGATCAAATGAGATTAACTTAGATGGGTCTGAATGTATGAGGGGGTTTAGCAGCTCTTTTCTGGAGAGATGTATTCTTGTTCGAAACATCATAGTCTTTAGAACCATTTGCATTTGGGTTCTCTCCTGGTTTTGATCATTATGATGTCCAAGCATTTATGTTCTTTGATCTTGAACTTCACTCCTTGTGCTCTACTCAGAGACTCTTTTAAGATCGAAGTGGACTCTCATCCTTCTGTGGCAGCATTAGAGGGTATTCAAGAAACGTCAGCTGCTCTCCTCTGAGGGCTTCCCCAGTCCTCCACACCACCACCAGAGACACTTGCTCCTCTTACTGGTTTTATTGTTGTGTGTAGGTAGCCTCACTGCACAATTGATTTCACTCTGCTTCTCACTGTCTGCTCCTTTTGATAGTGTGTTCCTTGGAAGCACGGATTTCACTCTGCTCATCTCTTCGTTCCCATGGGCCTGTACGTGGAACCAAATTCCTTTGCTCCTGGAAACCTGGGGGATAATTTTTTTTACTCCTTAATTCTCTTAAACTTGAATTCCAGGGTAAATTGGTGTCAGCTTTTAATCTGTTTTGACCAACTCCAGTATCCTGCTATAAATTCCTGAAGATGCAGCTTTATGTTTAATGTAACACATGTTGCATTTGGTATTCGAAGTCTAGTAACTGTTTCCATGGTTGCTCTGCAAAGTGAAAAGAGAGAAGCTGGTATAAAGTTTATCTGGAAATGACCAATTTTTAATTTTGATTAATGTCTGTGATATTCATTAAAAAAACCGTAGTATATAAGCCTGCATATGTTGAGAAATGAATGAATCACAATTTAGAATGTGCACATTTTGGGTACAATATATTAGTATTTTGTTCAGATGTCCAAATCACATAATTGTGATACTGATTTAATCCTCCCCCCTCCTCTTGAGACACACATCCTGGGATGACTTCAAGCTCTCTTAAGTAGCTAAGGACGACCTTCAGCTTTTCCTTTCTCCACCTCCTTAGTGCTGATTGCAGGCCTACTTTTCCACACCTGGATTATTCAGTGCTACAGATTGAACCCGGGCCTTCCTGTATGCTAGATAAATACTCTAGTGTCTGAATTATATTCCCAGCTTGATTTAGTAAACTTTTATTAATATTAGCTTAGCAGTTTAGCAAAATCTTTGAGAGAATATCCATATCCAAAAGGCAGGTTTTTCACACAAATCAGCTGTGTTCCAGACATGATAAATATTTAGAAGCACAAATTAGCTTTGTGTGGATTATTTTATTTCCCTTTGGAAGATCATCTACTGCACCTAGGTGCCAAGAAGATTATATATGCAGACAGGTGTAGGAGTTCCTAATAATGTGAGTTGTTCTCCTCTTTCACTTTTATTTTGTCTTCTGCTTAGTTTGTGCCCAATATGCTGAGTCCAGGATCTGAATACTTTCAGAGTGTAAGGTTGGCTAAGTAGCAGATCATGAAATTTCAGTGAAGCTGCACATTTGCTAAGTGATCTACAACAGCCTATAATCTTATCTCAGGCTAATAGAGGTTGGCCTCGAATCTCTGTAAGAACATAAAGAGGTATTCATGTTTCCTGGAATGTGTTCCTTGCATGCACAGGGATCTCTGGAAAGGTCATTTCAAAGAAAATGGAGAAAAAGTGTAGTACTATATACATCTCTATGTTTGAAGAGTTATTTCCTAATGCCTTATTAAAAATAGATTTGGTGTATATCTAAAGTCCTAGGCATAGGAGGCTGAAGTATGAGGATTGTTTGAGACCAGCCTGAAAAACATAGCAAGACCTCCTCTCAAAATGAAAGTAAGAAGAGAAAGAAAAAGATGTTTGTGCTTCAGCACTGAACTGTATGACCGGAATCATGGAAGCTGCTCTAACCAGGAGAGGTTGAGGAAGCAGGTGTTGTCTGGAATCTGTCAATAGGTTTTGAGACAGGTCAGGGGATATTAAATCCTTTCTCTTTTTGCTAGTCCTTTGTCCTTTGTTTTGGGAAAGGTCCCTTTGGTTTCAGTGATCCAAGCTACAAGTGGTAAAACAAAGCTTAAATTGCATTTTAGCAGCTGGGAGTGAGTCATTCTCCTTGCCCAGTGATTTCATGAACGTTCTTTCAGGGGCAGAGGTGGCTTTTTGTTACTAGGGAAAAATGCCTACGTGAAAACACTTGGAAGCTATTCATGTATATGTTCAAATTTGGTACCTTAAGCAGTTTGCCAAGTTAGTGTCCCATGTGTTAATGAGGTTGCTAATTTTATTCTGTATCAATGATATTCAGCTGTGGAAAAGGCTGCTATATTGCTAAAGTGTTTTCTTAGCTTAAAAAGCAAATGAAAGCAGTGCAAAAAAAAAAGACAAAAAAAGACATACAGGGATTGTTGTAGATTGGCTTAAACCAATGTCAATGTGCTATGAGAACTATTGGGTACTTTTTGATAGATAACATTTACCTATGGATGGAGATTGGCAAGGATTTTATTATAGTTATATTACTACCTTATTTTAACAACTTACAATGAAATAAATAGCAACAAATTTCATCATATGAACAGAGTTTTATTTTTGCTCATGTTCGTTTATATACGTGTAATAGGACACCTATGTGCATGTGTGCCTGTGAGTGTTTGTGTGTGTGTGTGTGTGCGCGCACACACACACACACGCGCACGCCTAAGGGTAACATCAGGAAGTATCCTGGATTATTCTACCTCCTTTTTGCTTTGCTCTGGAGTTTCCCAGGCTCTACTTTCTAGGGCTAGAATTGCAGAATACCACCATATCTACCTGGCATTTTTATGTGGGATTTGGGGATCTGAACTCAGGTCCTTTTGCTTGTGGGGCAAAGGGTTTAGCCCCTGAGTCATCTCCTAGCCCCATGAAGAGATTTCTAAAAGGTATATTTATGTAAGTACTTACTAAACAACTTAGGTTATGAACTTGAGGAAGTTGATTAGGGAAGAAATAGTTTGCTCATGCATTGCATGAAACATTTAAGGCAGGTAAGACAATGAAATCTAGTGGCAGCAATTCAGTTAACTCTGTACTAGAAATTTCCAAACCTGTGACTAGTCACAGAGATCCATTTTGGAATACATGATGGAGGCAAAGTTTCCTATGCCCTTTCCATTTAAGGGTGGAAATAGACATTGCCATTCAAACAAATTTGACTGTTTTAAACATAACCAATTTAACCAGTGACCATCCATTTTTGGTATCCACTATTGAAATTAATAAGCCATAATTTTCATCAACAATGCTAGTTTATTTCTGACAGCCATTATGTTAAGGCATAACTATAGATACATACACAGAGCTGGGACATTTGCAGTTCCTAAGTGTAGCTTTTTGGTTAAATGCTATCCAAGTATAGATATATGGGTACCTAGTAAGGATGCTTCAACATAGCCTCACAGTATTGAAGCTCTGAAGAGCAAACCATAAGTATTGGAGCATAGGTTATAAAGGAAAAAAAACCTAAAAAAATTTTTTATACATTTTTTTATTATTTCCGCTCATACAAACTTAATAGGTAGACTAGTTCCCTCCCTCCCTCCTCCTCCCCCCAAACCCCCTGCTCCCCCTCCCCTTCCTCCCCATCCCCCAGTGCCTCCCCCCCCAATTCCCAGAGAGTCCTTTATTGCGTATGCCTGACTCTCCTCTGGGTCCTCCTCTCCGATGATGTACAAGGACCCAGTGGCATTTCCCTGAACCCTTTCTCGTGTTCCCCTTAAGCATAGGAACACTACTGTGGCTGTCAATCCCTTGCCTCCAAGGATCTTGGTGCCTTTAGCAGATGCTAGACTTTGTGAGGTCAATAGTGTGTTGGATATTGTGCAGGGCATGCAAAGTCCTATTATGATTGCTTCGGCCCTAACTAGTGTGGAGAATCTTGCAAATCATTGCTCCTGGCCTCCCTCTTTCGCCCCACCCCCCGCTCCGCCGGTCGGGACGCGTAGGCGAGATCCAGCCGGGCCTCAACGCGCGCTCTAGGACCCCAGGTCAGCCCACGGGGACCCGGCTCCGACTCCCGCCATCTAGCCGGAGCCGCGCGGGGGCCCAGGGAACGAGGAGCACCTCCCCCTGCGCCCGGGCCCCGCCCCAGCTGCCCTCGGGTTAAATAGCTCCACGCCGACGCGCGCAGCCTCCCTCTTTCGCCCCACCCCCCCGCTCCGCCGGTCCGGACGCGTAGGCGAGATCCAGCCGGGCCTCAACGCGCGCTCTAGGACCCCAGGTCAGCCCACGGGGACCCGGCTCCGACTCCCGCCATCCAGCCGGAGCCGCGCGGGGGCCCAGGGAACGAGGAGCACCTCCCCCTGCGCCCATCCTCCCTTTTCGCCCCACCCCGCTCCGCCAGTCGGGACAAGCACGCGGTCCACCCGGGCCTCACCCCGCTCCCTAGGTAAGTCCCCGTTCAGGCCCCGCCCACCAGTACCCCAGGCCAAATAATTCAGTTTAGTGAAATTGAGAGATCTTAAGAGTTAAAATGACAATGCCAAAGTCAAAGTGCAAATCCATGAGAAGCAACACTCAAGTAAACAAATCTCCCACTGAAGAAATTAATCCCATAATGTTAGACTCCAAAAAGAACAAACCCGCGGAAAAAGGCCAAGAAAGCCTGACCCAGGATAACGACTTTCAAAATATGATCATTACCATGTTCAATACTATGAAAGAGGAAATCCGGGAGGAATTACATAATCGAATCAATCGCTTTGAAGAGGAACACAACAGACATCTGGAGGAGTTGAGAAAAACAGTGCAAGAAACAAAAAGCGGCATAGAACAGTTAAAACAAACTCAAGCAGAGTTTAAAACTGAGCTAAAAGACAAGTTATCTTCAACCCAGAACGCCACAGAGAGTCTTATCAACAGAACTAATGAAGCAGAAAACAGAATTTCAGACCTTGAAGATAAAGTGGGAGTACTAGCCAGCTCAATGGAAGAGGTTGTTAAAGCCAAAAAGATACTTGAGAGAAATATCCAAGAGATATGGGACACCCTGAAGAAGCCTAACATGCGTATTCATGGAATACCGGAGCAAGAATCTCAAAATACCACCCCTGAGGAAATTTTTCAAACGATCATCAAGGAAAACTTTCCTCATCTAAAGAAAGAGAGGCCCATTCATATACAAGAGGCATTCCGCACCCCAAACAGATACGACCAAACTAGAAGCACACCGCGGCAAATAATAGTTAAAACACTCCACATTCAAGATAAAGAACTGGTGCTGAGAGCTTCAAGGGAGAAAAAACAAGTCACTTTTAAAGGCAAACCTATTAAAATAACAAATGACTTCTCAGTCGAAACAGTAAAAGCAAGAAGAGCTTGGAGAGACATACTTCAAGTATTGAATGAGCAAAAATGTCAACCCAGGCTGATTTACCCTGCAAAACTATCAGTCATGATCGAGGGAGAAAGAAAAATTTTCCAGCACAAAGACAACTTTAAGGGATACATGGCCACCAAACCAGGCCTTCAAAAACTGCTAGAAATGATACTCAAGCGTGAAGAAAAAAACAGGCATATCCAGGAGAACAGAAGGCAAATATAACACCATTAAAAGCGAAGCAATATACTTATAAAAGCTACTAAACATAATAAATGTCTGGAATTAACAATAGTTTCTCCATTATAACACTAAATGTTAATGGACTTAATTCACCGATCAAGAGACACAGATTACAAACTTGGATTAAAAATCACAATCCATCAATCTGCTGCCTGCAGGAAACCCATCTCACCACAAAAGATAGGCACGCTCTAAAAATAAAAGGCTGGTCAACAATTCTACAAGCAAATGGAAGCAGAAAACAGGCAGGGGTAGCCATTATGCTATCAGACAAAGTGGATTTCAAACCAAAAAAAATTATAAGAGACACGGATGGATACTACATTTTAGTCAGAGGTACAATTCACCAGGAAGACTTCACAATACTGAACATATATGCACCCAATACGGGCCCCTCCACATTCATTAAGAAAACCCTACAGCGTCTAAAGCAAGAAATCAACCCCCAAACGATAATTCTTGGGGACTTCAACACCGCCCTCTCTACATGGGATAGATCAACAGGTCAAAAGCTTAACAGAGACACTTTGGAACTTAATCAAACCCTGAAAGAAATGGACCTCACAGATCTCTATCGAACTTTTCACCCACGCACCAAAGAATACACATTTTTCTCAGCAGCACACGGAACTTTCTCCAAAATAGATCACATATTGGGCCACAAAATGAATCTACACATGTACAAGAAAGTTGAAATTCTAACCTGTGCCCTATCAGACCACCACGGCCTAAAGCTGGACATCCACAACACATCAAACAAGAGAAAATACACTAACTCCTGGAAACTTAACACTATGATGCTGAATGAGAACTGGATTCAGGAAGAAATTAAAAAGGAAATTCAAGATTTCCTGAAAGTGAATGATAACGAAAATACAACTTACCAAAATCTCTGGGACACAATGAAAGCTGTTCTAAGAGGTAAGTTCATAGCTCTTAATGCCCACATCAAAAAAATGGAAACATCAGAAATAAACAACTTAACAATGCAGCTTAAAGCTTTAGAGAAACTAGAGCAATCTGATCCCAAAAGCAGTAGAAGAGAAGAGATTAGCAAAATAAGGGGAGAAATATCTGAAATCGAGACTAAGAAAACGATAGAAAAAATCAACAAATCGAAAAGCTGGTTCTTTGAAAAAATCAACAAGATTGATACACCCCTAGCTAAACTAACCAAAAGCAAGAGAGAGAAAACCCAAATTAACAAAATTAGAAATGAACATGGAGTTATCACTACGGATACCCAAGAAATCCAGAGAATTATAACATCATATTTCAAAAACTTATACTCTGTGAAGTTTGACAACACAAAAGAGATGGATGAATTTCTAAGTAAACACAACTTACCTAAATTGAATCAGGAAGTTGTGAATTACTTAAATAGTCCTATAACATATAAGGAAATTGAGGAAGTAATCTCGAATCTTCCCACCAAAAAATGTCCTGGACCAGATGGATTCAGCACAGAGTTCTACAAGACATTTAAGGAGTTAATAACACCAATACTCCTTAAACTGTTCCACCAAATAGCAAAGGAAGGAACACTACCAAATTCCTTCTATGAAGCTAATATCGTTTTAATCCCAAAACCTAATAAAGATTCACTTAAAAAAGAAAACTATAGGCCGATCTCCCTGATGAACACAGATGCAAAGATTCTCAACAAAGTCTTAGCAAATCGGATTCAAAAACATATTAAAAAGATCATTCATGGGGACCAAGTAGGCTTCATCCCCGGCACACAAGGTTGGTTCAACATACGCAAATCAATAAATGTAATTCATCATGTAAACCAGTCCAAAGTCCAAGACCACATGATACTCTCGATAGATGCAGAAAAAGCTTTTGACAAGATCCAACAGCCTTTTATGATCAAAACGCTAGAGACAGTAGGAATGGAAGGAACTTTTATCAATATAATAAAAGCTGTATACAACAAGCCCACAGCAAGGATTATGCTCAATGGGGAACAATTGGAAGCATTCCCACTTCGATCAGGAACAAGACAAGGCTGTCCACTCTCACCACTTCTATTCAATATTGTACTTGAAGTCTTAGCCGAAGCCATAAGACAAGAAAGGGACATAAGAGGGATTCAAATTGGCAAGGAAGAAGTCAAGCTATCTCTATTTGCAGATGACATGATCTTATACCTGAGTGATCCCAAAAACTCCACCAGGAAGCTCCTGGAACTAATTGAGAAGTTCAGCAGGGTGGCAGGATACAAAATAAATGTGCAAAAATCAGAGGCCTTCCTATATGCCCAGAATGAAAGAAGTGAAAAAGCCTTGAGAGAAACCATGCCATTTACTATAACCCCTAAAAAAATGAAATACCTTGGTATAAACCTAACTAAGGAGGTAAAAGACCTTTACAATGAAAACTTTAAAACCCTAAAGAAAGAAATTGCAGAAGACACCAGAAGGTGGAAAGACCTCCCTTGTTCCTGGATTGGCAGAATCAACATTGTAAAAATGACCATCCTACCAAAGGCAATATACAGATTCAATGCTATACCAATCAAAATCCCAAAGCAATTCTTCAAAGAAGTTGACCAAACAATCTCAAAGTTCATATGGAGGCACAAAAGACCCAGGATAGCAAAAACAATCCTGAGTAACAAAAACACAGCTGGAGGTATTACCATACCAAACCTAAGTCTATACTACAAATCCATAGTTATAAAGACAGCCTGGTACTGGCTCCAAAATAGACACACAGATCAATGGATAAGGATTGAAGACCCAGATATAAGCCCACAAAGTTACAGCCACTTGGTCTTTGACAAAGGGGCCCAAAGAATCCAATGGAAAAAGAACAGCATCTTCAACAAATGGTGTTGGCAAAACTGGATCTCCACATGCAGAAGATTAAAGCTGGACCCGTACTTGTCACCATGTACAAGACTTAATTCCAAATGGATCAAGGACCTTGATATCAGGCCAGAGACTTTAAAAGCCATAGTTGAAAGGATAGGGAACTCCCTCGAGCTGATTGGGCTAGGCCAACACTTCCTAAACAGACATCCAATGGCACAGTCACTGCTACCAACTCTCAACAGTTGGGATCTTGTGAAATTAAAGAGCTTCTGTTCAGATAAAGAGATTGTCGCACGAGCTCAAAGGCAACCCACAGAATGGGAGAAAATCTTCACTAACCACATATCTGACAGAGCTCTACTGTCCAGAGTGCACAAAGAACTTAGAAAATTAAACTCCAAGGAAAACACTGGCCCAATTAAAAAATGGGCCCTGGAACTTCAAAGAAACTTTACCAGGGATGAAATTAAAATGTCTAACAATTATCTTAAAAAATGCTCCACTTCCTTCGCCATCAGGGAAATGCAAATCAAAACTTCCCTGAGATATCATCTCACCCCGGTCAGGATGGCAAAAATCCACAGTACAAACAACGACAAATGCTGGAGAGGATGTGGGGAGAGGGGAACTCTCCTACATTGTTGGTGGGAATGCAGGCTCATACAGCCACTCTGGCGAGCCGTCTGGAGATTCTTAAAGAAATTAAAGATTGAAATGCCGTATGACCCTGCTATCCCACTTTTGGGAATAACCCCCCAAGCAGCAGAGGTTCGCCTCGATAGCACAAGCTCGACCATGTTCATAGCAGCACTGTTTACAATAGCAAAGTCATGGAATCAACCTAAATGTCCAACAGTTGACGAGTGGATAAGGAAACTGTGGTACATCTATACAATGGAGTACTACTCAGCCATCAAAAATGATGAATTACTGGAATTTGCTGGGAAATGGATGTCATTAGAAAGAATTATATTAAGTGAAGTATCCCAAACCCAGAAAATTAAGCGCCGTATGTACTCCCTAATAGGTGGCTCCTAGTACCAAACTCGCCCAGCCCACATTGGGACACTCAAAAGTAAACCTATGTAACACAGTAATTGCAAGGATTATGAACAAGAGAGATGGGTTAGGAGGGCCACACCAGAAACAAGGAGAGAGGAGACCATGTTACAGCAGAGAAAATAGGCCTCCATCAAGGTCTGCAAGTAAGTAATGAGAAACCTGGTTAAGTTCACAGACGTTCTTTCCTGATCTCACCAGAAGGGGAGGGCATATAGTCTAGCAGATAAAAAGTAATCATTGTGCAAATGGGTAATGGACCCCGCCCTCAGTGAGGTTTCCTACTCTTATTACATCTACCCTTGAATGTGCTATTACAACAAGACTCCAGTTTAACAGCTTTTTGTCTCTGGCCAGGGGGTGACATACAGTGCCCAGCAGAATGGAGTGAAGGGAATTGCAGGAGCAGAAAAACTGCAAAAGAAAATCAACAAACCACAATCCAGAACTTCAGAGACTCTATATCAATCACATAGAACTAGGACAGCCTAATCTCTCCCCATCCTGGAGCTCAGGGACATTTGCGGAAGAGGGGGCGGTAAGATTGTAAGAGCAAAAGGATGGGAGGAGCAACGATTTGCAAGATTCTCAACAATAGTTGGGGCCAAAGCAATCATAATGGAACTTTGCATGCCCTGCGCAATGTCCAGCGCACTGTTGCCCTCATAAAGTCTAGCATCTGTTAAGGGCACCGAGACCCCTGGAGGCAAGGGATTGACAGCCATAGTAGTAATCTTATGATTAAGGGGAACAAGAGAAAGGGCTTATGGAAATGCCACTGGGTCCTTATATGTCATCGGAGAGGAGGACCCAGTGGAGAGTTAGGCGCACACAATAAAGGACTCTCTGGGAATTGGGGGGGAGACACTGGGGGAAGGGGAGGGGGGAGGGAGGGAACTGGTAAAAAATTTTAAAATGTATAATTAAATTTTTAATTAAAAAAAAAAAAATCATTGCTCCTTCCATCCTTTTGCTCTTACAATCTTACCGCCCCCTCTTCAGCAAATGTCCCTGAGCTTCAGAATGGGGAGAGATTAGGCTGGCCTAGTTCTAGGTGGTTGATATAGAGTCTCTGAAGTTCTGGATTGTGGTTTGTTGATTTTCTTTTGCAGAAAAACCTAAAAAATTTTAAAAAGCAAATAAAAGTATCCTTATTTATGTTTCAAGGAAAATGCACAGGCTCTATATGCCTTTTTAAACCACATTTTTGTGCTGAAACAGTCAGCATATAAAATAGATACTTTTAAGCAGCTTTTAAGCAGATTTATTAAATAAGAATCTGCTGTCTCATGGTGATTTTTAGTCAGTTAATTTGATCAACATTGATTGAGTGCTGATGGAGATACAGAGAAGAAAGAACATAGTTTTGCTCTCAGTCCACCTTTACTGATAGAGGGTCACAGAGCAGTTCATGAGGCAATTCATGAAATCAACGAATGAGTGTCATTCATTGCACGTGAGTATCAGAACAGGAGTAACATGATGGTTCAGCAGAGCTGCTTGCTTCCTCTTGAAGTAACTTGGAACATGACGCACATTGTTGGAATTAAGAGTTGGATAAAGGAACATTGTTTAAAATGGTACACAAAACTCTTCCCATAGAGCCAAAATACTTTTCAAAGTTCCAGACATTTTGAATTCTATTTGGCTGCATGCCCTGGGTAGCTGAAGCTAGGTAGAAGCAAGCATGTCTTCCATATGTTGCTGAGTGAGTTAATAAACTTAGACTTCTGGGGGGAGGGTTACCACAGGAAATCTGGCTTTTCTTTTACTTTTTTTTCTGAGTGGAAACACTGATTCACCTGTTTTAAGCTGATCTCAAGAATCAGAAAACGAAGTACTAGCAATGCCAGTTATGCCAAATAAGGTAGTAGGATTTGTAGGTAAGCAATTCCATTAGACAGGAAACCAAGTCTAAGACTTAATTCTTACCTACATTTAAATGAAGAATGAATTCAAGAGGAATTTGCATGTCAGACATAAAAGAAAGAGCCAGAAGGTGCTCTTTTTAAGAATGCTGAAAATGAGAGGTTTTTACCCCAATTTAAAATTTTAACTTTCCAGAATAAAATTGAACAAACTAAACCAACTCCATGTAACAGCTGGGAGCCCCTCAGGTGGAGTCTTGTCTCTATAGTACTTGTTCTTCACTCCCTTTGCAGAGGTGGTTAGCTCAGGCTTAGTAGGAGTGTCAGGCAGGAGACACCAGGACATCATTCAGTACCATGAGATGCTGATCCACCATTTGCATCTGATGAGGTGTTAACGTCTATCTCAAAACTCCCAATTCAAATGTTGGAAGCATTCGGTCATTGGGAAACAGTAGTCAGTGAGGGGGGCTTATGTTTGTACCAAACAAATCTAGTTATCTTAGATGCTGTATTTCTAGAAAGAGCATTTTTTTTTTTTACAGAACAATGGGATACATAGTTAAATTATATCAGACAGTGGGCCAGCTATGGTTGCTGTGACTGAAAGCCTGATAAGCACAGGTTTGTGACTGTTAAAGTCACATCATTGTTGTGACTTAGCGATGTCAGAGCTTTGCTTTGTGCTAGACATTGCTGCATCGAGGTAAAACTGCCTACTTTTCTATATCTTCTTCAGTACAATATCCTATACAATTTAAAAAAATACTTAACACCTCACAAATGATCTCTCTCCTCTCTTTTTGCAAAGAGTATATATGTATATATCTAATATTTGATATATGTATTTATGAGACAAATAAACATATGGAGTTTCTTAAAACAATTATTGTCATCATCAAAAAATTGCAGATTCAAACAACATGCTACATCAGTATAACATTATTACAGAAGCTAAGTGTGTTCCATTCCTATTTCATAGTCAGGGATGATTCTTTCACACCTTTGGTTATTTCCAAAATGACAAATTTTGTGTTTTAGCTGAAGATTTTTAAGAACTGGCAAAAGAATAAATTATTTCAAGCTTTAGGTAGTATGGACATTCTATAGTGGTTAAAACCCAAGACTTTTGACTCAAATTACCTGCTTTCTATAACACTTAAAATTTTCACTGACTGTAAATATGCTTTTATTCCTTACCATTATCTAAATCCCAATGTATTTATTTGTAAATAGATACACATTGATGGTACCTGCCCTGGTGAGCAAATGATATAATCTGAAAATGAACGTGTAGTGTACATAGGACACAGCCGCCACTCAGTGCGTGCTAACATGATGGTGACTGTTATCACCGTTACTAGATGTAAAAATTCAGGACATGGTAGTAGCTAGTATCTCAAATATTGTCCAAAAATAAGAATGGACTGGAGTCTTGTTATAAGAGCACATTCAAAGGTAGATGTAATAAAAGTAGGAAACCACAGTGAGGGAGGAATCAATCACCCATTTGCAAAATGGTTACTTTTTATCTGCCAGACTATATGCCCTCCCCTTCTGGTGAGATCATACTCCCTCAGTTGTAAATGATCAGGAACGAAAAGTCTGTGAACTTAACAAGGTGTCTCATTACTTACTTGCAGTTCTTGATGGAGGCCTATTTTCTCTGCTGTAACATGATCCCTTCTCTCCTTGTTTCTGGTGTGACCCTCCAACCCCATCCCTCCTGTTCAAAATCCTTGCAATTACTGTAGGTATTACATAGATTTATCTTTGAGTGTCTCAAGGTGAGCTGAGTGGGTTTGGTACTAGGAGCCACCTATTAGGGAGTACATACGGCGCTTAATTTTCTGGGTTTGGGATACTTCACTTAATATAATTGTTTCTAATGACATCCATTTCCTGGCAAATTCCAGTAATTCATTTTTGATGGCTGAGTAGTACTCCATTGTATAGATGTACCACACTTTCCTTATCCACTCGTCAACTGTTGGACATTTGGGTTGATAGCTTTTTGTCTCTGACCAGGGGGTGACATACAATGCCCATCAGGATGGAGCCAAGGGCATTGCAGGAGCAGCAAAACTGCAAAAGAAAATCATCAAACCGCAATCCAGAACTTCAGAGACTCTATATCAACCACCTAGAACTAGGCCAGACTAATCTCTCCCCACCCTGAAGCTCAGGGAAATTTGCAGAAGAGGGGGGCAGTAAGATTGTAAGAGCACAAGGATGGGAGGAGCAATGATTTGTAAGATACTCCACACAAGTTAGGGCCGAAGCAATCATAATTGGACTTTGCATGCCCTGCACAATATCCAACACACTATTGACCTCACAAAGTCTAGCGTTTGCTAAAAGCACCAAGATTCTTGGAGGCAAGGGATTGACAGCCACCGTAGTGTTCCTATGCTTAAGGGGAACACAGGAAAGGGTTCAGGGAAATGTCACTGGGTCCTTGTACGTCATTGGAGAGGAGGGCCCAGAGGAGAGTCTGGCATGCACATTAAAGGATTCTCCGGGGTTTGGGGGGGAGGCACTGGGGGATGGGGAAGGAGTGGTGAGGGGAGGGGGAGCAGGGGGTCAGGGGGAGGAGGAGAGAGGGAGGGAACCAGTGTACCTACTAAGTTTGTATGAGCGAAAATAATAATAAAAATGTTATAAAAATAAATAAAAACATTGGATTACTTAAAAAAAAAGAATGAAGAGAAATTGAAGATGGACCAGTGCCTAGTTAGAATTTATAATAAAAAGTTACCATCTGTTCATTTAAATAAAAAAACCCTGAACAGATACTTCATTGAAGTTCTCTTTCTCTCTTTCTCTTTCTTTACAAAGAAATATGTGCACATATATCACATTATATAGAAATAAATAGGCATATGAAATTTCTTTTTTGATGGTTAGTCCTTTTTAAAAAAAATTACTTATTTACAAACAAACTGGGTTTATTTCTTTTCTCAGATCCCCCCACCCACTTCCTCTTACCACACCTCCCTGTCTACATACCCTTCTCCCTCTCTCCTCTCACTTCATCCATCCTGCTCTGTCTCACCCCTCCCTTCTGTCCATCTGCTTGTGTGTATTACAGGACTCCCTTTGGGGTGCCTATGTTGGTAAAGGAGTAAGATTTATTTTGTACTTCATGTGGCTCTTTAGTTGTATGTGGGAAGCTTCCTATTCCTTTGTACAGAATCTGTCCATGAGACACTCTGAGAGCAGCTATTTCTTCTAAGATCTTAGATATTGTGAATGTTATGGACAATTTATTTATAATTACCCAACCTGGAATCAATCCAGATATCTTTCAATGGATTGATGAACTGTTGATACATCCATATAAAAAGAAATGAACTATTAAGCCACAAAAGACATGTATATATCATAAATGTACATATCTAAGTGAAAAGCTCTATGATGCAATTATACAATTATTTTAGGAGAGGTCAAACTATATCAATAGGAAAACTATTATTGGTCGTTGGTAATATTAGGGCAGGGAAATATATGAAGCATGGGACCTTTTGAAGTTGAAGCTATTATATTTGAAATGATAATTGTGATCCATATATTATGATATGCATTTTTAAAAGTCATAACTTTTTAGTGCTAAGGTTGAATCTTAATGAATGTAAATTTTAAAAATCACTTGGGAGGTGGAAAATGATAAAGCAATATGACTGTGTCACCCATGTTGAAACAATATTATTGGAGGAAATAAGAAAAAAAGGTATTGACTAAAATAACTTCAGAAATGAGTGGAAATGAGACTATAGGCAGGGGGAAGAGGCCACACACAAGCATTATGTTGTAATTGAGAAGGTTGTTCCACAAAGGGAGGGGTGTGAGCTAAAAAATGACTGGTGGATGGTGGGAACCAGGATTCTCCTTGCTGTGATGGAAGTTTATTGTTAAACAGAAAGTAGCTAGTGTGATCCACAGGAAGTAGCTAGTTTAACAGTTAAGCATCATATGACTATATTTAGTTTAACATAGCTAGAGATGGATATGTTTGGAAGTGTTTATAGATTCATGTTTGTAGATGAGTTATGTACGCATAGATTTTTTATTTTGCTTTGTTAGCTGAGAGGTCCTAGAAACGAGGGACGAGGCTCCAGTGGCAAGTAGCAAACTGCGTTCAGATCTTGCTTTCTAGTCATTATCTAATAAAATAAGGCAGAGCTGCTTAGAGAAACGAATGATTCTAATCTGAGTAGAGAGTATGCAAAGACTTGTGGATCTTGGGACGTCAGAAAGTATGGAAGTGCTTAAAGGAAGGAAAACAACATAGCAAAACAAATCAGCAGTGAGGTGGGCCATGTCTAAGAGACTCAAGAGCCAAATGAAAGAGTTCCCAATTACTAGATCTGGAACAAAACAAGGTAGCATTTCATTCTAACCCAGATTAAAATAAGTTTTGTGAGATCATTCTGATATAAAAGTGTAAAAGTTTTAAAGATGGTAGAGAATGTTTTCATATACCTCAACATTTCCATTATTAAAATATGACACATATGGTACACTTATTTACAGTTAATGCACTACTACGTATACATTATAATTAAGTAATTATTTTAGTAAAAGAGGGAGAAGCTAACTTTCCCATGGAGCATGGAGCGAACACTCAGAAAGTAGACAGTTGATTAAGGTCATTTGACCTTGACATACATTAAGGAAGTATGTTGTAATCTTGATGTAATAAAAATGCACTTTACCTCTGTGAGTTTCCTCTCAAAATCCATAACCATTCTGATTATAAACAAAACATCAGATAGCTCCCAAATGAGTTACACACCACCTTAAACTATCAAGGTCATCAAAACCAAGGAAAATAAGAAACTGTCATGGGAAGTCTAAGAAGATACGTCAATGATCTGTAACGTGGTATCCTATTAGGATTCTGGAACAGAAAAGGCATTAGTCTAAACCTGGGGAAATCTAGGTTTAGTGGAACATGCTTGCAATCCCAGTAGTTGGGAGGTGGAGGCTTGAATCAGATATTTAAGGTCGTTGACAGTTTTTTAGAAGTTCATAGCCATCCCAGACTAGGAGACTTTGTCTCAAAAACTAAAAAAATAAACAAAAAAAAGCCACCCACTTAAACCCTTCAAAACAAACACAAAAGCAAAAAAGCAAACATACAAACCGATCAAAATAAAAACAAACCTCAAGAAAAATGAATGAAATGTGACTTTTTACTTAATTATAATGTATATATAGTAGTGCATTAACTGTAAATAAGTGTACCATATGTGTCATATTTTAATAATGGAAATGTTGAGATGTATGAAAACATTCTCTACCATCTTTAAAACTTTTCTGTAACCTAAAACTCATAAAAATTAAAGTTTAATATGTAAATAATAGCCAAATTGAAAGAGAATTTTAAAAAAACATACAGCATGTGTATGATTGTAATGCAAATAGTGTTAAAAAACGTTCATTTCCTTCATTCATAATTAAGGAATCTGGCAGGTATTATAATTATTTTAAAGAAGGCAAAGACTAGTCATATTTATAAGTTAGGAAAGCCAGTTAATTTAACATTTCCCAGAAAGACAATTGTTTTACACAGTGATTAGTTAGGTTTACTTTACAGAGTTGTAAAGTAACATTCATGGGATAACAATCAAATGCCCTGAGTTTGTTTTCTAAACAATGTATAGTTTTCAATTGAACCATGTAATTTTCGCATGCCATTGCTGTAATTTTTCAGCATAACTAAAACATTTGAGGTTATTCTTGGAAAGCCAACCTTCTTGCCAAAATTTAATACTTCCTTTTGTCTTTGGAACCCCCCAGTGGTTGACTTCCTTCATGAGTATCATTAGTTCTTTGGTGAAATAATCTTGTTTCTCTGATTATCTGGTACATGTATGCCCCATCTCTCCTGGATTTAAGTGTAGGCATGTGACTGTAATGACCAATGAAATAAAAGAGGCAGTGACCTACTGTTCCTTCCAAGGAGGAAATGTTAGAGACTCATTGGGAAATTTGACTCTTTCTTTTGCCTGCTTTCAGGAATGAGGAAGTGTGTTTTAATTGGAGTTTCTGAATGCTTGATTCTCTGAGTTAGAAGAACCTCCTTTATGACCTGCATAAGATTTGTAGTATAAATGAGGGATATATTTTATTGTGTTAAGTTACTAGAGAAAAAAAAAAAGAAGTTTTAATCCAAATTGCCTAGGACAGATTCCTGGCCATACCATGTTTTAGGGGGAAGTTCCTTAACCTTTTTGTGCATTGATTTCCTTGCTTGGATAAAGAGAATAATAATAATGCTTATGTCATAGGATCATTGAAGGATTAAACCATGTAATTAAACAATGTACCACTCCCTGGCACAGAGCCAGTAACAACTGAGTTCTTGTTTATCTTTGATAGATACTTCTAAATATAATATAGTAATGTCGTGCTGTTCAAAATAGTGCAGCTATTCCTATGGGGTAGTGTCAAAAGGGACAACTGTTTCACACACTGTCTTTGAATGCTCCCTGGAAGACTAGCTTGTATCATCTTTCTCTCTAGTGCCTTTGATGTTGAGTGGTTTGGGAAATATGAAGAAACCGGACACTTGCAATGTGGCTTGAGATGCTAAATCAGATAGAGAGCAGAGCCCCGAGCAAGACTGAGATTTCTTTCTTGTAATTATGAAATGTTACTATTTCTCTAGCTCCTGTATGAATACTTTTTTCTTTATCACGAATCAAACAGTTACTTCAGTTTACTATGGAATTTCTGTTAAATAAAACACCTGAAATTAGGGAGCAACTTACAAAATAAAACATGAACATGATGAAACATAAAGAAAATACCTAAAGTTCATGTTTGTTGAAATTATCATTGTTTTCTGTAACAGCTAAAGACAGTACAGAAGGTATGCCTGTTGAAGTCTTGTGCCCTCTGAAAAAAGATTTAAGCAAGGTGTGAAATGAATTGGCATATTCTCTTTATGTTGTTGCAGCTGTTTTTCTGAAGTGGGAAAATAGCCAGCATTATTTTGCAAGCCAATTTAATATTCTCTGCAAGCTCAAGCACAAAAGCTCTTCATAGTTTGATTTATGAGTAATTTAATTTCTCAGCCCAATGAGAAAGGGTATGTAGATGAAATTAAAGGTGTGTGTTTGTGTATGTGTGTGTATATTTTAGTAGTATATTTCATCTGAGAATTTGGTCTATAGTGAATGACGATAAACCATTCAGGTAGAATAAGCATTTGTCCATTGTTGAGTGTTATTCATAATGGCATAGAAATTTTGAAATAGGAAAATTAGCACCTTTATTAGATCTGTGTCAAAGTTTGGAGGATTAAAAACTCATCAGCTGTGGTAAGAAAGTATACTTTGGTTTTAAATCTTATAGTATGCAAAATACACTTAATTTTTTTTATTTATTTATTTATTTATTTTTTTTATTAAAAATTTAATTATACATTTTAAAATTTTTTACCAGTTCCCTCCCTCCCCCCTCCCCTTCCCCCAGAAAATACACTTAATTTTGAGGGAGATAAGTAACGAACTTTAAATAAGCATATACAAGTTACAATGAATAAAAATTTAAGGAATAATCATTGCTCTCTATTGGCGAAGTATACTTACCTACCAAGATGCTGTTGTGGTCTTGTAGCTTGCTTCTTGCGTGCTTGTTCTCCTCCTGTATTATTGCCCAAGCTTTCTCTTCTGACCAGAAGTGCAGTTCAAGGTTAAAGTCTAAGGGAAGTTGTACATTTCCCAAAACATCAGCTGACTTCTTCAGTCCATACTGATCTTTCCCTTATCGCAGTGCTGACAAACCTTGTAATTAGTATCTTACATTTTAACATGGTTCCTTTTATTTCCTGTTTTTGTGTTCTTTCCCTTTGCTTGGAAAGAAAGCACCCTATCTATCAGAATCCTGGGCATGGAGACAAATATAAGTTTAGTGATGAACTTTTAATTGCTGGGAAATTAAAAGGTAAGCCATTAACAATAATCGCACATCTTTTCAGTTGAACTTTCCACATTTATTGACATAATAGAATTCAGTGGGATTCATCTTTAGGTTTGGGTTCATTTGGATTGTGGTAAATCCTAACAACTCTCTGTTCTTGACCATATATTCATTCACTATTTCCATATGTCATCCTATTCAAACCCCTTATCAAGCCTTTACTGACCAGAGATCTGAAGTGGGAGGACTAAGGCAGTTTTTAACCCCAGAGATCTGGGACTGGCAGTAGATGCTGTGCAGGTTTTCCTGTGAGCCTGGGTTAAAAGTACTTCTCATTCTGTGGGTCAAGAGCAGAAAAATATTCATTATATTCTGATGACTATTTGATTAAAAACTAATGTATATAGGTTACACATTTAGAGTTAATAATAATAATAGTAGTAGTAATTGGGAATGACTTAAAAGTAAGCACAGAATAAAAGAAGGGAAATATAGTTATTATGGATGTTTTTAAGATGGAAAGAGTAAAAGAATAGGGTGTAGCTCAGGACAGAGCATTTGTGTTGCATGTCAAAGTCCAGGTCAAAACACCACAAATCCAAACCAAACTTGACCAGTCTAAAAATACAAACCCAAAATAAGATAGAAAATATGACAGAAAAGAGGAAGAAAGGAAAAAAGGAAAGAAGAAAGGATAATTGTTTATAGATCAACATATTAAGACTATTTCCTGATTTTTGTAGATGGATATTTATGTAAACAAAATGATTGTTTCCATTTTGTGTGCATATGTTTGATGGGTGAGGGTGTATGTATATATGCGGTGTGTGAGGTGTGAATGTATGCATATATACCATGGTGTGTGAGTATGTAGAGATTACCTTGGGTATTGTTCCTTGCCTTTCCACCATATTTGATACTGGGTCTCTCACTGTTGCTGTTTAAACCACTGTTGCTGGATTCTTGGGTTTCCACCTCCCATTTCCCATAGGTCAAAGTTCAGGTGTTATAAGCATTTGCTTCACTGTCTAACCTTGGTTATCATTCTTAAGTTGTAAGTGCTTTGCTGGTAATGCCATCTCTCTCTAGCCTAGGATTCTTAACCTTTAATTTATGAATATATTGTTAGGAAATTATCAGCACCATATGTAGTTTTTGATGCCAGAAATACTTGAGTATTCACAAAGGAAATCTGTTTTTATTTGAGTGCTAAGATAAAAACATGTGGAGGATTTGCTTATCTGTGTTGGAAATATACTGGGGAAAGTTTTCAAAATTTCTTATCTAAATGGAAAAAAAATAGGCTGAATTTTAGGTATGGTGGCACAGCATATGCTTAAATTTTCTTTATTTAGCATTTTTGATTTCTAGTAAAGAATGAACTGCAATGTGGTAATTTGTAGTTCTGTTAAATCATAAATATGACATTAAGAATATAAAGCAGGGTTGTTAGAGCCACTCCCAGCTGAAGTAAATACATGTCTTCTCAAGTGTATATCATGTGGAGGAAATCACATGCTATGCTGATATTTCTAAAATTCCAATGACATCTCTCACAGATACCAATGGTCTTCTAAAAGTACTTAAATTACAATGTTTCTCCATTCATCTCCTCCCTCCCTCCCCAGGGTCAACAGAGACTTCTGTGAGATCTTTCACACCATTGTCATGAACCTCTTCCATTTTTGATCTCTCTTCTGATGGCCTGATTTTTCCTACTCAGTTTCACATATTCTTTAGTGTAGTACCATCCTGCCTTTTCTTCTGAAATTCTTCAATAGTTCTCTGTTGACCATTTCCCAGATCCCTGTGATATAGTCTTTGCGCTAAGGTGGTGCTATCAGGAGGAGTGGTAGACCTTCAGGAGGAAGGCTTTGTGGAATGTCATTGGGATATGTATGTCATTGTGACTGTGGGACATCAGTTCCTTCCCTGTTCCTTTTGACTTCCCAGCTCATAGCACAGGCAGTTGCTCTCTAATGTATCTCTTGCTGTTGCCATTTGGCACACACACCAAAGGTTCAACATGATGGGGATCCCTTGTTCTTGGGCTAGAACTTTCCCAATCATGTGCTAAAATAAATCTTTTTTGTTTATGAGCTAATTATCTTAGGTGTCTAGTTTCAGTGCCTAAAGTGGACATAATTTTAAATATCTCCTGAGTGGAATTGACCACTGTTTTGAAGGTTATTTTTGTTGCCTGGAAATTGTATGGGTCCTGTGGGGCCCTTTCCCTGTAGTCTTTATGAATACTTACTTGCTATTTTACAATGTGTGAACTTCTCTTCACAGCATGTCAGCAAATAGTTTGTCAAACTGCAGTAGGCTTGTTACTTTTTTAACCTCGAATGTCAATGTGAGTAGCTTTAATAACAGGGCAGCAACACTCCAGAGGCCCCCAAGTACCACCCTGGGACAGGGCAGAATGGCCCTAGAATCCTGCACTGGAAATGCTGGAATAGGTGGAGACATGGGATGCTTGGGCTGAACACACTGAGGAAGTTTTGTGCAGTCACTTTACTCTTTTTAAGCAAAACAAGAGATTTTGGTTCCTCGACCCTAAACTAGTTTTCTTGGAGTCTTCCCATGTTATTTTAGTCTTCATTTCCTTGTGTAATGATCTCTTGTTCACTGTTCTTTTTTTTTGTTGTAAACTTTCAAATCCCAATTATAATCTACTGGACCCTTTAATAATAAATTGTGTCTTTAAATTAAATGTATTTCTTTAAAATTTCTCTAATTATTAACACATTATTATATAAACACATTATTAATAAAACACATTACCACTTCTCATGAGCAAATATAAGGTGAAAGCAATATTTTCAGTCATATTTTTCTTCTTCATTTTCTTTTTTCTTGGCAGTGATGGGAATCTAGCTCAGAGCCTTGCGTAAGTGCTCTTATCACTGAACTACATCATCAGCACTAGAAAGCAGTGTGTGTATGTTTAGTGTTTTATTTACTGTTGGCCTGTGCATTTGCTAAATCTGAAGCCTAGTTTTTCTTGAAAAAGGGGCATTGGAAGTCTGGTAATTATTTGCTATAAAACAAGCCACCCCAAAGTCTGTTTAAAAATAACAGTTTTGTGGATTGACCCGGATCTTACTTGAGGTTCAAAAGGACATTTTTCACAGAAGTATGTACTGTACATTGGACATCTTCCTCCAAACCTACTTCCTGTCTTCTTCTTTTCAACTCTTAATCTATTGTATTAAGAAGTCACTAGATCTAGTACAGATTAAAAGAACATGTGGCCATCTTTAATCTACCACAGCTACTGTGGGAGTGGCATTAAAGAAAACAACAAATCTAGAGCAATTCTTTGTGATGTAATAAGAGCACTGAAAGGGACTAGCTTTCTCACTGTGTAATTTAATGTTATTTAATTCTGTCTTCATTCATCATCCCATCTTTGAACTACCCAAGGCAATGAGTATGTGTGCTTTCAATGATTTCCATAATATCCCTATAGAATTTCAAGAATGAATTTGACTGATGTCTCTTGAAATCATTGTAAGAATTATTTTCTGTCTTCTGCTAATGCTAGAAACACACAGGAAAAGAGACAGAACTTCCCAATAGCATTATAATAAGTAATTTTGGTTTTTAAATGGCAATCATCAAGGTATTATGTAAGTCAATTCACAGGGAAGTTTTACAAGAATTCTGGAGAAATGGCTACACTGATTTTCCAGATTTAGAAACTTCTCTGGCTTATTTGGAAAGACATAGGATGATGAATTCTCAGTAGACACTCTTTCCCATGGTTCAGACTTCTGAATTAAGTGTGCCTGGGTGAACTAATAATATTTTCCCTATTAGTTAGGAGCTATGGCTTGTTCCTAAGCTGAGTGAGTATCAATATCTATGTAGATTATGGAAGGAATCCACATATGCAGTTTGATGTAACCTAAGAAGCTGCACTTGTGACTACTTGTGAGTGCTGTCCATCGAGCTCCATATCCAGCTTTTAGTGAAGTCATGGACAGATGATCTGAAAACAGGCAAATCAAGGTATATTTTTTTCCAAGAACTGCTGAAAAGAGTCCATTTTGTGAAAAAATGAACACATTCTTAAGTTTAATTTTGGGTTCTGAGGTAATTATTGAAATTAATTTTTTTATCAGTATATGGATTAAATTTTTTATCAGTATATGGATTTCTATTTGTATCCCTTCATTATGCATACATTTTAACTAAAATGTGCAGTTTCAGAATCTTTCATTTTCTTCAATATTTTTGATATATCCTATGGAGAAATTATACAATAATAGCATGTCACTTTACAGAAGTTTCTTCTGCTTTATGTCATTGCTCAATATAAATGACTTACAAGTCAGGGTTAGAACTCCTTAACTTTGTTTTCACCATCATTAAGTATACAAGGAGCTTTTCAAGTGGATACCCATAGAAAAAAATATTTCTTGAGGGGTTAGAGAGATGGTTCATTGGTTAAAGCACTTGCTGCACAAGAAAAAGGATTAGAGTTTTGATTTCCAAATCCCACATAGAATGTTGTGTAGATATAGTAATCTTCCTGCAATACAGTCCTGGAAGGCTGAGTTTGGGAATCCCAGAGCAAGCTGACTAGCCAGACTTTCCCTAATGATGTACTTTTACCCATTGAGACATCACCTGGTGAGAATCCATCATATTTTTAAAAAAGCTTTTGCTAGATGCTAATGCTGGAGAAGCATTATGCTTAGGATATGTTTTAGGTAAGGATTCCAGATGCTCTGGATGGAAACTAGATGGATGGTTCTTTAGGTCTGAAAATTTTGAATGTGCTTTCATGTTCTCTGTCCATCTGTCTGTCTGCTCCCTCTCTTTCACAAGTTGAAAAGTATTTATAAGAGCGATATGAAGAGATACCAGTGGTGCAATGTATCTTTGAATTGTTTTCAGAATTTAAAAGACTGGCTGCTTAGCCACGGTTTTCATTTGCTCAGTTCCAAGATTAAGCTCACATACAAACATGGTATTTATAAAGTATTTCAGTAACTTAGATGTTACAATTATAACAGAAGCTACAATTATGAACGGATCTCTGCACAGCAATGTAGAAATAAATGTCAACATGTCATTCATTAGTCATTGTCTTAATGTGTTTGCATGGTGTTTTTTTTTCCTTTCTGCTTTAAAAAAATCATTGTAACTTTTTCTTTTTTTATAGTGAGAACGTTTTAGAATAGACATATGACAAATAACTAGATCACTAATACGTATGCTTCAGTGAATTGTTAGTTTTTGAACTATGCTCATGAATAAACAATAAGTTTCTAGGCCAGCTGTTTTTTAGCCTCATTTTTATGCCACATTTATTATATACCTTTCTCACTTTGGGTTCCATGTGCTAAAAATTGGTGAAATTTGCAGAAAGAAGCATCAGTTTCCAGTTAGTTCCTTAAGGTGGAGGAAGATGCTCCGCCTCTTTCATGTCTGAAGGCCAGGGATGTTGTGTGGTCTTCACTTGAAGTGACTGCAGCTCTGTTATTAGCAGACCAGCAGGGGTGGCCTAGCCCTGTGCTGTGACTCACTGTGACTCACTGGAATCTTCAGCAAAAATTCCTTTCCCATTTCTTGTCAGCTTTTAGGATTTTCAGGAGGTGAAGTCACTGACCTAGGCCTGTGGACTCACTTCAGATCAGGGTATGTCTTAAGGCAGATAGAAGATTCTTAATAAGAGGTAGTTCAGAATTACATGTTTTTCTGATATGGCCTCTATTATATGTTGATTTTAAGGCTTTTATTCTTTTCTATGTGCTATTTTTAGGTGGATAATATTTAAGTTTCTGAGCCTAAAATAATCTTTCTGGAAGAGTAAGTTGGGTTAAAATGGGTATAGCTATTGAGATTCATGTTATGAATTGCTTCAAGAAACTTATAAAGCAAATGTGAAAGCATTTGGCTCAACACACTTAACTCTGAGGCATCTCAGCTAGTTACAGTTATAACTGTCATTTGCTATTAGCAGCTATAGCTAAATGATGAGTACTTTAAAATGAAGGTATCTATGGTTCCTTCTCTAACTCAGGAAATATTTTGGTTTTCTAGTAGATGAGGTCTTTCTGTGTTTTGGTTAGCACACCATCTAAGCTGTAAATAGGCAGGAGGCTGTCTTCCAAGAGATTTCTTCCTTCAGCCATTTGGAAAATAATGTGAGCAGGTGATAATGTATGACATGATAAATTATCGCACAGATTCCGAAATCCAAGTTCAGAGTTCGTGGACGTTTGCAGATCACTATCACTAGGTAGGACATTACGTTTATGCCCTTGTCTTTTGTTGGCAACATGTCTCTCTGTAACAGCTTTCTCATAACCATAACAATAAGGTCAGGTGTTTTTTGTTGTTATTTTTTCTCATATTAAAAAATTCTCTTAAGATAACCCATACTATGTGAATAATGAGCTTTTGTTCTTGTATGTGTGAGTGGTAGGCATGTACTTGTGTGTGTGTTCACATGCACATGTGTATATGTGGGTGTGCATGCAGATGTACATGCATATGTGTGTGCATGCATATGCAGGCCTAAAGTGATGTTAGGAATAATTTTCAAATGGCTCTTCCACCACCCACCTTATTCCTTGAGGATGTGTCTCTCAGTTAAACTTAGAGCTCACTAGTTTTATTAGCCAGATTGCTCTCAGACTATCAGTCTCTGCCTTCTGAGACTGAAATTATATAGGCTGGCTGTCATGCTTACCTAGGCATTTACAGGGATGCTGGGGATCTGAACTCCGGTCTTCCTGCTTTTGCCGCAAGCATTTTAAACTATTGAGCCATCTCCCCAACACAAATAAAAGGAATATGAGTTTGAATTCTGATTTCTGAGAAAAAACATTTTCTAGTTAAGATATTTTTGAAGAATAAAAGCTGCCTATATTTATGGGGTGTAGCATGATGTTTTGATTAAAATATCCATTAAGACATGGACTTAGACTTTTTTGGTTTGAGAATACTGATGATTTTTTAGCAAATTTTAAGTATCTGATGCATTATATGCTATCTCCCAAATGCATTTATGCTATCTCACTGAATCTTGTAGCCTTTGACTATTATCACTTATCTGCCCCGCATCCTCTCCTGGCCCCTGACATCTTTCTCCTCTCAGCTTCTTTGAGTTGACTTTTAGATTCTACAGGTGAGATCACGGAGTACTTTTCTTTTTGTGTTTTGCTTATTTTGCTTAAGGTAATGTACCGTAGGTTCATTCATATTGTTGTGAATTTTTTTTGTTCATCATCCCCCCTCATTGAAAAAAAAAGTCATCGTCCATATTAGTGTGATGAAATAAAGTCTGTTCTAGTTTGGGACATACATTAAAGACATGAATATATTTTAAGTTGTGTTTTTTTTTCATTTGGCATGGAATAATGGTCCAGCTTCATTCTTCTTCGTGTGGATGTCTCATCTTGTTTTCCTAACATGACAGTGACTACATCATTCTTTTTTCCACAGTGCATCCTGGCATCCCATTGGAGATTTAGCTGAATGTAAATACATGGGTTTATGTCTGGGCTTCCTGTGTTGTTTGGAGCTTTGCATGTCCTTTATGCCAGTGCCACCATCTCAGCTGCTGCTCACTCTGCTTGTGCTTTGAAATCTGAACTTTCAGCCTTGTTCCTTTTCAAGAGTGTTCTGTTATTCAGGCTAACAGTCCATGCACTCAAGGACATTTTCTAGTTTTCGTGAAAAAGTCTTTAGAACTTTGGTAGAAATTGTCTTTTTTTTCTACAGACCATTGTCAACAGTAAGGACGTTTTAATCCATGAACACGGATATTTTTCAATTAATTTATATTTTCTTCAGTTTATTTCATTTATATGTTATGGCTTTTAGTGCACAGATAGTTTTTAAAAAACCCCTCATTTTCAAATATGGTCCCATTCTGAGGTCCTGGGGATCAAATTTTGGAAGCAGGCAGTTCAGTCCTTAATAGGTGAAGTTTTTAACTCAGGATTAATTTTCCCAGTGGCTCTGACACTGAGTGATTCCCGTGTGCAGCCAGAGTTGAGTGAGTGCTTCTAGGAATATTGTGAAACCTTGCTGCATAGAATCACTTGAGAATCTTAATGTAAATCAAAGACTCCCACATTCCAGTGCTCAGACATTTGCACCTGGATTGACTGCATTTGGTCAATGGGGACAGTAATAACGTTAATTCACAAAGTCTCCCAGGTGATTTTTAACACATATCCAGCTATGAATATCCACTGTGTTTCTTAACTGTAGAGGTGAAAGAACACTATATACATACATACATACATACACATATATATATACATACATACATACATATATATATATATATAATCTTTCTCTACATTTTCTTCTTTGCAAATTTCTGAATTTATCTTTCTGTTGGATGCATATGATGATACAGTATTCAGGTCTTAAAAACATTCTGAAACTTCCAAGATGATATTGAAGTTTCAAATGCCAAGCATAGGATTTTGTGATGTAATTTTGTTTGTGGTTTATAGTTTTATTTTTCTACTTAAAGAAAAAACAAATTATGCAAACGTGGGCATATTACTCAGAAAGGGAATGAAATGATTGACACTTTGATGATTAAGTTGACTCAAATGAGAAAATTTTTTGATTAAAAAATTATGTCTTTCCATCTTTCAGATGGAGGCTAGACTCTCCAGATGGATCAGAATCTCATAGAAGTTCCTTGATTTAATCAGGTCAATTTCTGTGTTTTGAAATAAAACACTTTTCTAGCATTTTTTTCATTAAGACCCCAAACAATGGACTGCTCTCTAGAACACTGTACTGTGACAGATTATTTCATAAAGCCGTGGATCAGTTGCCTTTGTAATTTGCTTAAATTGATTATGTGTGCATTTCTTTACTCTCTAGGCTTAATCGAAGGCTGCACTTGGATGAGGGAACAGTATTATTACTTCAGTGACTAAAGATGACAATTGCAATGCTTTGCCGCACATGATATGATTCTCCTTCCCTCTCCCCTTGTTTCTCCCTCTCCCCCTCTATGTGTCAGTCATAGTGTGTGGTCAGAGGATGGCTTTGGGTCTTGGTTCTTTATAGGGTCTTCTTTGGTTCTGCTGTGCTGTGTGAATGTTTTATGTAACTGGCCCAGGAACTTCTGGGTGATTCTTCTGTCTAAGCACCCCCATCATGCTATAAGAGCTCTGGGATTACAGATATGTGGTGTATGTTACATGCTGATTTTTTTTTATGTGGGTTCTGGTATTCGAACTCAGGTTATCTGACTTTTCTGAGCATTACTTAAATTATGTTCAAGTATACAGTATCAGGAGTGTATAATTTGTCTGTTTGTCTATTGTTCAATGACTACTTATCTTTATCCTTTATCATATATCACCAATCTAACAATCATCACTTATCACCAATCTCTATTCTTTCTTTATCCATCTGTTTGTCTTTCTGTCATTTATCTACCACCACCATCATGTTTTATTCTTTGCTTTTTTGACACAGACTCACTTGCGTAGCACAGCTGGCCTCAAATGCACAGTGTAGCCCAGGAAGCCTTCTGCCTTAGTGCGGGGATTGCAGGTGTGTGCCACCACATCTGGCTTTTAATTGGTTTTCTTTTCTTGCACATAGAATACTGGGCTTCTTATGATACTTTTGTAGATGTATACATTAAACTTTGGTTGTATTCACCCCTCATTCTCCTTTCTTATTTTCTTTGCTGTTGATTTCTAATGCAAGCATTTGCGGATGAGAGTTTTCAATTAAAAAAATTCTATGATGCCTTTGTAGTAAAAAATTATTTCTAAGTGGTAAGTTATTCATGTTCTTATGGAAACTCTGTAAGAATTCCAAGGACTTAAAGATTCCAACTTGACAATTGAGAGCTGAACCTTTAGGCATACCTATGAAGAATTATAAGTCATGTCAAGCCTGTGGGAGATCATCAAATTGATGTAGAAGATCCAGACCATATTGGGTGGAAGTACACAAGCCAGGATCCAAGATTATTTCCTATGTTCTCTCACAGCTTCCCATAAGAACCACTTCATTTGCTTTTAGCTGTTTGTTTCATATTCATTTCCTTCTTGAAAGCAATATTTTCTCAATTACTGATTTAATTCCTCAGTTAGGAATTTTACTCATACCTCTTCCTTTCCATCACTCACTACTATAATTAATTATGTTGAAAGTCTTTGTTATAAGTTCTTTTTAGTACTTACTTTCTGAACCTTTAATGTCTTGCTTCCATTTTCTAGGCTGGTCTTGAATTTATGATCTGCCTCTGCCACCTGGGTGCTGCTATTATAGAAGTGTACCACCATGCTTAGCTCTTTCTCAGTACTTACGTATGATATGTGTGTTCTACTGTTGGGTGCTCTACTGTGTGACCCCATATTGTCTCTTATTTTTACTTTTTTTTTTAAACCTAGAGTTAATAATTGCTTTAATTCCCCCCTTGCTTTATTTTCTTCAGCTAAGTCATCCAGCAGCCTCTAGCAGATCTTTAACATCTCTCTGGTTATGTGTTCACCATGGTCAGCCAGGTAATTTCTCAGTTCTTTCATTCCACAGTGTGTACTGTGGTCAGGTATACTGTCACTCTGGGCACACCCTGACTCTCAGTGTGTCCTGAATTGAGGTCATCTTTTGTTGGTTTATTCCTTTGGTTAGGTGAGGAGCATTGTGTAGTAACTTCTTGCAAAAAAGTGTTTGGAAAATGAATTTTTTGACTTCACTTATCTGGTAGATATGTTCAACTAATGGACTGACTGTAAGGGTCAGACAATCTAGGTATATTTTTTGAATAGATCCTTTCAAAATATTTTATGTAAGTTTTTTTTCTTCTCTTAAGCAATTTAGTTTCTTCTTACCTGACAAAGGAATGTAACTAGAAAGCTCATATTCTGGATGTGGATGATTTATTGCTTACATTATAATTGTCTTTTCAGCACTTTGTAAAAGCCCGATTATTTGTCCTCCTTAGTGATTGTGGTGCCATGTGTCTGGAGAATAAATGCCATATTTCTTCTAGGTGGTGAAGATTAGGATTTGGGATCAGGAATCTGCTGGTAAATGTTTGACAATCAACTCTCCAGAGACCAGCCAACCAATCAAACAACAAACAAAATGAAACAACAAAAAAACCCAGAAGTTAAAATTCAGATGTATGGCACTGGTCAATTTATGTAGTGTAGATACACAGTAGTTGACTTTCCACGCTACCAAAATAAAATTATAGCAGAGTCTGAAACAAGCTCATCATTGGATGAATGTAAGTGCGACTTTGTTTTAGCAGCAGCTCATTCCTTTATCTGCTGGTATACACCACAGATCCTTTTGTTAGGAGTTTTCAGGGACACATGAGTTTGCTTTTTGAATTATTGTTTTAGCTTTTGTTTTTCTCTGCAAAACTGTTTTCTGAATCTTATTTTTATCTTCATATGTTAGATTACGATCACTACTTCCTTTTATTGAAGTTTTGTTGGAGTTTGTGTTTTTGATTCCTGTCATCTGAATTTTTGGAATTTTGAAGGCAGAAAGGTACAGAAATGTCTTATCTTTGCCATCATGTAGCTCAAAGTTCTCATTTTTCTAAATAAAATGACATTGGGTGTGATGGCAGATAGCTATAATCCCAACTTCCCTTTGGGAGAACTATAAATTTGAAGCAAGTTTGGGCTCTATAATGAGATCCTGTCTCAAAACAAACACATAGACAAACAAAATAGGTATCTTAGATCATAAATACTCTTTTCAATAATCTTGCCTAACTTTTTATTGTGTAATCTCATGGAAAGTGATTTTTCTTTTTTTATTCTTTTAGAGTGAATAGAGTGAATTTATAGTATTTTCACACCTTAATCTCTAGTCCTATCCACTTTCTAATCCCATCACATCTCCCTTGTATTTTCATGTCTTTTTGCACGTGTAGCACACTGAGTTTCACCTGGATTATCTTTGGTGGTGTGTGCCCGAGCACTTGTTAGAGCACGATCCTATATTAGTGGGTATACTACTGAGAATAGCAGCTTCCCTTCCCCTCATCAGCACTAACCCTCATTTGTCTCTCAGAGAAGTAAGAGGCCTTTAGAGAACTTTCCCCTGTGTTGCAGTCAGCCTGCAGCATTGCTGACAAATGACCATCAAACAGCTTAAGGGAACAAGGGGTTTATTTCCTTACGATAGTCCGGTTACAGTTCTCAGTCCAGATTGACGGGAGAGTACACACCAACACCAGGGTCAAGGGAACTGGCCAAGGGAACAGCTGAGAGATGGACAATCCTTACTTGCCAGACCAGCATGTCTGGCCAAATGAACAGAAGAATGCCAACTCTCTCAACCAGCTCTCTGTGATTTATCCAGGGCCTAATCCCCCCACTATGGGCTGGGTCTTCCCCAGCAACTAGACAATCTCCTTCACGTTTGCTCTGGGCTTAACTCAACCATCAACTCTCTACAACTGTGCCCAGAGCTCAAACCCTCAACAGTCAAGTTGACACCTGTGCTTAACTATGACACCCTTCCATGGTGAAATGTTGGTAAGATGAATCCCTGTAGGTCTTGTGGAAATATATATAACTGAATTCATGGTTACAGTAGCCCAGTCATGTCTAGAAGGTGATATCTAGCAGCAATCCCAGTGCCCCACTTACAATCCTACTGCCCCCTCTTCTGTGATGTTCCCTGAGCTTTGGGGCGGGGGAATAATAGAAGGTGGGAAATAATTTTTGACTTTGGTATGCAGACCAAATTATCCTATGCAGCTCTTTAATGCATACATTTTAGGTTAAAGATCATATGGAAAACACGCAGCCTATGGGGAGGGGGTGGGAATCTTGAATCTGGCAGAAGAGGAAAGTAGGTAAGGTGAAGGAGATAGACGTTTGATTGATCTTGTGCTGAGCCCTCACAGGCCCTATGGTAGATGGGCCCTTTTTATAGCAAGTAGGTGAATTAGGCTAGGGGCATAGCTGCTTAATTTTCAGAGTACCAATGGAGAAATAGAAAATTACAGTGTCTCAATACAGTGCTTCACCTTTTAGGTGTTAACAATACAAATGACATATTCCCCCCCAGCCGATGCAACGTTTTTGAATGTAATAATACAGCAGTGAAGGTTTGGGATCCTTAGTGTTTCAGACTCAGAGTGACTACCATTTGGCTTTGTGGGATTTGAAACATATGGAAACATATGTCTTCTTCTCTTGGTAACTGAATATTCCTAGTTGTAAAATTAAAACAGGACTAGGAATTCTATATAGATTTATTTTGAGGATTAAATGAGTTAATAGAATTAAAGCATTTAATGTGTGAGACATGATATCATTATGTTTTAGTAGCTGCTGCTTTTGTTACTGGTGTTGCCATTTGTGATATCAATTAATATTTGACTAATTAAAATTTATATTAATATACATTGCTATTACACTAAATTTACACATTCAGTTGGAATAAATTCTTAAATTGTTTAAGTTCTTTGACAGTTTCACACATGAATACAATGAATTTATATCATTTTTATCCCATATTATCCAATCCCACACCCCTTCTTTTCTCAATATAAACCTTCTTCTTCCCCATCAGTCTCCCTCCTACTTTCATGTCTTTTAATGTGTGTGACGCACTGAGTTTCATCTGGGTTGTGAGTATTGGTGTAGGTCTGAGTACTTGTTGGAGCATGAATGATCTGTAGTTTCCCTCAGTGTCTGCCCCTCCCCCAATCTAGCATCAAGATCGTTCTTATTCCATGGTGAAATGTTGATAGGCACCTAATCTTATTCAGGGCTTATGGAAGTGAACACAGCAGTGAGTTCATGGGTGCAGAAGCCCTGTCATGCTCAGAAGACACTATCCGGCAGTTCCCCTCTCTACTTTATATTCTCACTGCTCCATCTTTGGTGATGTCCACCGCGCCTTAGGGTGGTATGATTCAGATGCCCTGTTTAGAGCCAAGTATGCCATAGTCACTTATTCTTCAGCACTTTGGCCAGTTGTGATTCTCTTATTTAAACTCCTTTCATTGCAAAAAGAAGCTTCTTGGTTGAGAACTGAGCGGCTCTCATTTACACAGATGATGATAAGTATTTAGATGGCAGTTAGGTATCATGTCTTTGTAGTTAACTTTAGTAGTTTTTTGTTTCCTCCCCCTAACCCCCAAGACTTAATGGGCTTGCCTTCCACAGGTTCCTGTTCTGGTTTACAGTACTAGGTGTGTGTTCCCTGCTGAAAGCAACTTTAAATTCAAGCAGAAGCCTTTGGACTATTTTGTGGCAATGTGAGTCAAGCTATCTTGTAGCTTCATTACTATACTTTAGCAAACATAAATATCAACTGGTTTTAGTAAACTAATATGAAGGATACAATTTCCCAAATAGACTTGTCACTTGGACAAAATAAAACTCAAAACTTTTCTTGACCTTCTTCACCAAAGTGAGGATGGATGAAAGTTGAAGGTTTTAATGTCCTCCCCCCAAAAAGAAATGAAAACCATGTAAATATTGGTAGGGAATATTTTGGTGTATTTGGAACTTTGTGACACAAAAAGACATTTAAAAACCCTGGACATTTAGCATGTAGCTAAATCTATGTTTTATTCTGACCAAGGGAGGAATTACCTAAACAGAGACAAAAGTGAAACACAAACTAGGAGCAATAATGACAGTCCACCATAGACAAGAGCAAATATAATAACCAGTCAAGTGGAGAATGGCCAACAGCCCCCAAAGAAAACTGAATCACTGAATACGAAGTTGTAAATGCCCTACCTATAAGATGAACAAAGATGCTCACTCTAGTTGAAAGTAGTTTAGTTCAAAGCAATCATGCTTTTCAGTTATGGAGGGAGTGTGGGTGGAAGGGGACATTCTGTGCATACACAGTTGACTACCACTCTTGGGACTCCCAGCCAGGGCAAAGTGTCAGTGGAATGGGATGACCTCAGCCTCTGACCCAGTGCCCAGCCCCGTCCTTGTTTCCAAGATGATCTCTTGAGTGCCGTTCCTTTGCCTGTTTGTTTCCTGGAAAAAGCTTGGCAAGTTACCTGTGATTTAATGAGGCCATCCAGCTGTGTATGAGTCATGAGTTTCAGCTACTCGACATTCCTGTGAACTAAGCCCACTCGTCATTCTAAATGCCTCCTTTCTCAAGAAGTCAGAGTCTATTGGCGCGAGCCATTTGGTTGGGTCTGATTTCATTTGCTGAGACATTCTACTGTAGGTCCTGGCTGAGGAGAAAGTCTCTAAAGGAAAACAGAAGAAGAAAATCAGCCCTTAGGACTTCTGGAGGAGAAAGGCATTAGATTGGTTTCTAGGTTTATTTATTCAATGAATATTTATGGAATACTTACTGTGTAGCAGACACTAACCATGGAGTGAGCATAATTTACATGGATTTATATTTTAGGATGCTGGCAATATGTAATTTAAAAAGGTGAGGATTTATTGTAGCTGCTGTGAAAAAGGTGACACGAGGTTATAAAAGAGAGCAGAGACATGGTGGTGTTCAGATAAATAGACATGTGCATCTTATATGTATGTGCAATTGAGCATTTCAAACATAAATGTGACTCAGAACCACCTGGAGACTTATTCAAGCAGATTTCTTGGTTCATTGAAGTTTCTGATTCTGCAGGATCCTGATGTTCCCAGGTGTGGCAGCTGTGGCAGCTGTGGCAGGCGTGGCAGCTGCTGCTCCGGAGATCATACTTTGAGATCCACTGGCATCAGGTGGCCCCAGTGAAGACGTGGTGGTTGGGGGTAGAGACCTGGGTGCTGACATGCAGTCAAGGATGTAAAGATGAGCTGTGGTGGGGTTGGAGGATGAGGGGGAAGAGCTTTCTAGGCAAAACTGTCTGTGAGTTGAAGAAAGCAGAGGTTTGTCTGGGTGTGACAGAGGGGAAGTCAGAGGGGAAGACAGAAGGCAGGCCTTAAGGAGGCACTGCCTCTACTCTGAGTAAAACCAGGACCTAGGCTTAGAGAATGACTTAAATAGCATGGTGGTGTTAGATATTTTAAGAGCCCCTTGGGACTCTGATAATCAGTGGAGACTGAGGCTGATTGTCAAGAGCCTGTCACAGTGGCTATACAAAGTAAATTTGATTTTAAGTGTCATGGGAGACTTAAGCAGTGGAAGGTATAGTTTGGGTTAGTTTTTGGCCACTGTTTGTAGGATGATCTATTAAGGGGTTAAGCATGAATGTGATTATTAAATAAAAGTATCATAATGGCCCAGGTTAAAGCAATTTCACCTTTGTTTGGGTGGCAAGAAAAACGTAATATGCTGAATGGGAATTTTGGAAGGACAGTAAGACCTTGCTGATGGATTAGCCCTGAGAATATGTATGGAGAGAGTCAGAGGCTTCAGGGGTGGAGCTGTTTTGCCTTTCACCATTACTGTAGAACACTAATATGGTAACAGATTGGCAGAAAATGAAAAACAAAGTTTGGATATATTAACTTTGACATGCCATTTAGGGACATCTAGGAGCAAGGTTGCTTTCAGGTAATGGGGTGAGACCAGAGGTTGGTAGAGCTTTACTCTCTGACAAGGCCTATTGTGATAGCTAATGAGGAGAAGATTGATTTTTACATAGATTACATTTGCATTTCTGAAAACGTAAACTCTCTTATAACATGTGGCTTCCTAAATGGATAAATAAGGTCAGGGAACAGTTTATTCTAGAGATTGAAATATGTGAGCTGGTGGTTCCTGGTAGATACTTAGTGTATACTTGTTGAATGAATGGTGAAATTATGTTTACATATTTTTTGCATATTTGCCATTTTGATGAGATATGTAGATTCAGATCACATTGTATAGAGATCATCAAGCAACCAATGACTAAAGATTATGTCTTAAATTATCACAAAGTATTCATCTGGTCAAATAAATGTCCTGAATTCAAAAGACTGTGTAGTGTGTGTGTTTATGTTTTGGAGAGATGGTGGTGTAAGTGACACTGTGTTCCTTGTGTTATCTAAGGACAGAAGGACAGTAAATAAAACTTGTGGACTTCTCTATGTTTCTAGTTCTCTTGCTCAGATTGCTTGTTTGCTTTTCCTCATGAGCTGGTGCACTCTGTATGATCTTAGGAAAATAAGACTAGGTTTGAGATCTGGTTTCTCACACCAAGGCTATCTCCTCCTTTTGTGTCAGGACCTGTCAGAATATGGGTGGGATGGGCTGGGGAGGTGGTGATGGTGTTGATGTTGAAAGCTCAGAGATAGCGCCTCAGAGATTTTGTTGTCACCTGGAATAGTCTAGCTGGGATCATAGCTCATTTATCTGAGATATTGAAGATGATGCACATCTGTCTATAATTTCTGATGAACCCAAAGTCAGAATTGGTTTCTAAAAAGTGGGATCAGTTCTATAATTAAAGGGGGGGGGGGAAGCTGCTGAGAATGGTTTGCACCCTCTTTGAATGCCCCAAAGTGTGCCTGGGTGGGTTGGGTTTTTTCATGGTCCAAACTGCTGCATCCCTGGATTATGAAGTATAGTGACATCTACACTCATTTCTTCCTGCCAATCCCATTCAGGGAACACTGACTGTATATATTTCTGTCTTGTATGAACGAGACCTGACATTAATTGGTCAACCTAACATGTTCATAGTCTTCTTAAAGGAGAAAAATTTACCTTCATAATTCACTTTCAGGTGAAAAATGAAACTGGTGACACATTAGAAGTGAAAAACAAGAAAGGCTAAATTGACACCTGTATATAAGGAAGGTCGTTCATTGTCCTCTAAAACCACAGACAGAGAATGGAGGGAGGGAACTAAACTTACAGGCTGCAGTGCTTGAGAGAAGAATCTATGGAACGGTCCAATGGCAGGAAGATGAAAGGAAAAGGTGTGATGAAAGATGCATTAGTGTTCAGCTTGAAATGGCTTGCTGCTATATAAACTCCTCACATGCCTCCCTTAAAATGATGGACTGTCAGGCATGATGGTATATGCCTGTAATCTTAGCACTTGGAAGGTAGAGAAGGAAGCTTAGGAGCTCAAGACTAGCCTTAGCTACATAACAAGTTCAAGGCCAGTGTTTTAGTTAGATGTAGGTGTCTGCCTAACAACTGAAGACTGAGCTCTGGACACATGAGGAATTAGTAGTTATGGTAAATCCTATGCAAGCCTAATCCAATTGATGTGGGATGACTAAGCCCGTAGTGGTTGGAACTATTCTCTGGGTAGGTAGATAAGATGGAAGGAGCTAGTTTAGTAGTTATGCATACTTCAGCAGACTCACACAGAGTTACAGTCTGACAAGTGAAATTTGCCCCTCTCATAGCAATCCCTATGGATATGGTGTTGCCAGTTCTGTTGTTGGTATTAACTCTCCTGACAAGCTGGACTAAGAACTGTAACTGAGAATCATAAGAATAAGTCTCCCTTGTTCCCTTAAGCTAAACTATTGGTTTGTGAATTTGTTGCAGACAAATTGTACTAGCTAGCTTGGGTTACATGAGACCCAGTTTCAAAAAACAAACAGCAATAAAAAGCAGTCACAGTCTCTTAAGTTTATGAATGTAATGCCATGTTGAGTGGGGCACTCAAGAAAGATGGAGACTAACTTCAGTCAAATGAACAGGTGTGGACTGTGGGAGGAGTTGAACTCACTTCGAGAATACAAGTTTGCCCTACCCCTATCTTATTTGCTTTGGTGGGATTCTAAATGCAAGTGATACCTGAATAACAAAAATTTTGGATAGGAAAGGTGATTTCTCTTGACAAAATTTAGGGTTTCATTTCTTTAAAGTGACTTGCATCTCACAGCCTTCATCTGACGTTTCATTAAGCCCATGCTTTGACACAGGGGCCTGCCCACCGGTTGCTTTGCCAGCTAGTGTGGTTGCCTTGGTTTGGTTTCCTTTGTTTTGGATCTGTTTCTCCTTCTGGTCCCTCTGATTTGTGAGAGACTATTCCTCAGGGCTCCACTGTACCCTGTCCAGCCCGTGAGCCTAGCCAGATCTCAGATCACTCAGAAAGGGAGGCTAGACATGACTAATATTCTCGGAACTTGGTTTTCTGGGCATGAACAGGGATGGGGCATTTGCTTTTCAAAGATCATATATTACATGGACTTAAATATAAAAGGATTTATGGCACATATCAAGTAATATTAAAAGATCAGTTCACTAAAGAGAAGTCAGCTGTTTGCCAAACTATAACTCTCTTAACCAGTGCCTTGAAAATACTCTATATTGAAAGCATCAAAACCCATAATATTTTGAAGGAAAAAAATCATAAATGTTACTATGATATAATTAAAAATATTTGTATTTACTGAGTCCCTGTTGCCAATTCAGATTGTTAAATATAAGTAGAAAGAATTATGAGATAAGAATGTGGCTTATCATAATACAGAATACTAATGACCTTACAGTGTTTACCCAGAAATAGACCAGCCAAATTTCTCCCTATCCTAAAGCTCAGTGAACTTTGTGGAAAAGAAACTGGCAAGACTGTATGAGTCTAAAGATGGGGATGTCCACTGCTGGACAAGATATTCCATTCAAGAATGGACTGTGGCAGCAAGGAATTTGCTGCAATGACATTTGATCTTACCTGACTTGGACTAGAAGCCTCCATAGACTAGCAAGGATCTCAAGGGAGAGGGTTTCATGCAGTAGGATCCTTAGAGACAAGGAGTTAGACAGTTATAGGGGAGTTGCCATATTAGTGGGTGGCATAAAAAGCTGCCTCAAGATCTTCCACAGAGTCCTGAACCCCTACTAAAGTGGACAACTCAGAGGGAATTCTGGGGCCTATTCTGGACAAGAAGGTTGGAGGGAGCAGGTGGGAAGAGAAAGAGGGAGGGAAAATATGGGGGAAAGAGGGAGGAAAGAGAGAAGGAGGAATGGCAGGGACAGAAGGAGTAAGGGAGGGAGGAGGAGAAAGGGGGAAGGAGAAAGATAAGGATACCTACTCATTGAGCTTGTATAACTATGTAAAATAAAAAAAATCTGGTTTATATGTGGATACTAACTTTTTTTATAATTTTCTTTTTTTTAAAATTCTTTGACAGTCTTTTTGTGTCTATGTGATGCACTGAGTTTCATCAGGGTTGCCTACACTGATTTCTTCCTGAGCACTTGCTGAAGCATGGGCAGCAGTGTTAACCATCAGTAGACCTTCAGAGACTATTTGGACTCTGAAGACTCTTGGCAGCATATCTCACCACCCTCTGGCTCTTGTATTCTTTTTGTCCCTCCCCCTTTTTATGATGCTTTCTGAATCTTGGGGGGGGGGAGTTGATATAGCTGTCCTGTTGGGGGATGAGCACTCCACAGTTGCTTATTCTCTCTACTTTGGAAGGCTATGATTCTCTGTATTAAATGCAAAAGGAAGCTTCTCAATTGAAGGCTGACAGTTGCTTTAATCTATGGGTGTAAATTAAGTGCTCAGAAGGCAGTTTAACACAATGTTCATATGGCAGAAACATAGGACTATTCTCCCTTAAAGCCTATGCCATCCTGCCCCCCCACTGACTTTTTGACTTTATTTTAACAGTTGTTTAATATTCTCTGATATAGCAATGAAGTTGTTTCCAGTAATAAAATTGCATTGCTAAAACTTTTTAAGTAATTATCTGAGGCCAAATTCGAACACCTAGAATAGGAGGAAAATAATTCCTGCCTGAGGACTATTCTGCTCAGAAGTTTCATAGTTGTGAAATCACTGTAATGTATTGCCTTCTAGAGGAGCTACTCATAAAGTTTGATGTCTTTCCGGCCCAGAATTAGGAGGTAAGAAAGGTAGAAGTAACAGACGGAGAAGATCAGGGTGCCACTGGTTACATGTTTTGAATAACATGAAGTTTATGGCCCATGGTTAAGTTTGTGAGTGTAGTTACAAAATGAACAAACGTGTTTTCTTATGTTTACTTGAATAAATACAGGTAAGCACTTGTAGCATTCTGTTGCTGGTATCGCTTTGAATTTATTCTAAAAACGACGTGCAGCATTGCCCTTGGGAATGGCTCAAGCTCCCAGGGGTCACTGCCCTTTTTTTGTAGGACTCTCTTCCTCCTCGCTCTCCCCTTACCCTCCCTCTCTTTCCTACCTCTTTCCCTCTTCTTCCCTTTCCCTCTCTTCCTCTTCTTCTTTTTTTTCTTTTTCCCTGTATACATTTGCTTTCTTTCATGGCCATAGCAGATTGACCAGGAATAGGTATCTGATTGAAGTTGGCCCTTCTTTTCAAAATTTTAAACTTCTTGGAAAAGAGTAAATTCCTCTTGGATATAAAATTTATGAGACATGAAACTCAGGACTTTCTTTTTTTTATTATTTATTCAATTGTGCGTGTGTGCGTGTGCGTGTGCGTGTGCGTGTGTGTGTGTGTGTGTGTGTGTGGTGTGTGTGTAACCACAGGTGAATTCAGGAACCACCATGGACGCCTCCACCTCCTCCTTGTTTATTCTGCTCCGGGATTCACAGGCTCCATCCTACCAAGACCAGAAACACAGCCCCCCCCCCGCCGCTTCCGCTCAGCATCTATACATGGTGTCTGGGATCCGAACTCAAGACCTTCTGCCTGCAAGGCAGAGGTTTAACCCCTGAGCCACCTCTCCAGCCCCTGAAACTCAGGAATTTCTGATAGCTCAATTTGCTGCCCAGGGGAGGAAGCAGCAAGTGTGCAATGAGAAAGCTAGATGGTGAAGAGAAGCACACTTACTTTTGCAATTAGAATGTTCTAGTTCCTTAGTAAGGGTACTTTCATCTATCTATCTATCTATCTATCTATCTATCTATCTATCTATCTATCTATCTATCTATCTATCATCTGCCTGCCTGCCTGCCTGCCTGTCTGTCTGTCATCTATTTATCTATTACCTGTTTTCCTTAAAGTCAACCTAAGCTGATTTCTATCATTTAACAACAGCCAAAACCCAAACTTGCCAAACAACAAACACAAAACACAAAAATCGGGATTTGTAGGTTCTGTAGAAAAAAAAAAAGTATTTACTAAGGACTAGAAGAAAGTCATCTAAGTTATCTGAGGCGTATAAAACTTGTGTGCTAGATGGTTGTGAGATGTTATGGATGAGTGTGGATCCAGTCACAGGAAACCCTGTTGATCAAATGTGAGATGGGTTACCTTCCAGAAAGTATTTGATGGGCTCCAAAGTTTAAAGTCCATCAGTCTCTCTTGGTTAGTGAGAACAGTTGTCCAAACTCATCATTGCCTGGTTGTTAAGCATTCATGATGGATTTGGTAAAACTGATAGGATCTTGCTACTTTTAACTGAGAAACAGGACTTTTTGAAAAGCTGAGTTGGGACAGTCTCAGGGTATGTTTATTGCAGTGCAATTCTGTGGTGAGTGAATCTTTTAATCCTTCCAGCTACTGATGGCTCTGTCAATTCCCTGGGTGTCCAAAAAAGCATTATTTCAGGAAATCAAGTGACACACTCTAGATCCTTAACTTTGTGTCCTGTCTTAAGCCTCCTACCTCTGGTTCAGTTCTCTGCTGATGATCAGCTAAAGAATTGGAGAGTTGATTTAATGCTGAGTAAAATTCACCTACAGTAATTTATTTTTCTGCTCTAACCCTTTAGTTTGTGGTAATTAGTTGTGGATTTAAGGTGCAAAATAAGAGAAAGAGGGAAATCCAAGAACCAGATAGAATTTCATGCTGAAATTCTCTCATTGGGAAGCTGTCCAGAGCATAGGTATTCTTTGTAAATAGTATTCCATCTCATCTGTATATGGTGGTGTGTATCCTATGGCATTACTCCTATATGAGTCATATCTTCATTCTGTACAGTAATAGGTACCATTTGAGAAAGCTTCCATGTGCTCAAACTTGCTGGTGCTTCGTATTTACTCTCATTACAGTCAGTCTTCAGAATAGTAGAAACTGAGGTAAGGATTGTAATCATCATTTACAGTGGGCAAAGCTAAGCACAGAGAAGTTAAGGTTGACTAAAGTCATCTGGCTTATAAGGGACACAAGTCAGGCCTGCTGACTCCAACATGAACTCCATACTGTTCTGATAATTCAGGGGTGCTCATCCATGCTGCCCCCTGCAATTTGAATTGTTTTTTTCAGATGTTACCTCCTTATCTACCTTCAGACAATGAGTGGGCACTGGTTGCCAAGGTAATCTCAGAACAGCACGGCTATGGCAGGTCACCATGAATGGTAATCAATTATAGAATAGTCTTGATGAGAAGGAGAATCACTACATGAGCATGTACAAGGTTGCTTGTCTGCCATTTTGATCAGAATTTAGTTGTACAGAGAAACTGGTATTATTGGATATTCCCTTATGGTGGTTAAGTTGTTGACTGAGAACGTGTAGGTCTCTTAAGAACTTCTTACAATTCTGAATCCTACAAGTCTATCACAATAATCCAGCCTGAACATCTAAATGGATGAAAATCAGGATTTTACTTATGTTAGTATGTCAGTACACTAGTCCCCTCTATTCTTGAGGCTACTTTCCAAGATTCCCAATGCCTAAAACTGCAGACAGTATCCAAACCCTATAGCAATTAATATTGTCAGACTGCGGTTGAGAGGGTAACTGAAACTGTGAAAAGTGAAAGAATAAAGAGGAACTATTGTGAACATCTCATTTGCTTAATTGGAAAGGCATTTAGACATTAATATATTAATATTCTTGTACTGAATCAAATTACATTTCCAGTAAAAATCTTTAAAAGCACTTTTATTAATTCAAAATGTTTCAAATAATGCTTCATATATTTCAGAAATTTTTTTTTTGGTGCTAGGGACCAAATCCAGAGCCTTATACTTGCTAAGCAAGTGCTCTGCCACTGAGTTAAATCCTCAACCCCTATTTCAGAATTTTTTAACTGCATATTTTTTGCTGGTTTTCTGAGTATACACTGGAGCCATAGTGTAATAAATCTGTATGAATTTTTATTGCTCTTTAACCTGGAAACAACATACTTCTCTAAGATGAGACAATGATGAAGCAGTTTGGTCTCCTATGTACGTGGTCAGTTTTTAAATGTTTTCAGCTTGACTGTGATGCAGTGTATAGTTCTGGACTATTATCTTGCCATCTGGGTATGTGGCTATGTAGAACTGAAGTTTCTGAGAAGTTATATGGAGGTTAACTGATGAAATCTTAAGTTATTAAAATTTTTAAGTTTTGCCATCAGACTCAATCTTCTTTTTTTTAATCTTAAAATGAGACAATTGAATGAAGTATCTATGGTTTCATTTCAATTCACAAACTGGAATTTGGGCCAAGGCATTCTTGCCTACTATTCATGTAGGCTCTGGGGTTTAGTCTCCAGCACCACAAAAATCCACACTAGAACACTGTAACAAAAAACAACCACTAACCTTGGATTCACTAATGTCAAGTAGTTGATTGAGTTTTAATTTCTGATCACACAGTGTGTTCACTGTTCTGGGATCGACATTCATGGCAGAAAGGCTTTCAGAGAGTCCCAGCATCATTTGTCACATGCGTCCAGTTTCCTTCAAAATGATGAGAAGAGATTTTAATCTCTGACATGTTGCAGTATCTGTGGTTTCTTTCATGTACAAGTGCTATAGTGAGCGTCAAGAACTGTGTGGTGACTTAACGATATTTTGTTGGCATTATCCAGTATATGGGTATTTCAGAGTACCTTTGGAGGTGTTTTTGATGAAGAATGGTTAGTCAGGAAGGAGGACCCTTGTAAGTGAGGGCAGGTGCAGATGTCTGTGAATTTCATGTTGAAGCTCACTAATGGCACAAATTGGTTTTAGCATTCAATTTCTAACCATCTTTAGTCCATCCTCTACATAGAAGTTATGTAGAACTTTTGACAACCCAGGAACTAAACTCACAGTAATGGTGATTTATTTTGGAGGCTGACAAGTATAAAAGTAAACTTTCTCTTGGGGAAGAAACATTTGAGAAATGTCTTACGAATGGTATGTAGAAACATATGGGAATGGTATGTGGAAAATTCCCATGCTGGCATCAGGAACATTCTATTTTCAGTGAGCACAGTTGAGGCACACTCATTTTCTAGACAGTACAAAGGCTGACGTGTATCAGAACATTCTGTATTTTGGGAACAGGTGTCACTTCCAGGAAGCTGTTCCATTCCCTCTTTGGTCTGTTACCTAATTTAGGCATCTGAGGCCACTCTTCTGGATTACTGTAGGAGTCTCCTAGGTTTCTCCTGCTGTTCCTCTTCTACACATCACTTTTCTGACATTCATTAGATAGAGCAAATCCAGGTATGCCAGCTCAGTGTATTCAGTGGCTCCTCCTGTCCAGCAAGTAAAGCCTGTAGCATAGTAGTGAGACTGTGGACATCGTGGTGGGATTCCAGCCTGGCCTCCTAAAATGCTCCAGCCAGTCCTCCTTCTCCCAGAGTATTGCTTCAAATCTGACTCCTTGATTTATTTGATCTGTTCTTCCCTCTCCAGGTATGTTTCTTATCATGCATCCTTTCCATCTTAGAATCAAGTTGAGTTCCTCAATTCAGGCTTTCTCAAAATCTCAACACCATTTATTCTTCCCATTGTTTTCTGTTAAGAGCTAGCTTTCTTTTTAACTCTGAGAATTGTGAAACTCACTTCATTTTTCTTTTGTGGTTCTTGTGTATGTCATTTGATAGTATGTCCTTTTACTAGACTTTTAGAGGTAAGACTATCTCTCTCCTCTGTCCCCTTGGCTGACTAGTACCTTGCACGGGCTTGGTCTTATAAACACTAGCTGAATGGACCGGAGGATGGGGATTTTGGTGAAACCCTTTCTTTTTCTTGCAACATCTTTATTTTTGCTTCTTTAATCCTATGAAACCTTTCACTAATAGAAAGTTGGTGGGTTTTTGTATGCTACTGAGCAGATATAGACGTTAGTTTACCTTTAGGCCATTATATTGTAACCACTCATATCCTTAATATGGATCTATTAATAGTTTTAGATTATTTGTGCTCTCAGATGTTCCCAGACCACTTCATAGGAAATAGCCTCCACACTCATGCCTGGTCTTTCTGTCTGTGTTCATCTAGAGCAATCCTTTCTTGGGATCCCCTGTCTTGTTTCAATTTCTTCTATATGCAAGAAAGCTACTTTGTAGTGCAGACGGCCTTACTATACTCATATCTGAAGTTTTTTGGACATATTCTCTGTGTGCCCATCAAATTTTGCAGTTGTTCATCTCTATTATTCTTTTTCAGCATTAATTCTTCAATGATGCCAAACAAGATCTGTAAACTACTTCCCATGTCACAAGTTGTCCAGATGTAGATCTGTTCTCTTACAACATTACTTTTCACCTTGCCAAATTCAGGTAGATCCCACTTTTGTACTAGTTCTAAGTGATCAGAAAGACTACTACATTTCTGGCCCTGCTTGATTTTTCTCTCATATGATGCTTCTTTACTTGTGTATTAATTTCCAAACTTGCACTTTCAGCTTTATAGCAAATATCAGATCATTATCTGGCTGAAAGTTTGGTAGGATAAAATGTTGAAAGATGAATGAGTTAGATGTTTTTGCAGGATGAAGCAGACAAGTATTTCATGCATCCATATGACCGGTAGACTCCTTTTGTGACTATTGTAAAACCCTCTTTTGATATTTCTATGAGAGCTGGTTAGTGAAAGAATGTTGGACCAAAGCCATTAAACTAATGTGAACATTTTAATTTAACAAATATTTACATTTGAATGTTTTGTGGAAGCTGTCTGAGGAAGGAACTGGAAAGCTAAAGTATAAATAAAACATAGCCATAACACTAATAGAAGCAGAAGTATATATACATATATATGGAGAGAAAGAGAGAGAGAGAAGTATCAGTTGATTGCAGAACATCATATTTTTAAAAAAATTTTATACAAGCTCAATGGGTAGGTAACTTGGTCCCCCTCCTTTTCCCTTCCCTCCTTCTTTCTTTCCACCATACTATCCCCACATCCTGTACTCTTTCCTACACCTCCCTCTTTTCCTTCCCCCTTTTCTCTTTCCCCTCACTTAGTATTTCCTGCCTTCTCCCTCCTTTCCATTACTTCAGCTTATATGGGCCCTGAAGTTCCCTCTGAGTTGTCTACACCAGTGAGGGTTTAGGATTCTGTGGCATACCTTGGGGCCCACTAATGTAGGAACTTATTATATCTGTTTAACCCCTTCCCTCTAAGGATCCTACTGCCTGAAGCCATCTCCCCTGAGATCCATGCTAGTCTATGAGATCTTGTTGACATGTCAGCAGTTCAGATAAGGTCCAATTATAATGCAACCCAGACTTGAGTAGAGTATCCTGTCCATCAGTGGACCTCCCTATCTTTAGGCTCTTACAATCTTGCCGTCTCCTCTTTAGCAAGGTTCCCTGAGCTTTAGGGTAGGGAGAGATTTGGTTGGTTTGGCTCTAGGTGAATATTGTAGGGTCATTGGTATTCTGGATTAAGGTTGGTTGTTGTTTTCAGTTTTGCAGTTCCTGCACTGCACTTGGCTGAATCCTCTTTGGGTGTTGAGCAGAAAGTCATACTTCTTAAGACATTCTCTCCCAGTTTATATTCACAATGCTATATAGAGGAAATACTCCACTGCCTGGCACAGCCAGTAACTAGTATTCAGTATAATCAAGTGTTCAGACTCTAGAAAGTTCCTGTAGAGATTACACACATCAGATTACAAAGAAGACCCATAAAATGAACTGCAGAGGATCTAATGCCTGTGAACTTTAAAATTTTTTTTTTATTCAATTGTGTGTGCACACGTGTGTGTGTGTGTGTGTGTGTGTGTGTGTAGAACCACGGACGAATTCGGGAACCACCATGGACGCCTCCACCTCCTCCTTGTTTACTCTGCCCCGGGATTCACAGGCTCTGCCCTACCAGGACCAGAAACGCAGGCTGCCCCGGCTTCCGCCTGGCGTCTATACATGGGGTCTAGGATCCGAACTCGGGACCTTCCACCTGCAAGGCAGAGAGGCTTAACCCCTGAGCCACCTCTCCAGCCCCCTAATGCCTGTGAACTTTAAAGTATTTCTTGGTCTTAGAGTGCGAGTGTGAATGTTACAGTCTCAGCCAGTGTGATTCCTCAAGTGTGTCAGGTACCTGTGTGGGAAAGTTCAGCAGTCACAGCTGCTACTTGTTAATGTCAGCTGTGTTAGTCATGTGCAAGCGTTTATACTCTTAACCTCTCTGAGATGTGAGGTATGGAGCACACTCTAAGATCAGGGTGAATCACATGGGTCACAGAGAGGCTTAAAACTCAAGACATTCTGGTGTCAGAGTCTGTTGCAGTTCACCTGCATGGTTAATGATAAAATCACCATTAAACAAGTTAAGGAAACAAGGGGCTTTACTTTTATGATCATCCAGTTACAGTTCTCAGTCCAGCTTGGCAGGAGAGCATTCACCATCACCAAATGACTGAGAGAACTGGCTGCACTATTATCTACATAAAAGTTGAGAGAGGGTCAATCCTTACTTGCCAGACTCAGCATGTCTGGCCAAATATACAGAAGGATGCCAACTTCCTCAAATAGCTCTCTGTATTTTATTCACCTATCCAGGGCTTAGTTCCACCCACCATGGATTGAGCCTTCCCCATCAACTAGACAATCTCCTGCAGGTTCGCTCTGGACTTACCTCAACTATTAATTATCTACAAATGTGTCCAGAACCTTCATCCATCAAGTTGACACTGGTATCTAATGATGTATGATGTCTATGCTTATAACTCCTCACTTATGTCTCCTCTTATTTCTCTAGTGTTCTCAAATTTTTCTGTGTATGAATATCTCTGGAGATGGAGATTCCTGGGCCTCAGTCTCAAGAGCTAGATTCAGTAGTCTGGAGCTACATCTAGGAGTCTTCATATAAGCAAACATCTGTGTTTTTCTGTAGCCCTGCAAGCACGTTCTGGATATGACTGACTTGAATATGTCAACATTGGCTTTTATAATGTAGATAATCTTAATGGCACACCTTGGATTTAAGACCCAGGTTCAAATCAGTAAGATGGAAGAGCAATTGAGGATGATTCCTGATACCATTCCCACATCTTCTCATGCATGTATGCTCACATGCACATGCACCTAGCCTCATGTAAACATGCATGCATGCATTCAGTACCCTATAGACACTTACTCATGAGAAAAAGAATTACAAACCATCCCTATAACTGTAACATCTTTGATTGCCTCATGTATCTCAAGTGCAGTCACATCATAAAAACATGTTGATCGTTAAGAGAGTCAGAGAAAACTATTGTTCTTCAGCCCTTGGCAGCTGCAGGGGACACTGACCAGAGTTAACACTGCAGGTATTAAAAGGATAATAGATATGGGTCCTTGCCTTTAGTTCTGCAGAAAGAAAATATGGATCCCCAAAGAAAAGATAAGTGAAACGAAGAAAAAGCACTTTAGATTAAGATAGTCAAAAAGTTCACAGACTTTCGTTCCTGATCATCCTATAATAACTTTATTAGTGGAGAAATGAAAGCTAAAACTGGAAAGCTAAGTTAACATGGTGGAATGCTAGGAGTCCTTCAGAGCAAAGGAACTTGAACATATCACTACTTTCTTAATGGGTTGCTGTAAGATAATGTGTACATATGAAGAGTTCACATCCCCATGTGATACTTATAATTATTTTATAGCAATTCCCATAAGTCTGTGTGCATTCTCCTTGCCAGAGCTTCTGTATCAGCCTCTTAGAACCGCTACAGTTTCTCGATTTAGTGCAACTACTTGGACTTAGCAGTCACAAGGCCAGCAATTCATCTAACTTCATCTAATTTGCTTAAACATTGTGAAGATCAAAGAAATAACAGAAGAATGCTTGATTTGGAGACCCATAAAAACATCAAATAATTTTTAAATCTCAAAATTCTAAAACACAATGTGATACATTAAAGCAATATCTACACAGGTAAATTAGACTTGCAAATTATCTTGAAGTAATGCCACTGGGATAGTAAATGAATGACAATTAGGCTCAATAATGGCTATGTTCACTGAAAGCTATTCAGCCAAATCACACCACCAGTGGGAAGCTATTACAGGTTAGTGTGTGAAAGTGAGTTGGTCTTATAAGAATGGAAAGAAACCAAATGATAACCAAGATGACTACAACTCCCATATCTTTAATGGATCAGACCTTTGAATTACATGAGGAAGCATATAATTCCTTTCTACACTTCCATTTCAAACAAAATAATTCAAAGTAAATATGAGTCATAAAGTTCAGCATTTAAAGGGCACTGACATTTTATTAATATTAAAAACAAAACCACAGACTTTCAATATTAGCCCTCTAGAGGTAGAGTTTAAGGCCAGCCTCAACTACATAGTGTCACTGTCTCTAAAATCATCATCGTCATTATCATCATCATCATCCTCATAATGGTATAAAATAAAACAGAAAAAGATGTAGCTTTTCCTGTAGGTTCTCACTTTATCATTTTGAACCACGAGAAGGATAATTTTCTGGGCCAGCCTTTTAGTTATTAAAAGCCATAGAAGCCATAGAAAAGTTGCCTATGAAACACCTTAAAGTAAATAAACAAATATAAAATGAGAAGAAATCTCCTACCTTTGAGCACTCACTCCTCGTGTTGAGAAGGAATTCTATATGACTGTATGTCTCTAAAGAGACTCAAATTACTTCTGGATTTGGAACATTGTAATAGTGAACAGAAAATGAATGAAATCTCTCACACAAGACAGCAGGCCTCCCGTGGATCCAAAAGGCAAGCTTTTTGTGAGGCTACAGAATGAGTTTAGTCTGGGATTACAGAATGTCAGCATCTTGTCCACTCACTCCTGCCTCTCTGTTCTCTGAGTGCTTCCTCTGTTTATCCTGCGTGGCCTATCAATGGAGATAAATCCCCTTCTGTTGCTTGTATATATCTGTAGGGGAAATAAGAATAAAAAGGAAGATGAAAGGTTATGAGCAACATCTGAAAATTAATTTGAGGACATAGTATGTTTTATAATTTATTTTTCTCTCCTTAAAATAATGTAATGATGTCAGCACTCTGGAAGTAGAAGCAGGAGGATTAGAAATTGAAGGTTATCCTTGGCTGCATATTGAGTCTGAGGTTAGCCTAGCTACATGGGATCTTAAGGAAAAACAAAAACAAAAACAAAGCTCCTCAATATCCAGAAGCGGAGCTTATGTTAGTAATCCTTGCATTCAGGAGGCTGAGGCAGGAAGCTCACCCAAGTTCACGAACAGCCTGGGCTGAGTTCAGGGCAGCTAGAGATACAGAGTAAGACCCTGTCTTCAAAGAACAAAATGTGTAGAGTGTATGTGTGTGTGTGTGTGTGTGTGTGTGTGTGTGTGTGTGTGTGTGTAGATTTAGCATGTCCAAAACCATATAAATGTCAATGATAATTTATCACTTCTGTTAATTATAAATTATCCATGCTTTTAATTCAGATAGGTACTTCAAACAGAAGCACCCTTTTTTCCTAGTGCATTTCTTGCTTTTTAAAAATACAATATATTCTTTATTACGTCCTACCTTTCACCCAAATTGAAGAGGCAGGAAATACCTCAGTCTTTGTTCCAATTGAAAGCACCATTATCACCTCTCCCCAAAGATCAAAAATAACCCCCTGAGGCCTAAAGCTGCATTTCCAGAACCACCTCTTATACAGAGTCTATTATCTGCTTGCAGGAAAAGGATGTTAACCGCTGTGGCCCTGAGAACTAAGCTTATTTTGTCTCTGAGCCAAGTAAGAGTGTATAGCTCTTAACAGAACAGTGCAAGGAATTCACCAAAATTACTCCAAAAGATAGCTTAAAAGCACAAAAACTTTTGCTAGCTCTCTTTTTGAGAAAAGAAAAGGATGTACAAACACATTACTAAGTAGATTTAAAAAAGAAAAATCCTGACAAATATATTGAGTTAGAAAACAAGCAGCCTTCTGAAATTGATAATAAGTTTAATTTTATTCAAGGTTAGTAGAGAAAGTAAGAAGAAACATTCAAACAATGGGAAGGAACTCTAACATTAGGCATAATAGACATTGAAATGTATTCTCTCCCTCTTTCTCCATTTCTTTCTCACCTGGTCATAGTCATCCTCCTCCATCTCTTCCTTCTTCCCTTTTTCAATGATCTGCACACAGTTTATTCTCATGAATCCAAGTATTTAAAAAAAACTTTCCATGCAAAAATCAATATTCAAATCTCCACCTGGGGAAAGGAATGGCAAATTTTTATTGAAATGAAACACAGCAGTTTTCACCCAACGCATCTATGGCTATTATTATAAACTATTATTGATTGGGATTATTAAGCACATCCAAATGTCAGGCTCCAAAATAAAATCTGGAAACATTCCAGAATACTTCTAAAGTTCTACATCCTTTGGGACATAAATTTATAATTTAGTGCTGTTTGCCAAGAAACTGACACAAATGCTAACATTCCCGAGTTACTTTTATGAAGGATGACTTCTAGAGAAACTGGAATAATGCTATACATCTGAAATACATTTTTTCACATAGAAGAGGAGAACATGTTTGCAAACCATGTTTGCCTGCTGGAATTAATTTTCAAGACCCTACGGGCAATTTATATAAATTTTGTCAAAAATAAAACGAAAGAACTGTAGCATGTTAGTATGAAAAAATAGGATGTGGCTGGATCAATGCTGCTGAGAAGTCAGGAAAGCAGGTTCCTTTGCTCTGTACCACTCCATCACTGTCCTCTTTTACCCTCCACCATTTGCAGACATACAAGGCCCCTGGGCTTCATCGGGCCTCTAGTTCCGCCATCAAAATCTATTTGCAATATGATTCTGATATTACCATTTTGTTCTTATGTCAATTTAGGCCACATGTTGCTATCTTCATTGTCTGCCCATGATGAAATAAAAGGTTTTGTCCTTGTTGAAGTAATTCCAGCATTTGGAAGCAAGTGGGGAAATAATGAGGCTATGCAAAATCGAAACTTTGCTATTAAACAGCTTGTTATTCTGCTTTTCCTGTAAAACTCATCTTGGTAACAGGAAAGGTAACTCTCCCATTTGAAGTTTCGTTGCAATTCAGTGCCATGCAAAATTAGCAGCTTTCTTGCTTCTTACGTATTCTGCCATCTCTTTTTATCTGCTGACCCCACTTAGAGACTGCAAAGAATCTGGTTCAAGATTTCTACCACATTTCTACCAAAGTAGGTAAGAAAATGAGTACATCCTTGTTATTGATTCAAAAGGCAAGACAATGATGTGAGAAGTCCGGAGAAAGCAGTTCTGGGAGAGGAGATAAACCACATGCAGGCAAAGAAGAAATACCTCTGCATTCACTGTGCCTTAAAAGTTCTGCTTCTTTCTGGGTGTTTTATTCATACTTCCTTTGCTTTTGAGTTAGAAACTAACTGAAGGCTTCACAGGTACCAGGCAAAATTGAGCTGTATGCAGCCCTCTCTTTGTCTTGTGTGTGTGTGTGCGTGCGTGTGTGTTAGGTATTAGGGATAGAACCTCGGACATTGTATAGGTAGGCAAACATTCTGCCAAAAAGCTACATTCCCAGCTTGCTTTCCCATTTTCAACCAGGAAGATGGAGTTGATACAGATATTTAGTAGTTAGCAAGGTAAGCATGAAAAACTTGTGTGTTGCACTGGAGAGATGACTCAGGGGTTAAGACTCACAAACAGAAGATCCTGAGTTCAGATCCCAGGTCCCACATAAACAACACCAGGCAGGAAAAGGCCATGGCCTGCACATGGTCCTGGTGGGCAGAGCCAGGGAAATCCCAGAGTGAAGCAAGGAGGAAGTAGAAGCAATCTAGGATGATTCCCAAAGTCACTCTAGGTCTTCCACAGGGACATGCAGTGTCCTCTGATGCACACACACACACACACACACACACACACACACACACGCACAATTGAATAAATAAATAAATAAATAAATAAAAAACTCTAAAAAAAATGTAAGTGAACTATATTAAAGCCACCAACTATCAGGATTTGTTCCACGTTCACTCACTTAGTGCCTCTATTAATGTATAATAATGGTTGCCTGGCTCAATCTCTATTGACTTTCCCACGGAATTTCACCAGTAAGATCTGGAGAATTGACTGAGGTGATAGGTAATTTTGTGTAAACATAGTATTTTTAGATGAAATAAATGCTTCAATCATTAAACTTTGGATAAAGCAGTTGTTCTCTCTGTGTGAGTTGATCTCATCCTATCAATTGAAAGCCTAAACTGAACAGAATAAATAAATAAATAAATAAATAAATAAATAAATAAATAAATAAATAAATAAAAGCAATCTTCCATGCAAGAGGAAATTACAGATATCAGTGCACCCTTGGCTTTCCTGCATCACTAGCCTCTAGTCCACACTGCTTCTCCTAGATTCATCAGGGTCAACAAGCACTCACAGAAGCTGCTACATCGTCCTCTTTCTTCTCTAAATCAGTCTCCTCAGAGGGACACAGGACATTACTGTCCTTGTCTTTCTCTAAATTTATTGTTATGACACCTTAACTAAGTTTTCATAATTTTTAGCTTGATTTTCTTTTTTTTTTTTAAATTTTTTTATTATTATTTATTCAATTGTGCGTGTGTGCATATGTATGTGCGCGCGGTGGTGCGTGTGTATGTGTGTGTGTGTGTGTATGTATGTGTATGTGTAGAATCACGGACGAATTCGCGAACCACCATGGACGCCTCCACCTCCTTCTGCCCCGGAATTCACAGGCTCCGCCCTACCAGGACCGGAAGCGCAGGCCGCCCCTGCTTCCGCCTGGCGTCTATACGTGGGCCTAGGATCTGAACTCAGGACCTTCTGCCTGCAAGGCAGAGGCGTAACCCCTGAGCCACCTCTCCAGCCCTTGATTTTCTTTTTGAGTCGGAGGAGTCTTTTTCTCTAACTGTTTCTTGTGCTATGCTTACTGTTTCTTGACTAGGACCTAAAGAATCTGTCATTAAACTCTATAAAGAAAATGTAACAATTGGGACTTTTTCTGGTCCATGAACATGATAACATTTTTTTTTAATCTCTTTTCCTATCCTTTTCCAAGTTTCTAGATCCAAGTTTCCTTCTTCTGGAAACCAAGGACAACATTTTTGTACAAAATGCAAAAACTTTCTTAACTGCTTAGAAGAGACATGAACAACTCGTGCATTTATCATTTGCTTAGTAATGCCAATAAAGAGTCTTCTCTCTTTAGACTCAGTATGGGCCATGCTTCTTACCCGTCTTCTTAACTTGGCTCCATTCTTCGTCCCAGAGGTCTTCTGTACCCTGACGGAATCCTATCCTTACCCGTCTTCTTAACTTGTCTCCACTCTGTGTCTGAGGGGTCTTCTGCACCCTGATGGGATCCTATCCTTGCCTGAAAAACTTAAAAAGAAAAAAAGAGAAAAGGAAAGACTAACCTAGTCCAGTGTCCCAAGTTCCAGGGCCAGATGCCGCAGGCCAGAGCCGCTTCCCGGAGCCGCTCCCTCGAACTAGGGGGGCAAGGAGTCAGCGATGGAGAACAGACACACACAACTCTTTAGGCTGAGTGAATTTGGACCCACTTTATTGAAACTTTGTGACAGCTTTTATATAGAAAATTTGGGGGTAAAGAATGTTGCACCTGCAAACAGACACATATTCTCCTAGTGAACAGAAATCACCTTCAGGATAGACATTTTTTTTCAAGAACCTAACCCATTGCTTGAGGGTAAAGGCACTTAACAGAACTATTCTCCCAATATTTCCAAATCTATCTAATCTATAATGCTCTACCAAATAGCCACAGGGTCTGAGCCTACATAGTTGTCATTGTTTTAACAGAGACTGCATTTTTAAAATACACAGAGGAGGATTGAGCTTCTTTTGATTTCAATAAGGAACATGTTTTTCATTACACTTAACTAACTATACATGTGTCATACCTATTATACATTTTTGTAAATGGTATCCACCCAATGTACCATAAGCCCCAGTTTGAGCTTTTGTTGTTGTCCTGTCTGGGTTGGTCCTCTAAGTCACGTGGGTTGACATCAGCACCAGGCATGTCAGCAGGTTCTAGCTTGGGGAAGTTGCATTCGTGCATGCGGCCCATACAGACAATACAAGCTTGCCTAGTCCATTTATTCTACATATCCATCCTTTTTATTCATTTTGACAGCCACCAGGAGCCAGAGTTATTTGCTCTGACCTTGTTGACCCCGCCTAGAGGGCGTCCAGCATGGTGGACTGTGCCTGTCTTAGGTCGTCCTGTCTCACAGAATCTTACCCGTCATTGACTACTGGCCCTTGAAAGACCTCTCCTCTGGAAGGCATGTCAGGATATGTGATAGTAGATTAGTAGACCAAGGCTCCGCAATCCAAGCTCGAACCACGTCTCTAGGGAGACCATAGCTTGGATGTTCAAGGGCCATAAGCGCCTGTAGTGTGGTCTTGTTGATGGAGTGCTGCTGAGAGATGTGCTAAAGGAAACACTTTAGCAATATAATTATTAAAAGAACAATTCCTCCTATGATAGCGTAAATTATAATCCAAGAGGGATCAAACAGCCTTTTAAAGTTCTAGTGAACAGATGGCATAGTCTTATAGAATTTCTGAGTTAGTTCATAGGTGGGAATTTTACCCACCTATGTTTTAAGTTCTTAAAGTTGCTCTCTAATTTCTTTAAAATCAGTGTATACATTCTGGCTAACAAGTCTATTTACTGTGTGTGACTAGACATAAAATCTCTAGTTGCAATTTGATTTAAAGTTAAAAACAGGCTTTTTCTCTAAATCAGGGAGCAGGAAGCTAGACCCAAAAAATCTAAGAATAGGTAGGAGACACACCCAATTCCTAGAAGAATTCCTCTTGCCAGAGGCAAAACTTAAATTACATAGGGAGGAATCCCTAGCACCTGCCCCATGGCTGTTACCGTGACATTCCCCATTGAGCAGGCTTTAGGCCCTAACTGGACAGAAATACCAGAACCTGACAATTCCCATATTTTACGTATTTCTCTTATTTATATCAAATAATGTCATGTCCTTTATCCAGAAGTTGTTTTCTTGAAACAATTTCCTGCCATGCTGATAAGGACGCCACACTCACATAACACCTACCTTACTAATTCTTCTCTGGAGAACCTTGATTGATACAAGTAGTTACAACCAAAGTCAAATAGCTAAATTTTAAGTGTTCCTCTTCTAGGGAATGTTCCATATATCTCTATACTAAAGCTAGTTTGGCTAGTCAACTTGCTTTGGGCATTTCCCAGGCTCTGTCTTCCAGGGAAGGGGTTATGGGCCAGAGACTCCCCCCCATGCCTATGCAGCATTCTTTTAAACTGTTTATTTTGAGATACAGAGGAAGAAAAAGAGAGAAAGACAGAGAGAGAGAGAGAGAGAGAGAGAGAGAGAGAGAGAGAGAGAGCAAGTGTACAGGTACAAGCATGCATGCCATAGTGCATGAGTGGACTGTCAGTTAGTTCTCTTCTTCCACCATGTGGACTTCTGCAGACTGAATGCAGGTTGCCATGTGTATGAACAAAAGCTTTACTTGCTGAGCTTCTTCCCTCCCCCCACCTTGGATCTGGGGATTTGAACTTCAGTCCTTTTGCTAGTGCAGTAACCCCTTTAATTGCTGAGTCATCTCCCAGCCCGATATTCTGTAATCCTATGACCTTACCAAAAATTATATTAAGGGTTTAACTGCATTTTAAGTATTTATTGGTGTTTATAGATTTAGTAAACAATTAGCTATCATTTTGTCTTTCAAAATAATTTGGGGATAAGGTTTCATTGATGAGAAATGATTGATAGAATAAGACACATGTTTTGTAACCACGATTCTTCAAATTATTGTTGCTGTTTTTCTGGATTATATGTAATGCCCTGCAATTTCCAGTTATCAGAATCCTGATCATTTGATATCCAGGTAAGAGTTGAGTTGGGGGAGGGGTGTGGTTGCATTTGAAGAGAAGTTACAGGTTGCTTTTCATTTTTAATATTCTTCCTTTGAAGATAGAATGTGTCTTCTGCAAATTATGGTGAATCAGTGGATATTTTACAAGATATAAGCTGTCCTTTCCTGAAGTTTACATAAAGTTAAACCCATAGACTTATGTTGACATGTGATGACAGTTTGACCGTTGTCTTTTGAAGTATTTATTAGGAAGATGATATCCTTGAAAATAATTTTTTTCTGAAATAGTCTTACTCTATAGCCCAGTGCAGATTGATTTTGCACCAATGATCCACCTGTCTCTGTCTCCCAAGTCTGGGGATTGTGTATATACCTTCATGTCTGCCTCATTGATTCTTATCATCTCACAAATCTATACTACTAAAATATTTTCAGATATAGTTAGTAAATTCTGTAAGGAGAAAGGAGATTTCTCTAGTAAATTCTGTAAAAAGAAAGGAGGTTTCTCTGTAGCAATACAGATTGCCATTTAGGAATTGGAAGTTTTCTATGATAAGATGAATTTTCAGAGTGTAGTAAGTGTGTAGAGTTCTCTTGAATACTCCTCCTACCCCTTTCTGACATCTCAAAATGGTCTGGATGATTTGATGATCAGTACAGAGATGGTTGTTTTATAAATCCAGAATGAATATTTTAAAAGCAACAATTAGCACAAAATTACTCTCAGGGTGCACATGAGTGTCTCATATATTACATTTTTATACAGTGCATGCACTAGAAAGTTATCCTCTATCGTAGAGCTGGGAGAGCTGGTTGCTTAAGATTAGCCTTTGAGTTAATTGTGTGGATAACGTTCCAGACATGCAAGTTAGTTCCAGGAAGTACTGTACATGGATTCCTCTCTGCTGGTGTCAGAAGTTACTATATGCTTCTCTGAACTTGCCCAGCCTTTTATCTGTTCTTTTCTTAGGGCTTTTTCTTTAAAAATCATTTTCACCTTGTGTTATAACTCTGTCTCTACTTCTTTATCTTCCTTCTTGCTTTGGCTCCTGACAATTTGCTTAATACTTATGATAATTATTGGTGTCCTAGGGCAAATATTTCCAGCTTTCAGCTTTCTGGGAAAATGATAAGATTGTACTCTTTTTTGTCTTTGGCTGTGACTTGCTTTGGCCAGTGAAATGTGAGTAGAAGGAATGCAAGTCATTCAGGGGTGGAATCCCAGCACCCATGCCAACCTGCAAGATAGATTTAGCTTATGCAAGGATTATATTTTGATACTGAGCTTTTGGGATTGCTGTATACAGAATAAGGTAGTCTACTCTTTCAAGTATGTTTCAGTTATTGTTTTTGGTTTATTACTGGTTGCAAAGTATCAGACCCAAGCAACTTAGCGAAGGAAAGTATTGCAGTTTGCTTGCATGTTGCCAATAAATTCATGAGAAAAGATATGGGGAGTTCATTCTTTCTTACAATTCTTGATTTCATTTCTTAGTCGAACTTAGTAGGACTTGGTAGTTATACCAACACCAGGAGCTGAAGAAACTGGCCACACATTTTCCCCAAAGATTTCTGAGAGAGAGGCATACCTCATTTGTCAGACAGCAAGACTGCCCAAGTATGCTGAAATATTCTAAACTACTGAACCAACTCCCTCTGTCTTATTTAATTACTCAGCAAATGGTCCCAATCTCTGTGGGCTGGGTCTTTCCACATCATCCAGATACTCTCCTACAGGCTTGCTTGGGGGCTTCTCTAAACTATTAATTTTTCACAAACATGCCCACTCAGTCTTTAGTTGTCAAGCTAATAGTTATATATATTTAGTATAGAAGAGTTTAATTGGATCACAATTTTAACTTATAGTACATTATTGCATGGAAGTTGCACTACATTGAAGTGCCAATCCTATCACATCCACAGTCAAGAGACATGTATAAGTGCTCATTTAGTCTCTCCATCTTATGCGGTCCCAGGCCATGTACCTAGGAAATAGTCCCATCCATAAAGGCAAGGTCTTCCCATGTAAATTAGTGCAGTCAAGACAATTTCTTACAGGCATTCCAAATCTAGGGAATCCCTATTGGTATTAGGCTGACAATTAATAGTAACCATCACACCCATGCTTTCCAATATGATATCCACCAACCTTATGTGACTCTAGAGCCCCTGAAGCATATTTAATCTATATGTGTGAAACACACATTAAATTTTGAAGATTTAGAATGACATATAAAATACCTTATCAAAGCTTCAAATATTGATTATGTGTTAAGATGGTATTTAATGAAATACAGTATTATGTTAATTTTACCTGTTTCTTTTTACTTAAATAATTTTACATGACTTTAATTTATCCCTTTAGTTCTTACAGTTAAAGACTAATACTTAAATCTTTCATAACATTAAGATTGAGGGTTGTGTTTATATTAATGTTTTAAAAATGTCCCACACTGAAAAAGTCATGATGTTATGCTTATTTAATATTTGCCCTGGCCTTAATTTTTTTTAGGAAGATAAATCTTTGTGGTAGTATTTTCTCTGTAACTATGACTATGATATAAATATGAATGTAAAAATGAATTCAACCATGAAGCCCCTCTTTGTTCAGTTTATATGTATTAACTTCATTTTCCATTGCCATTTATGCTGTTCGTTAAATATCTTTCTCTTTGTCTGAGGCCTCATGCTACAAATCCAAAGGAGACTGGGAAAGAGAAACAGCAATGTTGAGCTCTTTCTGTGTTTCAGGTGTGGGATTTCCTGTTTGTGGATGAGTAAGACAGAAAACAGAACAGGGAAGGGAGTCATGGAAAAGGGTGACATGTCATTACAAAATAGAGTGAAGAGGAATGATGTACTGAATATTCTGGAAAATACATCAAGCATTTAATGAATTTTAGCTATCAGCATAGAAGTGTATGAACCAGGAGGAAGCTAAGGAGGGGAAAGTAACTGTTGCACTAGCTAAGGAGTGATAAGGGACATTGCAGAGAAGATAGAGGCCTCCATTAAGAAATTGGAATTGACAGGGACTTAATCGCACACTGGCTTATTATGCATTACTCGATTTACATAAAATCACATGCATTTTTAAAAAGAAAGATATAAGACAATGTGCTTATCAGACTATTAATAGTGATTTTCTCACTTGATACTGACTGAATCTCAGGGGATTTTTATTTTGTTGTGCCTTTTGTACCCCTCTTCCCCCCAAGCAAGTATTTACCTGTAACTAAGTAAATAATCTGATCTAGCATTTTGCATTTCTGAGCAACATCAGGATAAAGTTTAAGAAATGGACCTACCATATTATTTGTCTGTTCTCTAATGCAAGCTATCTTTAATAAAGCTGTTGTCTTTATTATAAATAACAAGACAGGTAGTCAGAAATATGTTGTAGAAGTCATTCAGTTATTGGGGAATGTTCTAAATATACAATTTATACAACTAATGCCCCCTGTCTGTGTTGGGCCCTAGGTGTGTGTGTGTGTGTGTGTGTGTGTGTGTGTGTGTGTGTAAGAGGGTACTTGACTATGTGTGCTTGTGTAGGCTTAAGGGTAACATCAGGAATTAATCTGGATTGCTTTGCTTCATTATTGCTTTGCTCTGGAGTTTTCCAGGCTCCACCTTCCATGGTCAGAATTACAGACCACCACCATATCCATCTGAAATTTTTCCATGAACCTGGCAACCTGAACTCAGGTCCTTTTGCTTGCAAGGCAAAGGTTTTAACCCTTGAACCATCTCTCCAGTCCTCCAGGTGATTTTTTTTTCCTTTGGTGATAAAGGGCAATAGCTGGTTCAGTTCATATAAGCATCTTATCTGAAAGGGAATGCTTCTTTAGAAAGAGAAAACACTGCTTTGTGAGACTGTAGAGGACTTAGGAATTATGCCACAAGGGCACATGCTGAGTAATGTGTTTTTAAGGTGGACTGCCAAGTTTCGTCGAAGAAAGGCAAATACAGGGTTTGTTTCACAATATCTGGAAAACTTGGAGCACTGATTTCTTGGAAAATCTTTCCAAGATAAAGTCAGTGTGAAGGCATTCTACCTCAAAAAATTGCATGAAGTAAAAGAAAAGACAAAGACAAATGTCAGTTGTGAGAAGAGGAGTTTTCCTCTCAACACTATGTGACCTAGTTTAATTTAATCAGATGTCTGAAAGGAAGATGCTTGTAAGGTTAATTTTACAGAAACTCCTGAGTACCCACAGCAAGGATTATACTCAATGGGGAAAAACTCGAAGCATTCCCGCTTTGATCAGGAACTAGACAAGGCTGTCTACTTTCACCACTTCTATTCAATATTGTACTTGAAGTCTTAGCTGAAGCCTTAAGACAAGAAAGGGAGATAAAAGGGATTCATATCAGGCAAGGAAGAAGTCAAGTCATCTGTATTTGCTGATGATATGATCTTATACCTGAGTGATCCAAAAAACTCCACCAGGAAACTCCTGGAACTAACACAGAAGTTCAGCAGGGTAGCAGGATACAAAATAAACATACAAAAATCAGTGACCTTCCGATAGGCACAGAATAAAAGAAGTGAAAAAGCCCTGAGATAAACAATCCCATTTACTATTAGCCCCCCCAAAATGAAATACCTTGGTATAAACCTAACCAAGGAAGTAAGTGACCTTTACAGTGAAAAACTTCAAAACCCTAAAGAAAGAAATTACAGAAGACACCAGAAGGTGGAAAGACCTGCCATGTTCCTGGATTGGTAGAATCAATATCATAAAAATGACTATCCTTCCAAAGGCAATATACAGATTTCAATGCTATAGCAATTAAAATCCCAAAGCAATTCTTTAAAGAAGTTAACCAAATAATCTCAACATTCATATGGAGGCACAAAAGACCCAGGATAGCAAAAACAATCCTGAGTAACAAAAACACTGCTGGAGGTATCACCATACCAAACCTTAGTCTATACTAAAAATCTATAGTTGTAAAAACAACCTGGTATTGGCTCCAAAATAGACACACAGATCAATGGATAAAGGTTGAAGACCCAGATATCAGCCCACACAACTACAGCCATTTGGTCTTTGACAAAGGGGCCCAAAAAATCCAATGAAAAAAAAAAAACCAGCGTCTTCAACAAATGGTGCTGGCAAAACTGGATCTCCACATGCAGAAGATTAAAACTGGACCCGTACTTGACACTATATACAAGAATTAATTCCAAATGGATCAAGGACCTCAATATAAGGCCAGAGACTATAAAAACCTTAGTCGAAAGGGTAAGGAACTCCCTGGAGCTGATTGGACTAGGCCAACAGTTCCTAAACAGACATCCAATAGCCCAGTCACTACAACCAACACTCAACAGATGGGATCTTATGAAATTAAAGAGCTTCTGTTCAGATAAAGAGATTGTAACACAAAGTCAACCCACAGAATGGGAGAAAATCTTCACTAACCACATATCTGATAGAGCTCTATTATCCATAGTGCACGAAGAACTAGAAAACTAAACACCAAGGAAACCAATGGCCCAATTAAAAAATGGGTCTTGGAACTTAAAAGAAACTTTACTAAGGACAAAATTAAAATGTCTAACAAATATCTTAAAAAATGCTCCACATCCCTAGCCATCAGGGAAATGCAAATCAAAACCTTCCTCAGATATCATCTCACCCCGGTCAGTTTGGCAAAAATCCACAATACAAACAACACCAAATGCTGGAGAGGATGTGGAGAGACGGGAACTCTCCTACATTGCTGGTGGGAATGCAGGCTCATACAACCACTCTGGCGAGCCATCTGGCGATTCTTAAAGAAGTTAAAGATTGAAATGCCATATGAGCCAGCTATTCCACTTTTGGGAATAACCCCCCATACAGCAAAAATTCACCTCGATAGCACAAGCACGACCATGTTCATAGCAGCACTGTTTATAATAGCAAAGTCATGGAATCAACCTAAATGTCCAACAGTTGATGAGTGGATAAGGAAAATGTGGTACATTTATACAATGGAATACTATTCAGCCATCAAAAAATGATGAATTAATGAAATTCACCGGGAAATGGATGGAATTAGAAACAATTGTATTGAGTGAAGTATCCCAAACACAGAAAATTAAGCACCATATGTACTCCCTAATAGGTGGATCCTAGTATCAAACCCACTTAGAGACACACTCAAAGATAAATCTCTGTAATACTTACAGTAATTGCAAAGATTATAAACAGAGAAGGGGAAGGAGGGCCCCACCAGAAACAAGGAGAGAGGGGATCATGCTACAGCAGAGATAATAGGCCACCATCAAGGACTGCAAGTAAGTAATGAGATATCTGGTTAAGCTCACAGACTGTCCTTCCTGGTCACTTGCAACTGATAGGGTATGATCTTACCAGAAAGGGAAGGCATAAAATCTGGCAAATAGAAGGTAACCATTTTGCAATGGGAGACTGACCTATCCCTCACTGCAGTCTCTTATTCCATCTATCTTTGAATCTATCCTTATAATAAGACTCTATTTTAGCAGCTTCTTAACTCTGGCTAGGGGGTGACATCCAATACCCATTAGGATGGAGCCAAGGGCATTGCAGGAGCAGCAAAACTGAAAAAAAAATCAACAAACCATAATTCAGAACATCAGAGACTCTATATCACCCACCTGGAATCAGGCCTGCCTAATCTCTCCCCATCCTGAAGCTCAGGGAAATTTGCGAAAGAGGGGGTGGTAAGATTGTAAGAGCACAAGGATGGGAGGAGTCATGATATGTAAGATACTACACACAAGTTAGGGCCAAAGCAATTATAATAGGACTCTGCATGATCTGCTGCAATGACCAACATATTATTGACCCCTCAATGTCTATAATGGACTAAAGGCACTATCATCCTTAGAAGCAAGGGATTAACAGTCACAATAGTGTTCCTATACTTAAGGGGAACAGAAGAAAGAATTCTAGGAAATGCCATTGAGTCCTTATACCTCATCAGCGAGGAGGACCCAGAGGAAAGTTTGACACACATTAAAGGATGCTTCAGAGATGGGGGGGAGGGGGCACTGGGAGAAAGGGAGGGAGGGGGGAAAGGAAGGGGAAAAGGGAGGAGGGAACAGGGAGGTCCAGGGAGGGGTGGAGGGAGGCAGGGGACCTCCATTTGTATGAGTGGAAAAATAAATAAAAAAAAAAAAGAAGAGAAAAAACTCCTGAGCAAAGTCAAACACACATACACACACACACATACAGACACATACACACACACACACACACACACACACACACACACACACACTCTTCACTATTAATTCATGTTATTTATCTTTAAAAGTGTGGAAAAGATAGATGTTATATGTTATGAATATTCAAAATTGCTGGAGGATCTTGAGCAAGTTCTTATTTATTTATTTATTTGTGTGTATGTGTATCAGAGGGAGCTGTATGTATCTGTGGAGGTCCAAGGGTGACTTTGGGAATCATCCTGGATTCTGATACCTCTTCTCCGCTTTGCTCTCGAGTTTTTCAGACTCCACCCTCCAGGATTGGAAGTATAGGTCACTTGGTGCTTTTATATGGGATTCTGGATCTGAACCTAGGATCTTCTGCTTGTGAGGCAGAGGCATAACCCCAGAGCCATCTCTCCAGTCTAAATTCTTCATTTTTTTCTCAGTTTGTCTAATTTGGAAAGTTGTAGAAACCTGAGTGCTCTCTCATGTGTTTTAGTTCTATAAAGTAAAGCACAAGTAACTTAGTTATTGTCTTAGATACTTACATATTTTTAGATAGATAATAGCAAAGAATTTCTATCAAGTGCTAACTCTTACAAGATATATGTTTGCAGTTACCTGTGCAGAGTTACCTAAAATAATGACTTCTGTCAGTGTCTCTTGAGATCTTTCTTACATCTTGAAACTTCATGGTGATGACCAGACAGAATCTATCTACTAAGATTCATGTTTGTACCCATACAGCTGGAAATGTAGTATTTTCTCCAAGACGGAGTAAGGGCTGTCATGAAGACCTCACACTGATGTCTTCGGGGAGCTGCCTGTTTTGAGGCCTCTGTCTGAATGAGGCAGGAGGTCTGCTTATGCAAGATACTACATACAAGTTAGGGCCAAAGCAATTATAATAGGACTCTGCATGATCTGCTGCAATGTGCACTGCTGTTATGACAGAATCTTAGCTAAAGTAGTTCATGCCAACTGTGAATGATGAACTTGTAGAAGGATACAAGCCAATCACATTTTTTTTTGAGGTCCGACCTCACATAATCCATGCCGGCCCTGAACTTACAAGGTAGTCAAGGACAACCTCAAATTCCTGATCCTTCTGCTTCATCTCCCAAGCACTAAGATTACAGGCATGTGACACCACAACTGCTTTATGTAGTACTGGGACTCAAACTCAGGGCCTTCTGTATGCTGTGCGGGCATTTTGCCATCTGGATTTTGAAGGTATGTTAGGTATTTTGAGAGGGACGAAGAAAGCAGAGAGAGAGAGAGAGAGAGAAAGAGAGAGAGAGAGAGAGAGAGAAAGAGAACAGAGAGAGAGAACAAGAGAAAGAGAGAGTGAGGGGGAGAGAGGGAGCAAGAGAGAGAGAGCAAGGGGGAGAGAGAGAAAAAGAGAACAGAGAGAGAGAGAGAGAGAGAGAGAGAGAGAGAGAGAGAGAGAGAGAAAGAGCACATACATGCCATGGCACATGGGTGGACGTCAGATGACAGCTTGTAGAAATCAGCTCTCTTTACCCTATGTGGCATTTTGGGCATTGCACTCATCGTGTCAGGTTTGTGAACAGGTGCCCTACCCACTGAGCTATCTTGTAGACCCTGATGATTTTTTGAGCAGCATTTTATTTATTTATTTATTCATGTGTATGTAGATGTAGGCCTAAAGTTGACATCTCATATCTTCCTTGTTGCTCTCCATCTTATTCATTGAGGCAGGTCTCTTGCTTAACCTACAGCTGGCTGATTTAAGCTAGTTTGGCCTGTAAGTTTGATCCCTTGTGTCTGACTTCTGAGCACTGGAATGAATTATAGGCAGTGACCACCCAACCTTCTTACTGATTTTGAGGTTTTGAGTACACTCCTTATATTTGTGTGCCAAGTACTTTATCCATTGAGCCGTCTTCTTTTATGAGCAACTTATTAATTGAAACTTAGAATGTTGGGTGAGTTGGTGATCTATGTGTCTCAAGTAGGATAGGATATACTCTAAGCCTGGACCTGACATGTTTACTACACTCTAACTGAAAAAAGTGGTGCATGGCTTATTCATTAATTCTACATTTAATGTCTATATGAGCCATCTTGGTGATGATAAACATTAAAAAATTAAAACTGAGTAATGCAATGGAGAAACATGAGGTTCTAGTTAAGATTAAACAGGCTACATTTCCTTTTAGAGAGAAGACAGAGCTAGCTTTGAAAAGGTTTGGGGTTACATATTCCCAATGGGACTGAGCTTCATATTCACAAAGAAGGCCAGTATATCCCACATCAAGTGAGGGGAAGAATGAAAAAAATTGAAGTCATAGAATTTGGCAGATAGAAAGTGAGGAAGAGACCCCCACAAAGAAAGTTTGGATGTTCTCAAGAGCAACTAACCATTAGAGGATTTAAAATAAGGGTGATACAATCCAGTTGTGCTTCTCTCATCTCCTCTGGCTGCTGGGTGGAGTGAATGACTTACAAATCCAGAAGTCCAGTTGTAAGATAATGATGACCCAAACTAGGTCCCTGACAGCTTGAGACATTCATGGGTTTGAAACATACTTTAGATTAGAGCACAGGGGACTGGCTTGTGGGAGAATAAGAACAAGCATGAATCAAGGGTGATTCCTATGTTTTGAGTGATTGGTTGAAAGGCAGTGCTATTTGCTGCAGATCGGATACCTAGGGAGGACTAGTTGGAGGCACAGCAGGAGTTCTAATTTTACCCTGTTAAGTTTGAACTGCCTGTTAAATATTGAGGAGCTGTCACAGGGATAATTTGGACCTTAATGGCAATGCCTGGGGGCAGATGATTTAAATTTTCAAATTACTGACTTGAACCTTTTATGGACTTTTTCATTTTCATGTATATGCATGTCCATATGTGTGTGTGCATATATGCATGTTTTTGCAGGTATGCATGTACATGTATTCATGCACATTTCGAAGGCCTAGGCTGGTGTAGAGAATCTTCATCAATATCTTCTCCACTTTATACTTCGAGGGAGGGTTTCTCAGTCAAACCCAGATGTGGTTTGTTGATCTGACTAGTCATGCTAACCAGCTGCTTGTGGGGAATCCCCTGATTCTACTCTCTTTCTCTGTCTGTCTGTCTGTCTGTCTCTGGCATGTGTAGGTATGTATGTGTATGTGTGTGTGAGTGTTTGTATAAGATGGCACTGTGTGTGCCTATGGATGCCCAAGGGTGATGTTAGGAGTCATCCTGGATTGCTCTACTGTCTTACTACTTTGCTGTAGGGTTTTCCAGACTCTATCTCCCAGGGCTAGAAGTGCAGGCTGCCATCATTTCTGCAGGTGTTGTTATGTGAAATCTTAGTTTTGAACTCAGAACTTTTAAACTTTTGTTTTAGAGGTAAAGGTTTAACCCCTGAGCCATCCTTCCAGCCCCACCTGATTTTATCTTCTTTGGCTGGAATTAAAGGTTTGCTAGCATTTCATGTGGTTTCTGAGGATCTGAACTCGAGATCTCTTGCTTACTTGGCAAGTCTTTAACTGCTGAGCTATTTCACCAGCCTTTTATGAATTTTGACAAGATGATTAAAAATGTAAATCAGTCCTGTAATTTATCTTGAACACGTGTGCCTTTCAGTCATGGGGGGGGAATATCCTTTGTGAAATAATACGGTAATTATTATTTGCTACTTAGACTTCTTGTAATAGTTGATTATTAGGCAATTAGAGCAACCACATCACTTTTATCTGATAATTAGAGCTAATTTTCAAGTACTGCTAGTAGGCTGACTCACTGAATAAACAAAGAGCCAAGCACAAAGTTGGTCTTTCCAATTGTGGATACAAAGTTCCTTTTCAGGTCTATTGAGGTTCAGAGTTGATGAATTAATGCAAAGTTTAGTTTAGTCTTTGCACTGCTAATTGTTTTTTATACTTTGGAGGAAAGCCAGTGGGGGGAATTCTTATCTCTCCACTAGCCTCATCTGAGCTGTTTCTGCTGATTGACCTGGGTGCTTGAAAGCTGGTCACACCAACAGAGTGATGCTTCCTGCTGTGGAATGTCCACTCGATAGTTGCACTGACAGTTATTTTGCAAGGATTATAAATTTTATGAAGGTATTTGTGAGGTAGGCATATTTATTTCCATCTTAATGGTGAGGAAATAGAATCTCAAGGTTCATGGCTGGCAAATGGCAGGACCAAGACTCAGATCTAGGTCATTCTGCTTCTAAATTCATCTAGAATTCTTGTTCTGTGGGCTGTCTATCAAAATGTTTATCAAAAACTATCAAAATTTCCTCCTCTTAGCTCTTTATATTCTTCCAGCCTAATATTTTGTTGCTGGCACCTTCATTTCTTCATGAAATCCTCATGCCTACCTTCTGATAATTGTTTTCTTTCTGTATAGTTCAAGCTGCCCTCCACACTCTACCTGCCTTCTCTCCAGCCATTCCCTACTACTCTCCCCTTTGTATTACTTATGAAAACTCACATTCTTCAACTTCTCTGTATTTCCCTGTACACTTGCCAAAGCTCAATCTTGGCTTCTATGTTACAAGTGCCTGAGCCAAATTTCTCACTAGTAGTTACTTCTTCTTTCTCTGGCTTTCAGAGTGAGGAACAGGGGCCAGCAAATTTCCTGCTTCCCACCCTCACAAACTATTGCTTGTTCATCGTCTCTTAGAAACTTGTGCTTTGAACTCCACTCTGTCCTTGGGGTCACACTGTTCAGTCTCGACCACTCCTGGCTTCTGCTCAGTTTTCACAAGGAAGATTTATTAGAATCCTTCAGCACATAGCTCAAAGTTCCATGGTTAGTGAGTTCAGTGTTGTCATGTCATTATGGAAGTCCTGGGGGGTCTTTCCATATCTCCCATCTTCCATTGCCCCCTTTAGTCTCTGTTTAGTTGCTGCCTTGGTTGCAGGGAAGTTACCAGATACCCAAGTTTCTATACATAATAAGAATCTTCTCAAGGCTCCAGCACAATCTTATTAGCTGTTAGCTCCTAGGAGTATTCCTTGCTGACATTTGTTAATATACATGACTTTTCTAATTTTAATCACACCAAGCCACACTTTTTTTTTGCTTCAAAAGCTTCTTCACATTTGTCCTTGTTGCTGTCACTCTAATGCCCACCCAGTATTGATCATTTTGTTCCCATCCATTCACTCTACCTGCCACTGCCAAAGTGCTTTTCCTGGAGCATGAGACTGAGCATGCCACTCTACTCAACAGGTCTCTGGTGGGTCCATCATGAACTCACCTAGTACCATTCTTTCCACATTCCTCCAATGGCTTTACCTGTTCCCCTATTTATTTATTAGTGAGAAGTCATCATATGCAAACAAAATGAATTTATGTCCTTGCCCCTTCCATCTCTTTCCTCTTCTATCTTCCCCTATCTTCACTAATCCAGCCATATCTCTCCAGCCCTCCTGTCTGTCTGCATGTGTGAATTAAAGTCTCTTCCCATTCCAAGGCTCAGGGAACCTTGGGGCAAAGGGGTCAGTAAGATTGTAAGAGCCTAAAGGTGGGGGAGGGGCAGTAAGATTGTAAAAATCTACATGTTGGCATGTATATTGCCAGCCAAGGCACTCTAGACACGATAAGGTTGCTACATCCAGAAGCTCATTGCAATGAGACCTAGTACTCCCAGATCTGCACAATGGTTGATCTAGCAACATTCCTCCATGGACCAGTGAGTATCTCAGTAGAAACAATGACAATGAGAAACAATCTCTAGGGCAGGTGTTAGACAAAAAAGGGAAGCCTTCCCACATGTGAGCTTGCCCATTGAAGGGCCCCGTATCCTACCACAGAGACCTGGTCTTTGTTACTTTTTGAGGATGACTTCCATTCTACTCTGTGGATGATTTCATTCCTTTTGAAATCCTTTTCTTTTCTTTTTATTCAAGTTGTTGTATTTGTAGCAAGTAAAGATATCCATTTCTGATCCTGTAGTAGAGATGACCTTAGGTCATTTTCTTTTGTTTATTTGAAATGGTTTTCTGAAAGATTTGGTACTGGGGATTGAACCTAGTGCCTCTTGCATTCTAGGAAAGTACTTTGCCACTGAACTTTATTTCCAATTCTTGTGTGATTGTTTCTTTTAAAGTACATCCCTGCTGACTATTTCATAGTTCCAGTTTTGCATTTTCTGCTAATATTTGAGCAATTCTTCAAGTAGTTGGTATTTTATTTTAATTATTGTTTAAACTTGTCTTTTCCCTTTTTCTGACCTATGATCCTCCCAAAGTGAACAATATCTGTTATGTACTTAGAGGACATCCGGCTTCTGGTCCTTTGGGACTGTATATAATTCTGCCTGGAAAAGGACCAAACACTGTAACTGAAATTGTTCCTTCGGGTATTTAGTTTGATTTACAAGGGTTTGTTCTCAGTTTAAAAAAATTTTCCGTTTTCATGCATCTGTGTCTGGAGTGCAAGATGTATGTGCATATTTTGTACATGTGTATGCGTGTGTATGGAGGCCCGAGGTTGATATCATGAATCATTCTTTTTTTACATATATATATATTATTATTTATTATTTATCCAATTGTGCATGTATGTGTGTGCGCGTGTGTGTATGTAGAACCACGGACAAATTCGGGAACCACCATGGACCGCCTCCACCTCCTCCTTGTTTACTCTGCCCTGGGATTCACAGGCTCCACCCTACCAGGACCAGAAACGCAGGCTGTCCCGCTTCTGCCTGGCGTCTATACATGGGGTCTAGGATCTGAACTCAGGGCCTTCCACCTGCAAGGCAGAGGCTTAACCCCTGAGTCACCTCTCCAGCCCCATGAATCATTCTTGATTGCTCTTTCATGACATTGGTTTGAGGTTGGGTCTCTGATAGGGCTAGTCTAGCTAGTCATCCTACTCTGAGGATTCCCAGGTTCTGCATTCTGGCACTGGAATTATAGGTTGGTCTCTACGTTCCATGTCATTTTATGAGGGATCTGAGGATCTGTTCTCAGTTTTTCTGATTATGAAGCAAATGCTTTAACTGCTGAGAAATTTCTTTGGCTCCTGTCTTTTCAGTTTAAATACAGTATTTTTGTTGAGCAATGGTAGCAAAAAAAGATGTAAATAAGTGTCCCCAAATTACATCAAGGTACCCAGTTTTTGTTAACATAATTGTTCTCATAATTATCCTTGCTAGCATATCATTTCTCATGCTCACCTACTCTGCCTACCACTAGCTTCATTCCGCTGCTGCCCATGGCCTCTATCAAAACAAATCTGGTGAGGTCACTGCTCACTTATATTCCCTGAATGAAGCCCAGTTGTCTTCCTCATTTTCTTGTCTTTCCACTCACTCTACTATGCATCCTAACTCCAGCTAAACTGAAAATTTCATGACTCCCCAAACACATAGGTTTTCTGAGGCTTGAAGTATTCTCATTTCTTATCTTGGCCAATTACCATTGATCATTTAAGACCAGGTTTAAGTATCATCTCATCACATCTGAATGATCCCCTTTCATTGGAACAAACAGAGGACAGATTCAGAATGGATGCGGAGGACAGCAGAAAGTATAATGGAACAGAATAACCTTGCAGGGCACATGGATATCCATGGAAAGGAATGGACAAGGTGGGAAAAAATTGTTAATGAGGTGCTTTGGGGTACCTGGAATGGACAGATAGAATTCCAGAGAGGTTATATTTGGATATCTTTCTGGAAGTTTCTAACAAGCAAACAGGAGAAATTTCTTCCCTTACCTGATATTCTATTTATATCTTTGTTTTGTATCCATGTCATATCATAGTATAATTATCTGTTGGTATGCCTTACATCTCTCACAGTACATATAGGTTTTAAAAATAGTTCTAATTTTTAAAAATAATTATCTTCTATTAAGAAACTGGTTTAATTCAGAAGGGAAGTTTTGTATTTAATTGCAGGAAAGTAAAATTGTTTTTTATACAATTTGGCATCCCAAATAAGGAACTATATTTTGTCCATTTTTGTTGAAAGGGATAAGCTTTAACCCATTAAAGGGCAGAGAGTAAGTGATTGTGGAATATTCTACCTTGTCTCCCCACCCACCCTAAAATTCAGGGAATATCATAGGGGAGGGGACAGAAAGAATGTGAAAATCAGATTGGGGGAGGAACACTGTCCAACAGTAACTCTCAGACATAAAACCTCTACAATTATGAACTTACTGCAGTGATGTATTCCTGTACAGGACCTACACCAGAGTGGGTCCAGCATTATTGCAAATGGATGAGGGAGATGCCCATATGGCCCCCACCCCTGTCTAGACAAACATGGATAGTCAAGGTTGGTCTCAATTTCATTAGTGATGCCTTGCCACTGAAACATTACCTGTGCTGTAGTCGGTGCCCAGGCACATGCAAATGCCGACTGCCCTTACTGTACTCAGTGGGTCACATACACAAGAAGGTATATTTGGATAGGAAAGAAGATTGCCAGGAAGATAAATCAGGGTAATAGAGAAGAAAACAAAAATTAATTTTAATATCCCAAAATTCAAATAAAAGGGGGTAATCATTAATCTAAAGAATTTGTACATGTATAGATGTTTAAACAAATAGGAAGGATATATTCGGAAGGGCCTTTTTATACCTGTCTTGTTTTTTGTTGGTTTGTTTGTTTTCACATTATTACCACCTCTAAAGATGTCCACCTTCCAATTTACTTACCTCATCCCAGAGACTAGTTAGGAATTTACTGGATGCAATAGAAACAAATGCAACTTTAAACCTCCCCCATGCTCTCTAGGAAGTTAACCTCTTTTCCTGTGTTTTGATTTTTTCTGTCTGTCTGTTTCATCCAGTACCAGGCCAACTCTTATTACTCCTTAATTTAATCCAATTCTTTTTGCATTCTGGGTAATAATCATACATGGAGACTTGTGAATATGTAATTTTCAATATATCATTTTATATTTTAAGCGGCAATGTCTGGGTTCCTTTTATAATATAAATGTGAGGACATATCAGAGTCAGAGTTTTGAAGGGATAGGATTTTAGATAGTGTTTTTTTCATGGACTTGTATGTTTTCTTTAAACTGTGTGTGTTTGTGTGTGTGTGTGTCTGATGGTAGGGATCAAACTTGGGACCTCATAAATTCCTTTTTTTATTATTTTATTCAATTGTGCGTGTGTACACGCGTGTATGTGTGTGTGTGTAGAACCATGGGCGAATTCAGGAACCACCACGAACGCCTCCACCTCCTCCTTGTTTACTCTGCCCCGGGATTCACAGGCTCCGCCCTACCAGGACCAGAAACGCAGGCCGCCCCCGCTTCCGCCCGGCGTCTATACATGGGGTCTAGGATCCGAACTCAGGACCTTCTGCCTGCAAGGCAGAAGCTTAACCCTGAGCCATCTCTCCAGCCCGGAACCTCATAAATTCTAAACAAGAACTCTGCTACTAATTATAACCTTATCCCTTGAATGATATCTGAAGATTTTGATCATTTTAATTTAAAAGAAAGGAAAATTTATAATAATATAATATACCTACTATATTGAAAGAGGAGCTGTGCATGATTCAAAGTTGTGGTGAAATGTTATCTGCAGTAGCTACAAGCCTATGTTGGAACCTTGAAGGACCTTGCTTCCACCCTTAGTTATGAATCAGATGACTTATATTAAGGAAAGGAGAACCTCAACAATCTGTGCATTCAGGCCTTTTATATGTCAATATTTTTTCCGATTAATAATTCTATTTGCCTAACATCTAAGTTGATATCCCTTTCTTGCTTAGATAAGTGGCTGTTTACTTAATTTTAATTGATTAATTAATTATATGTGTGTGTATTTGTGTGTGTGTGTGTGTGTGTGTGTGAGTGCATGTGTGTATCAGAGGGTACTGTATGTCCCTGTGGAGGACCAAGGGTGACTTTGAGAGTCATCCTGGATTGCTTCTATATCCTTTTTGCTTTGCTCTGGGATTTCCTAGGCTCAGCCCATCAGGGTCAGAGGTTCAGGTCACTGCTGTTTCTGCTTGGCATTTTTATGGACCTAGGATCTGAACTCAGTACTTTCTGTTTGTGAGGCAGAGTCTTAACTCCTGAGCCATCTCTCCAGCCTTGTTTACTTATTTTAAAATAGATATAATAAAAATATGTTGACTTACAAATGAACCATTTTGGTAAATAGATTTGTGTAATATTTTCGTTTCATCACACTTTCTGCACAGTTGGGAAGTTAGAAGAAGGAATGTGTAGCATAGTTTTCTTAGACTAATAGATCAGCTGGCCATGGAACTTCTTGGAAGAGTGAACCTCTTATTTCATTGGAGTATGATTTACAAATATATGACTTGATGTTTTTTTATTTAGAATTTAGTCAGTTCTAACAAGTTATTTTGAGGAGTAAATAAGCATTTCTGAGAACCTGGTATATGAAAGACTGGAATATTGTTGTTATCATCATCGTCAGACCCTATACTAAGCACTGGAGATGGAAGCAGATAAACGGAAATTATTTCAAAGGAGCCAAAGCTTGACAAGAAGCCTACAGGATGAAGAGCTCTCCAAAGACAGAATTTTGGTGGTTTTACAGTACCATACATGCCAGTGTGTCCATTATTCTTAATGGAATACACGGATCTAGCAAGTGTTTGAAGTACTACAGAAGGATGAACCAAGTGTAAATTTTCATCATGACACTGAATTGACCCTTTGTCAGAGCAGCCACTAGTTAATGTTGGGCTGGGCTTCCAGGCTTTTGATATTACTTTATCAACCGCATCTCTCACATCCCGTGAAGAGATGCAGAACTGGAACTGGACTGGCTACACATGGCGTCCACATGAAGTTCTGTCCAGTTTGCTCTCGAGGCACAGATCTTGCTGTGCCCAACCTCGGGATTTGTTTCTAATTAATCATAGTAGCAATTAAGTAGATCTGTGGGAATCGGGACTTTCCAGTTTCTTGCAAATATAAACATAATTTTTCTGGCTCCTTGCATGTTTTATGTGCTATGCTTCAGTAGCTAAAGGCATGTTCCTAGTGAGGGTACAAAGGACTCTTTGAACTCACTTTACTAACTTTATATTTACCACTTAAGGTCACTTATGATGAGACAACTTGTTTCTGGCATCATAGATGGTAACATTCATGTGAGGAATAAAACTTTCCACAGCAACTGACTGATTCCTAAGGAAACCAAAGGTGTATTAAAAATGGACAAATCCCCCAATTCTTTTAATATTAAAACACATTCAACATGGTATTTTTAAATATACTTTTTCAGATGAATAAGAAAATACATTTAATATGGCATTTTAAAATATGCTTTAATAAGTACAGTATCATGTTCACAATTCCTTTCTCTTAAATATTTGTGTTTTTAAATAACGAGATTTGCTCGTTTTAGTAGTTACTCCCAGGGTGGTCCATAATATAGACCATTAAATTTACAAGAGAGATTAATATTTCAATTAACTACAGGAAAAAGCTGAATGTTTCTACTGAGGCCCAGTAAGACTACTAGAAAAGATTAATCTTATCCCCAGATTGTCTGCTGCCTTAGAAATGGGTTTGTTATTGCTTCCTCAGTTTTCTTCTACAAAAGAGTTTGTAAGTAAATTTTATAAGCCTAATCAAAACTAAAGAGGATAATAAATGGAATGCAGTCCTAGCTTTTCATTTTCAAATGTGATTCATTTCAGCTAAGTTTCAAACTAAATTGGCTTTGTGTATCTGTGTGTGTGTGAGCACGCACATGCCACTGTGTGTTCCTGGAGGTCAGATAACCTTGGGTGTTAGTCTCTTCATCATTTACTGCTTATTCAAGCAAGATTCTTATGGTCACATATGATTAGGGAATGCTGATTATCTTAAAGACATTTAAAACTAACTTCTAGTGATTCTTGGCCACCCATCTGGCTACAGAGGGAATTGAAATGACAGATGTGCGCTGTTCCCAGCTCATGTGGGTACTGAAATCTACGTTTTACCCACAAAACCATCTCCCCAATCCTACCCCTTTTACTTTCTTGATAAACATTCTTTAATGAAGGTGTAGCATGTGTTCAATCACAGATGAACTCAAGAATTTCAGAGGCATTTAGAAAATCCTGGGTATATCATATGGGCTGCTTCTTGCTTTGCTGGAAGGGAGGGGGCAGAGAAAGCTAGGGTAAGACTCTGGTTGTGTACTTCTGACAATGTACTAGCTTCAAGACTGTGAGCCAGTGGATTAAGCTTTGCTTTGTCTCTAGTTTCGTCACTGGGAAACAGAAAACAAAAATCTCCTTTTTGTAGGACATCTGGCAGTGCTTTATTAGGTTTATATGACATCTGTTTTTGTGGTAATTCCTCATCAACAATAGATGTTATCTTGTGCTTAAATAGTTTACTTCATATAGAATACATAGAATAGGCTAAGTCATGGGTGGGCATATTGATGGCCATCTCTCTGCTTTTGCAATCAAAATTTTATTCTTGTTCACTGTACCTTAGCACTTAGGTTTTGCCTATTGACTGCTGCTGTGTGACTATGGCAAAGTAGCTGTGACATAGATGCTGTAACCTGTCAAACCTACAATATTATACTGACTTTTATTCCCCCCAAAAAGCCTTGTCGAAAAACGATCTAAGCTATCTTTGGGGAATTGCTTAATTGGTGTTATGAAGTGTCTGGTTTACACAAATGGAGTGTCTGTTTTAAGTGAGGCGCCTTAGGGGTAGACTACAGCATTGCTTAGATGTTCCCAGGGTAGCCAGAGGAGTCCAAGGATTATCTGAGCTTAGTGATGAGATTCCTTGGAAGAGTTGGGAATAACAAATGGAGGACATCCAGAAGAGGATTTCGATAGGTCCAAAACTTCCTGATTCAAGTTCAAAGAGACTGAATTCAGATCCTACTGTGTGGTATCATTTGTCTGCCTATAGTTGAAGAAGTTATTCAGAGCTTGCACAATAAATCATGAGTTTAGTCTTCTCTCTCTCTCTTTCTTTCTTGGTGTGTGTGTGTGTGTGTGTGTGTGTGTGTGTGTGTGTGTGTGTGTGTGTACGTGTGCGTGCACATGCGTGTGTGTGTTTGAGGGTACTGTATGTGCCTGTGGAACACCAAAGGTGACTTCTGGAATCATCCTTGCTTCTACCTTTTTTTGCTTCTATCTGGAATTTTCCAGGTTCATCTTCCAGAGCAGGAAGTGCAGGCCATCACCATTTCTGACCAGCATTTTACAGTGAGATAGGGGATCCAAACTCAGGTCCTTCTGCTTTTGGAGCAGAATCTTAACTCCTGACAATCTGCCTATGCTCTTAATCACTCTTAATAGATTTTTGTGAGCCATACTAGAACCCGAGTTAAAAGATTGCAATCAGACATTCTACAAGATCTAGAGTTCCTAGATTGAGTGGATTTGACCTGGTTATTAGAATGAACTTTTTAGAAGCTAGGTAGATAAAAGTAGCCAAGGCTGTGTGTGTACTGTGAATTATTGAAGCTTTAAAATCACATTCAACTTACTTTGATGATTTTGATTCATTTAACAGCAAGACAACTGTTGGCTTAAAATGAAAGTTCTGAGGATTTTTTTTTATTTTTCACAATAAGTGATATTCTACTGTCTCAAAGTGTAACTTTCCCTAATTGAGTTTAAGACAGGTAATACAACTATCATTTCCGAGAACTGGCTGGTGATTTAGAGTTTGCACACTTCCATTTACTTAACTTAGTTCAAATAACACGGCCATTTTTTCAGATTAGAAAGCATGGAATTATATTTATTTTATAGATGACAAAAACTTTGGGATCTAAGAATTAAGTCACTTTAAGGGTGAGGGAGACCTTGAATTTTAATTTCTTGCTTTTCAAAATGGGTGTTTTTTTCCCTATGTCATTTTAACTGATTTGTTTTAGTCACATTTATAGAAAATGGTGTAAAATACCAAAATCTCTTGTCTATCAAATAAGCATCAAGGAGAAAACCTAGTGAATTTTACATTAGGGAGAATTAAAAAGATCATTTAGATCAAAAGGTGCAAAGGAGTGTTCCTTAGATTCCATGTAGCCTAAGGATATGTTTGGCCAAGTGTCAATAATGCTTGCCTATGATTTTTTTAAATATATGGAATTAGTTCTCATTTAATATCACAACTAAACCCTGATGTCTAGTTGCTCTGGGGAGAAGTGAGAAGGCCTGTCCATACTAGACTCGTGTTCCTGCTGGGCAGTGGTCTGGGTTTAAACAACAGCTATCTCCTTGAGAACAGGTCTTTGCTTTGTTGTTTCTCGCAGTTCTCCACACCCGTGTCCTGCTACCCACCTTCATTCTAGTCATTGCCATGCTTGTCTGGCTCCAGCTGGCATCTAAGTTTCTGACCCTTGTTCTAAACTTGGTTGCCTGCTTTGCAGATGAGAAAGTAATACTCCAAGTACAGTGGAAGGTAATTCGGCAGCTCCAAGGTTAGAACTCATTTTCCTAAAGCACAGACTCTGACGTCGTGGCCAGGCTATTCATTGTCACTGAATAGAAGAACAGCAGGAGAATCATAGTTAATCAAGAGATAATGCACACTTTTTTTTTTTCTCACAAAATCAGTTTCTTCAGATATGACTAATGTGTTCCTAAATCACATGCACACACATAGGAAATATCCCAGGATGGAAACTAAAGCAATACATTTAAATACTTTGAGGTTCAACTTGGGTCTTTGTAATTCTGCAGCTAGCATTTTACTGACAGAACCACCGCTTCAGCTTCTTGAAAGCTTTGTAAGATGAAAGGTGTAATGTGCAAAATACCATTGCTTATAGTATCAAAACAATACCAGAAAGCTAGAAATGATACATTGATAACAGTATGGGTAAATTAATTTTGTACTGTTTACAGTAGAATGTCATGAAAGAATGGACTGGAACTGTGTTAAAAAAACCATGCATTCACATAAGAAATATAAGAAAATTTAAGTCATGGGAAAAGTATTTTATATTTCATAAAGAGATAATGCATACTTTTTAACAAATGGATAATTCTTTCAGTGAATTTATGTTCTGTCTTTGTATTTGTGTCTTGTGAACAGGATTTCAAGTGTATTATAACCAAACATTTGACTATGCACTGTAGGTTTCAGTTTGGAAAATGTGGGTCTCTGTGTGTAGAGTGTCTGCAATGTAAAAGGCAAAGCCAAGCATTAATAACCTTTTCTGGAGAAATGAGGCAGATAGGACTTTGTTCATCGTCATAACCTCACTCTGGATTTGAGACAGACAGGACTTAGTGCATGGTCACATTTTCCCTCTGACATTGCCAATTCAGAATCTGTTTATGACATGGATTTGCTGTCTACATTACAGCTGCTCTTCATACCTGTAATTGGATGAAGCTTAGTATGTTAGAGAAGTTGATTGGAAGATACAGTTTTGAATCAATTTTAACACCAAGTTTGTTTTAGAAGTAGAATTATTTCTTCCACATTATCAGGCATATGATAGCATACCTTTTATGTGGAAGGTCTCATGTTGAATCAAAGCATTTGTCTAAGAGAAACTGGGGAAAAGAGATTATGGTAGATAATTTTACCTGCCAAGGGTCTGGAAAGGAAAAATGAAGGTAGGAATGGTCAGGTGTTGTCTGTCACAAACATTGTACAGATGCTAAGTGAATGTGGGAAGTTTAAGGAAATGAATGATGGGACCAAACCAGTGATAAGAAAGAATGTCTACATTATAAACGAGTGAACATAGTGTTTATCATCTTTTTTTGTGAAGAATTTTTTGACTAGATTATTTCGTTCAAAAACAAAGAAATAAATAGTGTCCTCCTGAGAGAAAAAACTAACTAGTTGGCTTAGAAAAAAACTATAAGATAATAAATAGTATATTGTTGAGACTTTAAATTCATATGTCATCTGGAGAGAATGCCTCCAGATATTTGTGACTCTTTTTGTTATTCATCCATTGTAATTATGACTCAATTTTGCTTTTGGGTTTTTACAACCTAGTTGGGGAGTAGGAAAGGAAGACAGGAAATATTCTGTGCACTACTAGTGTCTGCATGAGTCAGTGCTTTTGTAGTTTAGGGAAAAGGACACTACTTTTCCCAGTGTTGGCTGGGAGAGAGAATGATGAGGGTTTGGACTAAACCCTGAAAGTTAGGAAGGATTTGAAATACCAGTTCCCTGGGAAAGACAGAGGCAGAGCCAAAAACAACAGTGACAGCCAGCTGTGTGGAGAGAAAGGTGGCTGATGCACTTCAGTCTCCTGGATGCACAGAGAGCTACATAGATTGTTGGGTGTGGAATTATAAAGGGCCTTAACTCCTACACTGGAGAATAGATATTATAAAGGTGGCCTTCCACGATTGAGCAAGGGCATGCGCTGTCAAGAATGTGATGTACTTTTAAAAGTGTCTGGGGATGGATAACTCTCAGTAGAGTCTGTAAAATGCCTGTGTAAATACCTGCAATTTAGAAGACAGTGTGCTCAGAAGAACATCAAAGCCTTTCCTGGCAGAATCTCACCTGGAGTCTACGTGGAGACTATCCAAGAAACAGCACAAATTATGCGGAGGCTCAGAGGCCACACAGTGGATAAATGGACAGAGAAAACCTCCTGGCAGCAGGTTTCACACAGAGAATGAGTGAAACATGGTACTGAGTCTGAAAAGCTATTTTTGTTCTGTTTCTGTATATGACTGGGGCCACCTTATACTGAATTCTTGTGAAGTCTCTCATAATGCAGGATGTTCACTTATTACCATATTTTGAACTAAATCCCATTTGGGGAGACACAGGAGACTTAAATGACCTCAATGCTATTTTATTTGCTCACAGAGCTGTGCTGATATGATGAACATAGAAGGGAAGCCAAGAACTCATGAAGTTTCTGTTTCGATTCTTGGAGATACAGGAGTTTGCAGTTCCTGATATTGTATGATTTCAATATGCTTTTTAATAAAGTATAGCAGGTATTTGTATTGTGAATATCACAAGTACACATTTCAGGACAAAATGAAAACAATGCTCCTAGTTTAATATGACTGGGGATTCACAATTTATAGCATAAACTTCAAAGCTGAGTGTGGTGGTATAAGCCTGTGTTCCTAGCACTTGTTAGGCAGAATCAAGAGGATCAAGAGTTCAAGGCCAGCTTCTGCTACATAATGAGTTGGAGGACAGTCTAGATTACTTGAGACCTTGTCTCAACACCCCTTGCCCCAAACAGAAAAATTTTAAAAAGGAAAAAAGTCAATAAGCGTAGATTAGAAAATGTTCTCTTAACAAGTTAGAAGTGAAGATCTGATTTTTTTTTTTTTTGGCAACCATTTAATGACTTAAAGTTACGTGGTATGGAGAGTCAGGATAAAAATGATCATACGGTCCTGGTAGGGCGGAGCCTGTGAATCCCAGGGCAGAGTAAACAAGGAGGAGGTGGAGGCGTCCATGGTGGTTCCCGAATTCATCTGTGGTTCTACACACACACACACACACATACACACGCACACACGCATATACCCACAATTGAATAAATAATAAATAATAGTAAAAAAATTTGAAAAAAATGCTCATATGAAACTTAGCAGTATTCCAAAATTATAAGTTTAGATTTGAACATTTGATGATTAAAATGAGATGAAGGTTACTTGTGTCTGTCAATTTGGTTAGGTCATGGGTTGTACCCAAGTGAACGATGCTTGATGAGGCGGCATTAGGACTGACGGGGTCTGGCTAAGCAGGTCACTGTCCAGTCAGGGTGGGCCTCAGTCAGTCTGCTGAGGGCAAGTGTGGCTCAGCAGCATCAACAGCAGTGGCAGAGGAAGGAGGAACTCTCCCTTCTTGCTCTCCGACTTTCTGTTTGAGCTGGGACATCTCATCTGACCTTCGTTTTGAATAAGATTTATACCATGGACACTGACCTTCAGGTACAAAGTGAAGAATAGCAGCAATTTTTCTCAGTTTCTAGCTTGCAAAAAGCAGATCATGGGCTTTCTTCTAGTCAGATACGAATAATTACCCAATGACTGACTGACTATCTATCTATCTATCTATCTATCTATCTATCACATACTTAACTATTTACCTGTCTATCATTTATCTATTTGTCATTTATCTCTCTGTTTGTCTTTCTGTCTATCTGCTTATTTGGGAGAATGCTTACAAATACAGAAGGTCATCATAAAGTAGACTTATTTTGTTCATTTCCTTGTGTTCTTTTAAGTTTGTTCTGTTTTATTTATTCTTGCTCTTGGTTGACATTTAGATAATAGTCACACGACCCTTCCAGTCATCTCCACTTCCTCTGGGGCATTGTGAAACAGTCTTTGTTTAGTAATATGTGCAGTTCAGGATATTTCTACAAAACTTGTATTCTATTGAAGCTGAAGCTTCTCCTTTCTCCCAGTGCAGGGCTATTGCACACGGTAGTGGGAAACTTGCTAAGAAGTTTCTCACTTTTCCTTTCTGCTTTTGCTTCCTACCCTTCACTCTTCTAGCTTGCTAACTTTGATGCAAGGTAGAACATGCAGTGAGGGAGGGAACAAGTGAAAGAAAAGAGAGAAAGAGAGAGAGAGAGAACGCTCATTTTCTTCTGTAGGTTGTGGAAACCTCTCCACCACAGATGTGTTATCAGTAGTCTCCCCAAGTGTACGCTTCTACTGTCTTCCACCCATGATGTTTTGCTCAAGTTTTAGATATTTAAAAATTATGTTAGTATAAACATTGGCTATTTTAAAACATTTAGTTCTGTTATTCACATAGTTGAAAAACCATCATCTCCAGTACTTTATCACCTTCATTCTGAAACCATATGCTCATTGACAAATAACTCCTCACCTCTCACTCCCCCGTCTTCTCCAGTCTCTGCCAATATTGATTCTATGCTTGTCTCCATGAATTTGACTGCTACAGGATCTTCAGCGAGAGCAATCTTATCATATTGCCCTCTCAAGACTGGCTTATTTTAAGTAGCATAACATCTTTAAGATTCAACTATATTGTTCATGAATCAACTTTCCTTCTTGTAAAAGGCTGCCCTTTGTTCCATTGTGGGTAGCTGTTGCATTTTATTTTTTTTATTATTTATTCAATTGTGCATGAGTGTGTGTGCGCGCGCGCGCGTGCGTGTGTGTGTGTGTGTGTGTGTGTGTGTGTGTAGAACCACGGGCGAATTCAGGAACCACCATGGACTGCCTCCACCTCCTCCTTGTTTACTCTGCCCCAGGATTCACAGGCTCCGCCCTACCAGGACCAGAAACGCAAATACGTGGGGTCTAGGATCCGAACTCAGGACCTTCTGCCTACAAGGCAGAGGCTTAATCCCTGAGCCACCTCTCCAGCCCCAAGCTGTTGCATTTTCGGCAAGGGCAATCATGGGCAGAGACTGTAACAAGGGAGGACCACCAGGGCAGGAGCCAGTATCCTCACTGTCAATTTGGTCATGACATGGGGCAGTGGCTGTGAGGCACAGATTTGAAATCTTTGCCCTGGTGGCTACTGTGCGGGAGCCAGTCACATGGCTGGCTGGCTACCTGCTGCCTTTTTCTCTGAATGACTCTGTCCCTGTGTATCCAACTCCTGTAAAACAAACATGACTGTGTTGCAGAGCTGATTGCAAGAGCTGATGGGGCAGTAAGATTGTCACCTCAGTGTGCACACAGAAATGTGATTTGGGGAGGAACCTGTGCAGATGCAAACATTTTTAGATTTGGGAAATGGAAGTGATATCAAGAGTTCTGCCTGGGAGGTGCTGTCTCAACATGTAGGAGAAGATGGGGGATATAGGGAGGAAAGTGAGGTTTGTGCACATTGAGGGTAGATGGGCAAGGGAAAGGAGAGAGACATAAGGGGAAAGAGATGGTTAGTTCTGACTATCATAGGAGGTGTAAACTAACACTCATCCAGGCCATTCTTGTGTGTCAGGAAGGCATTAGTGCTACTAGGCATTAGGTGTGGAAGCTGTATATGAGGATGAAGTCAGCCAGGAGACTCCACAGAAAGGTCTGAGGGTTAAGGACAGATTAAGGAAGCATGGACAGGGAAGAATGGGAAGAATCAGGCGAGAAAAACTCAAATTAAAACGCTTAATGATTTCTGAGACTTACTATTATAAGTAATAAAGAATGTCAGTTGTATTTTTTGCTTGGCGACTTTGGTGAAATTGAAGAGCCAGAAAACTTAATTACAATGAGAATAATGAGTGATTGGACAATGTAGACTCTTAACTAATCCCTCCCCCCAAGTGTTGGGAACTTAGGGCTTTGTGCATGCTACACAAGTATTCTGCCCCTCAGCTTTGTGCTCAGCTCTGTAAACTAATTTTTAAAGCACTGTATAATGATAAGATTGAAAGAGAATTGAATGGCAGATTCAGACTAGAATGTGGTAAAGAAGTAGTATTTTGGCTTTTAAATTGTGAGAAACCTGGCGTTACCAGATAAGAACTAATAAATTTATACCGCCAAACTTATTTGATGGGAATATTGAGTATAACATCTGTCATTTATCGAGTGATTACTGTGTGCCAAACATGGTGGTGCTTTGCACTTTCATGTACAGTCTCACATTTCAACTGCAATTTTGTAGACTAAGAAACTGAAATTGAACTGGCCTATTTGGTGAGCTAGTAAGCTGCAAAGGGGATGTTCTTATTGTCACATTGCCTTTTGCTGCACCAGATACACCAGGTTGAATATCTTAGCATGTCAAACACTTTTATCACACACACACACACACACACACACACACACACACACACACAAAAGTAACTATAGCCATGGGGAAAGGATATATGCACAACTTGTACAGAATCTTCTTGGTGAGCATGTTCTTTTTGGGGTTACATAATACGGTTATGAGAAAGAAAACAACACTTGTTAAAGAAAGAAATAATCAGTTGAACAAATCAGTAGTTATCAGTAATACATCCTGTTTTTCTAAATCCTCTAATTTACTAGTAAAACAGCCAAAATCACACAGAGCAAAGGGATCTTCGATTGCTTTTAGGACTACATTAAGCTTCTAGTGTCCCATAGTGCCCCAGAACTTGGACTAGTCTTGCATGAACAGAGGTGACATGGTGGAGAGGAGACAGAAGAAGATAAGAAGACACTGCTTTATTAATAAACCAGACCAGCTGTAAGGCATTTACAGCATTGCTGTGGGGAGGGAGTACAGCCAATCATCCCATGGAGTTTCCTGCCTTCCCACCAGTGCACCGTAAGCTGTGCTGTGCATGGAGTTCACTCCTGCTTTCTTTCTCTACTGGTTTTGCTGGGATGCTCCCATGGTAGCTGAGTGATTTCCTGTGGTCTGCTCAGGTCATCCCCAGAAGCATGAGGCAATGCTTTCACTTGTATCCCTCAACTAGGCCACTTTCCAGTGCCAACATCGAGTGGTCTTTCAGAAAGGGTCGTCTGTAGGCTCTGCAGAGTCTCCAGGAGTCACTCCCAAGGTCTCTGTATTGCCCATACACACGGTGTCAGGTGGCCAGTGCCAACAGGGAAGGAACTACTTGATTTATGGAATTTCAATAGATTAGAACCCTTAAGCTGTGTGGTAGGTTTGAAGATGCATGTTCGTCATAATCTTGATCTTCAATCTCATAAACCCAGCTGGTAGAGATATTGAAGAGAACAGCAGAGACCTGGGTCTGGGCTGGGTCTAACCTTCTGTGGCCCAAACAGTGAGTTTTCAGGAGCTGCAAGTCAGATCTTCCTGCTCACAGAAGAGTCGATCCCTTAATTCTATATTTGGTATTTCATTGAGTAACACTTTTAGTCCACAGTTTATTGTCTCATATTACAATGTAAACACATCCTTAATATAACTCTATAGCCTTTGTTGTGGGTGAGTTGCTGAAAGCTCAGAATTGTTTAAGGCTAGTGGAGGGAAAAGCCAGGGCTAGATGGCTTGATCTGGGTGGCAGGCCCAGGGAGCGACCCTTAAGGGCAGAAAGAGAGGAAGGTGAGGCCTGTGGAAGAGAACCCTGTGCATACTAACTCAGTTTCCCCTGGGGGCCTTCCTTTAGAATAACTGAGCAAGGTACATGCTGTGGCCATGTAGGTCTGGAGGTTCACGGGCGTATGGAGGGCGGAGGAGGTGGGGCTGACTCAGGAGACGACATCTGGAAAGAACCAGGCATGGAATCTACTCAACGAGTGAAGCTCTTCTTGGCATCCTGCTTGTTTCCCTGGAGATGCCCGACTCTGCTCGAGGTCAGTACCTTTCCCTTGCCAGGTTTTGTACTTCCTAAGAGCTTGTGAGTAGAGAGCTGCCTGCTCACTTCGAAGTTTCAGAAGAAAAATAAACAAGACTCCCTTTCATAGTGGTATTCTTCTCCTCTGGACAATTTAGTGAGCCCGCATCTGAAAATGCATTGTGGTGATGGCATTACTCGCTTTTCAAAAGCACTTTTAGCATTCATCATCAATTTGCAAGGACTTTTATGTATTGTAGAGGCTTCTTATTACCCTTTGAAGGAATGAGAGGAGTCGTGCGTCAGCCCTTATTTTATGAAGAGGAAACTGATGTGCAGAGAGGCTAAGAAGCTTATTCAGCTCAGTTTTAGTGAGCTGGACAGCATGCAGACTGCACGCTGATGGGGGGGCATGAAGCCAAGTTCAGTTTTTCCTCCAAAGAAAGCTATTAAAGAAAACTATGGTGGCAATGATTTAGCTATTCATAGTGAATTATAGATTTAGTTAAGCTATTTCACCATCCCAAACCTGACATTTTATCAATGAATCTTATTAGAAAATAATAGATCTTGAAGGCAGAAAAGCAAGGGTTGCATCTGGGTTTTACTGTTTGTCAGCTGTATAAGTTACTCCAAGAAGAATATTAGTTTTCGCACATGCTGCATAGAAAATAAAGGGAGGTAACCTACTGTGGCAGATGTATATTGTGCATATTTGTAAAGAGTTGTTTATTTAAAGCAAACTGATGTGGGAAGATACATGAGCAAGTAGATAAGATGGAGAGAAATGGTTTAGAATCTTGGTAAAATGACAAAAGTATGCCCCTCTCTTAGCTATTTGTGTGGATATGGTGTGGTCAGTTGTCTGGGCTCCTGATGTTGTGTGACCTCTTCTGTCACACTGATGAACTGTAACCAAGAATCATAAACTGGAAAGAACTCCTTGTTCTTCTAAGTTTTTGGGGTCCTGTACTCATTCAGCAATAGGAAGATGAAACTAACATACCTACATAAGTGGCACAGTGTTTTTTTTTCCCTTACTATACCTGTAAATTGAGGTATTACTATATAACCTTCCAACAAGACTGTGATTCCAAAACAGCAAATGGAGAAGGACAGTGAGCATTGAAGCTTTTCTGTTTCATCATTCACTAAGGTTTTATTTCAAAGTTTAACATGCATTTGCAATTCACACACCATTAGTATATAGCTCTATGAACTTTCACAAAGTGAATATACCTCTATAATCTGGACCAAGTTATAAATAGAATATCCTAAAAGGCACAATGACACTCTTTCTCAGTCACTGTTACCTCTTTAAGGATACTTATCTTAATCAATCTCTGTCTCTGTCTCTCTCTATCTCTCTCTCTCCTTTGCCTTTTCTTCTCCCTCTCTCTTTCCCTTTTTCTTTCTGAGGTACTGGGAAGATCAAATTCAGGTCTTGCTGTATGCTGGACAAGTGCTCTACCACTGAGTCACATCTGTAAACCTGTAAAACTATTTCATTTGAGATAACTTCTTATAATTTGGGTCTTGACTTGACTTTGTAACTCAGGCTTAACTCAAAGTCATGATCTTCCTCCTTCATTCTCCCAAGTAGTAGGAGATTGCAGGTGTGTGACACCATGCTCAGCTAATTTTCCTAACTTCTCACACTACAGTTTCTTCTTTTCCATTCATTTGACTCCTAGGGAAGAGGATGGATATTATAAAGAGTCATATATGCATGTGAACTTAGAAAAGTCTCAACATCTCATAGAGGTGCCAGACTGTGCCAGACTATGGAGTCTTGAGTATTGTCCTTAGGCTTGATTCTGATACCCTGAGAAGGGCCATCTATCTTGATTGAATCTGTATTCATCAGGCAGATAGCTGTTCTAGCTGCCTGAGCACCATCTCTGATTGAAAAATAAAACTTTTGATTATCAGCCTATCCACAGGGATCCTTTCCTTGCAATTACTTGTCAGGATTTCCAGCCTTCTATCTGACTTGTGTACTATTCCTAAGCCATTCCTAAAGCCTTTGGATCCTTCATGTTTCCATTAGTTCCTAGGGAGAAGATGCCACAGAATCAGAAGAAGAGAATCATAAGAAATTTTTAATCACCATGATTTTAATTTAACAGTTGCTTTTTAAAATTAATACTATACATTTAAAACTTGGGCTAGCGAGATGGCTTGGGGATTAGGAGTGTGCCTCACAAGCAGAAGGTCCCGAGTTCAGATCCCAGGTCCCACATAAAAATGCCAAGCAGAAATGGCTGCGATCTGTACTTCTGGCCTGGTGCGCTGAGCATGAGAAATGCTAAAGCAAAGCAAAAAGGAGGTAGAACCAATCCAGGATGATTCCCATAGTTACCTTTTGTCCTCCATAGAGACATGCTGATGCCTTCTGACACACACACACACACACACACACACACACACACACACACACACCTATGCACAAAAGATAAATAAAGTTAAGAAAGACAGTTTTAAAAAAACTTAAGGTAATCTTTCACTACAACTACCGACAATATTTTTATGGCTCATTATATCATTTTATGCTAGGTGAGTGTGTTAGACAACTGCAGATGGAGGTATTTCAGTGTTTTGGTTGGACAAGTTTTAGTTTCTAATGGTTTGAAGTTGTTCTTCAAAAGTTTTATTTCACCTCAGGCATAGAACTAAAGATCCCACTTACAGAATCCGTTAAAAAGGACTTAACCTCATTTGTGGCTCAATTTATATGTATAATGCTTTTCTGAAATTGATTAATATTAGTCAGTGCCTGCATAAGGTCAAAGATTCATGTTCTAATAAATTAGTCAACTTACAGAGTAATTAAAAACTGGCAGAAACTGTCACTTTACTGTTCTATTTTTACATGTTAAACTGAGCCTTAAACATTATTTAAAGGTGTCAATGTAGTAACTTTTTTTTCTTTTTTAAAAAAGCAAACCTGGAATCCATTCTTATTTCTATAAATGTTCTCTGGGTAGCTAGTCCTTTGTGGAAATTCAGTAAATTTTAAACTTTTGGTTCCTTCAAATTACTCCTCTTGAGAGTTGGGCATGCACATTTAAGGATGCTCTGGGGATGGGAGGGGGAGGCACTGGGGGATGGGAAGGGAGGGGGAGGGGAGGGGGGCACAGGGCAGTGGGAGGTCGGAGGGAGAGGACGGATGTACCTGTTAAGTCTGTATGAGTGGAAATAAAAAAAATACTCCTCTTGCTTTCGAGAAAGAGTGAGGAGAATTAAAGGGAAGTTCAGTGGGTCATTTGTTCAGTTCTTTGATGACTCATTCATATACATGAGTGCTGGGAAGATGTAATTAATTAAAATGTTCTGAATGAATTTTTCATTTGAGAACTCTTTGAATAGAGATCTTTATTGTGCTGGCATACTTCTGATATTATTTAGGCTTCTTTCCAATATTAATTCATAAGACTCTCTAGCTAGCGTAGCCACAGAATGTGTGTCCAAGTCATGTCCATGGCACCTGTGGTTAAAGAATCTCTGTGACTCTGTGCATGGTTGCTGGTAAATGACCTTCAAATGACCTAAGGGAACAATGGGTTTATTGTCTCTTATGATTATCTGGTTACAGTTCTCAATCCAGCTTGACAGAAGAGCACTCACCAACATCAGGGCCGAGGGAACTGGCCACACCATCACCACATAACAGCTGAGGGAGGGACGATCCTTACTTGCCAGACCAACATGTCTGGCCAAGTGTACACAAGGATGCCAACTCTCTCAATCAGCTCTGTATTTTATTGCAGGGCCCAATCCCACCCATCTGGGTCTTCCCCATCAGTCAGACAATCTCCTGCAGGCTCGCTCTGGGCCCAACCCAACCACTAATTCTCCACAAATGTACCCAGAGCTCAAGCCCCTAACTGTTAAACTGACACCTGTGTCTAACCATTACGCTTTGAAGGAATTAAGAATTAACAGTTGACATTGCGTGATGCTGAGTGTGGTATTGCTTAAGTGATAAGTCGCAGAATGACATCATTGCTTATAACTTTTTTTTAAAAAAGGGCATTTAATCTTAAATGTTGAAAATAAAAGATCTTTGAAATACTCCAATATTTAAAATCTGATTTCTAAAGTCATATAGTCTTTTTAGTTGGATTAAACATCCTCAAAATCCCTTTCATACAAGAGGCTTCTTAGCATAAGAGTAGATATGGCATGCTAGTCTGACTATTTCAAATTTAAGTTTTGTTTCTGATGTCTGGCTGTTTTTAAGGTCCAACAGCCACTGAACATAAAAATACTTATTGCAAGTTTAACTGAAGAACATGAAAGTAAATCATGGGACCATTAACACATCCAGAAATAATCATTTTCTTGCTCTTGGGTCCAAGATAGCTTAGTACAAATAAAAGTTTCAGACAAGAAAAGGTAAGGAAGTGAGTTTTCAAATGATTTATTTATAAAACTTCCCACCTGCCTTTTCTCCTTTTCTCCTTTTCTCCTTTTCTTTTTAAATTTTTTTTTATTATTAATTCAACTGTGTGCATATGCGTATGGCGTGTGTGTGTGTGTGTGTGTGTGTGTGTGTGTGTGTGTGTGTGTGTGTGTGTGTGTAGAACCACGGGCGAATTCGCGAACCACCATGGACGCTTCCACCTCCTTCTGCCCCGGGATTCACAGGCTCCGCCCTACCAGGACCAGAAGCGCAGGCCGCCCCCGCTTCCGCCTGGCGTCTATACGTGGGATCTGGGATCCGAACTCAGGACCTTCCGCCTGCAAGGTGGAGGCTTAACCCCTGAGCCACCTCTCCAGCCCCTTTTCTCCTTTTCTTGCACCTTTCTTTATATCCCTTCGAATGAAGAAATCTGTGGCTGCTCAAGTCTCTTATGTATTACAGAAGGACATAGTATTTACATGTAACTCATGCATACCTTCTTTATATGCACTTTAAGTCATTTGTAGATTACTTTCTACATGTTATGCAAATAGTTTTTGTTCTATATGATTAGGGAATGATGACAAAAACATTGGTACATGCTCAGTCAAGACGCAACATTTTCCCAAAACTCTTGTTGAGCCAACAATGTGGAAAGCTGTGGATACGGACTATATTGACAAATTAGGATGAAAATATATGGTACAAGACAGGGGTGACAGGTGCAGGTAGAGGTCAATTCTGGGGCTGTCACTAAAAGGGTAGAGGAAGAAAATATAGGAAGGTGGTCAAGAGTCAGAACTGGTGACTGGAACTTGGAGGTTTACAGCATCAGCTTACTTTCAGTAAAGCCAGAGATGAGAGAGGATAAGACACACATTTCTTCAACTCATGCCACTGTTGTTCTAATAAAAAGACAGAAACATCCACATGCTTGCGAGAGCATGTGTGCGTGTGTATGTGTGTATATGTGTGTGTGCGCAAGCGCATGTGTGTGATAGCCAGATGAGAATGGAAAGTTCATTATGCTTCTTGGACCAGCAGTTGAAAGCTGCTTTACATATTTAGGGTTGATTTATACGTGGGTAGAAAAGAACATTTTAAATGGTAGAGAAAAGGGTAGTAATCGAACCATTTCTCCTCTTGGAAGCAACATAGAAGGACTGGAGTGATGAAAATTTGAAGTGAGTTGTTCAGTGATAGAAAACAAACCAAGATGAAGCTCATCAGCTGTCCAGTGATAGAAAACACAAGATGAAGTTGGTCATGTTCTGATTCAGAATGAATTGTGATTGTTTGAAGTGGCAATGTCATTGATTTTCTGAAGTGGCAGTTTTTTTCTCCATTAGATGTCAGGGTGTATACATGTATACATGTAGTCTGATATGCTAGGAACAAAGTGAATTTTTGTGGAATAGGATAGTGTTTCCAAATTATATAAAACTTCAATATGCCTAGATACATATGAATTTCAAGTAAGCATTTTTAAAAAAATACAGATGTCTATAATACCTTAAAAGAGAGAAATTTCCTCTTAGAACTCTGGGGGTGCATTGCCCCATTTTCCCCTGTTTTGGCCATCCCAGTGTTTGTGTTCATGTTTATAGCCTCGATTTATTCTCACAACATTTATTTTTAGAAAATTATATATCTCCCAACAACTCGGACCCTCTGGGGGGTATATCATAATACACTGAAGGAGTCCTTATGGAGCCTGCTGACTGCTTTGCTCTCAGCTTTGATCTGTTTAGTGCTAATATTCCAAGAATGAGATGGAACATAGCTGGTTTTCATGCTCTGTGGAGCAATGAAACAGAGTATATAACATAAATTCCTCAGCTTAACTGCTTTCAAATGTGCCTTAGGTGTGTTCTCATTGTGGTGGAACAAATCTCTGCAATGTTTTCATTTCCCACTACTGAAACTGTATGCCTACCAACACCTCACCCTTAGCAACGATCATTCAGGAAATGAGACCAGCAACTGGGAAATGGGACCTCATGAAGTTAAAATCTTCTGCAGCACAAAGGAAATAGTTGAATGAGGAGACAGGCTAAAGAATGGAAAAGAATCTTGGCCACATGTAGCACTTAATTAGAGATGCTACTTGACAGTTGAAGGTTGGAAACATCAATGAAGAACTATTTAGCAAAGGCAAGCCCTAAGCAAGCCAGTGGGAGATTGTCTAAAAGCCAGTGGGAAGACTCAGACCATAGTAGATATGACCATTCTCTGAGTAGGTGGGTAAGAAGAGAGCTTGGTTCAGTACTTTGGCATACTTTGGCATACAGGTGTACTGGTTAAGTGAGAAAATATGTCCCTCTCTTAGCAATTCACTGGTTTATGTTGTGGTTAGTTCCCTGAGCTCGTGATATTAGTCTAAACTCTCCTGCCATGCTGATGAACTGGAACCAAGGATTGTAACCTGGAATAAACCACTTGTTTAAATTGTTTTGATCATGTATTTATATCAGCAAGAGAAGAGAAATTGAAACACCATCTATATGTGTAATGGAGGATTAGTATCCAGAATGTGCAAAAAGTAAACAATAAGGAAATAATCCAATTAAGGATCTGAACAGAAAGTTCTCAAAACCAGAGACACACACAGGCCGGAGAGATGGCTCAGGGCTTAAGACTCTGCCTCACAAACAGAAGGTCCTGAGTTTAGATTCCAGGTCCCACATAAAAATGCCAGATAGAAATAGTTGCAGCCTGCACTTCTGGCCCTGGTGGGTGGAGCCTGGGAAATCCTACCAAAAGAAGGTAGAAGCAATCCAGGATGATGCCTGAAGTCATAGACATGCAGTACTCTCTGATACACACACACACACACACACACACAAAAAATAAATAAATAAATAAATAAATTGTTTTAAAACAATAGAAAAAAACAGAAACACAATGGTCAATAAATATTTTATTTTATTTTATGTGCATGAGGTGTATATATAGGTATATGCATGCCATGGCACACATTGTAGAGGTCAGAGAATAGTTTTGTGGTTCTCTTCTTCTGCTTTTATGTAGGTTCCAGGAATTGAATTTGTTTGTCAGACTTGTTTCTGATATCAGTTTTACTCACTGGACCTACAGACATTTTAACTGAATTAAGTCTTTACAGTCATGAGCATGGGATGTTGTTATAATGATTTGTGTTTTCTTTCATTTAGTTAATAATAGTTTGTTGTTCATTGTGTAAGTCTTTCACATCCCTGGTTTAGTTTCTTCCCAGGTTTTTCATATTTTTCAATGTTAACTATAACTGAGATTGTTTTCTTAACTTCCGTTTTGATTATCTTTATCAGTATATTGAAAACACTAGTGAATCTTTAGTGTCTGTTTTGTATCCTGTAATGTTGCTAAATTTATTTGTCTTGTCCATTTTTGTCATCTTCAGAGCTTCCTATTTATTTAGACCCGTCATTTGTTGGGGCTGGAGAGGTGGCTCAGGAGTTAAGCCTCTACCTTGTAGGCAGAATGTCCTGAGTTCGGATCCTAGACCCCACGTATAGACACCAGGCAGAAGCGGAGCAGCCAGCCAGTGTTTCTGGTCCTGGTAGGGCAGAGCCTGTGAATCCCCGGGCATAGTAAACAAAGAAGAGGTGGAAGCGGTCCATGGTAGTTCCCGAATTCACCGTGGTTCTACACACACACACACACACACACACACACACACACACACACACACACATACAATTGAATAAAAAAAAACTAAACCTGTCATTTGTGAACAGAAATAATTTTATCTTTTTTCCAATACATAGTATACCTTCTATTTCTTTTTCTTGTCTAATTACTGTGGCTAGAATTTCCAATACTGTGATGAATAGTAGTGGAGAGAGGGGGCATTATTGCTTTCTTTCTTAGAGGAAAAACTTTCAGTGTTGTTTGTTGTTGTTGTTGTTGTTGAGTTGTATTAGCTGAGGGCTTTTCTTAGTTGAAGTTCTTCTAGTCCTTATTTGTTAGGTCTTTTTATGGTGTAAGATCTTACATTTTTTCAAATGCTTTTACTGTATTGAGATTACATTATACAGATTTTGTGCTACATTTGTTAGTGTTTACATAATATTGATTTTATTTTTATATTTTGACCCATTCTTTCATTCTATGTATAAAAAAAATCTCACTTGATTGTAGTGTACAATCTTTTAAAATGTGTGTTAAATTGAATTTGCTCTATTTTGCTGAGAAGTTTTATCTCAATATTCACCAGAGGTATTGCTCAGTAAGGGTGTGTGTGTGTGTGTGTGTGTGTGTGTGTGTGTGTGTGTATCTATCTTTGGTTTTGATCTCTGTAATTCTGACCTCATAAAGTGGATAGTAGGGCATTTCTTTCTCCTTTATTCTTCAGAATAGTTTGTGAAGGTTTAAATATCTACTAGCATTCTGTGAAATCATATGACTCCGGGCTTTTTTTTTTGAGAAGTTATTGATAATGCCTTCAATATTCTCATTAGTTATAGACTTATCTAGAGATTTTTTTTTTGTGAGTGTATTTTTCTATTTTCTTTTTTTTATTAAAAATTTAATTATACATTTAAAAAATTTTTTACCAGTTCCCTCCCTCCCCTCTCCTCCCCCTCCCCTTCCCCCAGTGCCTCCCCCCCAATTCCCAGAGAGTCCTTTATTGTGTACGCCTTAACTCTCCACTGGGTCCTCCTCTCCGATGACATATAAGGACCCAGTGGCATTTCCATAAGCCCTTTCTCTTGTTCCCCTTAAGCATAAGATCACTACTATGGCTGTCAATCCCTTGCCTCCAGGGGTCTCGGTGCCCTTAACAGATGCTAGACTTTATGAGGGCAACAGTGCGCTGGACATTGCGCAGGGCATGCAAAGTCCCATTATGATTGCTTTGGCCCCAACTATTGTTGAGAATCTTGCAAATCGTTGCTCCTCCCATCCTTTTGCTCTTACAATCTTACTGCCCCCTCTTCCGCAAATGTCCCTGAGCTCCAGGATGGGGAGAGATTAGGCTGTCCTAGTTCTATGTGATTGATATAGAGTCTCTGAAGTTTTATCTAGAGATTTTTAAAATTTTACTTATTCATTCATTCATTTATTCATTTAGAGAGAGAATGTGTGTGTGTGTGTGTGTGTGTGTGTGTGTGTGTGTGTGTGTGTATTAGAGGGCACATGTGTCCCTGTGGAGGACCAAGGAACTTTGAGAATCATCCTGGATTGTTTCCACCTCCTTCTTGATTCACTCTGGGATTTCCCAGGCTCCGCCCACCAGGGCCAGAAGCACAGGCCACTATCATTTCTGCCTAGCATTTTTACGTGGCACCTGGGATCTGAATCAGGACTTTGCTTGTGAGGCAGAATGTTAACTCCTGAGCCATCTCTCTAATCCATCATCTAGATTTTTTTATTTTTCATAATTCGGTCTTGGTAGGGTATATATTTCTGGAAATTTATCCATTAGTTTGTCCAATTTGCTGGAGGTCAGTTCTCTGCTTTCACCATGTGGGTACCTGAGGCTGACCTCGGATCACTAGGTTTGCACACAGGCACCTAAACTTATTGAACTATTTTGCCAACCTTCTACTTTGAATTCTGTGACATCTTTTTTAATAACTCCTCTTTCATTTTTAACTTTAGCAATAGAATCTCTTCTTTTTCTCTTTAGTTTAGCTAAGGGTTTATCAGTTTTGTTAATCTTGTTTCTGTATTTTTTTAAAATCAAGTCTTGGCTCACTGATTTTGTTCATGCTCTATTTCATTTATCTACATCATTTTTATTTGTCTCTTTGGCTTTGAGTTTAGTTTTTTCATTTTTCTAGTTCATTGAGATATGAATCTAGATTGTTGGTTTAAGATCTTTATTATTTCCTTTGTTTTTGAAGGAGGGTCTCATGTCTCACAGGCTGGGCTTGAACTATATATGTAGCTGATGTTGACCTCAAACTTCTGAATCTCCTGTTTTAACTTTCCCGAGTGCTGAGTATGCAGTGCTAGGAGTTAGACCTCAGGATTTGTGCATGCTAGGCAAGCATTCTACTCCCCCTCTCCCTTTGTTCTTAATTAATATTTGCTGTACTCGACTTTCCTTTTACTTCTTATTTCACATTCTATAAAATATTTTATACATGTTTTTGCTTTAATTTGCCTGCATATATATTCTAAATTATTTTGTGATTTCTGTTTTTTCCCCTTAATGCAATGTTTAGTATCAATCATAGTTAATTCATTTGTCAACCTGACTGAATTGTGTAATGCCTGGGGATGTCTATGAGGACATTTCTACAGATAATTAGACCACAGGGCCTCTGATGTAATGGATTAATTAACCCTGGGTGATTCACATCCAGACATTATATAGCACTGTTGAAATCTGGTTAAAGATAATATGTTGGACCTAATTGGAGAATGCAGATTTCTAGGCTTATGGGCTTGGGAGGCATGTCTGTTGCCCTGACCCCTGCCTGTATTCTCCATTTCTCTGCCTCCTAACTGCTACTCATGATGTGAGCAGCTCAGCTTCTTGACTGCCTCAGTTTCAACAGTGCTCCCTCATCATGTCCTTCCCACCACAATGGATGAAACCTCTCAAGCCATGAGCAAAATAAATAATTTCATCCTTAAATTGCTTCTGTTAGTTATTTGACTAGAGCAACAGTGTGTATGTGTATGTAGGCATGTGTGTGTGTACACATTCTTGTGTGCGTGTGTATGTATACATATTCTTGTATGTGGGTACAAGGGTGTGTGTGTACATATTCTCATGCATGCAGGTATGTGCATGCTATGGCACATTTTTTTAAAGACTTTTTTATTATTTATTCAACTGTGTGCATGTGTGTGTGTATGTGTGCACACGCGCGTGTCTGTGTGTGCGTGTGTCTGTATATGTGTGTCTGTATATGTGTGTCTGTATATGTGTGTCTGTATATGCGCGCGTGTCTGTGTGTGCGTGTGTCTGTATATGTGTAGAACCACGGACGAATTCGCGAACCACCATGGACTCCTCCATCTCCTTCTGCCTCGGGATTCACAGGCTCCGCCCTACCAGGACCAGAAGCGCAGGCTGCCCCGCTTCCGCCTGGCGTCTATACGTGGGATCTGGGATCCGAACTCAGGACCTTCCGCCTACAAGGCGGAGGCTTAACCCCTGAGCCACCTCTCCAGCCCCGCTATGGCACATTTTTATAGGTTAAATAACAATCTCAGGTGTCAATCCTTACCTTATTTGAAACTGGCCTGTGGACTTCCAGGGAGTCTCCTGTCTCAGTTTCTAATTTCACAGTAGGATCTCTATAGATACATGCTGTCTGGTTTTAGTTGGTTCTGGAGAGTTTGAACTCAGGTCCTCATGAGTTCATGTGAACACTTTACCCACTGAATTAACTTCCAGCTGACATTTGTTAAGTAAGGTATATTTTGTGGCTAGGCATGGGGTCTGTTTGGCAGAACATGTACTCCAGAAGAATATATATTTATTATTTTGGGGTAACATATTCTATATCAGTCTGCTAGGTACAGATGGTCTGTGATATTATTCAGAATTTCTTTTTGTCTTTTTTGTTGGGCTCTGTCAGTTTACTGAAAGCAGGATATTGAATTTTCCTACGAGTATTGAAATGTTTTCTGTCTTCATGTCTTTCTATTTCACTTCATATATATGGATGCTCTAACGTTAATGTAATTGCACTATAATGTGGGCCTGGGTATATGGCTGACAGGTTAAAGCCTTTGCCTTGAAAGCAAAAGGACTTGAATTCAGATTCTTGGATCCTATATAAAAATGCTGGGCAGATATGGCAGTGGCCTGAAACTCTGGTTCTAGAAAGTAGAGCCTGGGAATCCCCAGAGCAAAGCAATAAGGAGATAGTACAATCAAGGGGGATTCCTCATGTCATCCTTGGACCTCAACAGGCACACGCGCACACACACACACACACACACACACACACATTCACAAAAATGTAATTATTATTTCTGTTTGATAACTTGACCTTTTATTATTAACCAATAGTATCCTTTGTCTCCTGTGAGAATCTTTGTCTTAAAGTCTATTTTTTTCTAATACGATTAACCTTTCTCTGTTTAGACCCCCCTTTCATAGAGTAGCCTTTCTTGCCATTTTATTTATAGCTTATGTACATCTATGAAGAATGTTTCCTATCCATCTATAATGTCTACCAATTGAATTAATCTGAGATAGAGACAGAATATTCACACAAGGTAAGTAAAGCAACTTTGTTATTCACAGATAGACAGCACAGAGTCACAGACGCCTGGGATTCGTCGTGGGCCAGTGCCCCTGTGTTTGGGCATGCTGCCCAAGGTGGATGGAGTATTATCTGTGTGTGCCCTAACTCCCAATGTGGGTACAGGGCCCTGAAAACAGAGTTCTCACTGAGCTGAATGTTGCAGGGCATCTTGTTCTAGGAGTGATGGGATCAGAGCCCATGCTGTTCCAGAGAGTTCTTCCTTATCTAAGGATGTTGTGTTCCTAGCACATTCTATTCTTTTCTTGGGAGCTACAGTTAAGAAATAAGTCAGTCAAGGCCATCTGGGGACTTCTGGGGAATTGTCTTTTATTGTCCTTAAGTGTAAAGTGAGTCTGTTATGAATGGATTTTTAAATTTTTTTAGTTCTTTAGTTGACCTATATCTTTGTTTTATTTATTTATTTGTTTGTTTATTTATTTATTTATCTATCTATCTATTTATTTATTTATTTATTTGTGTGTGTGTGTGTGTGTGTGTGTGTGTATAAAAGGACACTTTGAGTATTTTGCTGTGGAGGCCCAAGGATGGTATCTAGAATCATTCTGGATTATTCTACTATTCTACTTCCTTATTGCTTTCCTTAGGATTTCCCAGGCTCCTCCTTTCAGGGCCAAAAATGCAGGCCACTGCCATATCTGACTATCATTTATGTGGGATCTGGGGATCCCACATAAAAGAACTTAGGTTCTTTTGCTTGTAAGGCAAAGAAGATATTAATCCTGAGGTATCTCTCCAGACCAACTTTATATTCTTTTCATTTTTTAAAAAATTCCTTTATCTATCTGTCTCCTCCTTCTTTATGTAATCGATGATACAAATGACCTCTTTGTCTATCACATATCCATTAATGTAAAGTTCTAATTAACTTTGATGCTTGACCTTTTATAACAGGCGTTGGTATGGCTTCTCTGCGATTGTATAAGATACAGAGTTTTTAAAACTGATTTCTGGATTTCTCACAGAGGGTTGTGCCTTATTTGTCAATTTTTAAGTCCTTGTCTCTGGGGAGCAGAGGCATTCTGTCCCCCTGTTTCACAGACATCATCTGGTCTTACTGAGGCTCCATCCCTGGCAACAAGTGCTGTGACTGAAGTAGATTGCCACCATCTTGTAATTGTTTGGTCAGGACTGCTTCTTTTCCAGGTTTTTTATTTTCTAGTTGCAGCCTCTCAAATGACTTTTGGGATTAATATTTTTTGGGGGTAAATCTTCTTACCCTGAGACTTTAACCATGCTGACTAATATCATACTGGAGATTGGTGTGCTATTTTATTTTGCCACTGCTTATCTGAAAGTCTTTTGACCGCCGCTAAGAACATCTGAGCAAACGTTCCACAGGTGGTCTGCATTAAGGCAAACACGAGTGGTGATTAGACCAATTATAGATAAATAGATGCAGAAGCTATGAAAACATATGTGAGATGGATCATTATTAAACACCAGTGAACTGCACAGTTGGGGTTTTAAGCATGCAGTGGGCTTAATATATCACTTCAAATAGCTGAAGCAAATTAAAACACTATTTTACATGAGCATTAAGCTCTTCTCTTTCTAGCATGCCTACTTGAGAATTACAAGTGGCAGATTATTATTTTTCGGTCCAAGTAGATCTCACCCCTGCTGGGGTCTTAATGTTAGCTGTGGACAGTTGAACACATGAGACTGGAACACAGTGAACTCTGCATTTTCCTAGACTTCAGCTTTGGTCTTTAATTCCTCTTCACCATTTCAATCTTGAGTCACCACCCTCAAGCTGAACTAGGTAAAAGAAAATAGGAAAACATCTCAGCATATTCTTCATGTTGTGTGATTGGTGTGTGTGTGTGTGTGTGTGTGTGTGTGTGTGTGTGTGTGTGTAGAAGAGGACACTTTAGTGTGTGTCTAAGAGGGTCCAAAGGTGACTTTAGGAATCATCATGAATTTCTCTACCTCCTTATTACTTTGCTCTGGAGCTTCCCAGCTCTGCCTTTCAGGGTCAGAGTTACAGGCTACTGCCTGATATTTCTGTGTAGGATCTGGGGTTCTGAACTCAGCTTTTGCTTACAAGCCAAAGACTTTAACCCCTGAGTCATTTCCCCAGCCTTGGTTAGCTTTTTATTTCATGGAAAGCAGTGAAACCTAATCCAGTGAGCTGGTGGGCTGCATATGTCGACTTACTCCAGGTCTTTCCAGTTTAGTTCAACAAATTTAGATTTGAGAGAAAAGTGACATGTTTCAAAGAGGTGAAATTCTTTTTTTTTTTTTTGAGACTTTAACTTTTTTTATTATAACTAGAAGATATTAGTTAAGAGCGTAGTTCTGGCTCAAGTGACAAGCTGCTTCGGTTCAAGGACATATTTCTCTGTTTACTCTCTTCATGATCTGGTCAACTTACTCCTCTAACCATTAGTTGCCTTTTCCATAAAGTGGGTGCAGTGTTGGAAGGTTTGATTAGAATCACATATACTATTCTGTGTTCAGAAATTCTTGGAACACGATGAGCTCTCAGTAGGTATTGGTTTCACCTTGCTTTTATTATCAATGGATTTGTTGTTGATATTGTTTTATTATAACCATATGAAAGGCTTTGTGCTGAATGATACTTCATGCTGGATATTTAATAGAGAATGTATGAAAGCATCTGTAATAACTACAAAAAACCAAAGCATTGGTTGCATTTTCCCCCAAGTGCTAGATTTCTTACAAACAAATGATACATCGTTGGGCTCAGGCTCAGGTAGATTCACCTTTTTAAATAATCCACTTAATGTGAACAAAAATATATGGCAATTTTTTTTGAGACCCTTCATTTCTGGGAGACATACAGCAGTGTTCTTCTCATGGGAATTGCTCTCTGTTTTATTTTGTAAATATAAGTGAATACAGGATTCCCTTTACCCTCTTAGCCAGGCATGTTATCCTTTTTCTGACAGTCTCTGATCCAGTTTATCATATTTCAGAACTTATTGTGTGCTCTACCCTTGGCACTTAGAGATTCAGAAGAAAATAAAGTGGAATAGAGGAAAAGAAAATAAAGAAAAGGAGTTCTCTGATTCTTACACACTGAAAATAAGCTGTTTTTCTTCCATTTCATTGTATATGAAGCCACAGGGAGATTGAAGCTGTGCTCTGGCTATCATTTTATTCTATCTATCTATCTATCTATCTATCTATCTATCTATCTATCTATCTATCTATCTATCTATCTATCTTTATCATCTCTATTTGGTCAATCACCTATGTTTCTATCAGTAATCTACCACCTATCTTTCATCTATCATCTTCCTATCATCTATGTTGCTATCTATCATTTGTGCTCTATATCTGTCATCTATCTATCATTCAATCTTTCAATCATCTACCAATGTGTTTTGTTTATTTTTTGGGAACACAAAGAGAAGTTAAAGTGAACCTAAGAACAGACTATAGAGTGCCATTGGGAGGTATGTTTATAATAATAAGCAAAAAGTATTAGTAGTATGTTCCTTAACAACCTCTAACATTATGTCATAAGACATAATTTTCACAGTCTCTTCACAATTTATATCAGTTGCTTGAAAAAACAGAAAACAAGTTATTTACCTGCAATCTAGTTGGTTTATAGTAAATCTTCATTTAGTAGTCCTTCTGCTAATGACTGGTAAATTGTTGAATATGCTTTTTGGTTTAGAAATGATTTAGTTATTTAACAGCCATCTATAAAGTGGACAAGGTGCTGCTTTAAACTCAAGTGGACAAGTGGTGGAGCGAGCTGTCAGCAACCTAACAGGAGAGGTGGACAGTTCAGGTTAACAAGCAAATGCAAGCACAGCTACCACATGTAAGGCCGTGAGGGTCAAAATGCACACACAACAGGGTACTCAGAGCACTGTGCTTGTTACATAGTCTTGCTATCTGTGATTGAAACCTTGCAGTTCAAATAATGAATACCCATCTAAAAATATTTTGGATGCTTTTGTTAGTAGAGATACTTAGAATGATGAATTTACACACACACACACACACACACACACACACACACACACACACACACACGCACGCACGCAATCGCAAGTCTCATTGAGGGTAAGCTCATTTTATAATTACCTAATTAGACCTTTATAAATTATAATGAGTTGCATGTATTAGAAAATTTTTGTAAATGTGTTACAGTCTGACATGGACTTTTTTTTAGGTTTCAGAAGCATGGAAGCAGTGTATACCTTGTATGAATCATGTAAAAAAGCAACTGTGCTGCCAGTTCAAGTGGCAGGCAGATGGCTGCTGCGGGGGACAGATGAACTGCGGTAGTCAGCAGCAGTGCCTTTGAAGTCCTGGTGATCAATGGAGTCTTTAACTCCTAGGGTCAAGGTGATAACTGCCAATTAATAGGCGAGCAGGCTAGATGAAGAGGAAAAGGCCTTTGTGCTTATGTGACTTGTGCTGCTCACAAAAAGCAGATCGGTTTTATGTGAGAAAACTATTTTCTTCCAACTTGAGAATGAACAATGAGCTTTCTTTGACACCCTGCCCTCAGTCCCATGTGGTCCTCTCTCTCCTCAGAAGGCTATTTGCCAACCACTGTGCTCTGGGCAGCTGCATAGAGAATGTAGCCTGGTGGGGATGTCTTCAGGTCATGGTAGTTCTGAATTCAAATCCAGGCTGTGACTCGTTAGTTGCCTGACCTAAGCAAGGTAGTTGAATGTCCTTGGCTTATGCTCTGCTTCCTTTACCTGAGATCAGCGCCCTGTCTAGAGCTGTGTGAGAATCAGAACATTGTGCATTGCATAGTGCCCAGCATTCACTTGGCTCTGTTTTCTCTTCAGATACTCCTTAAGGACTAGAGGTCAGTGCAAGTTGTCTTAGGCAGCTCCTTCTGTGAGTCTCATTTACCTGAGTGTGGTGGAAGCAGGAAACCTTCCATGGGTCTGTTTTGTATCTCACTTCACTCTGCTGAACTTTAGATCATTTACAATGTTTTCCAAGTTCCTTAATATTAGGAAACCTGAAGGATGTGGACGAGCATTTTGCATATTGACAAATTGTGGGATGCCCGTTAAGCAAATGCCTAAACAGTGAAAATTCACCTCAAGAAGAACACAGATGTGGGGATCAATGCTTCGGATTTTGGCTAGCTTTAAACATCTATCTTCCTTTTCAAAGAGTCTAGAATTATTGTGGTTGTCAAACTAGGATATGGAGTAGAAGACATGGTTTAAAATCATAGCACGTATAGAGATCCAATTTGGCTTAATGTGCAGGCTGGCTCTTCATTTGTGCCACTAAATCTGCAGAAGCTGTATTCCATCCTGAGGTGTAGTATTTCCAAGATCTTTGTTGCTTACCTACATAAAAGAGGAGCTAAGGTTGGGGAGATAGCTTTGTGAGTAAAGTGCTTGCTGTGAAAGCAGGAGGACTTAAGCCCTATCCCCAGAACCCACTGTGAAAAAGCTGGGTGAGATGGCATGACTTTTTAATACTAATGTGGGGAGACTGAAGCAGGTGGACCCTTGGGGCTCATTGACCAGCCAATCCGGTTTATTCAGTGAGCTCCAAGGCAGTGAGAGACCTTATTTCAAAAACAAGGTGAAACACCACCAGAGGTTGTCCTTTGGTACACACACACACACACACACACACACACACACACACACACACGTGTGCGCATGCATGCGTGCATGCATGCGCGTATATGATGAACACACACATCAACACACATACAGATACACATAATAAAAATAAAAGCATGCAATCAAAGTGATATCTTCCATATGACAATACTAAGTTAATGAATGAAAAGGGAAAAACCCAGAATTTTTCTCTTTCTATGGTTTTGCATAATCCTAAGATTTCCAAGCCAATGTTTGGCTTTATCCTAACATAATAAAGTTTTGAACAGACCTGTGTAGTATGTAGTAATGATAATTGGTCTACTGATTTTTTTTCAATTCTAAGGAATCTTTGTTTCTGACAATGGTATTTGTAATGTATTTGAATAGCATTGTTTTTCCAAAGCCAAATTTATTCTGAAAAATTCTAATGCCAAACAGATTTTAAGTAAGTTTAATACATTCCTGAGCAACACTGGATAAATACTCATTCAACATTCAACCTCCTTCGTATGTACGATGCATACTAGTCTAGACTGTATCCCTTTTCAAAGATAGTGAGATTTACCTTTGCCTTGAAATTACTTAAATGGCTTGTTATATGGACATTATAATTTTAGATCTTAAGGAATTACTGTAGGTAATAAAATGCATTAATATATCCTTTATGTGGCATCATGAGAAATTCTAGATAAATGGACTTCCGTAGTTAGCTCAATTGTAGTATTTCTAGTGGTTTAATGTGGTTCCTAATGACAGTTCCATGAGCAACAGGAATATTACAGTTTTCAAGATTTCTTTGTGCTTCTTTTTTTCTTCTTTTTTTTTGAGATGCTAGTAGTTGAATCCAGGGCTTCGCACATGTCAGGCACCTGCTTTCCCAACTGAACTGCATCCAGAACTTCTTTGAGGCGTCTTTTCTCCTTAGGATATTTCCCACTGGGAGGTATAGTTAACATTCCATGTTTTAAATTCAACTTGATTAGGTTCATTCACTTCAGTTTGTTTTTATTTTAGGGATTGCTTAGCATTTTTTCCTTTTGTAATCACCTAAAATTTGCACGTTGTTCCAGATCAAAACTAAAAAAAGAAACATTTAGAGAATTATTTCCTGTTCATCCTCTACCTTTATTTCAAATACCTTTTATTTTTTAGTATTTTGAAGGTAAAAGCAAATGTACATAAATGTGAAAATAAATATAAATATATGAATATTACTATATATACCTTTTCATAAACCTCTTCTTCGTATCAGTATCATATTCTGGACACATTGCTTTGGGCCTTGCTTTTTTCTCAACCATGAATCCTAAGATCTTTCCATTTCTTTTCTTTTTTTAATAATAATTTTTTCCCTAGCTTTACAAACATATTGCTTATTTATCCCTGCCTCCCTTCTTTCTCTCTCCTTCCCATCCCATCTCCCCTTCCTGCATCAATCCATCTCACTCCCTCCTACCCTCCTACCCTCCTACCTGTCCACTTTTATGGTCCCCAGGGTTTCCTCTGGCTTGTCTACTTTTGTGGGGGTTCGGGTCTCTGTAGCATACCAAGTGGCCCTTCCTCAGACCACCCCACTGAAATGAGTATTCCCCTTCACTCATCTAGCCCTAGTCCCCAAGATTTCCACTGCATGTAATTATCTCTCCTGAGATCCTTACTAGTCTACGGGGGCATGTTGGTATGTCAGCCTTTATCCATTTCTGGTAAGGATAAGTCTCGTTGCAACGAATTCCTGGATGCAATGAGTTCCATCTTTAGGATATTGCAATCTTACTCTTCCCTCTTTCTCAAGGTTCCCTTAGGTTGGGGAGAGATAGTTGGCCTGATTCTGGGTGAGCATTGCAGGGTTGCCGATACTCTGCATCCACTTGTCTTTTCTTAACTGCATAATACCCGTTGCAGTTACTCATCATGATTTGTGCTTGCATCATTGTTAGGTAGAACACTTGACCCTTAACCTTATTTTTCTCTGTTTTGCCAAGCTCAGAACACACAACTGTTCCAGTGAATGATTCTTAGAATTTTTTTTCAGCATGAATTTCTGAGTCTTTTCTCAGGGTTCACTTGTTAGAATTTGTTTTTCTTGTGGTGGAGATGAGAATGGCATTCTGCTTGGAACCTAAATTGCTTCTGTGGCCGGGACTTTTGTGTATTGCTATGGGCGTTTTTCTGAGGAACAAACAGAGTCCAGGAAAAGCAGTGTTCTAGATCAGCGATAGAGGAATATATTGTCTGGGCTGATAGCTATGCTTGAAGTCACTGCACGAGGACTTGGAAACTCTTTGCCAAATGTAGGCTGGTGGAAGCTTCTGCAGCCAAGCTGGAGAAGCCGCTCATTCTTCTTTCCATGCCCCTTTGTTCCTTACTTCCCCCTTTCTTATTTTCAATCTATTTTATCATTTCAAACTTCTGTGAATTCAATGTTGGTTAAATAACTTTGATATATCCCTTAAAGTAAAAAAAAAAAATAAAACTTCATCATAAAATCCTGAGCTACGGTCAGGGAGGATAAGTGAATAATTATGTTTTTGTATCTTTCTGTCATTCTAAAGCTTTGGATCTTGTAATTACTGATAAGTATAAAAAGGTGTCCTTGAACTTGGAAGAAGGAGGGCAAAGACACTTGGGAAGTAGGAAAGGTGATCCCTTTTGAATGACACCAGTGTAGTTACCGAGTCCCTATGTACTTTCCACATACTGGCAGTACTGTTGCAGTGTTAGCAGTTGTTAGCATTTACTGAGCACTCTGTTCCTGGCATAGTGTAACTGCTTCATGTTCACTAAGACAGGTCATTTTCTTAGCAACTTTGTGAGGTAACTGCATTGAACTGTCTTATGACTAAGACAACTACAGCTCAGTGAGCTTAGGGGGCAGTTAGCCAAGGCAACACAGTTAATACATCACAGAATCAGAATTCTAATCAAAGTGCTTTCTACTTTATTGTATCAGCTTGACCTAGATAAATGGTACACATCTAAGCTAGTCAGTGATACAATGCAGAACATAGATTTTCCAGGTGGGGGCAGGGGGAGGGGAAGATGGGAGGTCTGCCAAAGTTTTCCTGTATTGTTTCATTTTACATTTTGCTTACATATTCAAATTCAGTAAGCTTAACAAAAATATCAGTTCTTTCATGCAGTATCTATAAAATATTTAAGAAAATTCCTGAACCTTAGTTGCTTCAGCGATCTAATAATACTGGGTATCTTATACTTTTATGTAGTTACATCGATTATTGGAGTTTTAAAAAATATAAGTTGACTTTATCATAATGATTCAATATTTTGATTCTGGAACCAGCTTTTCTCCTGGGGTGCTGTTATTGGTCTCTTATAGAAGTGAATATTTTACTTGGAATTTCAGCATTTCAGTATGATAATCTATTGACTTTTAGCTATCATGTCTAGTTAATTGGCAACATTATTAAAGGGAAGGAAGAAACTTTCTGCTTTTGACTACAGGAAATAACCATTTAGTAACATGCTTCTGTCTCTCTTCTTCCTTCCCCCCTTTTCCTATCCTGGGATCAGATCCAGAGTCACACATATCAGACAAGCATTCTGTCACTTAGATGTTCCACAGTTCTGTTCTTTTTGTACACTATCTTCCTGTCTAGAATTAGAAACTCTTCAAGTGTTCTTTGTTCTTAGCCCCTCAACAAATATTTGTACCATAAATGACTTGTTACTATAATGCTTGTATACTTGTTACTATAATGCTTGTACCTCTAAATATTTTGGTGGATAATTTGAAAATGAAAGATAATTCCTACATAAGAAATCATATTTAAGAGCAATCCTATGGCCTCATCAAGTAATAATGGTAACTGCAGACTTATTTTTCATTTGTTAAGCATGTAGAAATGATCCATAGTCAGTTCAGTAGAAGTAAAGTTTATTCATGCATGTATATTTTTAGGGAGAGAGAAAATATTGTTTCTGCTACTTGAGGGAAAAAAAGTTAGTAACTGAAATTTTTTTGTGGTCTGTGACGGTTTCATCACATATGTCTCCAAAAAAACTAATCATTTTCAAAGAACAAATCTTCCTGTGTGCTAACAGACTATAAAAACCTATCTGTTTCTTTTCTTTTTTCCAAAATCAAAAGCCAGAAGTCAGCCTTTAAATATTTGGATGCTTCCCTCTGAGATAGGACTTTGCTAGGCAAACACACTGATATTAACATTTCTAAAGCAGGTTCAAACAATGAGTTTTTTTTTTTAAAAAACTATCCTTTTAAGACCTATATTAAGGGCCATTTTAATTAAAACCTCTGGCAGTGAGGGCAAGAGATTGCCTCAGGAAGATATGTAAAATCTGTCTACTTTTGGTTTCCAGAAAGGCACAAGAGTGCAGGGAAGCAAATAGCCTGACTATTTACTATTAACTTTTTTTTAATCAAGCAATTGTTAAGTGAATATCAAGTGAACCAAATATTGGTTGATAAACACAATTTTTTTTTGGTTACGAATTTCCAAATATAATGTGTAGACAAGCTTCCTGTTTTGGAAATTTAAATTAGTGTGCGCATAGCAAAAACCAAGTATCACTTTTGTTGGTAGCTTTTGATTTGAAATTTTACTTCAGTTACCACTGTGATTGTAGGAGCCAATGAAGGTATACTTTAAAGAGTTTTGTAAAATGTAAACTTTTACCTTTCATTTTATCATTATTTTGACAACAAAGTAAAAGACATGTGCTAATCCAACACTTCCCTCATCTTTAGACACCTAAATTATTATTTTAGGAAATCATGAATTTCAATAATTTTATTAAATTTGTTCTTTGACAATTTTTATTATACATGTATGGAATATATTCTGGTTACTCTCACTTCCCATTTTTTCTTATATCCCTCTTACCTTTCTCACCCACTTTGTTTCCTATAAGTCCCTTTCTTAAGACCAGGCTAGTAGTCAGTCAATCTTGGATTAGAAAGGGGTTCCCTGCAGAACTATTGACTCCTGATGGAAATTTGAAACTGATGGCCACATGGGAATGTGAGAAAGGGACTTGTTCATTATATCTGTTTGAAAGGAAAGAACTGGATGACAGAATTTGCTGTTCAAGAATCCCTAGCCCAGTTTCCCAACTTTGCAAAATCCAATAAAAATAGAATCTTCAGGTAATATATAAAGCCTTTGTTCTATTTTCTTTCAGGGACTATGCCAAATTGAAAATGTGTTTTGTTGTAGGATGGGTAAAAGCTGATTCCCAGAACACATGAAAAATTTTAGCAGTGAAAAAGACAAACCAAGAATCTAAACAGTGAAGATAAAATGCAGACTCTCTGAAAGCTGCCCAGTGCATTTAACATTTAACACATGAGGACAGAGAACAGGATTCACTTCTCAGTTGGATGGAGCCACTTTGGTGAATTCAGTTCTCTTCACTTAGGTCCTTAGGCCCTTTTCTGGGAGGAGACTCATTTTTTAAGCATTCATTTTCCAGAGATGTGATCCGTTAGTTTGCAATGAAGGTGAGGATTGAAAATATTAGTTCTCAAATGAGGCAGAATTCACTGGACAAAATTCCTTGACATTATTTTCTTTGGGAACCAGTATAGTATAAGCCTTTTGAGAACGACATCTGAGTGTCTATTTCTTTCACACATGCCCAGGATCCATGTGTTCATACATATATGTTGTTGACTAAGCAATCCTTATTTTTTGTTGCTGTGACCAAAATGGCCAATAGGAATAAGAGAGGAAAGGTTTGTTTTGACTGACAGCTTCAGAGGGATTTTAGTCCATTGTAGAGAGGATGATACCGTGGTGACTTGTTCACATGTTGGCAGCCAGGAGGCAGAGGAAGCCGGACTTGAAATGGATATAACCTTCAAAGGCCTTCTCCTGGTACCCGGTCTGTACCAGCCAGGCCTCATCTCCTAAAGGTCCAAAAGCCTTCAAAACAGTGCTAAAAGTTAGGACTGAGCATTCAGAACATGAGCCCATGGAGGATTTTGTATTCAAAGCATACCAGTCCTTAAGACCAAAATGCCAATAACAGTATAAGCTTTTATTCAGTCTCATCCTGTGCACCTCTTGCAGCTCTGGGATTCCCTCTTGTGTTGAGCTATCTTTAACTTGTGTGATTCTTCCTTTTTTCCTGCTTGTTCTTTCTTCTTGAGTCTCTGTCCCCAGCCCCTCAAGCTGTCTTTTGATTCTGTTCCCACAGTCTGCTTCACATTCTTCTCTGGCTGTAGATCAAAATTGCTCAGGAGGTCCACACCCCCCCTCCCTGTCATATGTTTGTGTCTGTGTATGATATATACTGTGTATGATATATACCTGAAATATGTCCTAAATATTGTAAAACTCCAAGATCAAGATACCTTGCTAACTCAGTATGCATCTCAAAAATACATTCTCTCATGTAACCATAATACAGTTATTGAATCCAGAAATTAATAGTAGTAATACTATCAATTCATTCAAAGTCTGCTGGTTGTCTCATTAATGTCTGTTATAGCAAAGGGAAAACTTAATTTTTGTGGTCTAGGAAATCAATCTAGGATAGTATGCTGCGTTTTACTGTCATTTTTTTTCAGGCTCTTTTTAATTTGGAGCTGTTCTTCAGCATTTCTTTGTTTTCCATGACCTTGACATTTTTGAAGAAAACAAGCCAGTTATTTTGGGTTTGTCTGATGTTTCCTAATGATTAGATTAGATTATGTATTTTTTGGCAAGAATACCACAGAAAAGATGTATCCTTTTTAAGTCTCTTGTCAGGGCACACATAGATGTCTCTTGATGCTATTATTTGTGTTCAATTAGTATATTATTTGTCATATTTCTGGACTGTTTATTTGTTTTCTCTTGTAATTAGTAACTGTTTTGTGGGACACACTTTGAGGTTATAAAGGTAATTACATCTGTTATGGGTAGTGAGGGTCAGATTTCTTATTGTTGCAGAAGGGAATTATGAGTTTGAAAAAATAGAAGTCTCAATGAAACCATGTACTGTGAGGTTGAGATTAATAGGATCAGTATGAGGCCATGGTTTTTATTCTGTGTAGATACAGATATATGTTCATCTGTCATGTATGTATATATCTATCTCCTAGCTCTGTCCTCTGAGGGAAGTATTGAGTATGACTATATCATTACCTTGGCTATTAAACAATACTGTTCATTAAAAACCAGCTAAGTCTTTCTTGCTAGGACAGGAAAAGCACAAGATCAGCGTGAAGCAGCTTGTTATCAGATGATTTTTAAAAAGTGGCAAAGAAAGATACAAACATGTCAGAAGGCCTCAGGAACCAGTTCCAAGGGACTCACTGTAGCCTAACACAAGCCTGTTGAAACATAAAAATACATGTAAGGAGCAACTAGAATAAAGCAGAGTATCTGAGTCTATACTGGCATAAGTAATTGCATGGATACACATATAAATAACAACGAAAGCATTTCTTTATAATTCTAACACATAAAGGTAAAAATATTGAATAAAGTAGTTGATTACTATATTAATGGTTCCATGGGAGAATGTTCTGCACTTTTAATCTTCTGAGATTTGATTTCCTGACTGCTCCCTTTCTGGTCAATTCAGTCCCCTCAATTTCCACAATCCTCTTGGTCAAATTGCTCTTAAGTTGGCCTTTCCCTTTCCCCTTTCTTGTAGGCCTGATCACCTTAAGTAGTCCTCTTTCCCACTCTTCTCAAAATTTCCTGCCTCAGTAGTTCAGACTGTTTAGATTTCCTAAGTTAGCAGCCCGTGTTCTGTTGGCCTGCATCAAGAAGAGAGACTTGAGAAGTCCTTTAAAGTTTCTTTCCTCACCAGCTTGCTTGAGCTTGCTTTGTGACATGTGATTGGTAAAGTGTGGCTTAGCAAGAGGAAGCCATCTGCCTGGAAAGGAGATAAAGGAAGTCTGTTGGGGCAAATAACACTTTCGGTGCCCCATTATCATTGAATAGATTGGCAGATAATTTCTGCTGCCTTGGAGACCGGGTGTTGAGAACTCACTAAGCTGATTTGGGGCTTAGTGGTTTTTGCTTAATTATTTTTTCTTCATTTATAATTCAGAAGAGGTTTATGATGTTACCTACTACCAAAACTTTGTTACCACATTTTAATAAAGAAAGCCACCAAAAAACCTGCTATTCATAGAAACAGTTTGTCATAGTTAAACACAGGTGTCAATTTGACTGTTGAAGGTTTGAGCTGTGGGCACAGTTGTGGAGAGTTGATGGTTGAGTTAAGCCCAGAGCAAACCTGCAGGAGATTGTCTAGCTGATGGGGAAACCCAGCCCATGGTGGGTGGGATTAGGCCTTGGATAAGTCACAGATTGCTGGTTGAGAGTTGGCATCCTTCTGTACACTTGGCCAGACATGACATGCTGGTCTGGCAAGTAAAGATTGTTTGTCTCTCAGCCATTATGCAGTGATGGTATGGCCAGTTCCCTCGACCCTGGTGTTGGTGCGTGCTCGCCCATCAATCTGGACTGAGAACTGTAACTGGACTATCATAAGGAAATAACCCCTTGTTCCCTTAAGCCATTTGATGGTCATTTGTCAGCAATGTTGCAGGCCGACTGCAGCACAGTTAATAAACAAACACGTAGTAGACAGGTTAAAAAAAATTCTGAATTTAGAATAGTTGTTAGGCAATCTAGTTCTACTGAATTACCCAAAGATTCCTCTAGAACAAACAGGGCAGCTCTCTTCACACTCCATGCTTTTACCCTTTTGTCAGACATCAGGGAACCCTAAATCTTCTTACCACATTGAGCCAATAAAATAAGGCCATGTAGGAAAACAAAACAAAATAAAAAACCAACCAGGTCCAGTATCCTTTATGGATACTTCTGTACTCACACTACAATGAAGATAATCTATAAAAATGTCTTCATCACTTTCTATATTCTTTATTTTTAATTTTTATAAATAAAAATTTAAAAATATTTCTGTTTTTAATTTTAGTCATGAAAGCCTATTGTGAGACTCTTCATGTGATTAAGACACTGGTTTCACCAGTTAAAGCCCATTCCTTGTGTTTATCTTAAGCTTTCTCAAGTTTTGAGGGGGCTAGAAACAGGTAATAGATACATAGAGTTTTTATTTGTTTAGCGTTGCCTTTATGATTAAAATGCAGGCTTGGTGTACAATATTGATTAAGACAACATAATGTCCTCAGAGTTCAAAATTGGATATAATGTAATATTCATGCTGATGCTTTTATAAGTAAACCATACAGATATTAGTCAAATTGGGGAGAGTAGAAAATGATCTAAGTATCAGGTCATACTCAGGAGTCTCAGTACCATGAAGTTCATGAAAACAAAGTCTTTTGGTTTAGAGAGATGGCTCAGTGGTTAAGTGCTTGCCATGCAAACTGAGAGGATCAGAATTGGAGTGCAGAACCCCAGACAAAAATGCCAGACAGGTGTGGTGAACAGTATACAATTTTAGCATCCGGCTATGGGGCCTAAGGATCCCCAGAGCATGCTGGCTATAGAGACTAGCCCTATAAGTAATCCCTTGTTTTGATTAGAAACCCTGCCTTAAAAGAATAAGGTGGAAGAACAATAGAGGATTTTATTCTCAGTATCAACCTTAGTTTTTGTAGACAGCCCAGTGTCAACCTTAGTTGTGTAGGTAACCCAAAGTCCTCCACTTTGAATTTACCAGTGTCATGGTTGGGCACAGGTATCAACTTGACTATTGAAAGTTTGAGCTCTGGGCACATTTATAGAGAATTAGTGGTTGAGTTAAGCCCAGAGCAGACCTGCAGGAGATTGTTTAGCTGAGAGGGAAGGTCCAACCCAAAATTGGTGGGGTTAAGCCCTGGAATAAAATACAGAAAGCTGGTTGAGAGAGTTGGGCTCCTTTTGTACACTTGGCCAGACATCCTGGTCTGGTAAGTGAGGATCGTCCCTCTCTCAGCTATTACATAGAGGTGGTGTGGCCAGTTCCTTTGGCCTTGGTGTTGGTGTGAACTCTCCTGTCAAGTTAGAGAACTTAACTAGATAATCATAAGAGACGATAAACCCCTTGTTCCCTTAAGTTGTTTGATGGTCATTTTTCAGCAACCATTCAGGCGAACTGCAACAAAATATGATACCAGAAGTGGGGTGTGGCTGATAAATCTGACTATGTGGATTTTTTGGCTTTTGAATGGTTTTGCTGGACAAAGTTTGAATGTTTGAAGATTTTCACTTTGTGAATTATAAATAACATTCTTCAGAATTTAGTGGGCCAACTGGAAAATGACAGTGCTGAGGGAGTTACGGATTGTTTGGGCCCAGTTTGTGATGAGGGGAACAAGGACTTAGTGGAGTTGAATTTAAAGATGATAGACTAGTTTGCTTGACAGAAGAGAGTTGTGTTGGTAGTTATGAAGCTCTGGATGTGGAAAGGGCAGGCAGCAGAACATCTGCTGTTGGAGAAATGACCATCACTGAAGGAAAACCTAGTGACTTGCACTGGGACGATGGAAGATGTGAAAACCACCACATGGTGAGTTCGTGATTTGAAAACCCAGATTCCTTCAGGGGATGAAAGCCTAAGTTAAAGCTGTTTCTTCCCCTTTGCAAGTTTGGCTGCTTAGAAAAGAAGATTTTCCAGAGTCAGCACGCTAAAGTTGGTATAGCTGTAGTTCAAGTGGACCAAGCTACATTTCCATCTCACAGGTAATACTGGTTTTGGTATACTACTGAGGGTTCATAGAAAGCAGGAAAAGCTTGGTACCAAGTGGCAGGCATAGAGTTCCTGCAAGAGAAGATGAAGCTTATAGCTGCAGAGGTGAACCCAAAGTGTTGTTTGAGATGCCAGAACTGCAGGATGTATGCTGAGGACAGCTGTGAGTGGAGATTCAGCTTGGTTCAGAGGAACTCTGTTTTTACAACTTCGGGCTGCAAACAGGGACTGGAAATGCCTAGAATCTTTGAGCCATCTTGACTGCATATTGAGCAACAGAAGATGGACATCGAAGTACAGGATGAAGTAATTTGCTGGACTTTAGTCTTAATTTGATGTTTTCTTATTGCCACAATGATTCTATTTGGAATATTTCAAGATTTTATTTGGCATATTTAAAATTTTTTTATTATTATTTATTTAGTTGTGCGTGCGTACATGTGTGTATGTGTGTGTGTATAGAACCATGAGCGAATTCGGGAACCACCATGGACTGTTTACTCTGCCCCGAGATTCACAGGCTCCGCCTACCAGGACCAGAAAAGCAGGCCGCCCCTGCTTCCGCCTGGCATCTATATGTGGGGTCTAGGATCCGAACTCAGGATCTTCCACCTGCAGGGCAGAAGCTTAACCCCTGAGCCACCTCTCCAGCCCCTATTTGGCATATTTAAAGAAAGGCTTTCCTTTCCAACATTTTAATAATTGAAATTTTAATGAGACAATATTTTAAATTTGTTCATGAAATGTATTTATATTTTTAAGATGACTTTTAACATCTGTGGGGACAAGGATTGAAAGCTACAGTTTAAAAGTGTTATGTTTTTGTGTCAGGTTGACAAGGGGTGGAGTGTCATAGTTGGGCACAGGTGTCAACCTGAAGGATTGAGCTCTGGGCATATTTATAGAGAATTAATGGTTGAATTAAGCCCAGAGCAGACCTGCAGAAGATTGTTTAGCTAATGGGGAAGGTCCAGCTCATGGTGGGGGGATTAGAACCTGGAATAAAAAACAGAAAGCTGGTTGAGAGAGTTGGCATCCTTTTGTATACTTGGCCAGACATCCTGGTCTGGCAAGTAAAGATTGTCCCTCTCTCAGCTATTACATAGAGATGTTGTGGCCAGTTCCCTCGGCCTTGGTGTTGGTATGAGCTCTCCTGTCAAGTTGGACTGAGAACTGTAACCAGATAATCATAAGAGACAATAAACCTCTTGTTCCCTTAAGCAGTTTGTTGGTCATTTTTCAGAAACCATGCAGGCAAACTGCAACACCCAGATTTATTTAGTAGCACTTTTTTTCATTGCACTCTTAAAAGTAGTTTGCCCTTCACTGCTTTAGAGATTGTGGTGAAGTTTTCCTAACCAGCATCTACTTGTCTGTCTCTCAGTATCCATTTCATAAAACTTGAGGCAAAGGGCTCTTCTCTATTTGTCTATTCCCTCAGTTGAGCTGTGTGCTCACAAAGAATCAATTGAGACTTTCCCAAAACCTGTTTATTCCATTTGTACTTGTAATTACAATTACATAACCTAATTAAATATTACATAATCCTATGACTTTTGAGTGTAAATATAAAGAGTTATTGTTTCCTTGAAAAATAAATGGAATGCTTTGGAAAGACTCAGTAAAGCAAGGCTGTTGAAATAGTGTTATTAAGCTAAGGTGAGGTAAGGATAGCTATCAAAGCTTTGGGAAAAATACTAAAAAAAGATTTTCACATATAAATTTCTTTTGAAGTTTTTGAAGCTATCCATTTTAAAGAAGCATGGATGTATGTAGCATCACTCTACAAGGACTCAGTGCAGTACTAGGGTCAGTGAAGTCATACTCAACACCTTACATTTAAATAAAGTGGTTAAGCTACAAGTATACTAACTTTTTATTGTTTCCTGATTTCACTGAATTTTTGTAAGTGATTAGTTATAGGTCCTGTGGGTACTGGAAAAAGGAATGGTATATGGAGAGAGAGAGAGAGAGAACATTAAAGGGTAAATGTCACAAAGGGAAGTGTGTATGTGTATTTTTGGCAGGTTATTTGGCAAAATATTTCAAAATATTCTACAGATTTTATCCATATCTCATCAACCAGACTCAATTTTCTTTGGGTCTTCAGCCATTTTTCCCATCCTTGATTCACTGCTTTCATTTTTGTTTTGATTCATTGTAAGTTCATGTGGTTGCTTAGTTCTGTGTTGAAAAGTGAGAGTTGAAGTCATAGTTCTTCTTTAGGAGTTGTCCAGATGTATCATATACATCTCTTTTAGTCTAGTTTGGTTTTTGAGTGGAATTTCATTTATTACTACTATAATTTTTCAGTGCTTGGTTTATGAGTGGAATTTTATTTATTGCTACTATATTTTTTCAGTATTATTTTGTGGTAAAAGTTCTTCAAAGCATCGGATATAAATGATGTTTGATTTCCACCTGGGTTCTTCGATTTGATTCTATGATCTATATGATCTATAACTTAAGGTTGAAGGTTTGGATTATATTGTTAGATAACCTCTCTAGTCCTGTATATGCACTCAAAGCAGAAGCAATTATTCTTCTGTGGGCAAATTTTTTCTTTTGAACTATAGAACATAACTATTATTTCTTAAGTTTAAGACTGAACAGTAATCCTGAGCTTGTAAAAATGGTGAAGGAAAAATGTGCTTTGTTTGCAGAAAGTGGAACAAATAAAAATAGTGCCCTTGATTATTCTACTAAAGGGGGGAAGCAAACTCTTAGACACATTTGGTGTTCATTTGATTTTTTAAAATCTTGTTTTATACAAATATGAGAGAGAGAGAGAGAGAGAGAGACAGAGACAGAGACAGAGATAGAGAAGAGAGAGAGCAAGCACTGGACACAATAATTTGTCAAACTACTTATTAAACAGCATTTGAATTGAAAGGATATGTCCATTCTGTACATTATTATTTTTTGAAACATCGAAAAACCCTCATGTGAGGATAGTAATGGAATGAGTACTTTAAAAAAGCATTTTGCTTCATTTTTGACAGATTCTTTGTGTATGTTTTAGAAAGTAAGCATGTCAGGAAGCAGTGGGACTGAGGGGGGAGGTGCTGAGACAGATGTAGAGACACTCGGCTCTTCCCTCCAAAAAGAGGAGTTTAGTGCATGTTTCAGGATTGATATGTGGCTGTTGTAGGTTCAGTGTAGAATAAGTTATTCTAAAACCCTAGTGATCTATTTCTCCATGCTTTATGCTGAGCAGCAGGTATCTTCCATATTTATAGATATTTTAGAATCCTTCATATGTTATGTGGTATGTTGAAATTTTATTCATATAATTAGCCACATATTTTTTATGAAACAACTTTGGGAACTTATCCATAATTTTAAAAATCAGAATTTAGTAGTGTAATGAAGCCTTTGCCTTCTTGATGTACCCATGTGTTACACTTTATTTTGTAAGTCCCGTGAAAGACAGTGACTTCTATTTTTATGCTGTTGTACAGTTGAACTCTTCTTGAACCAACCTTTTTTCTCAGAGGGTCTTATGTTTCTGATCATTCTTCCCATAGTTATGCAATTTTTATGTCTTCTTTAGAAGCAATAAAATCATGGTATAGCACTTTCAAAAAGTTAGAGGAAAATTGATGATGTTAGGAAGATTAGGCATGTAGGTCTGATTACACCATGTTTTACACATTAGATGACTGGGTCAGAAAGCTATCAAGAACAGGAGATATGCCAGATCATATCACAGCAAGGAAACGGAGAACACACATTCTTTTCTGGAATGAAGTAAACATATCTCTTGACCTATATGAGATTAGAGTAAAGAAGAAGAAATGGAGCACAGATGAATATTATATCTTATATAGAACAAATATTGGTGTCTTAAATATTACTCAATACCTAAATCTAAAAGTTAGATGGTTGTAGAATAGTTCTTTCAGGTGTACTTACTTAGTTGAATCTTGCTTTGTTAGAAAAGTCACAGAACACATTGTTTCCAGAAGAGAAAGTGAGATGAGGAAAGCAGAGGAAAACATGGGAAACAGGACAAGATTCGGATCAGATTGTTCTTGACTGAATGGAAAACTTCATGCTTATGCTTCATGTTTTAAACAGTCAGCACAGGGCCCTTGCTCAGTCATTAGTTCCAAGGGGGAATACTTCGCCATCATGTTGTATACAGAGAAATTAAGTTAGGGAAAGGGTTCCTGTTCTCAGCTTTAACCCAGGACATTCTCTGGGTTCTTTATTGGTGTAGACAGTAGAGTAAAACCAATAGGAGCCTAGGGGCCAGCAGTGGTGTAGTGTGTCCAAACCATCATTTCCTGCAGGTGGTGGGAAGCTGATGACACTTAAGAGCTCATTGTCAGTGGTTTTCTTTTCATCCCTTCTGAATGACTCCCCTCATTCACCCCTCCCCACCAAAACAAAAAAGGAAGTAGACATGCAAACCTTACTGTTCTGTGGACCTGTGAGCTGAGGGATTACACTATTGTATATTTGATTGTAGGAAAAAAGTTCCAACACATTGTAGCTATTCATGAATTGAAGTGAATCTTCCTGTAATCATCTTCTAGAAGTTTATGAAGAATCTGATGAGCCAATAACTGTATCTTCATATAGGCCACATCATTGTGTGAATACAGCAAGACTTAATATCTGCTCAATAAATAGGGCAAGGAAGACAACTAAATAAATCCCAGGACTTTTAAACCCTGGTCCATTGAGGACAAGGGAATTAAGCCTCTTGCATAAGTTGCTCCCCACTAAAATCTTCTTAGCACACTTCTAAAGCTGCTCTGTGACTGGTAGCAGTATTTGGATGAGATCTCTTAATCCCCATATAGATCAGCATCTCTTTAAATTAAATCATTTGACTTTTTTTTTTTTTTTTTGCCTAACTTGCAGGAAGGGATGGATTATCAGACTCACACATCTGAAAGGTTTGAAAATTGGCTTCTTTTTCTGACAGGTTTACTTCTGCTGGTCTTATTAACTTTCTCAAAGGAAATGGATTATACTTTGCTACTTTTGCTATAAATGCACATATGATTACTATTATTTTCTTGTCCCGTGGAATATGTTTTGACCAATATAAGTAGATAATGTGTTGTTTGCAAAATCCCAAGTTTTCTAACACTGAAAATTTCCTAAATTGTTCTTTTTAAGTAATTGTAGAATCTTGAGGTTGGCAATTTACTAAGCAGCACACATCGTATTTTCTGTGCTGTGCTAGGAACTGAGGTATATAAAAGAAATCAGGCATTCTCATGTCCTATATAAATATAGTGCTTGTAAAGAAATGAAACTAAGTCAGAGTAAATGGAACACAATGAAATAAATGCTCGACTGTGGCCAGTTCTTTCTGTAGAAGCTATCTGTAAGTCAGTATATGGCTGGATGAATAAATGAAAACACTTCATTGAGGGAAGAAACCCATTGTGGACTGGAATGTGCCACTGACAGACTAGATTTGGGTGGGGCTGTGTAAGAGAAATAATATTTGGGGATGGTGAGATAACTCAGTGGGTAAGGTACCTGCTTTCAAACCTGGTGACTTAAGTTCAATTATCAGGAGCCCACATGGTAGAAAGAGAGAACTAACTTCTGAAAGCATGTTGAAGTCTTTTCCTGTCTCCTCCATGTTTTGAAAGATGCAGAGTCTGGAGTTACACGGTAGTCTTTTTCTCATAAGGAGAAGGCTCAGGGGTGTTGTCTCTGATACCACTGACAAACTAAATTACAACCAAGAGATTATTTAGGGATTTCCTGTCATGTGAGGAAAACTAACTTCTATTTATGTAACATTGAAAGTGATGGTATTTGTTACTATTTAGTACTTTAGCATTATTTTAGGGAATTTTATCTTCAGCAATATAACAAGGAGGTTAGAAGGGGGTGAGAAGTGAGGTGGTGACGTGGAACAAACATGAAGAGATTCTGTACAAGTCTTGTGGAAAGTGGAATTGAGAAGAAAGCAGGCATGTTAGGGAAGATGCAAAAGATTTGAGCACAAATCCAGTGAAAGAGAGTAGACAAATAGCTCAAGGTTTCTAAACAAGGCAAGTGGTATTGTTTTGTAGCTGGAGAAAGGTAGATGATGGTGAAGGTAGGTTCCTTTTTCAGGGTATTTGAATTGACTTGAAGGCATTTTAAGGTATCTGAATTGATTTTAATTCAGATTATTTTATATGATACCTATGACTTTGAGCATAGACATACATAAAAGTGTTAAATAATGCCTTCAATTTAAGTTGAAACGAGCAAACAAGGTCATGTGCATAAGTTTGGAGACAGGAAAAAATACAGGATTAGAGGATGAAATGAACAGAGCTTAGTAGGAAATAAATAAATGCATGGTTGTAAAAGGGTCACCATCAATAAATATCAAAACATTTTAGAAATTAAAAAAATAGACTGCAGACAGAAATTGATAAATCTGAGAAAGATTGATTAGAGAAAGAGAGAAGAGACTGAAAATAAGTCTAGAAAAAATAGATAACAAGATTTATGAGACAGACATCTGTACTGACTTGAGAGTCACGGAGCAGCCGATCAAATCTGAGAAGAGGGTGAGAGAGTTGGTGGGAACGGAAGAGAGCATAAGCTCAAAGTAAAGGAGCTAGGAAGGGCAAAATATGGTTTTGAAAAAGACAGAAAATCTGGAGCAAAGAAATGAATGAAAAGCTCCAGTGATAAATGTTGAAACACAGACAAATGTGGTACTGAAGAAAGATTTTTTTTTTCAGGGAGGTTTAGACATTTCTGTGAAGTTAAAGGCAGGCACAACAATGATGCTCAGAAAACTAACAGAAGTGAATGGAGCTCGTGGTAATGGAGACCTTCAGAGGAGATAAATTCTAGAGCACATGCTATGATAATGTGTGTTCCAGCATCATTTGTGCAAAGATCATGAGGCCCATCTTAAGTTAGGTGGCAAGAATCTGTCAGGGGCAAGGCCACATGGTCTTGTGTCTTCCTCAGCCAGGGTGATAGCAGAGATCCAGAGCTGAGGAGGAGACAGCATTCAGGTGGAAGTTTCATGGGGAGTTGCGAAGGGCAGGGAATCTAGAGCAATGTTTTCTGAAGAGCGAGGAGGAGGGGAAAACCCAGCATGTCCAGAAAAGTTGTCTAGAGGGCAAAACCTAGGTTTGGAAGGTGTGATAGGGAGAGATTATAACCCATGAATGGTAAATCCCAATCTCATTTGTGCAGCTGGACCTTGTAGTGTAAGGCCCAGCCATTGCATAGTAACTTGCCTTAAGAACAGACTCAATTACTATTCTAGCATTCTATTTTGAAAAACCAAGTGCATAAAGTTACATGAATATATTGATTTATTATTTACTCAGAGATATAGTTTAGGCTGACAAGTTTTATCTTGCTTTGAAACAGAACACTCTTTCATGTTGTTTGTGGCACGGTCTTGCCCTTCCATAGGATGATCTGCACTCAGCCCTGGGCTTCCTATGATGTTACGAAAAATCATCCATTCATTCACAGTGGCTTCTTCTAGAGAAGTCTATGAGACATGGCTTTTAAAATGTGTCTAAGAAGTTGAGGGGCCCTGTGGCTTAGCTGCTCAAAGCACCTATCTAATAAAATGTGTCTAAGAAGCATGCCACTTTAACAGTATGGTAGATGGCATACTGCATAGTATTGTAACTGGTGTCACTGCTACTCTGGCATTAAATTGTATAAAGAACTTTGCACTTTACTTGGGAAGATACCTTAACTATCAGTTTATTTACAGGCCAAAACACAGAAATTGGCCAAGATGATTAACTTTTATGTTGTTGGATCATTTTCCTTTTGACACTTGTGTATTATTGGTTATACTTTTTAATGGAGCTCAGATGTCCATTAGAAGGAATCAAATGACTATTTAAGTCAGGTCTGCATTAAGCTTCCATTGTTTATTCAGTTTTATTTAGTATTTCCAGTTTTTAAAAATTATGAATCACAGGAGCCTAGAAATAAGAAACACATTGCATGACTTATGTGGAAAGATAATTGTACTTTGGATATGGTGTCCTTATTTTTATGCATAGTATATTTTTGTGGCTTATTTAACTGTGGCTTTTGTTGTGGTGGTTCACCTCGATTTTATGTAATTTTCTTTGACGCTGACAGTAAAAGCAATAATTGTTTTGCATTAATTTATGTTAGTGCTGGAGATACTCTTAGGTAAGTATTCTGGAGTAATGAATTTTAATTGCTGGAAGTCAGTAAATCAGCTAAAGATTAACATATTTGACATATTAGTCTCTAATTAGCAGACATTTCTTGAAGAATTCATTTCTTTGAGTCAGATGAAATATGAAAACAATAAAAATTGCCAGTAACAGCAAATAAATGTTCATTTGAGTTTTGTTATTATCTTTTAAGTGAAAATCCTCAAGGCTATGTTAATATATTGGGGAACACAAAACTCTTGAGTGCAAGCTTCTTTGGGGTACAATTGTACACCTTAATCAGAGATCTTCATAGTGTGTATATTATTCTTAATTTCAATGCCATGATCATTCAAAAGCTGCTTGTTGAATCGAGTTTGAGTTATGGCAGTGACCAACAGAATGGTGGCCCGTTGTTGCAAAGAAGAAGGGAATCAGGAGAAGGGGGACATGGATAATGGTGGGTTAATGTGATCAAAGTACATTACATGTATAATGTGTCATCATGAAAGCCATTATTTTGCATTATTATTTTACAGTTGATACATGCTGATGAAATATAAAAGATGAAAGTTGCATTGTCTCTTTTGATGTTCTACAGTTTAATATTAGCAAGGTATGGCCTGCAGGTCTTTTCTTTTTTTTTTTCTTTTTTTTTATTAAAAATTTAATTATACATTTTAAAATTTTTTACCAGTTCCCTCCCTCCTCCCTCCTCCCCCTCCCCTTCCCCCAGTGCCTCCCCCCCAATTCCCAGAGAGTCCTTTATTGTGTACGCCTAACTCTCCACTGGGTCCTCCTCTCCGATGACATATAAGGACCCAGTGGCATTTCCATAAGCCCTTTCTCTTGTTCCCCTTAAGCATAAGATCACTACTATGGCTGTCAATCCCTTGCCTCCAGGGGTCTCGGTGCCCTTAACAGATGCTAGACTTTATGAGGGCAACAGTGCACTGGACATTGCGCAGGGCATGCAAAGTCCCATTATGATTGCTTTGGCCCCAACTATTGTTGAGAATCTTGCAAATCGTTGCTCCTCCCATCCTTTTGCTCTTACAATCTTACTGCCCCCTCTTCCGCAAATGTCCCTGAGCTCCAGGATGGGGAGAGATTAGGCTGTCCTAGTTCTATGTGATTGATATAGAGTCTCTGAAGTTCTGGATTGTGGTTTGTTGATTTTCTCTTGCAGTTTTGCTGCTCCTGCAATTCCCTTCACTCCATTCTGCTGGGCACTGTATGTCACCCCCTGGCCAGAGACAAAAAGCTGTTAAACTGGAGTCTTGTTGTAATAGCACATTCAAGGGTAGATGTAATAAGAGTAGGAAACCTCACTGAGGGAGGGGTCCATCACCCATTTGCAAAATGATTACTTTTTATCTGCTAGACTATATGCCCTCCCCTTCTGGTGAGATCAGGAAAGAACGTCTGTGAACTTAACCAGGTTTCTCATTACTTACTTGCAGACCTTGATGGAGGCCTATTTTCTCTGCTGTAACATGGTCTCCTCTCTCCTTGTTTCTGGTGTGGCCCTCCTAACCCATCTCTCTTGTTCATAATCCTTGCAATTACTGTGTTACATTTGTTTACTTTTGAGTGTCTCAATGTGGGCTGGGTGAGTTTGGTACTAGGAGCTACCTATTAGGGAGTACATACGGCGCTTAATTTTCTGGGTCTGGGATACTTCACTTAATATAATTCTTTCTAATGACATCCATTTCCCAGCAAATTCCAGTAATTCATCATTTTTGATGGCTGAGTAGTACTCCATTGTATAGATGTATCACAGTTTCCTATCCACTCGTCAACTGTTGGACATTTAGGTTGATTCCATGACTTTGCTATTGTAAACAGTGCTGCTATGAACATGGTCGAGCTTGTGCTATCGAGGCGAACCTCTGCTGCATGGGGGGTTATTCCCAAAAGTGGGATAGCAGGGTCATACGGCATTTCAATCTTTAATTTCTTTAAGAATCTCCAGACGGCTCGCCAGAGTGGCTGTATGAGCCTGCATTCCCACCAACAATGTAGGAGAGTTCCCCTCTCTCCACATCCTCTCCAGCATTTGTCGTTGTTTGTATTGTGGATTTTTGCCATCCCCTGCAGGTCTTTTCTATCTGTTTTTTTTTTTTTAATAAAGTTTTGTTGGATATAAGATACTCATTATGTGTTGCTCATGGCTGAGTGATTGTCACTGAGACTATATGAATTCCAAAGCTTAAAATATTTATTATCTATCCTTTAGTGAGGAAAGTTTGTCAATTGTTAGTGTTGTTGAAGTTTTCTAATAGGTTTTAAACCTGAATGTATACCATTACTTACCTGACAGTCTGGAATTAAATACCATTACTCACCTGACAGTTTGGAATTAAATAAGGGAGACAGAAAAGTAAGAGACTAGACTGGAGAGATAGCTCTGTCAGAAAAATGCTTGCCTTAGAATAAAAGGAGAGAAAAGTCAGGTGGAATACAATTGTAATCCCAGCACTTGGGAAGTAGAGACAGTTGTATTCCTGTGACTCACTAATCAGCCAGCTAACCAGTCTAGTTAGTGAGTCCCAGGCTGGTTGCAAGACCCTGTCTAATGAAATAAGGTATAACAACTGAAGTTGTCCTCTGGTCTCCACACTTACACATACATATACATCTCCACCATGAATGCATGCACACATACACATACACACTGTGGTAGCATCATTTTGTCATACTGTGCCAGCTACCAAATTCCTAAGAATCGAAAGTGAGGTTAATGGAAAAAGCTGGGGAAACTTTATAGAGAATGTTGGATTTGACCTTGGCTTCTAACTAGTGTATGAAACTAGCTTCCTAGAGACATGAAACTCTGGGAGTTTCAATGAATAACTTAGTGCTCTAGGACTGCCATTTAAGATAGTTTGAGTTGAATTATTTATGGAATGAACTTTTATTGCTCATAATTCTAGAGACTGGAAAGTAAAAGATCAAGGTTCCAAAAGTCTGATGTTGATTAGGCCAAGCCTTCATAGAAGGCGCTTTTAGTGTGTCATAACATAGACAAAGTAGCAACAAGTTTTATAGGGCCCTTTGTAACTACATCTATTCTCCTAGATAGCTTACCTCTTCTTATCAATGCACTGGGAATTTACTTTCAACATGAACTATAGAATCAAACAAGCATTTGGATCACAGTGATGAACATGGTTTATGCAGAAGAAGAAGTTGGGGAACTGAATGGTTTAAGTTTTAGGTTTACGATAGTTGAGTGGCAAAAGGACTTGGGGCAAGAAGAGGCAGACAGGGTGTATAGGTAGATCTGTAGAAGGTACAGAAAGTTAAGGCAACAGTTTGGTCAGCCTGATACCTCTGAATCCATTCATCACACAGGGCTGGGTGTTTGATGCTCAGAATTATTTCCTGGAGCATGTCACAGAGACCAAAGTTAGTTCTGTCCCTACTTGTAACCAATGAGAAATCATGTTTCTGAAGGGAAGGAACATAAAGTGAGTAAAATACAGCAGCATAAACCCTTGCTCTCAGGAAGCTGCACCAATAGCCTCTAAATAGATGTTTTATAGGACCATGTGGATGTAAGTAGGAAATAAAATTGCCTCCTGATTTTATTGCACTATAGAATTGGTAGAAATCTCTTGCAGAGAGTAGCCACAGGGGGGAAAGCCAAGCAAAATAGGACTTCTCTCACTTCCTCAGTTGGACTTGCTCTTTTCCATAAAGGGAACAGCAGGCAATATTTTTACTGCAGTTTAATCATCATCTCCTAAGTGGGGCGGGGCTTGTGGTACCCCAGGGATGGCACTGTAGCTGGCAGAGACTTCAGAAGCAGCAGGTGCTGAGAGGTCCAACAATCTCCAGCTCATTAGAACTTCCCTAAATAATAGCATCTTTCATGCCTTTTGAGTGAAACTTGGCATCTCCAGCTCACTACTGTGTGGTGGTCACACTGTCCCTCACCTCAGTGTCAACAGAAAGCACCTTCCATCGAACAATCACACTGGATGGGACTATGCCAAAATAATGGATTGGGAGGCGGAAAGACAGCAAAAGGCTGCCAAGGAAGCCTGTGTGTTTACAACTGAAAAAAAGGTAAATATGTAGAGTTGATGAGCACATCCGTCACCACAGTGTCCCTGCATCCAGGAAGAGCATGTGTGACGGCTTCAAGACGTTTCAGCAAGGACATGTGTTCTAGCATCCACAGAGTATAGGCTTGCCTGGTGTGGAGGTGGAGGGGAGGGGGATTCAGGACCTGAAAACAAGTTAGCTTTCTACGATGTTCAGTCTGAGACAAAAAGGTTTTTAGTTCAACTTGCCTGGTTGGGGCACGGAATGGCTTTGGCTTAATGATCTGGCCATCTGTCTACTAAGGCTTGCTTCCCCACCTCCTTTCTTTTTTCTCATGGTGAGTATTATTGCCTGGAAACACTGGTACACGAATTTGAAAGAAATAACAGATTTGAGAGAAAAAAATTAATATCATCAAAACCCTACTCTTTTCATTATCTAATAACATGGATGAATAGATAGATATTTGAGGATTATTTTGACTGCCTAAGGAAGGCAGGGTTTGTGGGAGAGAGTAGATGAAGAAAAAGCAAGAATGACAATGATCTTCTATTTGAGCATAGTAAAAATATCATTTTGGGCTCCTTGAGAATGAATAGAGGACAAAAGAAAAATATTGATCAATAGGCACAATAGGGTCTGTTGCATAGCAGGGTGACCAGAGTTAACAGTATTATGTTGAATATTTCAGGGAATTACCAGAGGATAGGATTTTGAATGCTGCATCCAAAGAAATGATGAATAAATGAGATGCTGGATATGCATCTCATTGGTATGTTTTATTACATACTATGTAAACGTTTTGAAGCATCACTCTGTGCTCTGTAAATATGTGCAATTATTACATGTCCACTAAGCACAAAACAAGAACATTTTAAAAAGATGAGATCAAAACCCTAGATGCTCTCAGTTCAGAGCTGAGTGCTAGCTAAATAATTGCTTTGTGTTATAATTTGATTGGAAGAATTTTGAAATGTCTTGTAGCCTTCGTTCATGCTAGCATTTGAGACTTAATATAACTGACATTACCTACTTGGTAAGCTTGATGGTATGACATTATTAGAAACCTTAGAAAACATTTCTAAGGTTTTATGGGGATTTAAATGTACTACATATTTTAAAAATGCATACAATTTTATATTAATGGAAAATTTGTAAAGATAGCAGCTACTTTGAATGTTAAGGTCTTACAGTTTTGATGTTTACTATGAATAGAAGTCTGTGACTTATTTAAAATTAGAACTCATGAAATTTCTACTTGGAATTGTCTATGCTTTGTTTATACCTTAAGAATGTGTAATACCTGGGACTGGAGAGATAGTAAGAGAAATTTCTGTCAAGGCAATAGGATCTGAGTTCAAATCCCCAGTGTTTAAGGCATGGCCAAGTATGTCTTTATTCCCAGCATTTGGGCTTTGAGTTGTATGTGTGGGTGGATTCTGGGATGTTTCTGGTCAGGCAACCTCATCAAAATAATGAGTTTCTGGTTCAATGGGATATTCTTCCTTCAAAAAATAAGGTAGACAATTATAAAGGAAGATACTTGAGTTCCTCCTCTGGCCATTGCCTACACAAGCATGGGCACATACTCCCACATCCAACGTGTGCGTGCATATGAACCCCTTTTCCCCACAAACACCAAGGAAAAAAGAAAGAAAAAGTGAGTAAGATTTTCTGAATCTCCCAGTGTCTATAAGGCATGACCTGTGTAGTATGGAGAAGAGTTGCCTTTCCAGTCTACCAAAAATTCCCATCCTTTTCTTTCAACCAGAATAAAAGGAGTAAAACCTTGTGGGCCTGGCCTCTCTGTTTTGTAGCTTCTTCTTCTGAAGACAGTTTAAAGAACTATCCTTGGTTTATATTTCAATAAAGCTTTATAATCTTAGGCCCAGGTTTCTCTAGTTTAGCAATGTTACTGTTACTGCACTTTTTCCTGGAACTTTTCTCTGCAAATTTCACTATTTTCTCTTCCTAATATTAGTTAATTATTAATTAACAAGAGTGTAAAAGATAGCATGCACATGCATGCCATGTGGAGGTTAGAGGACAATGTTAAGTAGTTGGGTCTCTCCTTTCACCATGTAGTTAGTCTTTGGGGCAACAAAGGTAGGTTAATCACGTTTGTGTGCAAACTTGATTCACTGAGCATTTCCCTTGCTTAGCACTGACTGTATTTGTATTAAATACACATGAGCTTATTATAAGGCATAATGTGTCATGCTAAAATGCTTTAAGGTAAAAATTACCTTGGAATTGCACTCTGCAGTGTGTCTGGTACTGCATAGTACTCAGGAGTACGGATTCATGCTATCTATCTTTAGCTGACTTTAACCCACAGTACACATTGGTGGGGCATAGGAGGATGTGGCGGTCATATTTGCTGTGCAATTCCAGCTTGTGTAAAACAAGCCCACTTGATTTTGGAGGCAGGTAATCTGTGCTGGCCCAAGATGTGGTGAATGTTGCTAGTCCCTGGACTGCCTTGTTTTTTTTTTTTTTTTCTTGGGTTCTCAGCTCTTCCAGAATGTGCATATCTAATTCCCTGTATTAAACTCTCTCTTAACATACACAAGAGTGATTCTGTTCCCCTCCTTGGGCCTTTGCTGTGCAGTTTATTTTAGTAACCTGCTTGTGACTTGAAGAAAGCCATCAGTTAGTTCAGAGAGGAACAGAAGGGAAAGGGATATTTGACAAAGGTGGACAGGGCAGAGTCTGGACTGATTGTACAGAAGGAACAAAGTTGAGGAGCAATCAGACCGTTTCCATTGTTATTGTGATGATGATGGTGTGATTGCCATTGCTGGGGACACAGGCTGTTGGAATGGAACCTGAGTTGGGGTGTTAGGAATTTGCTATAAGGTTAACTTCACAGTTTCCTTCTCTACATACTTTGCCTTTCCCACTTCCATGTACTGCAGCTGCATGGATATTTTTGGAGTTGCCTGTCTCTCTAGGGAAGAAGTACAAGAAGTTCAGAGGAAAGAAAAGCCCAGAAAGGGATGCCTTTGGTGGTTTGCTGGTCCTGGAACACATCTCCCCAGTGCCCTGTACTCCAAGCTGGTATCTCTGTAACCTTTGAGGTGTGGGGGGTAGGAGACTGATGGGTGGGCAGCAGCTCTTCACCAAAGAGACCAGGAAGAACGGTCTGTTCCTCCAACCGGTACGACATTTGCAAGCGAAGCATTGTGGGAGGAGATGAATTGACTTTCACATGGCTCAGAGAAATGCAGAGGGTTTTGGGACCAGCTTTTAGGTTCAGCTTTGGTGAGACAAAACAGCAGAGACATGAGGTTTTGATTTCCCCACGGGTGAAGACAGGTCACGGTGGGGAAGCTTATCAGTGTGCCGCAGCCCAGAGTTCACTTCCTCAGAGAACCGAGGGACAGAAATGACTGCATCTTCGGGAAGAGCATGTCATTATCTTAAGACATGGCCTCAGATGAGGAAGTGTTCTGACAAATCAGAGAGAACTCATTCCATGGCATTCACGATGTGTTATGTATGTGGAGAAAGAAGAAATGAGACTGAGAAATGAACACAAACAGGAAACCCTCCCTAAACTCTCTTTCCAGATACTTTTTCAGTCACATTGTACAGGTCGAAGGTTCTGGGAAGAAACAGTTAGTTCTCTGACCTGTCTTCTGCAAATATACTGTTTCCTGTTTTGTAGAAATGGTGCTAAAAATGTGAAAACCAATTGACTTAAGCTTGTAGACTTGTAATATTCACAAGCCTCAAGGACCACTGCTAAAACTCTGGACGTGTGTGTGTGTGTGTGTGTGTGTATGGTGTGTGTGTGTGTGTGTATGTGTTGAGAGTGAGAAAAGAGAGACAGAGACAGAGAGAACTGCTTGACTCTATGTGTGTCAGAGTAAGAGAGAGAAACATAAAAAGAGAATTACTGCTCAAACTCTATATGTGTGTGTGTGTGAGAGAGAGAGAAACAGACAGACAGACAGAGAAACAGAGATTGGCAGAAATGGAAATCTTTTCCAGATGTCCTTTGAGTGTCACATTATATCTAATTATCTCCAGTTAATTGAATAATTGATTCATTTGAATTTTAAATGCCTCAGTATTTGGTAGCTTCCCAACCTTTTAAATTTTGCTTCCCTTCCCCCGACACTGAGTTGATTTGATATGATTGGAGAAAACCATTTATGCTATATCCTGTGAAGTCTGATGAAGAGAAGCATTCCTCCCCTTGAGTTGGTATTTATATTAATAAAGCCTTTTAGGTCGCAACAAGCTTGATGATATTAAATTCAAATCAATTGCTGACCTTCGGGAACAAGCAGAGTGTTTTTGATAATGGTCAGGATACCACTTTGATGTTCTTCCTGTCCTTTTTAATGAATGAGGAAAGTGCTGTAGCTGTCATGAAACACATTTATTTGTAGTGATTGGGACGAAGCTAACCCCTCTTTCATTTCCCTGACCCACAGTTACACAAGAACAACAAAACCCGACTTTCTGGCAGCTACTGCTCATTATGGCTTCCCACCAACCTCCAGGCACATGGCTGCAAGTCAAATGGGGTGGGCTGGTTCCAAGCAAGGAGGGGGGGGGGTGCGCAAAAAATTGGCTTTGAAGAGAAAGATATTATTAAAATTTCCATATGAAATTTCCACCGCTGTTCAGTTTCTGATTCAGCAGTAGTCACATTGAAATATCTCAGTTTTGAAGTGAGAAGCACGCAAAGAAACAGACTGGAGATGGTAACCATTTCAGGAACATTTTGTTGTCTTGTGCATCTCCCTATTAATAACCTGTTTATTCAGAGCAATGTGATAGGAAATTCTAGCAGCAAAGATTTTTATCAGGGAAGTCTTTAATTTCAGACTTCTTTTTTTTTTTCCCTTGCCTTTACAATAAAATCTGTATGCTCACCTAAAAGGAATTGATTAGCTTAAAAAAAAATCTGCTGAAGACATGGTGAAAATGTAATGTGTTGTGTGTAATTGCCGGAGGGGACAAAGGTGATTGCATTTTCTTCTCTGAGCCTCGCTTGTTTTATCTGTGAAAGAGGAGTGCCGGGACCCTCACAAGCATCATTTGTAGAAGAAAATGAAATCTTAAGTGTGACAAACACTAGCAAACACATGGGAGTAGTGCTGTTTATTTCTTAAAAAATATTTTTGTGTTATTTCCTTTGTGACTGTTAGCATTCGCATTCCTAAACTTGTTGAGAAGTCCCCATGGCTGAGACTTCACAGATTAGATAGACAGGCTGAAGAGCTACACGTTGCCTGCGCTCTCTGAAGCCCCAGGCTCAACATTCTGCACCTGCACAGCCTTAGCAGGGACCACAAAACACACCTCCCATTTCCATCAGTGCGATCTGCAGACTTTGGTTTTGGCAGTTGGAGTGGAGTCTCATGCTTGAGGCTGTAACACACGTAGAGCTGCTGACTAAACCCGCACCTGGCCTGTGTGGGTGCCCTGGTAAAAACCCAGGGAGTTTTGCATTTCATTATAATTTTAATATTATTTAGCAAGTAGCACAACTAAACCTGTGAATCATTCTCACAACCACTTTTCTGAATGGAGATGAGGCTATTTTGTGGTTCTAAATTAGGATCTTTGATGTGACTGTCTTTCTTCTCAAACACTGTGAAGCACTCAGCTAACAGGGGAGAGGTTCACAGAGAAAGCTGTGTGGGGAATGAGGTGCTCTAAGTCTCAGGTAGGGGTGAGTGATAATAGAAAGGAAGGAAAGAGCCTGTTTGAGTGTGCCAGGAATGGAGGAGGCAGGGAGAGATTGGTACTTGTTTACTGTAGGCTGTGTGCATTGTTGTATTTGGTTCTCTCAAGGCATGTGTTATGTTCATTTCATAGACTCCAAGTGGCAGTTTGTCCAAGATTACATGGCGAATAATAAAACAATTTAAGAGGTGAAGAAAAACACCAGTTTTGGTTACTTGGTATAGTTTGTGAAAATCTTGAGAAGTATAAGTTGCACATATTTCTATGTACATGCTGCACTTCTAGAAAAAATTACAGAAGCAAGCAATTTTCCTGATTCAATGTCTGTGCATACGTCTGCCTATTGTACTGCCTCCCAGAGATATGATGGCTGGATCTCCAAGTAATTTATAGGGAATTTCTTTTTATCAGTCACAGCCAGTTTTGGCCAAAAGAAGTGCCACCTTCATCAATGAGCTTTTACTTTGAAAAATTCAAGTGTTTCCAAGAACAGATTCCAAGAATAGGCCACTGAGAAAAAATATGGTTTCCTAAATGTGAGGCTGTGTATATATTAGAGTCAGAAGACAACTCTAACATGTCCCGAAATTCTGAAAGCTTGATGCAGAGTTATTCATATGAAAAATTGGGAAGAAAATACAATCCAACTACTATGGCTTGAAAACTTATTTCATAGTGGGAAAAGAGAGGGAATAAGTTGAATAATAAGAGGTGAAAATGACACATTCATTGCATTCATGTATGAAAATGTCAAGGAATAAAAAAATTGAAGAGGAAAACCCAGTTTTAAAGATGCCTGCAGTATTATATGAAGTGAAAAAATGGTCATGGAATGGAATATATTCATGATACCATTTTATAGTTATTTTTATTTCCATAGTACAAATGCATAATTAGGTCATTGTATAAATGTGTTCTAAACTACAAAATACTAATCTCTGCATTTTATACTCTTGGTGGAACTTTATGTTCTTTTTCATGTCTTCCTCCATTGTTAGACATTGTTTTACTACTGTTCTAGATATAGAATTTATGAGTGTGTGTGTGTGTGTGTGTGTGTGTGTGTGTGTGTGTATACACCAGAGGGCACTTGAGTGTGTGTGTATCTGTAGAAGTCACAGACTTTGGGAATCATCTTGGATTGATCTTCTACCTTATTGTTTTGCTTTGGAGTTTCCCAGGCTCCACTTTCTAGACCTGGAATTGCAGATAGCTGTCAAATCCACCTGGCATTTTTAACATGGGATTTGGGTGTCCAAACTCAGTTTCTTTTGCTTTCAAGACAAAGATTTTGATTCCTGAATCATCTCCCTAGCCCAGAAATTTTAATTTTTTTAAATTTAATTTTTCATAATACATTCAAGCAATGGCTACATTCTGATTTAAGAATATGCTCTTTTAAGGTGCTGCCTATGAAGGAGGAAACACTTATTTCAGCGTATATTTCTAATACATTGGAATATTATTATTTTATAGTGAAATTCCAAGGAAAAATTTTTCAGAGATAAAACTCCAGCTTATGCAGCTACTAGATTGTTTGCCTTCTTTAAGCATTTCAAGACAATTATTTTGAAGAAAATAACATACTATTAAAAGCAATAAAAGACCTTAATCTTGCTTTATCTAAGCATGTTTATTTGCCTCCTATTAGAAGATACTATAGCAATATGAAAGATAGCTGTTTTATTTATCAAAACATAGGTTTTTTATGACTTTTTTAAAGTTCCTCATTGTCTTTAAATTTTAGTATGAGCATTAAAACCTTGATTTTTTTATTCTATTTCATTTTAGTGTCTCCCTTCAGCCAATCTGAATAATGACAGTTCAATTATACGTTACTGCAAAAACAGATAACAGAGCAGGGTATGGCTTTCTTCTTTGTCTTTTTCTTAATGATTTCTAGGATCCTCACATGAGAGAACCCAGAGTATAACTCTGTAGGGGAGTCAACAATGCGCGCGCGTGCGCGCACACACACACACACACACACACACACACACACACACACACATATATGTCTCAATACCTGTATCCCAAACAAAATCCTGAGCTCTGTCTCTACTACATAATTCTGCTTCCTGAACAGTAGATGGTCCCCTGAACATCTGTCCCTTTTGGAGACGCAGATCTGGAATGCTGTCTTCCATCTTTGTCTGAATTTATCCACCAGGACCAGTGAAGCTTTCAGACTTCAGCCAGTTGTGTTGTTTGAGTATGTAAAGCTGTGAACATAGACAACATGGTCTGGCAAAATTCTCCCTAATTTGTGACATGAAAGTGTGTGAAAAGTTACAGAATGTTCAAAAAAAAAATCAAGCTATATTTAGCAAGCTTTATTTATTCCAGGGAATACATGAGCAAATCATATTTTGTTTCTTGACAAATCTAGTTGCTTGATTTTCATTTAGTACTAGTAAAGTTGATTTTTATATTGTATGTCTTCCATTTGATGGGATAGAACCAACCATGTCTCACATGCATCATCTCTTTTGATTAAGTGTGGCAGTGAGTTACACATGGCAATTTGACAATTGAAGGAGAAGCCTTTGTATACATCTGTGAATAGTTTTTTAATTAAGGCAGATTCTGAACAAGCCTGTCTAGTTAATGTGGGACCCAATCCATAGTAGGTAGGTCTTTTCCCTGGTCAGTTGGATAAGATGGCAAGAGCTGGTACAGCATTTTGAGAGATTGGTAAATACTAACGTATGTCCCTCTTTCAGAATTTTGTGTGGGTATAACTTGGCCAGCTTCTTTGGCTACTGATGCCACTATGAACTCCCCTGCCATGCTGATAAACTGAGGATTGTAAACTGGAATAAACCTCTTGTTCCCCTGACTTGTTTGGTCATGTATTCATATCAGCAACAGAAGAATAACTGGAACAACAAGGCATTTCATTGGGGGCAAAGGGAGTCTTTTGCTTGCTGAAGAAAGAAAAGATCCTGAGAAGTCTGGATATAGTTAGAAAAAAGGAAGTTTTCACCTTGAGGCAAGAGAGAATTGGGAAACAGTGAGAGAGTAGGGCTGGAGTCAGTAAAATGGCTCTCAGCTAAGACTTGCTTTTTTCAGGATACATACACTCAGAGGATGCATTAAAATCACAAAGTTTATGTATGTGTTTCTAAGGAAACTGGAAAGGGCTGTGAATGTTGTGTTTTGAATCCAGGAAACAGAAGTAGCCTAAGCAAAGAAGAGGAGTAGATAAAGGGCCATGTGAGAGCCTTAACATTGTAGGGACTTCAGACAAGACTGCAGTTTGTGGAACTTGGCCTGCCACAGGCTGTGGAATTGGAGACAAACCAGTCTGCATCCTGCCTCTGAGTTGGCAGGATTAGCAAGAGTATCTGACTGCATGTAATGCTATGGGAAGCAGATACCCATATGTAGGATTATGTGATGCTATACTACTTATACCTGTCCAATGCCTCTCTGGTATGGTGGTACATGCTTATAATCCCATAATTTGAGGTCTGGAGGCAGGAAGATCAGAAGGTCAAGTTTTAAGACCAACCCCCAGATGATGATGTCTCAAAAAAAAAAAAAAGAAATTGATTGATTAACTTTGGGAAAAATTCTAAAAGACCACTGATTTAATTTTTCTCATCTCTATTCCCTTAAGAATGAAGAAGCCAGAAGTCCACATTCCACTTACAAATGCATAAAAATAAAGCTTTCGATATTCAGTCACAAACCTGCCATCTTCCCAACAGAAAAATGTACTGACATCATGACCAAGCGAAGGACAGGAGATGGAATGTCACTATTCAGTGGGGTATTTATGGTTGAATTTTTACAAAGGCATGTGAATCTGCCTGTTTTTGTGACAAGTCACTCCAGGTGTCAGATTTAACATCGACATGCAAACTCTGCTGAATGTTGGGATGCTCAGCACTTTCCCACTTGAGCTACTTTCTGACCTAGCACAGATGATTTCTCCCTGAATGGCCACAGTGACTGTGGATGAGTCAGAATGTTTCATATCTAAAGTTTACCCTCCTGCTATCAACTTGTCCATAGAGACAACTTATGGGAATGTGCAGGATGTATAGGAACTGTTAGGTCAGCAGGAGAAAGGAATGGAGAGCCCCTCCAACCAACCATGTGTGGGCACCACATGGAGGTCCATGAATTAAAAAAAATATGAAAGAGAGACTTAAAATAGAAGTTTATGTAGAGTTGAGGGCTTGGTGCCCAAGGAAGCCATAGTTTCACCTTAATGTGGGAGAGTATTGAAACACAAGAGAAGAAGGGAGAGAGCCACCATGATGGCCTGAGAGGAGGAAGAAAGAAGAGAGTGTCCATGTGTCCATGGAGAGGTTGTAGGGGGGATAGAGAGAGAGAGAGAGAGAGAGAGAGAGAGAGAGAGAGAGAGAGAAGAGAGAAGAGAGAAGAGAGACCCTGGCTGGGGTCATAATCTTTTGTAGTAGTTTTGAGTGTTGCTAAGGAATTGCCCTGGAGTTTCTAAAAAAGTAGGCAGGGAGTGAAGACTGGAGGCGACCACCTGGCTAAGGTAAAGGTTTTGCAGAATGGCAGCTATGGCAGACAGAGACAGGCTCCTCAAATCTTGTTGGCTTCCTTCCTTTTCTTCCATCTCAGCCCAAATGCTTCAGTACAAAATGCTTCAATTACATCACTTCAAATTACTCTGTTGTAAATAATTTCAATTAAGTGAGCTTTCTTTCTGCCTTTGCACTGCTATTTGACTTTAAAAAACAAATAACACTGAATTCTTTGTTATAACAACAATTTCATTTCCAGAGATGACATGAAAAATAGCATTCTCGTATCACCTTCCTCTAAAGCACCAGTAAGGAATTTGACCATAAGGAATGTTAATGGATGTCTTAGATTTTTGCCCTGATTGTATCGTTAGTAACAGAAAAAGCTTATCAGTGTTAATAATTCAGCAACTCTATAAAACTTAAATAGAAGCTTTCCTAGTAACCTACTTTTGGGGTGAGTAAATCTCAACTGTAAGTCAACCCAACCAAGTGTGATGATTAGCAATGGAAATGCCCCACTGTGGAACTCTAGTTCCATCTGCTCCTGAAGAAGATTATGCATAATTATAATTAGGAATGCAGTGTTCAGAGTAGATTAGATGCAAAAGGAATGATTGCTTGCTGAAAGCCACTGATCATGGCTGGGAGGTGAAATTTTTACCCAGAACCTGCACTTTGTTAATTAACAACTTTCCATACATTTCAATGACTTTTGAACACTAGAAAATGCTTGGGTGGCAAGTTTATTTTCCAGCATAATTTGTACTGTCTACACTTTCTAAAGGAAAGGTAACCATTCCAGTCCTCTGTTCTGGTCCCTTGAAGAGAAGGTGACTATGCCTGGAGAGGAGCAGTTGTTACTTAGGAGAGGAAAGGAGGCCAAGGAGAACAGATCTCTTGAAACAGGACAGTGGGGCCCAGTTTACCAATTATCAGATCATTCCTGCATGTGAATGCATTGCTAAGAACAACAGCTCCAAATGGGGAACAATTGGAAGCATTCCCACTTCGATCAGGAACAAGACAAGGCTGTCCACTCTCACCACTTCTATTCAATATTGTACTTGAAGTCTTAGCCGAAGCCATAAGACAAGAAAGGGACATAAGAGGGATTCAAATTGGCAAGGAAGAAGTCAAGCTATCTCTATTTGCAGATGACATGATCTTATACCTGAGTGATCCCAAAAACTCCACCAGGAAGCTCCTGGAACTAATTGAGAAGTTCAGCAGGGTGGCAGGATACAAAATAAATGTGCAAAAATCAGAGGCCTTCCTATATGCCCAGAATGAAAGAAGTGAAAAAGCCTTGAGAGAAACCATGCCATTTACTATAACCCCTAAAAAAATGAAATACCTTGGTATAAACCTAACTAAGGAGGTAAAAGACCTTTACAATGAAAACTTTAAAACCCTAAAGAAAGAAATTGCAGAAGACACCAGAAGGTGGAAAGACCTCCCTTGTTCCTGGATTGGCAGAATCAACATTGTAAAAATGACCATCCTACCAAAGGCAATATACAGATTCAATGCTATACCAATCAAAATCCCAAAGCAATTCTTCAAAGAAGTTGACCAAACAATCTCAAAGTTCATATGGAGGCACAAAAGACCCAGGATAGCAAAAACAATCCTGAGTAACAAAAACACAGCTGGAGGTATTACCATACCAAACCTAAGTCTATACTACAAATCCATAGTTATAAAGACAGCCTGGTACTGGCTCCAAAATAGACACACAGATCAATGGATAAGGATTGAAGACCCAGATATAAGCCCACAAAGTTACAGCCACTTGGTCTTTGACAAAGGGGCCCAAAGAATCCAATGGAAAAGAACAGCATCTTCAACAAATGGTGTTGGCAAAACTGGATCTCCACATGCAGAAGATTAAAGCTGGACCCGTACTTGTCACCATGTACAAGACTTAATTCCAAATGGATCAAGGACCTTGATATCAGGCCAGAGACTTTAAAAGCCATAGTTGAAAGGATAGGGAACTCCCTCGAGCTGATTGGGCTAGGCCAACACTTCCTAAACAGACATCCAATGGCACAGTCACTGCTACCAACTCTCAACAGTTGGGATCTTGTGAAATTAAAGAGCTTCTGTTCAGATAAAGAGATTGTCGCACGAGCTCAAAGGCAACCCACAGAATGGGAGAAAATCTTCACTAACCACATATCTGACAGAGCTCTACTGTCCAGAGTGCACAAAGAACTTAGAAAATTAAACTCCAAGGAAAACACTGGCCCAATTAAAAAATGGGCCCTGGAACTTCAAAGAAACTTTACCAGGGATGAAATTAAAATGTCTAACAATTATCTTAAAAAATGCTCCACTTCCTTCGCCATCAGGGAAATGCAAATCAAAACTTCCCTGAGATATCATCTCACCCCGGTCAGGATGGCAAAAATCCACAGTACAAACAACGACAAATGCTGGAGAGGATGTGGGGAGAGGGGAACTCTCCTACATTGTTGGTGGGAATGCAGGCTCATACAGCCACTCTGGCGAGCCGTCTGGAGATTCTTAAAGAAATTAAAGATTGAAATGCCGTATGACCCTGCTATCCCACTTTTGGGAATAACCCCCCATGCAGCAGAGGTTCGCCTCGATAGCACAAGCTCGACCATGTTCATAGCAGCACTGTTTACAATAGCAAAGTCATGGAATCAACCTAAATGTCCAACAGTTGACGAGTGGATAAGGAAACTGTGGTACATCTATACAATGGAGTACTACTCAGCCATCAAAAATGATGAATTACTGGAATTTGCTGGGAAATGGATGTCATTAGAAAGAATTATATTAAGTGAAGTATCCCAAACCCAGAAAATTAAGCGCCGTATGTACTCCCTAATAGGTGGCTCCTAGTACCAAACTCGCCCAGCCCACATTGGGACACTCAAAAGTAAACCTATGTAACACAGTAATTGCAAGGATTATGAACAAGAGAGATGGGTTAGGAGGGCCACACCAGAAACAAGGAGAGAGGAGACCATGTTACAGCAGAGAAAATAGGCCTCCATCAAGGTCTGCAAGTAAGTAATGAGAAACCTGGTTAAGTTCACAGACGTTCTTTCCTGATCTCACCAGAAGGGGAGGGCATATAGTCTAGCAGATAAAAAGTAATCATTGTGCAAATGGGTAATGGACCCCGCCCTCAGTGAGGTTTCCTACTCTTATTACATCTACCCTTGAATGTGCTATTACAACAAGACTCCAGTTTAACAGCTTTTTGTCTCTGGCCAGGGGGTGACATACAGTGCCCAGCAGAATGGAGTGAAGGGAATTGCAGGAGCAGAAAAACTGCAAAAGAAAATCAACAAACCACAATCCAGAACTTCAGAGACTCTATATCAATCACATAGAACTAGGACAGCCTAATCTCTCCCCATCCTGGAGCTCAGGGACATTTGCGGAAGAGGGGGCGGTAAGATTGTAAGAGCAAAAGGATGGGAGGAGCAACGATTTGCAAGATTCTCAACAATAGTTGGGGCCAAAGCAATCATAATGGAACTTTGCATGCCCTGCGCAATGTCCAGCGCACTGTTGCCCTCATAAAGTCTAGCATCTGTTAAGGGCACCGAGACCCCTGGAGGCAAGGGATTGACAGCCATAGTAGTAATCTTATGATTAAGGGGAACAAGAGAAAGGGCTTATGGAAATGCCACTGGGTCCTTATATGTCATCGGAGAGGAGGACCCAGTGGAGAGTTAGGCGCACACAATAAAGGACTCTCTGGGAATTGGGGGGGAGACACTGGGGGAAGGGGAGGGGGGAGGGAGGGAACTGGTAAAAAATTTTAAAATGTATAATTAAATTTTTAATAAAAAAAAAAAAAAAAAAAAAAAAAAAAAGAACAACAGCTCCAGGAATTCTTCCTGTATGCCATAACTTTGCATGATGGCCTAAAAAATGAATGCTTTTAACTCAGTCTGTCATGACACTGGCTGGACTTCTACAGAAGATTGTTTTCTTCCTCCTTATCTGACTATGCAGAACAGCTCCAATCCATTAACTGGAATTTGAATTATCTAGAACTTGCTAAAACTCAAGAGCCTGCTGCTCAGGATGTAAAAGCAGAGATTAGAGGCCCCGAACTGTTCCCAAACAGTTCTGCAAATGATGTTTCCTTAATAATATTTTTTTTAAGTGGTAAAGATGATCCTTTCTGATAAATTTTCTATATTAAAATTTTTACTTGCTTTACTTATGGGAAATTGTTGTTACCAATTCTTTGTCAAGGGAAGGGTTTTTTTTTTTTTTGTAATGCAAATAGAGGTCTTTTGTTAATTTCTCTATAGTGAATAGAGATTGGGCTATTTTCACAGTCTATATTAATCTCTATTATTCTGGAGTCGTTAGTTCTCTAAAATAGCTTATCTAAAGCAGTACAGATATTTACAACTGGCAACACCCTGCATTTTTCTTGATTTTTGACACTGTCCTCTTCCTGTTCACAACAATAGAATTAACATTCTGAGACATTCATTTCAATATGTAAATATTCCCAACATAGAACTAAATGTCACATAATTAAATGCAATATTTGCGTATTTGGTAAGAATACAAAGATGAATATTCTAATTTGCTATATTTTCAGATTTTCCTAACTCCAGGAATGACTAGAGGCAGGGGAAGGGTATAGTGTATTAAAAACTTATTTTCCTGAATTCTCCCCTCTGACCTGCTGAATCAGATACATATAATCAGGAAATGTACCATTTTAATGTTTCCTCAGATAATTTTTATGATCAGGTGGGGTTAAGACTAGAGATATTAGAATATAAAATTTAAGGGTATATCAGTGTCACCTTGCCTTATGAACTCCCAAGTACTTGAAGCTACCTCCAGATTCAATCAGTTCTCAATAAGATTCTAGTAATGTTTTGTTGCTGGCCAGAGTTCATACTTTGGGAACAAACCACTGCTGTGGTGAAAAGATTATATTAGAGCACATCTGCTTCCAAATTCCATTTTTCTCCTAGGAAGTATTAGTTAGTTTCTTAGTATCCCTGGGTGTTTCCTTCTTATTCCTCTATTTGCACACATATTTAAATTTATATGCATGTATGCATATATTATGCTTATGGATTCAGGAATTTGGGTTTTCCTAAAGCAAGGATGACTGCACTCTGATGTTTTATAGCACTATGTCAGTGGTCCCAATCATAAAGATAATCCAAGATAGCTTATTAAAATCATATATTTTTGAATCCTACCCAGCTGATTCAGGAGGTCAGAGGGGACCCAGGAATCTATTATGCTTGGGAAAGGCATTAAAAGCTACATTGAATGAATATGCAGTGCACAGGGAAACTGAGAGAAGAAAAGGAGAAATAAGAGCAAGGGGAGAAAGGGTGGGTAGTCATCAAATAAGAATTGTGTGCTCCAAGAGTCAGATCCCAGGAAAATAAGATAATCTGAAGCCAACTCAAGAATACAATGTGGATTATTAAAAGTCAAGTTAACTTTTGTCAGGGGACAAGAAAGGTTACTTTGGTTGTTTAAATGTGATAGGATAGAGTATTTTAATGCTTGGTCTGAATCCTTACTGTCAAGATTCTGAAAGCTCAGATACAGAAGAGTTAAAATGTTAAATGTTTAAATAAAAAAACTTGTCATTTGAAGATTATCTCCCATGATGCTGGAAGATAAAATCATTATTGTGTGCTGTTCATACAGATGACTAATGACACGTTTCTAAGTTGAGTTGAAGTCTAAGAAAGAAGTATAGCCATCACATTCATATTTGTTTATGATATAGCTTTAGTTACAAGGAGAGGGTATAATTTAGAAATATTTTTGCCTAGTTTCTTTTAACTATTAAGATGGACTCCATAATTTAATGGTTTAAAATGTTTGTTTATAACTCAAAAATACAAAATAGTTGTGTTCACCATCATTAGGATAAATAATAGCTTTTTTATTCTCTGTTTGCTAGTGTCTAAAACACCCACATGTATTAATGTATTAATATTTGCTTGATACTTTTGCAACACAGTGGGTCACTATAATTTAGTAATTCTCCTTTGGTTGAAGATGACAGAATTTAGGAAGTCTAATTTATATCATTCACCTTATCTTTATACTCTGGTTAGATTTGAAATTTTAAGTGAAAATTATTTCCTGGACTAGAAGGAGACTTTTATTGTTTCTTTCTAAAATGGTCTAAATTCATATTAGTTTTTAATTGTGGCTCATTTATGATTTTACTTCCCATTTTATAACTATTTTAAACCAAAAACCAAATGAAGTCTGTTGTTGGCACAGGAGATAGTCAATGACTTGGTGTTTTGCCACTTTATTTATGTATGTGTCTTTTTTATTATTTATTATTTATTCAATTGTGCGTGTATGCGTGTGTGCACGTGTGCGTATGTATGTGTGTGTGTATGTAGAACCACGGACGAATTCGAGAACCACCATGGACCGCCTCCACCTCCTCCTTGTTTACTCTGCCCTGGGATTCACAGGCTCCGCCCTACCAGGACCAGAAACGCAGGCTGCCCCTGCTTCCGCCCGGCATCTATACATGGAGTCTAGGATCCAAACTCAGGACCTTCCGTCTGCAAGGCAGAGGCTTAACCCCTGAGCCACCTCTCCAGCCCCTATGTATGTGTCTTTCATCATTTGTAAAGGGGTCATGCTATTTGGCTATGTGGGAGGATGCTGACTGAGCACCTGCAAATGTTGACTTTATTGACATTGAGAGATAAGACAAAACAACTTGTTTCACCTACAATAGATTATAATATCTACTCACGGCTGCTGAATAATTTTAATAAAATTTTGTTTTTAAAAAATTAGATTGTAGACAAATAGCTTGCACCTTATCTTGGATATGTACTTAGAAGAAAGACATCTTTTAGTTTGCCATTTGCTGACCTAAGCTGTTAGATAAGAGACACTTATGTCCTTTGCACAGTTAGGTTGAATCTCTCTTCCAACTGAAGAAAGGAAAAATACTATAAACAATTTGAAATTTGTTTTCGTTATGTATATAATAGTGAGTGTGCCAAATTGGCATATAACTATATAAAATATCAAAGAATTGTGCTTTATGATAAAAGACTCAGACTGTACATGTGTTTAGTGGATTTCCTGGGATTTGTATCACTATGGATTCATGATGACCGGACATGGAATGGACTCTCCACACTGCCTGCTACTCATTTCTCTAGTAAGTCTCTTTCCTGTGGTCTGTGGAGATTATGTCTATTCTGTCAGGATGCCTTTGCATGCAGGGGCCGTCTCAAGCATCCAGAGTGCCGGCTCAGTGTCTGGTAAGTCTGGAGTATGGAGCTGATTCCAGGGTAATGAAGGACATCTGTCCACAGCAGCTCTGTACTTCTGATGTTTTCTTCCAGATGTGGTCCTGATGGGTGTCAGTGGGTTCAGACTTGCCTCCTACCTTCTTAGGAGCCCCTGAGGAAGCCCCTTTCCAAGGGTTGTCTTCTCTCCCCCCCATGGTTTCATCAGAAGTTCTGGGCTTGGGTTTCACTGGGTTAGAACAGAGGATACCAGGACAGTAAATGCTTTGGACATTTAACTTGAACATGCTCATCCCAGGGTCATTGATGAGCCTGGGACAATGGGGAAGGAGGCAGGAGTTTCAGATCATGACCACAGGTGAAGCATCAGGAAAAGTAGGCCCCAAAGTAAAACCACTTAGGAGGAGTAGGAAAGATGACTAGGCCAGCAAAAGGATCTTAGGACCACCTCCTCTCTGCTGGTCAGATCTCTGGTTACCTCCATCTCCTGCTCCTCTCAACAGATGAAATGGATATCAGTAGACGGGAAATCTGTCACTTTGCTACCACTTGTCCTGTTGCCTGTTTGCTTCTGCTGCACTCATTCTCTTCTTCCTTGTTCTTATAACACGGGAAGGAGTTCCTATTATCAAAGCTGGAAAAGCTCCAGATCTCCTTTCTCCCTTCCCAGTCATCTGGAAAGTATAAGTCTTCAGTTGCTCACTCTTTCTTCCCTTAATAAGCAACAAAATAAATGAACAACTTCAGTTAATTTATCTCTCTTTATTAATTGCCCTACCTCGTGTGTGTGTGTGTGTGTGTGTGTGTACACAAGAGAGCACTTGAGTGTGTGTGCCTATGAAGGTCCAAGGGTGACATTTGGGAATCATCCTGGATTGCTCTATCTACTTATTACTTGCTCTGGGTTTTCCCAGACTCTGCTTACCAAGGCTAGAAATGCAGGCTGTTGCATTTCCTCCTGACATTTTCTAACATGGGATCTGATATCCAAACTCAGATCCTTTCGCTTGTGAGACAAAGTTTAGCCCCTAAGACATCTCTCCTGCCCAATGTCCAGTTCTTTCAATGGGTCTTTCTATTACAGGCACCTGTATAGCATAGACACTACATACCCAACTCCATCCTTAGTATTTAGCTATGACTTTATTAACATACAATGAAAGAAGTTCAAGTATTGCAAATCCTGAGGACTTTTCCATGCCATAACCTATTTTGAGGAGGCATTTTGCTCAGTGATATAGCTCTATTAGGAAGCCACAAAAATAAAAGCTTCCTTTATTCAGCATTCAGTGTGTATGGGCTCAGGATAGGGGATTTTAAATGTAAAATACAATCTTTACTACCTACCACAAAGAGTGGTATTCTGGAAGCATAAAAGTATGCTAGCACAATACAAATTGCAGAATGCAGTTCACCCAGGAATCAGAATATGTGTGTTTGGCATGAACTCTGCTGCTGGATTTTATGTTTCTTGGCATGCTATTCAGTTTCTTAATGACTTGGTTGCTCATCTTTAAAATCTTATGAAGATCTTATGAGAAGATAAATACAGAAGCTTTTTGAAAGGTATAACATTTCTTAGACCTATGAACTGCTCCTGCCCTCCATCTTTGGATTTTCAGTTATAAGTTTGATGTTATCTGGCTTAGAGGTTCTTAAACCTTGAACACAGTTACTTGCACCAATAGAATGAGCTGTCATTTCCTCTCGGTTTATACAAGTTATTATTAACAAACCACCTAGCGATAGTAATCTGAAACTAAGTGTTGTGAATTCATTATAGGTTTCCATTCTAATTATTTATAAACTTTCCCGTTAGCAATTCTAATCAAGTTTAAATATGTTGAGGTGTCAAAACTCTTTTTCTAAGAGATTAATTAGAGATTAATCTCTAAGCTATTTGTAAATTACTGTACTTTCTTATTGTTAAGTGTTTGGTGGAAATGGTGTCTTAGGAAATGATTATGGGTTATAAATGGTTTCATAAAGTATTTCCCTGTCATTCCACCAGTTCTAGAGTAATAAATGACTTTAATATTCTTTGATAATTTAAATGTGTGCTATAAGATGAAACCCTATTCTGAAACAAGTTTAATTGAATAGAATAGCGTTGCTGAGATACTTGCTGCCCATGAAGCTTTTATGATTAAACATTAGGGGATTATCTGTAAGATGAATATTCTTCTTCATTTCTACACCATGGGAGGAACACTCCTTGGGAGAGAATCTGATCCTCTTTAACTGATATTAGTAGATGTGTTAGAAAGTTAGTTCTCTGAAAGGCTGTGATGTTTGTCTCATTTTTAAAACAGCTAAGATGAGCAAGCACAACTATTTCAAATTCCATGGGACCTTGTCAACTTCTCTTAGTGCCAAGAAAGTGAGTCACTTGGCAGTATTTTTTTAATGAGCCAGTGCTTAAGAGTATATACTAGAGTTGACAGTATTTCAACTGAATTTGGCTTTGATTTGTATGTGACTTTGAGAGTATTTTTATCATTATTACCCTTATTTATCTCTTCCCATACTGCAGATAGTTTTTAGCAAGGAACTAATCTTGATGATAACTGTACAGATTCAGTTTGTTTGAATATATTGACAGCCATCTTTTTTTCCCAAAAGTAAAAAGACGATTCAGAAAAAAAATTTTGCTATTTGAGTGACATTTCAGGCAAATTATTGGGTCCATTAACTTGGTGTTTTAAGTTTCACCTGTTCAATGGCCAGAATATGATTTAGGCATTAGAGAAGTACAGCGTCATTTTGTGGTTGAGGTTAACCGAGTTTACATAAGGAACTTCTGCTATAGGAGAGAACTTATGGTTGTAATTAAAAAAAATAAAGGGATATCATTAGAAGACAATGAAAGACATTTTTGATCTATTTTAATTTGTTTTCTTAAGACTTCCAAAAATAGGTTCAGAGGACAGCATGGAGTGGGAAATATAGTCACAAATCTAGTCAAGAAAATAAAGGGATGGGTCAAAGTTATACTTTGTTTTGGAGAATTATGATTGAAAGTTTGAAAACTAAAATGTGTACTCTGAAAAATTAAAGAGCTTATAACCTAGAGGGAATTCTTGTTGAGTCCAGTTTCTCTGAGATATATTTAAGTTCTAATTTATTATAGCAGATTTGAATCTCATTATCAGTGGAGTGCATTTAATTGAAACAAATTGATTTAAACAACTAGTGAGGAAATGTCACTTTAATCTCCTCCTCTGGGAAAGTTCATCTTCTTATATCTGCTCTTAAAGATTAGAGATGGGAAGATTGATTTAGGGGGAGACATACTATGCAATCACTTTAATTGGTTATTTTAATACTTATGAAACTAGCCAAACAGCTACATTTTAAAAATAGATACGCTTTGAAATGTTGAGAATTTTTCTTTTCATAAAATTTGTATCTCCTTATAAATTAAGGAACATAAACATTCTTTTCTAGCGTGTGTGCCTGACCTGAGTTTTGAGGTTTTATGTGCTTGAATCTGTCAATACTTCTGGCTGTGGTATATTTGAGAAAAGAACTTCTTGAAAATACATTCTTATATGTCTTCTAGTGCTTTGTCTACTATTTATTCTTTAATCCATATGAAATGATGTTGTTCTGAAATGTTTACATGAATAGAGGTTTTTTTAATAGTAATTGAATAACTTTTCAGTTTATTGTTTCAATAGCAATTGAATAATTATTTGACATTATAATTTTAAATGTCTCTTCTATTTCTGTCCCTTGAACTGGGCTTTTCATTGCAACTTTATTATACTTGTGCATTTAGTAGTGGAGACTTTGTATTTTACCAATATTATATCTCTAGTGACATTTTTATGTATTAAATTATTGATCATATCTAGCCATATGCACTGTTGTTTTGTGTATAGTGTGTGACAATAATTTGCAGGTGGTTCCCTTCAATCCCACCCACACCTGTGGATACATTCACAAATGGGTTGATATACAAATGATTAATTTTCCTAGGTTGTATTTTTAACTGTCACTTTTATTAGCCCTAAAAATTTTTCTATTAATAGTTTTGGGTTTTTTAGGTAAATGAGTTTAATTTCTGCAATAAGTACCTGTTATCTCTTTTATAATATATACACTTAAGTTATTTGTGGCTGCATGTGCATGTGTGTGTGTGCATGTGTGTATGTGTTTATAGACAGGCTCTCATGTAGTTCATGTAATCCAGGTTAGCCTCAGAGTCACCATGTAGCCAAGGATGATCTTGACCTCCTAATCATCCTGTCTCCATATCCTAAATGCCGACATTACAAGCATGAGCTACCCTATTCGCCTTAACAGTTAATTTCTTAATCTCAGCCTTTGTTTTGTCTAATTTACAACTGTGTTCTGATATAAAATAGTTACATTTGTTTGGTTTTGTTTTTCAATTGTAATTAAAATGTGCCTCAATCTTGCCACTGGATCAGATATTTTCTTTAGAATTCTGAAATTATTCTCATCCTGTTGAGAAAGTTTTCTTCTTTTTCTGGTTTATTAAGGGTTTTGATGTGTTTTACCAAATGTCTTCCAAAGTTATAACTATTCTTTAGCTTCTGTCTTTGAATTAATTGTTTTTCTCTTTTAACCTCTTTATTTGAGGGATTACCTCATGTTGATTTCTTCCTATATTCCTGCGGTTAGATTTAAAAATTTTGTTTATCCTCATAAATGACATAGTTCTACCTGTTTGGGTTTCTATCAAGTGGTGACCTCTACCTCTTAAGGTGTTACAACATGCAACATTTTCTTTTTTCTTACAGCCCTAGGAATTGTTATATTACTTTTTGACAAATGAAAAATGAATGACATAGAACTTTGGTTGGTACAAAGTCACAGAAAGTAGGAAGTGATGCTGACTGAGTACAATTCATTAAACCCTAATCAAGTCTTTCTGGACAAGGAATTTAATTATTTCATTAATTTCTATCAGATTAACATTTATGGGTTTCAAGTTGTATTATCTCAAATAATACATAGCTTTACTTGGTTTTCTTCTACATCTTTCTAAATCAAGGGAATGGATTTGTTTCTACTTTAATGTGGAGATGTCACCAAGCAGGAGAAGGGAGAGCCTCTCCTGATTAGCTGCAGTTGTCCCTGTGGCTGAGAGTGCTTGTTGCCTGATACAAGCCATCTGTTCTGCGCACAGGACAGATGCTGGTGTTTAGTTGCTCAGAGGTAATGCAATCAGGATTAAAGTGTTACATGGTTTTAACCCATTCCAGAAGTTACATGTAAAATTAGTGACCTTTAATCATAAGTCAGGTGGCTTTTTGATCCACAGCATTTGTATCCCTCTGCTTAGTTTATACTATAAAGAACATACTCTATTTTTATCATAAGATAAATAATATTAAGAATGTGTTTAAACACAGTATTTTATGCTAAATGGTTCAGATATCCTAGATGGCCTAGGAAGCTCAGAGATTTTCTAATTAAGGATTTAGTACAGAATAAATATCAAATTGAATAAAGAGTATAGGCTTCAGAATCTCTAAAATCTTAGTGAAAATGAAGAAAGGATCCATTTTTAAGATATACACTTATTTATCAAATAGGAAACCAATTTTCTCTGGATCTAGAGAAAGATAAGTTTAGGTTATTATGTTATTTCTTGTTTGACTAGAATTAGGTGATTAATGCCATTGAAATTGAATATCTTGATCACAACTCATAGTTTTTAAATATTTTTAAGTATACTTATTGTTTTAAAATTTCTTTTTTATTTTTGTTTATTGCGTGTATACATGTGTGTGCGCACGTGTGCATGCGTGTGTGTGCGTGCGTGTATATGTGTGTGTGTGTGTGTGTGTGTGTGTAGGGTATTTCACTCTGGGATTTCCCAGATTCTGTCCACCAGGCCTGAAAGTGCAAGCTGCCACAGTTTCCACCTGGCTTTTTTTTTTTTTTACGTGGGACCTGGTATCTGAGCTCAGGACCTTCTGCTTGTGAGGAGGAGTTTTAACCCCCGAGTCATCTCTCCAGCCCTTGTTTTAAAATTTCTGTAACTTTTTTTCTGAAATGGAAACCATATGTCTATTCTCAAATAGCACTGATTTTTATCTCTAAGCAACATATCTAACAGTTACACATTTTACTCTCTGGTTATAATTCATAAATGATGTATATCTTGTGGAATCTTGTTTTTACCAAATGTTATTCAGAAAACAAAGAATTCCTGGAATATGAGCATTTTTCAGATTCTATTTCATTAATGAAAACTTCATGTTCTAAAATAAAGCTGCTGATTTCTTATTTTCTTATCATATCTGCTTCTGAAATAACCCCAGTAATATCAGTGGTAGATTACAATAGCACTGAGACATATCGAACACTTTCTTTTCAATTAAAAATATACACATATATATAACATAGATGACTAGAATATATATTTAAATTCTCAAGTGACTAAAATCAATGTAAATAATATATTGGTCACATCTGAGGGTAAATGTTCCCATTAAAATTGAAAAGTTGCAATGAAAGAAATACTATGCTACAAAGTAACTATTTAGCACATGTAAGAAATGGGAACTTTGGTCAGGAACATTTGTAAAATGAACTCTTATTTCACAGTGTTCCATTCTTGTTGATGTTTTCAATTTCAAGCCAAATATTTTAAATCAATGTACAGCATTACTTAGAATGATAGAAGTAATACATAAATTTGAAGGAATATCTAACTGTATGTCAATTCCTGGTGAAGACTCTAATAAAACATCCTTTTATACTTTTATGCATATGAAATAATTATGGTATTATATTTAATTGCTACAGCAATATATTAAAATATGTCTTAGTAATGTATGTTGGTATTCAAAGCATACATTTAGATATTCATTATTGTAGACTTTTGAAGGATTCATGACATTCTGTTTTCCATAAAAAAGCCTCTAATTAATTCTCACATAAGGAACAACAAAGCCAGCCCAGGCAGGAGCTCAGCCAGGATTTCTGGGCCCTACCGTGCAGGAGTCTCCTGAGGAAAGACACAGTCCTATCTCAGTGTCCAAGCCCAGTAGATTCTTGTCATCTCTGCTAAGAGTCTCACAGGCTTGCGATAAATTTTAAATGTGGTGTTTTTGAGCACTAGGCAGACATCTGTCTTGAAGGCACAGGGCAGTGGCCACGAGCCGTTCCTCGGAGGCTGCTGTAATAGCTGTCAGATGACCTTTCTTGGCATCATTTTGTTCCTTTTGGTGCTGCTGAGGAGTTGTGCTAAAAAACCCATGCATCGAATCAGCAACTGGATGAGTGAGAAAGGTCACGCCTTACTAAGAGGTGTGGTGTGAATGTCCTTGGTAGCCGTATCTAGAGTGGTGGGCTGTGAAGGGGGACAGAGGAGACTGGAGTGAGAATAAACCCATGGAAGTAGTGACAGGAGCAGGTGTGCTATGGACTTGAGAGGAAATAGACCCGAGAGCAGGAAGCCCATTGGTTAGTGCTACAGTTTGTCTGTGTTGTCCATAAATTCATAAGTGGACAGCTTAGGGGGGAACATGGGAACATTTAGATTTTCCAGTTATAGTTGTTAGTCCAGCTAGGCAGGAGGGCTCATACCAGCCAAAGGAATTGGCCACACCATATCCACAGGACTGCCAAGAGGAAAATACTTCACTTGTCAGACTATAAGTCTCCCCAAGTATCCTAAAGGCTGCCAACATGCTGAACCAGCTCTCCCTCCCATCTTATCCACCTGCCTGGAGAATGACCCCTCCCACCATGAGTCTGTTCTTTCCACATCGATCTGACAGTCTCCTGCAGGCTTGCTCGGGTACTGCCCCATCACTAATTCCCCATAAATGTGTCCAGAGCCCAGCCTTCAATTGTCAAGTTGACACACATATATCTAACTACAACAGTCAGGGAGAGTCCATAGGGAACCCCTGTGGACTTTGTTCTGATGCCATAGCAAGTCAGAAGCGGCAGCCATTAATGGAACTAATCAGGTATCTAGAGACAAGAGCTTCCAAAGGCATTTTCTGCCCTGTTTTGTCTAGTTGAGTCTTCTTATATTACATTCCTAGTTTTCAATTTCCTTATTAAAAAATCTTAACAAAAAAACTTTGCTTCTATCCATAAGGATTGATGTGCAATGAAAGCCCAGTGATTTTCGGTAGTTTTTTTCATAAATTTGCTTCTTTAATATGTGAAAGAAATGAAGGATTACAGAAAAAGGTTCAATGAAGGATGATTTGTCACTTTTATTCTTTGCAGTTGAATGAACATGAAAGGAGGTTTCAGACACTCAATAAATAAGCATTTTGCAATTGTAAGTCAGCATAGAGAGTTCCTTAAACAGTCATGAAGAAAGATATTTTGGGTCCTTCATTGCTGTTCTATGCACTGAAATTCTTCTGATTTTTATTTTGCTCAATATTTCAATTCAAAGTCTTCTAAACTTATGGAATTATGGCACAGAGAAACATAAAGAAACTTCTTAACTCGGAGGTGGAAATGATAGGATGTAACTTCAAGATGACTGACTTTGCTATTCTAGTCCTCTTCCAGGCTTTTCAAAAATGATTGAGCTAATGAATGTCCAGTCATTCTGGTTAATAATATGCTTTCCCATCGAGTTGAGGGGTGTGTGTGTGTGTGTGTGTGTGTGTGTGTGTGTGTGTGTGTGTACCAGTCACTCTTCTCTGTTGCTGCTGAGATACCACTCAAAGTCAAGCAACTTAAAGAGAGAAAGGGAGATTTATTCACCTTATGGTTCCAGAGGGGAGATATAATCCATATGGAGGTAAAGGCATGGCTGGTGACAGAAGCTAGAGGAAGTCTAAGTCACTGCAGACATTGTGGAGGCTCAGAGCTGCTGCATGCAAGCCCAAGAGCCTTCCAGAAGTAGGGTAGGACTAATTAACCTCAAGGCCCACTCCCTGTGACTGCCTTCCTCTAAGAAGGCACCACCTCTTAAAGGTGCCATAGCCTTCCCTAACAATTAAAGATTCAAACACATGAGCCTGTGGGGAATAACTTACATTTCAAGCCATGACAGTGTGTGTTCAATGCTCTTTTTTGGACCCCCTGTAACTGACTTTCAAAGGACTCTCAAAGTAGCTGTATGGTCCTTAGCAATGTCTTTCCAGTACTTATGCAAGCAGAAGAGTCTTAGGAAGAACTGTTTAGCCTAATATTTTGTGACACAAAGTTACATTGAGGTTCCATGGGAAATCGTTTTTATATTTGTTTTCTTATTAAATTTGCAATGCTTTAAGACTTATTTTCCATGAGACCTTGTTAATAGGGCTTCAGTACTTCATTGATTAGTGTACTGTTTTTTAAGATTTTAAGTATCTCAATGTTAAAGATACTATTTAACTGTGTTTATACTTGTTAACATGCCTCATCTGCTTCATAATTTCTTTTATGGTCATAACTCACAACCATAATGTTGTTTAAAAATTGTTCTTATTATAAGGCTCTTTATATACTTTGCTTCAAGTGTTAAATTTGATTTTTGTCACTATTCATCTTATTTCATCAGCTGTAAACATCTGTACATTAAAAGTGATGGGGGAAACACCTTAAGGCAATATCACTGTTGGAATTGCTATTTCTTTAAAGAATAAATAGATAGTAAAATTCTTAAAGTACCACACAAGATATGCATTACAGAGTGGTTCTTGCAAGAAATCCTAATTGGATGGAAACCTACAGAAGGGCTTGAGTTAATCACTTTATTTGGAGTGTGATCTTCTAATAGCACCAAGGAATATATAGCACCAATGAAGCTTCTTCTGCTTAACAGAACAAATCAATAACCACCCTAAACTGGACTCATGACACATCCTAGCCTTGGTTTGTCTATGGAGCGTCAATCATTTTTCCTTTAAAGCAATACAAATCATTTAAGAGAAGATGTACACCTTTAGAGTCTTTGTGACCTATATTTTAATGTGTACACACATACTCCTGTATGTGTGTGTATACATATGTTTATATATACATATATACATACATGTACATATATGCACATATATACATACATAGAGAGAAATAATTCATTTTTTATTATTTGGCAGTTTCATACATGAATGCAATAAATTTAAGTCATATTCACCTCCATATTACCTGAACCCATTTCCCCTCCTCCAATTAAAACATATTCTTATTCTCAATGTCTCCCTCCTACTTTCATATCTTTGTGTGTGAGTGTATTCCACTGAGTTTCCTCTGCATTAGCATGTGCCTGAGCAATTGATGGTACATGGACAATGTATTAGTGAGTGCACCATCAAAGAAAGTAGCTCCCCTTCCCATAGCCACATTCACCCTCAGTTGAATAGTCCTTTGGTAGTGGAGGGGTGCCTGATGAAGTCTTCCCCTGTCCATGATTAAATATTGGCTGGTCCAATCTTGTGTAGGAGATAAGCTAAACATAGTTCAAGTATAAATATTAGCAAGTTCTCTACAAACATGTGGACCTTTATTGAAGGCATTGCCTTTATTTCTGTTGATTATAAGAGGGCAAAGAATGACTATTGTTTATGGAGGATATGTAGAATAGCTCTTAAATCTTTCACCAACTCCACTAAGGAAGCAACCAGGGACAGTGCTCATGGTTCATGGATTTTGAGTCAAGCTTAAGCTGCTTGTCCTTGGTAAATAACAAACCTTCTGCCTCTATATAGTGACTCTGGATGGGTCACATGTTATCAACAGTAAATAAGTTGGGTTACATATATGTGACTCAAAATTAAGCAGTTTGAGTTTACCATCGAAAATCACTTTGAAAATTTTAATGTGAAATGAATGGTATAATTCTAGAGTTGCACCTAGAGTTGAAGGCAATAAAGTGGTAAAACTTCTTCAACTCTCAGAGTTTTATGAGAAGAATCAGGCCTTGTATGTGAGTATAAGGTTTCTCTTGACCACTTATGCCAAACATGGATGTGTTACTGGGCATAAACACACAGGACGAGGAAACTATACAGATCAACACTAAATTCATTTTGTGATCACTAAGAGTCAAAACCCCAGTCATTTGTCTTGCTCTGTCTCTGTCTGCTGCTCCGGTATCAGTCTTCCTTACTATATTGTAGCCATCCTGACCCTTCCCACCACAGGACTGACTTGTATCTCTTGAGCTTTTTGTGCTTAGCTTTTCTCCATTGCTGTTGTTTAGTTCTCGCCATCTTGAGGGAAATATTAAATCTTTTCTTGTTAACATTAGCAATAATATATTAACTACTGAAACTGATAAACTATCTTCAGATCTTACTTTTCCATACTTTCTTCAAGTTTCAACTCTTGGTTATCTTATTCTTTAACCTATTACTTTTATTCTTGTCATGTTTTACTCCTTTGCCCAATTTCTTTTCTTTTTTTTTTTTAAACATTTTTTATTATTATTTCCATTCATACAACTTAGTAGGTACACCGGTTCCCTCCCTCCCTCCTCCTCCCCCCGACCTCCCTACTCCCCCTCCCCTCATCCTTCCCTCCCCATCACCCAGTGCTTCCCCCCCCCAATCCCCGGAGAATCCTTTAATGTGCCTGCCAGTCTCTCCTCTGGGCTCTCCTCTCCAATGACGTACAAAGACCCAGTGGCATTCCCCTGAATCCTTTCCTGTGTTCCCCTTAAGCATAGGAACACTACTGTGGCTGTCAATCCCTTGCCTCAAAGGATCTTGGTGCCTTTAGCAAATGCTAGACTTTGCAGGGTCAATAGTGTGTTGGACATTGCGCAGGGCATATCTTGCATATCATTGCTCCTCCCATCCTTGTGCTCTTATACTCTTACCGCCCCCTCTTCTGCAAATTTCCCTGAGCTTCAGGATGGGGAGAGATTAGGCTGGCCTAGTACTAGGTGGTTGATATAGAGGCTCTAAGTTATGGATTATGGTTTGTTGATTTTCTTTTGCAGTTTTGCTGCTCCTGCAATGCCCTTCACTCAATCCTATGGGTATTGTATGTCACCCCCTGGCCAGAGACAAAAAGCTGTTAAACTAGAGTCTTGTTATAAGAGCACATTCAAAGGTAGATGTAATAAAAGTAGGAAACCACAGTGAGGGAGGGGTCAATCGCCCATTTGCAAAATGGTTACTTTTTATCTGCCAGACTATATGCCCTCCCCTTCTGGTGAGATCATACCCCCTCAGATCAGGAACAAAAGTCTGTGAACTTACCCAGATGTCTCATTACTTACTTGAAGTCCTTGATGGAGGCCTATTTTCTCTGCTGTAACATGGTCCCCTCTCTCCTTGTTTTTGGTGTGGCCCTCCAACCCCATCCCTCCTGTTCATAGTCCTTGGAATTACTGTAGGTATTACAGAGATTTATCCTTGAGTGTCTCTAAGTGGGTTTGGTACTAGGAGTCACCTATTAGGGAGTACATACGGCGCTTAATTTTCTGGGTCTGGGATACTTCACTCAATATAATTGTTCCTAATTCCATCCATTTCCCGGCAAATTCCATTAATTCATCATTTTTGATGGCTGAGTAGTACTCCATTGTATAGATGTACCACAGTTTCCTTATCCACTCGTCAACTGTTGGACATTTGGGCTGATTCCATGACTTTGCTATTGTAAACAGTGCTGCTATGAACATGGTCGTGCTTGTGCTATCGAGGTGAACTTCTGCTGTATGGGGGGTTACTCCCAGAAGTGGAATAGCAGGGTCATATGGCATTTCAATCTTTAATCTCTTTAAGAACTCCAGACGGCTCGCCAGAGTGGCTGTATGAGCCTGCATTCCCACCAGCAGTGTAGGAGAGTTCCCTTCTCTCCACAACCTCTCCAGCATTTATTGTTGTTTGTATTGTGGATTTTTGCTATGCTGACTGGGGTGAGATCATATCTCAGGGAAGTTTTGATTTGTATTTCCCTGATGGCTAAGGAAGTGGAGCATTTTTTCAGATATTTGTTAGACATTTTAATTTCATCCCTGGTAAAGTTTCTTTTAAGTTCCAGGGCCCATTTTTTAATTACCTTTGCCCAATTTCTTAATTTGCATGTTCTCTGTGTTTGGCTCATTTCCCATTACTCTTAGTTCATAGGTGTGTATTATGCTCAAATGCAGGTTGTCCTTTGCAGCTGTGATTCCTAACTCCAGTATTCCAAAGTAAACAATTCATTCTTGTCCTTCAGTGCCACCTTGCTTGTATTTCACAACTCATCTAGTTTATATTACCCTTTCAAATCAGATGCCTGAAGTCATCCTATACAGAGACCCTTGCTTGTTGTCTTTTTATTTTTATTTATTTAATACAAAAGGGTATTTGAGTGTATATGCTTGCGGAAGTCCAAGGGTGACATTTGGGAGTCATCCTGGATTGTTCTACCTCCTTTTTTGCTTTGCTCCGGGGTTCCCCAAAGTTCTGCCTTCCAGGGCTAGAATTACAGCCCCTTCACCCCACCACTTCTGCCCTGTATTTTTTACATGGTATCTGGTATTAGAATTCAGGTCATTTTGCTTTTGATTCAAAGACTTTAACCCTGAATCATCTTGTCAGTCCAATTTGTTCTGTTTTAACTAAGCACTATCTAAAAGTTATTTGCTTATAATAACTTGCGGGAAAATAAAAAGATATATAATCATATAATTAAATGATTAAACATTCTTATGAGGTCAGAAGTATGAAAACTTATACATAACATTTTCTTTACTAATTTTTAATTCTTGTTTAATGATTCAATATATTTATATGTTAATTATATGTAAGATTTGACATTTTAACCAGTTTATATGTTTATATGCTATGATACTAAGTACATTGACATTTTCTGTTGCTTCACTATACTTTTTTCCTTAAAATTATTATGAACTAGAGAAACTCAAAGCTGTGTTTGCACCAAATAAATATATGTTTCTCTGGGGCTTATCAGTTCATTGTAAAAAGAAATCTTTTTGTTTATTGAGTTTCATTGCTTGCAGCATATCCAACTTTGTTAGATAGAAAACAGCAAATATCAAGGGCAATTTGTGAAAGTAGTTATTTTCATTTACTTATGCAGATCCTCTACCCCATTTTAGTTTAATGAAACATTTTTAAAGACCTGGGCATCTATTACTGTTGTCTAAGATGGAATCTCATTTAATTATGATCAGTAAAATTCTTCTTTTTTACTGTGAGTAAATAATGCTGTAGAAAAAACATGAAAACAGTTAAAACATTCTACTATTTCTCCCTAGCACTTCACAGTGATTTCTAGATTAAAAATTAGTACTTCTGGGATTCTATAAAAATATTTTTATACAAATACTCTATAAGTAATACTTATCTTGATAAACCAATGTATTGTTTTGTCAAAAGAGTGAAATATTTATCTCTTGCTGTGCTAATTTCAGAATTATATTGATGCTGATGAGGCAATGATGAAATGTTCCATAAATCCTTTAAATGTATTGGTGCTATTACAAAGACTATAGATTGAAGCATTATTTGGAGATGTTCAGAGACCATATAAACCCAAATTGGCCTATTTGCTTATTATTTAGCTTATTTTAATGAGATTGGTTCATGGGACATATTAATTTGGAAGCAAAATAGAATCTAGGAAATGAAAGGATTGTGCTTGATAGCTAATTCTTATTTTCCCCTGGACTCTGAGGCCAGCCTTTAATTTGGGGTTCAGAGGCATTGCACAGTTTTATTTATCAGGATGTACTTTGGGAAGGATAAGGTGAAGAGATGACTTTTTCATTCAGAATGAGGAAAGTTAGCTTCAGGAAAAATGAAAAAATAATCGCCTTCTTTCAAATAATCTCCTAGGTACACAGGTGAAAATTAGAGTTGATTTAATCATTTAGGTAGGGAGAATCTAGAAAGAGCCTCACCTGACCCAAGACTGTGCCTGACTTTTCTTAGAACATGTTCCAATGCCCATGAGACCTTTCTTTCTGATACAACAGATAACTTCAGTGGTTTCACTCATTCTATCATAACCTTTTTTTGTATTTATCAACAAGAAAACCCTATAAGCACCACTTCAATGTTCTTCAGTCTGTTTACCTAAACAGTCTCCCTTCAGCACCTGTCTGCCAAAATCTTGAAGCACTGGCAGAAGAGCATGGGTGTGAAGAATCTGCAAAGGAGACCTGACTCTCCTTCCTCCCTGCCCACCAAGACACTTTTCCCACCCATCCCAGCCTGTCTAATCCAGTGTACATTCCAAGTACATTGGAGTACATTCCAAGACCAGTGTGATGATCGCCTTCTGGATCCAGCCATTTTCTTTCTCCATGGTAGAATGAGAGAAATCTCAGAATCCTGAACCTTTTCCAGCATATTTCATATTTTAATATAATTTTGGCTCTAGTCATCATAGACAAGCTAATTACTCGGTCACATATGCTCGGCCAGTTTTTAGCTCATTTGGGGGCTTATAAACACTTTGAATTTTGTCCTCTGTGCAGTAGCATCATGAGAAACAAGTTTTATGACATTTTGGAGATGTTTTATAGTCACATAGGAATTTCAAGTCTAGGCAAGTAACAAGCATTGTGGAGCAGGTGAAATCTTTTGTAGGCTTGCTGCAAAACATTTATCTTTTGAAAGCTTATCTTCTAGGAGGCAGAGAATTGATTTAAGGAGATCTTATTATGAAGAAGGGAGACTTAGAAGAGAAAGTTGTTTTGACAGGGCAGTTTGTTCTCAGAAACAGACAGTGCCTTAAGTCAATAACAGAATGTTCAAGTCTATAGAAAAGTCTACTGCCATTGAATGCACAGGGCAAAGGAACTACACATGCATTTAGGGAAACACTGGCTCCTCATTCATGGTTTACTAGAAACTGTTGGAGGTTTTTATAAGTCTGTTGACAGTAATTCTATTTGGAACATGATCTTCTTAGATAAAAATATTTTTAATGTGAAAACTCTCATTAGTGTAATAGACAAGTGAAATAGCTGTAAAACCTGAGTCACAATCTAATTTACTGTCTCAATTCACAATTTCCCTCTTTGTTTTGCTTGGTGGATTAATCCCATTTCAGCAGTGCCATTAGGTGCCTGCCCTGAAAGTGTGGAAAAATACACACAAATATCTGGTATTTCTGAGCATGTGGGCTGTGATGAATTTAAATGTGTTCTAGGAAAGAACATGCATTTAAATAGCTGAAAATTTATCATTGTTTTTTAGCTTAAGGATGAAGAAATTGACCACTATGGGATAATTAAAAATGGCAACTTTATGGGAAAGCAGGAGTGAAGTTGTCAAATGCCAGGGCACTAAGAGGCAATGTTATATAATCTGAATAGGGATAATTTATATCTTTGTCACTTGAAGATCTGATGTACAGTGGAGTCAATGAATCATTCCTCAGCATAGCATAACTAAAGCAAATTTTGTTTTTTTTTCACTTGCAGAATTTTAGCTGATTGAATAATAAATCACCCTGTCTTTATTTAATCATAAGGGTGACAGGCTTATTCAGACAAAATCAATTAGATGGTGCCCCTAGTCCAGAGAACAGGTTCTATTTTGTTTTAAAGGAATATCAGAGAAGAGTTGGCTCAGGTTACTTTAGTTATACTTTTCAGTATTGGAAATAGCTTAATTATTAAGCTAAATAAAAATATTTTCAAGTTATTGCTGAAGATTTTCCTTAAATACTCAGAAGTTAAGAATAAATTGACATCTTTCCAACTCATGATATCCTTGCCAGGACCTGTACATAGTCTTTTAAGATCAAGGGTATGAAGACATTGTCCTCTTTCCTCTAGAAGAATAACCTTATAAGCACTTAAGTTTACAACAGCAATCATGAGTAAAATTTTCTCTTATGAGTGTAATAACATGTATAATATACAGAATTCCTATATGAATAACAGAAATTAAGGCTCAGAGTGGTTACATATGACTTGCCCTATATCAAATATCTAAAAATCCCAATTCGAGCCTGGTTATATTTTTCCTAAGGATGATGTCCTTTACTTGCTGCACATTGCTGACTCTTTGGTATGTTTATGAAATTCTGTACAATAAACATGTTAGGATGATTTCTAGAAATGTGTTGCTAGGAGAATAGATTGAATTGGTAATTGTGGTTGGAAACCTTATTGAGTAGATGGTCTAAATTACAGAGAGTAGAATGACATATTCAACTTTAAGTGACAGGTGTCAGGTGTTCAGTGTAAATGAATTATCAGTGGCAGACAGTGGAAGATAGACATGAAATTTGCCTTCTTTCATTCATGAGTATTCAGAGCACTGGACCTGTATTTTAGAAGGGACCATAGCAAGAAGGCCTCTTTTATTCCAGAAGGGAAAAACCAGAGATAATCTGAGTAGATGAAGATTGTTGTTTCTTAAGAACTCTGTTGAAATGAGGAAGGGCAGTGTTTTGTACTTAATATTTCATCTAAATTCAGTGAACACTTGCAAAATAATTTTCTTTTGTGCCACATAGTATCCATTCTCTCAGCAATCTATATTTTTTATTTCTGTTTTCTAAAGTAATAAAAAAGTTAATGTAGGATAGCTTTTATTCAAATCACTATATTTTACAAATATGGAAAGAGAGGGAGAGAGGGAGAGAGAGAAAGAGAGAAATAAAAAGTGTTCATGAACTTGTCGGCTTTATAAAGGGGACTGATCTTTCTCAATTATTTCACAGGATCCTTCAAACCAAAAATGTGGTGGAAGAAAGAAAACGGTGTCTTTCAGCAGCATGCCATCGGAGAAGAAAATCAGCAGCGCCCATGACTGCATCAGCTTCATGCAAGCTGGCTGTGAGCTGAAGAAAGTCCGACCAAATTCTCGCATTTATAACCGATTTTTTACTTTGGATCCAGACCTCCAGGCTCTTCGCTGGGAACCTTCCAAGAAGGACCTTGAAAAAGCCAAGCTTGACATTTCTGCCATCAAGGAGATCAGACTGGGGAAGAACACTGAAACATTTAGAAACAATGGTCTTGCTGACCAGATTTGCGAAGACTCTGCCTTCTCCATACTCCACGGGGAGAACTATGAGTCTCTGGACCTTGTGGCCAATTCAGCTGATGTAGCAAACATCTGGGTGTCAGGGCTACGGTACCTGGTTTCTCGTAGTAAGCAGCCCCTTGATTTTATGGAGGACAACCAGAACACACCACGCTTCATGTGGTTGAAAACAGTGTTTGAAGCTGCAGATGTTGATGGGAATGGGATTATGTTGGAAGACACCTCTGTAGAGTTAATCAAGAAACTCAACCCTACTCTGAAGGAATCCAAGATCAGGTTGAAGTTTAAAGAGATCCAGAAGAGCAAAGAAAAACTAACCACCCGAGTGACAGAAGAGGAATTTTGTGAAGCTTTCTGTGAACTTTGTACCAGGCCAGAAGTGTATTTCTTACTTGTTCAGATATCTAAAAACAAAGAATACCTAGATGCCAATGACCTCATGCTCTTTTTAGAAGCTGAGCAAGGAGTTGCCCATATCACAGAGGATATGTGTTTGGACATCATTAGAAGATATGAGCTTTCTGAAGAGGGCCGTCAGAAAGGGTTTCTGGCAATCGATGGCTTTACCCAGTATTTATTGTCACCAGAATGTGACATTTTTGATCCAGAACAGAAGAAGGTTGCTCAAGACATGACCCAACCCTTGTCTCACTATTATATCAATGCCTCTCATAACACATATCTGATAGAAGACCAGTTCAGGGGACCGGCTGATATCAACGGGTACGTGAGGGCTTTGAAAATGGGTTGTCGAAGCATTGAACTTGATGTGAGTGATGGTGCAGATAACGAACCCATCCTTTGTAACAGAAACAACATGGCAATGCACCTCTCCTTCCGAAGTGTTATAGAGGTGATAAATAAGTTTGCCTTTGTAGCTTCTGATTACCCACTCATTCTCTGCTTGGGGAATCACTGCTCCCTGCCACAGCAGAAGGTCATGGCTCAGCAGATTAAAAAGGTGTTTGGCAATAAACTCTATACCGAGGCCCCTTTGCCATCAGAATCCTACCTCCCATCACCAGAAAAGCTAAAAAGGATGATCATTGTGAAAGGAAAGAAATTACCCTCAGATTCAGATCTCTTAGAGGGAGAGGTGACTGACGAGGATGAGGAAGCTGAGATGTCCCGGAGGATGTCAGCAGACTATAATGGGGAGCAGAAACACATCTGGCTCTGTCGGGAGCTCTCTGACTTGGTGACTATTTGTAAATCTGTTCAGTACAGGGATTTTGAATTGTCCATGAAAAGCCAAAACTACTGGGAAATTTGTTCATTTAGCGAAACAGAAGCCAGCCGAATTGCAAATGAATACCCAGAGGACTTTGTAAATTACAATAAGAAGTTCTTATCCAGGATCTATCCCAGCGCCATGAGGATCGACTCCAGTAACTTGAATCCTCAGGACTTTTGGAACTGTGGTTGTCAGATTGTGGCCATGAATTTTCAGACGCCAGGTCCAATGATGGACCTCCACACGGGCTGGTTTCTTCAGAATGGAGGGTGTGGTTATGTCCTGAGACCATCCATCATGCGAGATGAAGTTTCTTACTTCAGTGCTAACACAAAGGGCATTGTGCCTGGGGTATCTCCTCTGGCTCTTCACATCAAGATCATCAGTGGTCAGAATTTCCCAAAGCCCAAGGGAGCTTGTGCCAAAGGGGATGTCATAGACCCCTATGTTTGTGTAGAGATACATGGAATTCCAGCGGACTGTTATGAGCAAAGAACTAAAACTGTGCAGCAAAACAGTGATAATCCCATTTTCGATGAAACTTTTGAATTTCAAGTCAACCTTCCAGAACTGGCCATGATCCGTTTTGTTGTTCTGGATGATGACTACATTGGGGATGAGTTTATAGGGCAGTACACGATACCATTTGAATGTCTGCAGCCTGGATATCGCCACGTGCCCTTGCGCTCCTTTGTGGGTGACATCATGGAACACGTGACCCTCTTTGTCCACATAGCAATAACCAATCGAAGTGGAGGAGGAAAAGCACAGAAGCGCAGCCTTTCTGTGAGAATGGGGAAGAAAGTTCGAGAATATACCATGCTCAGGAATATTGGTCTTAAAACTATAGATGATATCTTCAAAATTGCAGTTCATCCCTTACGAGAAGCCATAGATATGAGAGAAAATATGCAGGTAGGAGAAACAGTCTGCTTTCCTCCCCTACTTTCTTATCTGTTCCTTCCATTCTTTAATGAATATTGCGGTTTAGTAATGATCTGATTTTCAAGAAATCACCAGAAATATTGTGTAAAGCTGTGTAATTAAATCATGCTCAATATTGCCTGTGGTAAAGCAGATTGTTTTTATTGTGAGTGCAAGGGTGAGTTTGGACAGTTAATAGAATATCAAAGTAGTAAACGCTAATTATCTATTAAATATATTTCATAAATACTAATTGATATATAAGAATGTGCATACAATCCCTTGTCATCGGAGAGGAGGACCCAGTGGAGAGTTAGGCGCACACAATAAAGGACTCTCTGGGAATTGGGGGGGAGACACTGGGGGAAGGGGAGGGGGGAGGGAGGGAACTGGTAAAAAATTTTAAAATGTATAATTAAATTTTTAATAAAAAAAAAAAAAAAAAAAAGAATGTGCATACAAACAATATGAAAAAATAAAATATGAAATGTAAGATGCATAAACACATACATGCTTTTTATAAGTATGCATTTAAAATAGTTGTAGATATGAATAAGAGATTCTCAAGTCATGTAAGCACATATGAGCCAATTAGATTTAATTTTTAGTTGTTTACATGTATAGTAACATTAACCTTTATGCCTAAAAATGCTGCTAATCAAACAAAATTCAGCATTTAAACATTTTTAAAATTACTTAAAATTCACCTAGAAATGTGGTTTAAAGTGAAAGAATGTGGACATGGGGAACAAATCTATTCTGGTTTGATCTTGAACAAATTAAGGGAATTCTGATCTTCAGTGTTCTGAGCATAAAGTGAGATGTGATAAGACACCACAGGGTTGCTATGAGAACTGAATGGGATTGTGTGAAATTGCCTGGATATAACGTGCAAAAATTCACTTTTTGCCTTTTGTTAGGACATATAATCAGAGATAATTGTGAACCTTTTCTTTCATACTACTTCCTATACTCATTCAAGGCTAGCATTTAGCAGCAAACAATAAATATCTATTTAGTACGTTCATGTGCAAAGTGAATGTTGTTCAATTCACTTTAGCCTGCTAGCTGACATTTTCATAATTGTCCTCTCTCACATTTCTTATTTTCAGGACAGCAGATACACTTGAAGAGGTTAAGCGATTTCTTGAGTATTGCAGTTAATAAATAGCAAAGTTAGGCTTTAAATCTGAGCATACCTAATACTGAGAGCCACTACAATTCATGTGAAGCAGAACTACCACTCCATGACTTATTGAAAACCCTGCACTACTTCATAGGGAAGTTGCTGTGGCAGGTTGAGAGTGAATTTTAAATAGCCTACATGGTGGGAAGTAGCATAATATATAACTCACATTTAAATACATATAATCTTATTGTAAGAAGAAGGTTGCCTTAGTCACTACCTTAAAAATAGGCTCCAAATCTACTAATGTCTTCCATGGGGCCTTTTCTGGCATAATTTTAGAATTATTTTATATTCATATATTATATCAGCTATAAAATTCTTATCTATTTGTATTAGAAGTAGGTTCTATGTATTCTTATAGATTTCTTAAAATATAACCCTTATCTCATATTTTTAGGATATATGTAAAAAAGAACTGTTCATAATTTTTTCCAAATACTGTTGATATTTTACATTTTCTTACATAAAATATTTTGGGTAGAGGGTTATTTGGAGCCTGACAAGTAGAAAAAGGACATCATTATTGTCACCTCACTTACCACATTCAATGGACTAGATACTGTCCATTGTTAATAAGATGTGAACATTATACTTATTTCAAATGTTTGCTGTTTAAAAGATTGAAGCATAGACGAACAAGCCATCACATTTTTCTGTGTGCGAGAGGTGCATTTATGTCAATATTACTGTCGGTTGACCAAAAAGAGAATGGTGAACCATGATATTTTGCTTCCTTGAGATTAAAAAAAAGAAGAAAGAAAAAGATGCCTTTCAATATGCTGGTGTGGCATTTTCCTAATCCTTAGGATAGAAGTTCAATAAGGCATTCATGCCCAGCCAAAGTTAGTACATGTAGGGATTCCAGTGTATTGTTTTGAAAAGCATCTTGCAGCCTTAGTTCACACCTTTGTTTTTTAATGTGTATTTTTTGTAGTTGCTAAACACGGAGAATGAAGGGTCCATGCTGCAAATTGGTGCCTGGTGCTTCCTCAGTTCATGTCACAGGAGTCTGACATTACATATAGATCTCTAAGGGTATATTTTGATGAATATGTCTGTGTGTGAGCCAAACATGTTGTATCATGTAGTCAAATGAGTGACTCCATGTTTTCTCCTCATAGAATGCGATCGTGTCTGTGAAGGAGCTATGTGGACTCCCTCCAATTGCCAGTCTGAAGCAGTGCCTATTAACCCTGTCCTCGCGTCTCATCACCAGTGACAGTGCTCCCTCCGTGTCTCTTGTGATGAAAGACAGCTTTCCATACCTGGAGCCTCTGGGTGCGATTCCAGATGTGCAGAAGAAGATGCTGGCTGCATATGATCTGGTAAAGGAGTTGCAACTCTATTTCTTGTCTGTGCACAAACATTCCCAAAAGCAAGGTTTTTTGCTAATAAGAAAGACAGGATTGGAGGTGGCAGCCAGAGCTCGCCCTCAGTCCCTGTGGAGACTCAGACGACATGTGTTGAACCTGTAGCTGCTTCAGAAGCAGAGCAGGAGAGATGGCTCAGAGGTTAAGCCTCTGCCTCAAAAGCAGAAGGTCCCAAATTTGGATCCCGGATCCCATGTAAAAATGCTGGGCAGAAATGGCAGTGGCCTGGACTTCTGGCCCTGGAAGACTGAGTCTGGGAAGTTCTGGAGCAGAGACAAGGTAGAACAGCTAGGATGATTCCTGAAGCTACCCTTGGGTCTCTGTAGGCACACACCATGCCCTCTGATACACACACACTTCTGAATGACTTCATCCTGCGTGGTATATCCATGCTCTGTATATCCATGGTTAGACTCTTAGTGCTTCATCACGATGCTTGGAAGCTAGATTTCTAAACTAGTGCCATTACTGGATTTTTATGAATATTTGATGCAATTTATGTAGTAATCAGATTTGAGAATAACTTTTTTTTGAATCTCTTCATTGTATAAAATTAAAGAGTAAGAGGCACAATGTGGAGCCTATGTGCTGAAGTGCAAATAGGTTTAAATAGAAAGAATATTTAAAAATCAGCAAAAACAAAATGATTCAGAGGGAATACTTTCTTACTTCCTACTGTATAGATCAATTCCTGTGTTTGTGTGTTTGTGTTGTGCATATGTGTGCTTACATGTATGTGGGCTTATGTATGTAGAAGCCTGTAGTTAAGAGTGGAAATATTCCTTGATTGTTTGTCAACATTATTCTTTTAGGCAATATTTTTGATCTTACTCAGAGCTTGCCAATTAGGCTATTCTCAACTTGCTCTGGGGATTCTAGTCTCTATTTTCTGATGCTGGAATTATAGGTGGGACACCACAGACACCTAGCATCCACATGGCTTCTGGGTATCTGAACTCTGGTTCTCTTACTTTTTTAGCAAGTTCTTTATCTCCCAAATACTAAGGGTATTTTTTTCCTGGAATTGCATGATGGTAAAATTCACCTGTGTGAAGCTGATATGCAGCCATACTTAGCTGTAAAAGCAAAAATATCATTTCATGTTTGTTATGTTACTTAGAAATGTGGAGAAAATAGACATTAGGGGACAATACATAAAGACTTGGCAATACAAAAGTGGTCATGCAAGTAAGTCATTCCATTCCCCTAAAAATTTGTAAAATATTAAAGTTAAGTTTTTAATTAGGGAAATTTAAAAGCTTGTAGTAAGTATAATTACAGCTAGTCCAGGAGATTGACACGGAAGATTTGGTTGTTCCCATGATATCAAAGTCAGTTTGGGCAAAATAACAAGACTCTATGCCTTAAAAAAATGTAAAAGATCCCCACTTTCCATTAAATTGACAGCTATATCTTTCTTTTTTTATCATAGTATTTTTGATCAAAAATTTAAGAAGATAGGAGAGATAGGTTATTGGGTAAAGTACTTTCTGTGCAAGAATGAGTACCTGTGTTCAAATCTCTAGTACTTACATACAAAGCTGTAAATGATCATATGAGCTTGTAATCATACTGCAGGTGGGGAGAAGGGTTGGAGATAGGCAGATGCTTGGAGCTTACTGACCAGCCAGTCTAGCCCCAAGGGAAGGCCTCAGGATCAGTAAAGAGAGATGCTGCCTCAAAAACATAATATAGAGTAGTAGAAGAAGACACCCAACATTGGCCTGTTGCCTCTGTGTTCATACATCTAGGATCATGTGTAAGCATACACATGCCACACACACACACACACATACACACACATGCACACACACACATACACACACACACATACCAAAAACACACAAAGAACAGATATTTTCATTCACCTCCATTTGGTATGAAATTAAATTGTTTTATACAATTTTGGATAAAAATTTGATAGCATAATTTAAGATGTTTGCTCATTTTATTAGATTTAGTGTAAGTCATTAGAGACATGCCTAAATACTTATTTTTCATAATTTTAACGTTGGAAGAATTAGCTAAAATGAAAGGAATCCATACAGGGCTCCTTAGAAGCCATTGAAATCAGTTGTTGAAGGAATATCTAAAACAACTCACAATGCACTTTGTGAAAAATACTGGTGATAATGATATACTTATGATGAGGTTTAAATTGTACTTGTATTGACACATACCTAAAATGCTAGGAGGACATCAAAAGTGACTGGTTTGCATGATGTGAGTGATTTTTTTCTTTCTGTATCTCAAGATGCTTTTTTGCATTTGCCAGACGCTTTCTAATGAATGCAGCAGATTTTATAATTGTATAAAATAACTCAGGGAAGAAAGATTAAGATTTTATCATTAAAAATAACTAGAAGAAAGGCATCTGGGATAAACATTTTACACCTCAAATGGAAACACCTCCACAGAGTGCATTCTGCTCTGAATGGCTGCACCCAGGCTGCTGGGGGAAAAGTTCACCTACTGCCTGTGTCGTGCTTTTTGTGAAATCAATTTTTTTCATCATAAGAGTGAGGCTTGAAAGCTGTTCAGTGAATAGGTATAATTGCCATGTAAGAGGTGAAATTAGGGTCCTAGTTGCCATAGAGACAGACAGTAGACATCACATACTCTTGTAAGCTAAGAAAGGAAAAAATCATTCATTGCAAGGGCAGCAGGCCTCTCGATGGGCCTGTGAGAAGCAGAAAAGCACCTGGACTATGGCTGGGCAATTTCCATTTCATGTCCCACAAGTCTGATGGTGTTGTGTCCTTTCAATTTGATCTGCCAGGGTTGAATCTGGATATCAGTTTTCCATCTCAACTTTAAAAAGGCAACATGTAATTGCAGGCAGAGCAGGGATTTGACAGAATTCCAAATGGAAGGTTATCATGAAAAGAAGAAATACTTACAATGGAATCTTCACTTAGAGTTTCTTATGCAAATGACTTCTCATTTCAGTAGGAGATAGAGTAAAACTATCTCATCTCCAGTGGTATAGTCAGGGCACTGCAAAAGTGCTTGAAAGCACTAGGTTTTTTGATTGGATATTTCTTTTGGGCCTATGGTATGTGGGGAGAGATGGTGTTATTGGTCATTTTCCTTTGAGTTATATTGGCTGCCATCTTTTTGGTTTCTGTTTTAATGCTAGTATTTATTCTAAGGGTGTTTCCTCAGATACTGTGAAGAACCATGGAAATCATTTAAAAATGCAGACCAATGTTAATGGCACATTAACAATTATTCAAGTAGTACTTCATAGGGAAAAAATTTGGAAATGCCTTACTGAGGATTTACAAGATCCTTGGCAATCTAAGGCACCTTCCCACCTCATCTGCATATTTGCATGTACTTGCCCTCTGCCTGTCACTTTGACATTCCACTCCAGCAAGTTTGTTCCTCCTCCAGTGCCATTGTAAAGGACATTGTACTTGTGCCTGTAATGCTCTTCCCTTGTCTGGATAATTGCTCTTATTTCTTAGCCAATCAACTCTCACTTACTTGAAGAAGCTTTCTGAAACTACTGACTCCACCTCTTGCTCTGTCACAAACCTACTATCCTACTTGGAAATGTTGGATAATAATCTGCCTGACCTTTTTTAAAGAAATGTCATCTACATTGTCTTAACTCCTCAGTCTGACGTGCACTCCATGAGGACAGAGACCATGTCTCATTGCTTCCTTTAGTTCTCTCTGGCACTAAAACAGCGTGGGCAGTAGTGTGTCATCAGTATTAGTTGAGTGAAAGAACTACAAACATCTGTTGTAATGCAAGGAATGCATCTTCATTCTGTGATGGAATGTACCTTTGGATGAGCCTTCTTTGATACCAGCCTCGCTGAGTTGCTTCCTTTCTTACATGATCAATTAAAAACTAGGAACTGTAGAGATGGCTCAGAGATTAAAGTCTTCGCTTTACAAGCAAAAGGACCTGAGTTTGCATTCCCAGAACTCATGTAAAAATGCTGGGCAGAAATGGCCTGGAAAGCAGAGCCTGGGAAACTCTAGAAAAAATCAACAAGGAAATAGAACAATCCAAGGTAATTCCTGAAATCAACCTTGGGCCTCCACAGGCACACACACTAAAGTAGTACAAACACAGAACACACACACACACACACACACACACACACACACACACACACACACACACACTTGCGCCAGATTAAACTGTGGAGATAGTAAAAACAAGCAAACCCAAAGAGTTTCAGGGGCCTGGGAAGGATTGGATGCATAATTGGAAGGTGGATTTTTAAGGCAATGAAATTCTTCTCTATGATTCTGTAGTTGGGATACTTGTCACTGTTTGCTCTCAAAGGATGTATTATATGTAGCACAAAGAGTTAACCTTAAAGCTGACTATGGATTTAACTATTAATAAAATGTTAGTATCATTTTATCAACTCTAATACGTAATATACCACACTAATACAAATACATGGTAGTAGAATAAGAGAGTCTAGGGGACTCTGTATCTTATATTCAATTTTTATATAACTTTAAATTCTCGGATGCCAAAGAAGGCATGCAGACTACACACTTCCAGAGCTCACTGTCAGTAGAGGCCACCTGGTGAAGGCCCACCAGCCCTGTGTATGTGGGGGGGTGCTGGAACTCATAGGGAGAGTTTCAACATTTAACACAGTTACCAACAGCAGGAAACACTTTGTAGCAGGAGACTGTCAAAATGAGTTGGTTTGAATAAGTTTGGCTTTCAAGTCTACATTAGAGTTTTTATGCATGTTTGTTCTTCAGATCCACAAAGATTATAATATCCTGCAGGCAGATGTAAAGCTATGATTAGAGTAAATATTATGGCAGAGGCTAACATCTCAAGGATGTCAGAGATGCATTAATAAGCAACAATTTCAGGGTTTTCTTTTATCTAATATGCATGCATCCTCAGATTTGATCTTGCATTCCTCAGTCCTCAAACTCTAGCTACATTTTAGCTAGAGACAGTGAGTGGCCATTATGATTTGAAAATTCTAAAGAATTCATGTGATGATGGTTAATTTTAATATCCAACTTCTGTGGGTTAAGAGACATCTAGGGCATCAGGTCATGCCTTTAGAATTTTAGGGTTAACACTAATTGTGGGTAAAAGCTTGCTCTGAATGTGGGTGTCACCAACCACATGGGGTAAGGACCAAACAATGAAAAAGGGGTAAAGGGGGGAAAAAGCCAATTAAGAGACAACATCCTCCTTTCTCTGCTTCCTTACTTCCTCAAGATGTAAGGAAGCAGTCTATGAGACTGTTGCCATGCTTTCTCTTCTGTGATGGATTACATCTCCCTGCACTATGAGTTTAAAAACATCATTCCTCCCTTAAGTAGCTTCTTGCTGGTTGTTTGGTTACAGCAATGAGATAAATAAAAAATATTTGCAAAAGCTAGTTGCCTGGGAGTTGTTATGAATAGGCCAAATGGCAATGATAGCCAGAAAAAAAGGAAAAACATTTCTTAAGATTTCTTAAGATATAACTGACAACTCTTTGGGAAACAGAAGAACTAGAGAGAAGAAAAAGATAAAAATAATTTTATGCAGAGAGTAGCTCACCAAAGTAGACTCATCACTATTTTAAATGACGAAGCAGGTGTCCTTGGGTCTGCTCTGTTCAGGGTCTCTCATCCTGAGTTACTGCATATCAGCCTTGGAAATATGACTCAGGGTCAGTCCCAGTGCATGGAACACTTTATAGTCAATATCAAAGGCAGCACAGACTTCCAGTCAGCTTTCAAATGTTCTCAGTTTTACGTTTGTTTTTATTTTTGGAGTGTTAACCACCTTCATTGAGTTGAATGCTTCAAAATAAAAGATTCCAATTTACCACTCATAGTTTTATTGGTTTCATTTAATATAAAGAACTCAAAAGTGAAGAACATTGTCTTCAAGGTAGTTAGCAAACATATGTAACAGTCATGCTACAGATGTACCAAATTTAATAGAATTCAAATCTAATTTTCAACAGTTAGAACAGATGGAGCCACTGTAAAATAAAAGACCTGACACTCAAAGTTTTGACTAGAAGGAAGGGGCAAGTAGGAGGACTATTTCACATCATAAAGGATGGGAATAGGGGCTGGTGAGATAGCTTAGTGGGTAAGGCATCTGCTCACAAACCTGGTAACCTGAATTCAATTCCCAGAATTCCACACGGTACAAGTGTGTACCCCCATCTTAAATATTTAAATAAATATTTTTTAAAAGGTGAGAATGAAAACAAGCCAAATTAATTTTATATCAACTCACTTGTTCTCAGACCATAACCTCTCCAAAGTTAACTCCTTCCTAGAAAAGCAGAGGGTGGGAGTTTTTGCTCTTTCTTGAACTCATAGGAAAGCTGTTTACACGGGCTGATGCATGTTATGACTTAGGTTTGGAGGGAGAAACAGCCATGGTAAACCCTCATTTTCATGATGCCTTGACAATGAAATACTGTTTATTAAGTGCTAATCACCAACTTGTAATGGCAGTGGGAACTCAACCCCTTACTGCTGGCCATGAAATAACTTGTAGGTCTGATCCTCAGGAATACCTGTGCACTTGTATATATTCTTCTTCTAGCTTTGTGGCTTAAAGCAAGTCAACTTCCATTTTTGTTTGTTCATCTATAAGATGAGATTGTCATAAACTTATTCCGGTGATGACTTCTAAATAGAAATTTCTATGGGCCTATGAATCTATATATAATTCAGAAAACAAAAGAAAGTATGGTAAGCCTTTGTATCTTCATAGTTTGAGGAGCCATTCTTTTAGTTCCATTAAGTAGTTATATTGATTCTGCAATGATCCCAGAAAGTTAGTTCAATTGCCTATTAAGAAGAGCAGATAGATTTTTTTCTTGCACAATTAAGGCAGTTAAATCTCTCTCTAAGTAAAAGCAGTGCTATTTTGTTCTGTGAGATTTTCTCCTGAAGTAAATAATTTTTCTCCAAACTGACAACTTGAAACAACTTTGCTTAGGATACATATAGTGATTAAAGTAGTGTTAACTTTTTGCTGGGTATGTCTTCTGTTGTTTTAGGTAGAAAGCTCAGGCAAAGAGATGTGAGAAGAGATAGCTGTATAAGAGAACTAGGGAAGGCTCTCTGTTTCTACCACAGACCAGGCAATGACTGGAGCTCAGGCTGAGACATGCAAATCAAGCCACATTCAGATTCCCTCCATGGGGCCTAGCCATTTTACAGTGTCCTGACTGTCCAGTGGGATTATTTTAGGACATCTCACTTTCAGTCCTGGCCTCTGTACTTCGTAGTCATTCCAGCAACATCAGAGACATAGGATGGAGAAGAACCTTAAAACAACCATTCCTCTCATGGTGGGGAGGAACGTTTGGAATTGTTGACCTAATAGTGTTTGGGATCTCAGCCAGTCATCTTATTTGTTTTTTATGAAACCACTAATAATTAACAATTGCCTATAGGAAATTGTATGATCCAATTAGTTTTCTTAATACAATGGATCTGTTGCCACAGAGATTAGAGGCTTTCATGAGAAAAGTCCATATGAGCAATAACTTCAAGTTTCAGGAATATTGATGGCATTTTAAGATGTAATTGTCCAGTGAGATAGCTCAGTGAGTAAATGATGACTAATGTTTCATGTCTGATGACTGAGTTTCTCCCTGGAGCCCATACAATGGAAGGACAAAATTATCCCCCGTAAATTTTTCTCTGACTTCCACATATGCCCTTTGACACCCTTCCCAGCTACATACACACATAAATGTAAAAAAAATTAAAATTTCTTTAAAAATATATAGCTATTTCATACTCTTATTACACAAGGACTTTGGATTATCATTTGAGAAATCATAAAGGGAAAGTTCTTTGTTTTAAGTATCTCTTTATTTAACTATCACTTTATGAACCAACTTATTGTTATTAGATAGTGAGAAAAGCAGCAGGTTCTTTTTTTTAAATTTTTAAACATTTTTTATTATTATTTCTGCTCATACAAACTTAATAGGTACACCACTTCCTTCCTTCCCTTCTCCTCACCCCAAACCCCCTGCTCCCCCACCCCTCACCCCTCCCTTTCCATCCCCCAGTGCCCCCCCCATCCCCAGAGAGTCCTTTAATGTGCATGCCAGACTCTCCTCTGGGCCCTCCTCTCCGATGACGTACAAGGACCCAGTTGTATTTCCCTGAACCCTTTCCTGTGCTCCCCTTAAGCATAGGAACACTACTGTGGCTGTCAATCCCTTGCCTCCTAGGATCTTGGTGCCTTTAGCTGATGCTAGACTTTGTGAGGTCAATAGTGTGTTGGACATTGCTCAGGGCATGCAAAGTCCAATTATGATTGCTTCAGCCCTAACTTGTGTGGAGTATCTTGCAAATCATTGCTCCTCCCATCCTTTTGCTCTTACACTCTTACCGCCCCCTCTTCCGCAAATGTCCCTGAGCTTCAGGATGGGGAGAGATTAGTCTGGCCTAGTTCTATGTGGTTGATATAGAGTCTCTGAAGTTCTGGATTGTGGTTTGTTGATTTTCTTTTGCAGTTTTGGTGCTCCTGCAATGCCCTTCACTCCATCCTGATGAGCATTGTATGTCACCCCCTGACCAGAGACAAAAAGCTGTTAAACTGGAGTCTTGTTTGTTATAAGAGCACATTCAAAGGTAGATGTAATAAAAGTAGGAAACCACAGTGAGGGAGGGGTCAATCGCCCATTTGCAAAATGGTTACTTTTTATCTGCCAGACTATATGCCCTCCCCTTCTGGTGAGATCATACCCCCTCAGTTATACATGATCAGGAACGAACGTCTCTGAACTTAACCAGGTGTCTCATTACTTACTTGCAGTCCTTGATGGAGGCCTATTTTCTCTGCTGTAACATGGTCCCCTCTCTCCTTGTGTCTGGTATGGCCCTCCAACCCCATCCCTCCTGTTCATAATCCTTGGAATTACTGTAGGTATTACATAGATTTATCTTTGAGTGTCTCAAGGTGGGCCGGGTGGGTTTTGTACTAGAAGCCACATATTAGGGAGTACATACGGTGCTTAATTTTCTGGGTCTGTGATACTTCACTTAATATAATTGTTTCTAATGACATCCATTTCCCGGCAAATTCCAGTAATTCATCATTTTTGATGGCTGAGTAGTACTCCATTGTATAGGTAGGTGTACCACATTTTTCTTATCCACTCGTCAACTGTTGGACATTTGGGTTGATTCCATGACTTGGCTATTGTAAACAGTACAAGCAGCAAGTTCTTTTAAAGATGAAGATTTTTTGCTCAAGAGCTTTAGAAAAGAACTTGAATTACAGGGCTAATTTTGTCTCAAAAAAGTGATAAAATTTTAATACTAATTTTATTCCTTACTAGAGTATTATATTTTCTATAGAGATAATCCCATGAAAAGCTTTGTGCTTATCTTTCAGTATTCAGTTTAAAGAAAGTAAAGAGTTTATAAATATTTTAAAAAATACTTATGTTTCCAAAGGAAAATAAAATTGAGTGTTACTACTGGGTGTGGTAGCACACACCCATAATCTTAGAAGTCAGGATAGGAATATCACAGGCCTGGGTTACTCATACATAATATTCATTCATAATAATCTCAAGCCAGCCTGAATTACATAAGACCCTATCTCAAAAACTGAAGGGCTACAGCTACAGTAAATCCAGATTCTGAGGGTATGATCCCAAGTTGGGACAGGGATTTCTAGTAGGATTTGGATTTACTGAGGAAGTGAGGTGGAAGATGGCAGAGGTAAACAAAATTACAATTTAAGACATAAAATAAGGAAATCTGTGAATAGACTTTAAAAAGAGAGTGTTCTTGAAACTTGGAAGTAAAAATAGGAGGGAGAGGGAAGTGGGGAACCAGTGGAAGAAAGGACATTGATGTGAATTTTGAGACCTACATGGGTTAGGAAGGCTTCCCTAACAAAAAGAGGAAGAATAAGTAGGGAGTGTTTAGGGAGGAGGCATTGCCCATTCAAGTAACTAGGACCAGGGAGGGTCAGGAAAGCACAGAGTGTGGGGAGACTTAAGCTCTAGGATTGAACAGTTACCTCACTCATTTTGCCAGGGGGAGAATTGTGGGCTTCACTGACACTGCACTTTTTGAAAAGTGATTGCCATGATTTGAAATGTGAGTTGGACTCATGTATTTGGACCCTTAGCTGCTGGCAGTATTTGGGAAGGTCAAGGGACCTTTAGGAGGTGGAGCCTCTCTAGAAGAAGGCAGTCAAAGGGGGTGGGCCTTGAAGTTGGTTAGCCCTGCCTTGTTTGATGAGTGACTCTACCCTGGGCATGCTTGCAGCAGCTCTCAGCTTCCATGATGGCTGTAATGACTTAGATGTCCTTTAGCTTCTACCGCCAGCCATGCCTTTTTTCTCCAGAATGGGCTGTATCTGCCACCTAGAACTGTAAGCTGAATAAATCTCCTTTTCTCCCTTTAAGTTTCTTGATTTTGAGTGGTGTCTCAGCAGCAACAGAGAAGGATAACCACTACAGTGATCTTTCTGGAAGTGGTATCAGACCAGAACCTGCCAATAGCTAATCAGGTATTCAAACCTACTACAGAGTGCTGCGAAGGAAATTTCAGGAGAATACGAAGATGAGATTTCTTTTCATTGTTGTTTAAGTTTTGGTTTTTGATAGGTGCATGAGGGAGAAGAGATGGTAGAAGGCTGAGATAAAGTGAATGTGGATAATTTGAATTTGTAATGTAGGGATGGTCCAAGGATGTAATGGTGTAATGACGAAGAAGTGAAGGGATAGAAATGATAGACTGTCCAAAGCTTGGTGACAGATACCACGTGGGGCTCACTTATAGGCACAGAAGATGATTGAGGTTTGACTTGAGACTCTCAGACAGACAGAGGGATAGAAGGACCTATGGTTATTATGTACCTAGAGGCCCGGGTTTTTTCATTTTTCTGATAAGCACTTTAGCAAATAGCACACTTACAATGGATTCTTGAAATTTTATGAAGTACTGTTTATCAAAGCATGGGCCAGGTCTAGGGAGATTGCTCAGTGGTTAAAGCACTTTCTGGACAAGCAAAAGGATCTGAGTTTAGACTCCCAGAACTCATGTAAATGCCAGGTGGACCTGCCTGTAATTCAAGCCTGAGAGAGCAGAGACAGGAGATCCCCAGAACAAGCTGACTAGCAAGACTAGCCATATCATTTCACTGGATTTTGGTGAGAGATCCAGTCTCAAAATATATCAGAGAAGATTCTTGATATCAGTCTCTTGACTCCACATCTCCACATACATGCACATTCAAGTACACATACATCTGAAAAAAAAATGCCATGCTTAGAGAATCAATAGTGACTGGTGAGCACTCAGGAGTTTGCAACAGCACGGAGTTGTAGTGATCTCTAGGTCCAAAGGAGTAAGGAGGGGTGACCATTAGTAGCATTCAGCAAGTATCTGCGCCCGGCTCTGTCTACAGCAAAGCAAAAGTTCTCAACCCATGGCTTAGCAGGAAGGGAGCAATGGAAAGAGCTGCCTACACCCCATTACCTCTGCTTCCTATCCTTGAATCTTTCTGGGGTTCCTCTTTCTAATGTCAACAACTTTGAACTCAGAGAATGGCACACACAGTGAGCAGCATTTCCAGTCAGAGCCTACTGAGAGCAGCTTTGGTTGATAAGGAGAGTACCTGGCATGGAGTACTTGGCTCTTCACTAAGAATATTTCGAGACTGTCCTCATTCACAAGCTATACATTTGCATGAATATGCCATTATATATGTAATGAAACACATCAGAAGTAGAAACTAGCATGGGTCTTAATGATCCATGAATAAGAACAGTTTTGTGTTCTGCTAGTGTGCTTGGGTATGTGGGATATGATCAGATGGTCACTGTTTGCCCCTCGCACTCTGAGTGTGGTGTGTGGGATGCTGCATGCTTGAATGTGTGTGGTCATCTTCATTTTCTTCTTCAGATCCCATGTTGTTTAGAGCATCTTAGCACAGTGGGAATGACTTGGTTGCTTTACAAAGAGATGGAAGTTCATGACACTCCAGAATAACTCTGTGGCTTATGTTGACTCTTTTCCATTGTGGAATGAATTCCTTTCTTTCCTTACGATGCCTGGTCTATCATACTGGAATCATATGGACTTAGCATTGCAAAGTGATCAGGAGTAATTGTTTTCATTTTTACAGATAAAATAAATATCAAAACTCTTATTTTTTTCTCATACCCTAAATAACCTACATTATGTGTCCCTGCTTCCTGCCACAGAACATATGAATGTCTCTACTGTAACATCATGATGTGGAAGAATCATTGGAGTTTAGGGGAGAGTCTAGAGTTGACTTTGAAAGATTATGATACATTATACTTAGGTGCAGAATGTTTGATAGCTGTAAGAATAGATGCAGCATCAAAAGGGGAAGTTAATGGAGAAAGAGTAGAGAACTGAGGCCAGTGGCTACATGAATATATGGATACAAAGGAGAATGAACAGTACAGGACACAGAGAGAAGATCCAAGGTCAGAGAACTGGAGGAGGAATGGTGAGATATGTCGACTGCTAAGTGGCAGAGAATGAGGAGGAGAATTGGCCAAACCATGAGACTAAATGCCGAGAGTCACAGTGAGTCTTGCATAAAGTCAAAGTGATGTTGGCTGTTTTTTTCAGGAAGGGGAGATGAGGTCAGCCACTTAAAAGCCAATGGAATATTCCATTACTGTTTGGTTTGCTAATATGAAGTAAAGAGATGATATATGCAGAAGGCAAAGATCTAGGAGAGTTGGAAATTGTAGATGAAAGATGAATGAATCAACAGGAACAGCTTACAAGAGCTGTAGGAAGAAAGTCTAGACAGAAGAGTGAGAGTTGGTGAGAGGACAATTTCTTCTCATCTTGTTACAGAGACGGTGGCAGTTTGGAATACAGGGCATGTATTCCTATTATACTGAACACAGAGAAGATATTTAGTAAAATTCTGCAAAGAAAATTGGCCAAAAGTTGACAGAGGACTTCTTACTAGAGCATGCTATCATATTTTCTTGTCTGATAGCAAAACCAAGACAAACGGATGGAAGCTCCATCAAAACACTGTCAAAGAAAATCATCAATCATCTTTTAAAAGATTTTTTTCCCCAAGGGACAGATTTGAGCTATTTGTAATGGATAATGTATATGTCCTCACGTTTCTTCCTATGGTCTGGGATAGTGACTTTGGATTCGGCATTTCAGATGCAGACATGTTTTCGGGTTTGTAAATCTGTGTGTTCTCATGCAGGCATAATGAGAGGCAAAGTCAAATCCTCCTCTCTCTCCATTTCCTTCTCCTCGTCTTCCTTCTCGTCTTTTTCCTTGTGCTGTCCTAACAGCATCTTACTATGCTGATCTGTACTCACAATATAGCACAGGCTGGCATCCCTAAATTTGTGGTATCCCTCCTGCCACTGTCTTTCCAATGCTAGGAAGACAGGCATGTGTCACTATATCCACCTTAATTTCTTGGAAGTTGAAAGAGCTACCTTATTATAAAAGTTTTATTATAAAAGTTTTACTCAGTCTGGATCTTCATAGGTATCTAGTTTTAGGGTGCAATAATTTAGCTTTCCAGATAAGTTTTTAATTCTAGCAGAGTACAATCATCAAATTTTACTTGGTTGGATTGTTCTGATGTTGCATTCATTCATTTATTCATTTATTTATTTATTCATTCATTCACATAGAATTCCCTGTCAGATCGTGAGCTCCCTGGAGGTGGGTGATTGCTCCCCTCTGCATTGCACAGCTTGAGTCCACAGTGATGTTCCATAGATAAGTGGATGAATGACATGATTTTATTTCTAAACATTGTGACTCAGTGTCCTTTCGTGGTGTTTGTAGACATCATCCTCCTAAATTTCAGAAGTGTGTACAACACTACAAAATGTCCATCAGCATCTGTTCATTGTGAGAACAGGAGAAAGTATTTCTCAATACTCTTAAGTCTACTTTGAATTCTCTCTTGAACTCCCTTCAAATCACTTACACAGGTAAGCATAGACTAGTCCTATGAAATGAGTCCACATTTATGGAGAGTGGTTAGGAATGGCTGGGTTAGCAATAGTTTCCAGTCCCTAGTCTTTTTGCTTTCGAAGAGCTCTAATCTCCATGTTTCTGATCAGAGTCCTCTTCTTTCCCTCTAGCCCTCATCTATACATTCAGATCTCCCTCAGTGGAATGCTGTCTTCTTGTACTTTATTCAGCATGTTAATGATATGTTGGCATTTTGCTTTCTAAAAATATGTAGAGAGATGGCCAATTCTATCTTACTGTCTATAACCTCTGTTGAGTGGCTTACTTTTAAATTTGATTTGTTTTGCATTCTTGTCATCAGAACCCATCTGGGGAGAGAATCAGAACACCCCATCATTGGGGATTCCATGATCATGCGCCATCTTTGTTGATGTTTTCAGCGCCTGTGACTCATCCCCAGATGATGCTATGTTCTGGCTTTCATCGCTGCTGTTTCAGTATCACTTACTTTGCGGTCATAACCTCTGTGGGAAGGTGGTAGAGTTGAGAGTTGACAGTTGCTTTTCACTGTGCATCTGAATATTACCTGGGACTTAAGGAATTCACATACATTTGTTCAGTAATTATTTGGCATGCACTCTGTGCCTGGCATGTTACACAGCTGGGCAATCTTAAGAAAGGTGACTCTCACTTCAGCGTTAGAAAAGATGAGAGGTGGGGCAGGGATGACCTCTTTCCCATGATTGAGACCACGGGTCCTTGTTTGTGGATGCATTTTGAGAGTGTCTTTACATGTCATTTTCCCAAGGAGCCAGTTAAAGAGTTTTTAACAACACTTTCTGTTGTTGATTTCTTGGCAGATGATTCAAGAGAGCCGCTTCCTCATAGAAACAGCAGATGCTGTCCAGGAGAAGATCGCACAGTGCCAGAAAGCAGGTGAATATTTTATTTTTTTCTTCTTTGTTCAGCAACTGCAACGATAGGCCTCGTCAGTATCAAAAAGTTTCTATTCTTAATCTTAAAAGTATTTTACAGTATTTATATGCTGTAAATGATGGTAAAGTCTTCATTTAGTGAAGGCGAAGTCAAGGTGATGATAGATGGGTTGCATTTGTGGGCATGGCAGGCTGTCTTCAAAGATGGCTGCAGGTGAAGGTTTCTGAATTGAACCTTGTGGCTGGGGCCTTTTGTGATATTTAACTGCTAATAAGCAGGCTGTGGCTCTTTAGATTTGAGTCACAACCCTGTTTATTTCTATGTCCTATTCACTCAGCCTCATTTTAGATTTGCTGTTAAGTGGAGGAAGGAGTTTGCCTCTCTTCATTTGTACTACCGAGACTTTAGCCTTCAAGCATGTGCCTCTCTAGCCACACAAGCAATAATGATGAGGAAGATGGCAGCACGGCATTTGATTTATCAATATGCATGTATCTGTGCATTATGCTACTGGGTCCTCAGGACATGCTGGGAAGAATCTGCCCTGTATCCAGTTTATAGATGGGCATCTGAGCTTCTGAAGAACTGACTCAAGAGTCCATGAACACATAATAAAGCTCCTTTGAACTCAGATTAGATTTGAAAATTGGTGCTCCCTATCAGATGACAATAATAAAAATATCCAATACTGACATTATTCCAGGTATTTCCTTGTGAGCTTTATATGTATTGATCCATTTCATCTTGCCATAATCCCATTATATTAACACTCTTTCATCCACCACCACCCTTATTTTATCAGTGATGACACTGAAGCCCAAGAGGTTTCAGAGATGGTTCAGACACATTGACAGCACTAAGTGGTTGGGTTAGGGTATAAGCCTATGCTCTATGCTCATGATCTTTCCAATCTGTTGCTTGGGATATTGACACCGAGAAACTCTGGTCATAGGGTCCAGCAATAAAAGTACAGCAATGAGAACAAGGAGATTGAATTTGGACAGTGACTCAGTGGTAAGGCACTTGCTTAGCGTTCAAGGGGTTTCTGGTTCAATATCTAGTGCAGCCAGAAAACAAATGAAAAACTACATCGAGGAGAATGGTGGTAAGCCCTTACCCAGTGTGTAGTGTTTTAAGTCCACTTTGAGTACACTGTGCACTCCTGCAAACAGGTGTCCATACTGCTCAATGCTGGGAAGTTGGGCCGTGCAACAACCCTGCCTGGATGTTATCCTGAAAGATGAGTCATGAGTAAATATAACATGTTGGAATGCTCAGTGTAGAGAAGAACAGTTCCAAGAGGGTTTCATCAAGTATCTCTCTTCAGACATTTGTAGGGTGCACTGTAGAAACAGATTAGGACTTGTTGGTTTGCATCCAGCTAGCACTAAGGATTAGAAGTTCTGGGAAAGGAGATTTTGGCTCACCGTCAGTCCTAGCTTCCCAAAGATGGAACGAACTGTGCATGAGAGTGTGATTTCATCCCCATGGCATAAGATAAAGACTGAAGAAACAGATGATAATGATGTTATTTGTGGTATTCAAGCTTGAGTGAATGGTAGAGCTCAAGATACATGAAGGTGATTTCCAAATCCAGGACGTGTGGGTGTTCCCAGGAATGAGAATGTTACTTTTCAGTCTTTGGGTTTGTTCAACATCTGCTAATTGCTGCTTATCTACTTCCTATGTTGGCTTCAAGGCCCCTTTAATTTTTACTTTTAAGTATTTTAACTATTATGGAGAGAGAGAGAGAGAGAGAGAGAGAGAGGAGAAATAGAAAGAAGAGGAACACGTGTGCCATAGCATGTGTATGTAGGCCAGAAGTCAGTTCTCTCCTTCCACCATGTGGACTTTGGAAATTGAACTCAGGTTGTCAGGTTTGCATGCAGGTGTGCCTTTTCAGTGGCCCAATGCCAATGGCTTGGATTTTTTTTGTTTTGTTTTGTTTTGTTTGTTTGTTTCTTTAGCAGCAGTGAGAGTTGAACCCAGGGCCTCTTGCATGCTAGATAAGTGCTCTACTACCAAGTTACTGTTCTTTAAATGTAAGAAACATTTATCTTCACATGGGCTGTCACAGTTCATCATACCATTCCACATGAAACCCAGAAAGAAGTACAAGGTAGTTGATACTTGCTGCAAGGATTTGCTTCTTAATTTCTTCGTCTTTATGATTTTGGCTGTTCACCATGAAATTTAGCTGCATTGGTTACTATTAGTTACCACTTACAGACAGCCATTTGGTGGACTGAATAAAATGGACAGGAGAATCTATTTCTAAAATTTAGAAATTATGAGAGGACAGGAGGGTAAAATTATATTTTATATATAAAATTTATATTAAAAATATAGAACTGCATATTTTTCTGAAATGCATCTGAGATTTCTTATGTAATTTCTTTTGCAGGGATGGAGTTTCATGAAGAACTGCACAATCTAGGGGCAAAGGAAGGCTTGAAAGGAAGAAAACTCAACAAAGCAACTGAGAGCTTTGCTTGGAACATTACAGTATTGAAGGTACATGATTCACCCAAGGCCCCTTGCCTTCCTTTCCTGCCTCTTCTCTTCAGATGGAGACAGGCATCATGGGTTAAAAATGTGGTTTGATTTTTAAGCAATGAATGGCTTGATCATCTGAGTGATGGGAAGGTGAGGCCCGGGAAGGACTCTTTTTATCTTAATAGTACAACAAGGTTTGCAGGGAGGCAAACAATAGCACCAGAAACACTGAATCCATTGTCTGTATGTGTCCGTGGAAGGTTTTTTTTTTTTTTTTTTTTTTTTGGTGTGTGTTTATGTGCATGTTGTGTGGCATGCATGTGTACATGTTGTATGTGCATGTCATAGTATGTGTGCAGTGTGGTATATATGGCATATGTGTGTGTGGTATGTATATACATGCCCATGGTATGTAGTGTGTGTGGTGTGTCTGTGTTCATGTGTTTCTGGGTGTAGTATTATATGTATGTGTAGTATATGTGTGTACATGCACATGGTGTGTATGTGCATGTGTGTGGGCATATGTGTATGTCTGTATGGGGAGGTATTTATGTGTATATGGTATATATATTATGTATATATGATGTGTGGTATGTATGTGTGTATATTGGTGTGTCTGTGCATGTGTGTGGGAGTGTGTGAATGGGAGCATGTGTGTGTTTAATAAGTATGTATGTCCCATGTGTGTGTGGTATGTATGCATGGTATGTATAGTATGTTCATGTATCTGGTGTGTATATGGTGTTTGCATGTATGTGGTATGTATGCATAGTATGTGTGTGTGGTATGCATGAGGTATATGAGTGTGTGTATGGTGTATGGATGTGTATGTGGTTTGTGTGTACATGGTATGTATGTGTCTAGGTAGTGTGCATGTATGTGCATGCTGGATTGCTATAATGTCTCATGTTACAGCATCTGCTTTCTTCTCAAGATGATCACTGGACCAAGATATCTATCCTCACAAGCTAACAGTTTTTTCTATCTGTTGTTTTTCTATGGTATCCTTCAGAAAAAAGTTTTGTGGCTTAGTCTGTTTGTGCAGCTACAATAAAATATCTGAGACCAGGTAATTATGAATGTAAATTTATTTTCTCTAGTTCTAGGGCCATGAAATCTAAGACAATTGGTCTTGGGAGGTTGAGGGTCTGGTGAGAACCTGTTCTTTGCTTCCAAGGTGGCAACTGGTTTTTATTCTCCAGAGGGGAATCAGTGATGTATCAAATGGCAGAAGGGAAGGAAGGAAAAAAGATGGTAGCCCTTTTATCAGGCACTAATTCTGTCCATGAGGGTTGGGTCTTCAAGGGCTAATCCCTAATATTGATGCTTTGCGCATTGTTTCAATATGAACTTTGGAGGGGCATAGCATTCCTGTTAGAGCACTTCAGTTACTTTAAATGTCACTATAGGAACTTGCGATGTTCCTTAAGACTTCCAAAAAAGAAACAACACGATTTTACTTATTAAGTTGGCATGCCATATTTACTTTTGGAAGTATGTCACTTTTAAAAGTTTTTCTTGGAAAATATATGGTTTGTTCTGTACTACTAATAAAAACATTACTTACTATGAAGTGGAATTTATTTAAAGACTTGACCACCACCCATAGTGACTGACTGTTTAGGTACAAAGAGAACTTCCTTGTAAGGTTGTTACATCTAAGGAACTAACACCAGAGGGACTCTGAGAAGAATCTGTGTGAGCTTTCTTAGTATTTATCATTCTAAGTTTGCCTGGTGATTCCCTGAAGGGTCTACATTTCATTACTTTACATTTCAAAAACATTTATGGAAAAGGTTTCAGCAGGTCGGTGAAGGACCAAACAGAGATAGCTAAAAGTTACCAAGAGATTCAGTTAAGAAACATTTCATTATAAAAAAGAATCCATGACAGGTAATCTCTAGAAAGTTAAGGAAAGAAATGCCTTCTTATTCATGCATTTCATTGATTTCTAGTTGAACGACAGGCAGTAAATAAAAATGAATCAAAGTATTACTATATTAAAGTGACTTCTATTAAATATTCATTTATATTTTCCCTGTATAGGCTTCCAGCTTGTGATTTAATGCACTTCAGTTTGTACCTTAAAACTATGCCTATTGAAAGACTTAGGTTCAGTAGATGCAATCAGTTTTTTCACTTAATTTTTCGCCTTTCTAAACACCACACATGCTGCATCTGCTTTATATTAACAGCATTTTCTTTTCCTTGGGAAGAGCAGCGGCTGCCGTTTCTCACTGGTGTCTCAACCCTAGGTACAGGTGTTCCCTATTCAGGCACATGCCTTAGACCCTCAGTTGCCACATTCCAGGTCCTCTCATAATCCTGCTACACAGGGGCAAATCTGTGGAGGTCTGTGCGCTAATGTGCCTTGTAACAGAGCCAGAACACACACTTTGGTCATTGTTGAGAAGCAGGAGGAGGAAAACAAGATGGAAAGCTGATGGGAAAAGAAGTCAGAGGAGGGGTATCCATCCTTCTCTGAAAGGCTGAGTGAGAAAACAATGAAACTGTCCTCACCTGGATGCCTGGAGATACTTTACATCATCCTGTGAGATGCTGTATGTATGTGCAGGCAGGGTGTTAGTCAGTGCATGGTCCAGCAGGCCCTTCTGGAAGCCACAGTGATGGTGGTGCCTGTGGGTGCTGCTGGGAGGGCGTGTGACTGAGCAGCATCCCTGGTGTTCACTGGTGGCTGCTGCTGCTGCTGTCGCACCTCAATAGAACCTAAGGAATGGCTAGGTCTCCTCCTGAGCCAGATCATCCAAAAATTGTAGTTTGTGTGTGAAGTTGCAGAGCCTCAAATGATGATGGCAATGCATTAATAATACACTGTTCTTAAATATTTTTTCCTAATTTTACAAGCATATCCAGTACTTATCCCTGCCTCTCTCCTTTCCCCCTCCCTCTCTTTCTCCCTGTCCTCTCTCTCTTCCCTCTCTTCATCAGTCCCTCTTCCTCCCTTTCACTTTCCTGCCTGTCTGCTTCTAAGGGTCCCAGGGTTCCCTCTGGATTATCTACTGTAGTGGGGGGTTCAGGCCTCTGTGGCCACCCCAAGGAGCACCCCCTTCACCTGTCCCACCTAACCCCTACGTTCTCCACTGCATGTAATTACTTCTCCTAAGATCCTCACCACTCCATAGGGCATTTTGATATGTCATTCGTTATGCGGGTCTGGTAAGGACAAGTCTCATTACAGTGAGTTCCTGGATGCAGCAGCCCTGCCTTGAATGGAATGTCTTGTCCAACGGCGGACTTTCCATCTTTAAATTCTTACAATATTACTGCCCTCTCTTCCGCAAGGTTCCCTGAGCCTTAGGATGGGGAAAGATTTTGTTGGTCTGATTCCAAGTGAGCATTTCCAGGTTGCCAGTACGCTGGATTCTGGTTGTCTGTCATCCACTTCACTGCTCTTCCACTGCCCTAGACTGCATCCTGTCAGGGTGTTGAGATCCTCTACCTCTGTTGTAGAAGACTTCTAGGTTGAGTGCTAAGCGCTCTTCTAATCTATGGCTATCATAGTAGCTATTTACAGAACAGTTTGATGTACTGTCTTCCTATCTATAGGCTTATAGTCTGTTCTTCCCTAGTGATCTATTCCCTTCTCTTTTATAGGTTCTTGTTAATAGTAACAGGAATGTGTTCCATTCTGACAAGTGGGTCTTAAATCCAATCAGAAAGCTGTTGGGTGTCTCCTTGATACTCATGCCATTGATAGTCACCTGCTAGCATGGTGACTTTTATTGTAACTTGCAGATCTCACAGTTGATAAGACCTTTGATTATTTTTTCTTTCCCAGTAACAACCTGTGATGTTACTGTTTTTCTACTCTTGTTTTACAAGTATTTCTACTCTTGTTCTACAGTATTCCTTGGTATTGTGTAAGCTATCCAGCAAGGAGGAAGCTCTTAGACCAGTTCCAGTTGATATATTTTTGCTCATATTCTATGATCCATATGTGTTGCATCTTCAGTAAAACAAACTGTTCTTAACACTGATATTACTATCAACTGTTGAGAAACAGAAAACCAAGTTGTTAGAGTTCAGACTGCAGCCAGACACTTCTAGTTGTGTGGCCTTGGGTAGATTCCCTTTTGTTTCTATGCTGAATGACCGTGGACATCCTAGGTTGTATTATAATAAAAAATCAGGACATTCTCTTTGTGTTAGAGCAATGGCTTATTTTTTGCTTTTATGCATGTGCATTACAGGTCAGTAAGGGTCTCTCAGGAACCCAAACTAATAGGCTCTCCAACTTAGCAAGTGCTTTTACAATACCAAAGGTAGAGAAACACAAATCAGCTTTAAAAACTGGGTCAGCTTGCATGTGCCTATAATCCTGCGATTTAGAAGGCCGAGTTAAAAGCATTGTGAGTTCAAGGCTGGGCTGGGCTAGCCAGGAAGACTGTGTTTCAGAAACAAAAACAAAGAATCTTCTGCTCGGTATTGTTCTCTCTACTTCCCATTGACAAAGTTAATAGTCAAGTTTGTCTTCAGTGGTGTGGGAAAACATCAATGTATTCAGAAATAGAAGTGGATGTGGGTAAACTAATCTACCAGAGAGAGGTTCTTCAACATGTTCCTGAAGATATGTGTCAAAGAGACAAAGAATTAAATGAGTTGGTATACTTTGGTTTTATTACTAATTGCAAGTGTTCAGTGCTTATAATGAAGAATTAAGTCTTTTCACACAGCATTATAACCTGTTTTAAAAATAAACATCCTGTGATGTTACTGTTTTTCTACTCTTGTTTTACAGATGGGTAACTAAGGCTCAAGAGATTCAGAATGCTTCCCATTGGCATATAGCTAGTAAGAGAGAGAACAAGAATTTATCCCCAAAGTCCATGCAGTGAGCCCACTGTGCTATATCACTAGAGTAGCATCTAACAATAACAGTTTGTGTTAACTGGGCAGTTTCTGTGTGTCAAGCTCAAGGGAGTATTCCAGTCATCTTGGGATATATAGTACAGAAAGGGTACAGCTCTAGACTATCAACTGCTCTCATTTTAACACTACAAGGAATGCTCTGTTCTTACCCTGCTTTTCCAAATGTACTTTTCCAGAGGAAATAGAACGGATGGGTCAGGAGGATCAACTAGACACATCTGCCTGGTAGTCACATTTCTCCTTGCAAATGAGGCAGTAAGCTTCCTTTTGGATTGACCTATCTCCTTGTAGACTTGGGTAGTGTGAATTGTCTCTCCTGGGCCTCATCATACTTCATTGAATAGTTACAACTGAGTCCTTAGAAAAATAGCCTTGAAATCATGAAATAAGTGTTGCAGTCCACCTGCATGGTTGCTGATAAATGACCATCAAATGGCTTAAGGGAACAAGAGATTTATTTCCTTACAACAGTCCAGTTACAGTTCTCAGTGCAGCTTGATGGGAGAGCATGCACCAACACCAGAGCTGAGGGAACTGGCCATATCATTTCTATGTAATGACTGAGACAGGGACGATCCTTATTTGCCAGACCAGCATGTCTGACCAAGTGTACAAAAGGATGCCAACTTTCTCAATCAGCTCTCAATATTTTATTCCAGGGCCTAGTCCCACCCACCATGGGCTGGATCTTCCTCATCAGCTAGACAATCTCCTTCAGGTTTGCTCTGGGTTTAACTCAACCATTAATTCTCTACAAATGTGCCCAGAGCCCAAATCCCCAACCATCAAGTTGACACCTTGCCTAACTATGACAGTAAGGAATAGAACAAAAATATCAAAGCAGAGGACCAAACTCATCATCATTTAGTCCAGGTATTTCCAGATGCAAGTTTTTTTTAAATTAATTTTTCTTATACTGATGGATCGAACCAAGGGCCATGTGCTGTGCATGCTGGGCAAATGCTGTACCACTGAGCTTCTTGCCAAGCTCTTTTCAATCTTATTTTGTTGTGTCGTGCAAGCCAACCTTAAACTTGAGATCCCCCTGCCTCAGCCTCTCAGCCTCCCCCATAGCTAGTATTAGAGCCACATACCACCAATGATAGTCTCTGCTTGTTGAGGAAGCAGAGTTTCAGAGCTATGTTACAGGTACAGTCCTTCTCTTTTTGTAGTCCTCCCTCGTGTCCTCTCTTCCTCAGTTCTGCTGCTCAGAGCCCGAAACTCTTTTACGTCATCCACGTTCTTAGAGCAGGATCCTGACTCCATTTTGTTTGAATGGAGAACAATAAATCGATTTAGAAATGAGATGTAAATGAGTTTCCCAGGCTTCCCTGAACAGGCCTAGGAGAAGAGAGAAGTCTCCTTAGGATTAAGGCTGAGGATTAAGTATTCACCTTGGCAGGTGAATACTCAGAGGGCTTAAATAAACCTTTGAATTCTACTGTGTTTAAAAAGAATTCATTAACGACATGTGCAAAATAAATTTTGAGCTACAAATTCCCTTCTGTTTTATTTTGAGATTATGTAAGGATTTAGACACACAGGAAGTTAAGTAATGAAGCACATCGGGCTGAGTCTAGGAACCTGCAGCTCCTGATAGGTAATAGATTCAAAATTCTCTTGTCTCTGGGGCTAGGTTTTCTCAAGTAAAAATAACATCATTTGTTTTATTTTAGTTTTATCAACATATATTTATTGTGCATAGTAGTGTGCTCAATTATGACATTTTCATACATGTACATGATGCATTTTAATCAGATTCATCCCTCTTTACCTCTCTTGTACCCCTTCCACCCCTATTAATCTCCCTCTTCCCATATAGCCCTTTTTCTACTTTCATAGCTTTATTTATTTATTTGTTTGTTTGTTTAGTGTGTGTGAGCCAGTAAGCTTCATTAGTGCTGTTTATAGAAGCATAGATGGGAATATGCTGCAGGAAATGGATACCAGTAGCTATACCCCCGAAGAAAGTGTCTCTCCCTCATCCATAAACTGCAGTCTGCATATAACCCTCAACAAAGAGTGGGTCTAACGAACCCTCCACCTTTCATGGCAGGGTGTGGACAGGCCTAGACTCGCGCAGGCAATCACAGCTGCGGTGAGTTGCAGATTGTAGTAGCTAAGACATGCCTGGAAGTCAGCAACCTCTACCAGCACTGCTCCCCTTGCTTCCTTGAGCTCTTCCGTTCTTGCTGCTTCCCAAACCCCCATCTCTGAGCATTGAAGGGGGTGGTACAGAATGCACTATTGGACATTCAAAAGTCATTTGTTCTTGTATTTTAACCAGGTAAGAATCTCTATGAGTCTCTAGTTATTGCCACCCACTACAAAAGCATGGTTCTATGTATGCAAACATAGTTATTGAGAAGGATCATTTTTTAATTTTTGTGTGCATACATCTGTGTGTGTGTGTGTGTGTGTGTGCGCACGCACGCACGTGTGTGTGTGTGTGTGTGTGTGTGTGTGTGTGTGTGTGTGTATCAAAGGATACTATGTGTCCCTGTGGAGGACCAAGGGTGACTTTGAGAGTCATCTTGGATCCTGGATTGCTTCTACCTCCTTTTTGCTTTGCTCTGGAATTTCCCAGGTTTCACCCACCAGGACTGGAAGTACAGGCCTCCTTCACTTCAGTATTTTTATGGGGACCCTGGCTTTTTTTATGTGGGACCCAGGATCCAGGTTCACGTCCTTCTGCTTTTGAGGCACAGTCTTAACCCCTGAGCCATCTCTCTAGCCCTAGAAGGAAATTTAACAGGCATCACATCCACTTAGCAAAACTATAGCAGTAGTTTCCCCACTAGGGTCTATGATCTTACCAGCCATGGGTTTTCGACCATATTTATAGAACTAGGCATGATTCCCTCCTATGGAGCTGGGAGTCACATCCAGTCTGAGAGTGGATAGTTACTACCCCAACAGATTTATTTCCCAGCATTGTATCAATGGGCCCACCTTGCCTTGCTAGCCATTATGTTGCATATGGTCTCTCCACAGCTATGTAAAACTGTCAATTATAATGCTTACCCAACACCTTCAGGTAGCATAAAGGCTAGTCAGCAGCAAGAAAGTGTCCAGTCCAGTTCTATGTACAATGAGGCATGTGACATCTTTAGCTTTACCAACTTCCAATGGGCAGCTAAGAATAGTAACAGTTGCCTGTATTTTGGAAGGCCCAGGGACTTCCCTGACTAATAGCTTATAGAGAAATAGTATTGAGATTTTTATTTAATAACCCATGGCTTCCAATACTTGATAATCTAATAAAAGAAAACTTAACAAAGTGATTTTAAACAGAAAACAGTTCTTTTTGGTTGCTGATGTCATTGCAACTTCCATATCTATGATTATAAGAAATATGTTATTTGTAATCTTTTTCTGTAGTTTAACTTCATTCTCTTTCTTAAGTACATAGGACCTTTTATTGCTAAATTTGTTAGTAGTGTACATTTCTCTACTTGTAAATACTCTTACATTCAGCTCCTACAGTTTTGCTTTCTCAGCCCATAGTGTACTAGGCTCAGCCTACAAGAGACAGGGTCCATTGTGATTGGCAATCTTCCTCTGTGATCGCTCTCAATACTGTCTTTGCTTTCCAGATTGTTTCCAAATGAGACAGTCCACTGTGAACTTGAGTGGGATTTTGTCATACAAAATGATGTCTTATGCTTCTGCTTTTCAAGACCATTTTGTATTGAGAATACTTACATTGTTGAAGTTTTGAGCATTGAATTGCATTTCACAGTTCTTCTATACTGGAAATATGGGCCGCAGTGCCTTGAACTCCACAGGTTAAGGGTGCTACAGTAAAACAGATCATATTAGTGATCACTTCCTTGTGACCACAGCTGTTTGTCTATTTGCCTCCCTTGCCAGCTATTGTATCATTTCCTTAGAAAGTACCTACTAACCTGTTCAGTTTCGGATTCTCATGGGTTACCTTTGCCTAACAGCTCATGGTAGGAACGTTGTTGCTGCCTGTCTTCTACAGTTACTTAAATTTTTTTCATTTGAAATGTAATTGAATTTTTTGACTCATGGATGTTTTAAAAATAGCACTGGAATTTTGGCAGTGTGGGGTCTGTCATGCTAGATATGTTTAGTGAATACAGCAGGAGGTGCAGAATGATCTTGAAGCTCCAGCAGAAGGCCTGGTTCTAGCGGCAGCTGGTTTAGTCTCACTCAGACTCGCAAATCCTGGATTCACCTGTAATCTTAGGCAGCTGCCTCCTGATGCATGTCACTAATGATCACAAAGAAGGTGGCGGCAGGAGAGAGGAGGGGTGGATGACTTCTAGAAGAAAACAACCTGAGCCCCACATGCCCATACCATTATTTTTCTATACCAAAGAAGAATTTACATCTGAAAAGCACAGCTAAATTTGATGCATTGTCTTGAGACTGGGTATTGGAAAAGATATGCCCAGATACATATTTAACTCCCCCTTACTGTTTGACTTATTATAGCAAAATAAAAATTCTTCTTTATTACTTTGAAAATTGATTTAATTTATTCCTACCTCAAAAATGGAAGTAAGTTGGTATAAAACACAAAGGTGGCTAGAACTAGGTCAGCCTAATCTCTCCCCATCCTGAAGCTCAGGGAAATTTGCGGAAGAGGGGGCGGTAAGAGTGTAAGAGCACAAAAATGGGAGGAGCAATGATATGTAAGATACTCCACACAAGTTAGGGCCGAAGCAATCATAATTGGACTTTGCATGCCCTGCGCAATGTCCAACACGCTATTGACCCCACAAAGTCTAGCATTTGCTAAAAGCACCAAGATCCTTGGAGGCAAGGGATTGACAGTCAAAATAGTGTTCCTATGCTTAAGGGGTACAAAGGAAAGGGTTCAGGGAAATGCCACTGAGTCCTTGTATGTCATTGGAGAGGAGAGCCCAGAGGAGAGACTGGCAGGCACATTAAAGGTTTCTCCGGGGATTGGGGGAGGGGAGGCACTGGAGGGTGGGGAGGGAGGGGTGAGGGGAGGGTGAGCAGAGGGGTTGGGGGGGAGGAGAAGGGAGGGAGGGAACCGGTGCACCTGTTAGGTTTGTATGAGCTGAGACAATAAAAAATGTTAAAAAAATAAATAAACTGTTCAATTGTCAAAAACAAACAAACAAACAAAAAAACCATAAAGGTAGCTTCTAATCCATGTTTTATTTTGAGACGCTTTTGCTATGTAGCTCATGTTGACTTTGAGCTTGTGAGCTTGTGTTCCCACCCAAGTGCTGTTCTTACAGAGATGCACCACCAATGCCAGTGACTTGAAAATCATTTTATTTTTGGTGAAGCCAAACCAAGCCATTCAGTGAATATACTTGTAAGTTCTATTGGGAGCTGGGCTTGTGCCTGGGAATTGCAGTAGTGAATGAAGCATGGCTGTGGTCCATGGTCCTCAGAGTGTCCTGACAGTTACCCAGGTCACACACTACACATTGCTAAGAGTGCCTTGCCAGGAGATTGTCTGGCTATGGGGATATGTAATGGGGCATTCCTCGCATTCTGGCCCTTTGGAAGCTGAGGCAGGAGGAATGTTATGATTTGGAGATGGGCTTGGGTGATAAGGTGAATTTCAGGACAGTATAGGCTACAGAGTAAGACCTTGTCTCAAAAAAAAAAAAATACAAAATAGACAATGTGCAGTGGAATTTGACCTTGTCAAAGAGGTCAGGGAAATCTTCCATGAGGAAGAACCAGGGAGACCAGAGTAAATACGTTAAGCCCTTCCTGGACTTTACCACCCTGTCTCATATCTTGATACTGGAGAGTGGCTGCCAAAGCCTTCTGAAAATCATAGAAAGACAAACAAAAATAAAGATGTGCTGTAACTTCTCATTGTGCTCCGAGGGCTTCTGAAATTTCTGCCTGGTCATTTAAGTATCACTTATTAATTCTCATAGCTGGCTTGTTATCATAAAAAATCTGGACACAAGTCATATTGTTAATCACCTATCTTCTGAAAAGTGATCTGTGGCAACTTTTATGTCCTTGTGAGTCTGTAAAAGGTATTTGCCAGCTCATAGCTATAGAGGACAGTACAAGGTCAGTTTTTGAGAAATTTCTGTATTTAAACATGTTAAGTTACGGGAGGGGGTAGAGAGAGAGAGAATTGTATAATACACAATATTATGATAGCATAATATAAAGGGCAGATTCTTCCAACAATTTATATATCTTTAATGATGAAAAAGTCACAAATTTCATGTTTTAGGGAGCTCTTCAGCAGTGTAAGTTGGTTTGGATGGACTATTAATGCTTCTTAGCTTCAAGCAGGCTGGTTGCATGGTGTCCGGATTTCTGCCTTAGGTGGCTGCAGCCCAGCCGTGCTGCTTAGGAGTTTAGTAGAGATAAAAGCCAGGCCGTGGACAGGATTATGGAAGCCCACACCACTTTACTTTATCTCCAGTAGAACTAAATTTAGTGTCTCGGAGGTACGCTCTCTTTTTTTCTCTCAGATGAAAGCTGCATTTCATAATGAATGATTCTGAATAATGCAGAAGTGGTGGGACCCTAATGAATAGATGCATCATAGTCCGGAGGATTTGGCTCCAGCTTGTGGGGTTATCGAAGGTCTCCTTGTTCTCACAGGAAAACTCTCTTTAGAGAAAATCCAGTTTTTATATGCACATTCAGGCTGAGGTGAGTTTTTAACTCAGTTAAGATGTATGTAACTCTGTAACTATTTTCTTCAAAGATATGAGTAGAAAAAAACATCAATAATAAAAACATTTCATTCCGTCTGGTTTATTTTAGCTTTTATAGGCACAAGTGTCTTCTCTGACCTTATTAATCTATGAAGGAAAATGGGATGCATTTATCTAATTTCCTTATAATTAACCAAAATATGGGCAACATGAGTTCACTTTCTTGAATGCATATGCATTTGTAGTATATATGTGACACACATTTCACATATATCTATACTGTTGTAATTTGCCTGCATATTACCAATAAATTCATGACAAAATGGCTTAAGGGAACAAGGGGTTTTATTTTGGCTTATGATTGTCCAGTTACAGCCTTAGTACAGTTTGTCAAGAGAGCTCATGGGGCTGAGGAAATTGGCCACACCATATCCACAGGACTGCTGAGAAAGAGGCATACCTAATTTGCCAGATCAGCATGTCAGGCCAAGGTTATTGAAGAATGCCAACTTCCTTAACTAGCTCCCTCCATCTTATTCACATTCCCAAGGAAAAGCCTCGCCCCTTATGGACTGGGCCCTCTCCATCAATCAGAAAATTCCTTCCGTGCTTGCTCAGGGTTTAACTCAACTACTCATTCTTCACAAATGTGCCCAGAGCTTAAAGCCTTCCGTTATCAAGTGGATACTTGTATTTCACTGTGACTCATATACACGCTCTCTCTCTCACACACAAAGGTACATATATGTACACGTATGCAACCAAATAAAGCTAAGTCCAGAAGGAGAAAAAAAGAGAAGTTTCATGTGAAGGGATTATTGCAATACAGTGTGTGCAACACAGTGGGGCCTGCTGTGACGAATGCTCCTAATATAAGCTCAAAGCAACTTAAAGATCAGGCAGAAAGGAATTTTTCTTATAAGGAGGCCTAAAAAAGATTAGAAAGAACTTTATGTGGGAGTGTGGCTGGAGAAACCCCCTCTGCTGGTCTGACATTTAGGGAAGGTTCTTTTTTTGGTGGCCAATCTTTTCTTGGGAGCACGTGTTAAGGGAGTACTGTATGCTGACCCAGACAGGGTGGATGCAGTTCTAGGGCCTCAGAGGAGAAAAACTTACCTGAAGTTGGTCAAGCCAAGGGAGCAGGTATTTTCTCTAAATCAATCAGTATGGAAAGTTCGGTCAGTTGGAGGCTCTGTGTCTGGCTTTATCATAGGTGGACAAGGGAGGCTTCTAGGAGTCTAAGCTAAGTTATATGAGGAAGGGGGACCCTTAGTAATAAGGCATCGTCAGAAACACAAAAGGACATGGGGGTAGGAATTATTAGCATGGGGCCTAGGTTAAAGATATTGTCAACATATATGAATACACATACACACACACATACACATAATATAAATACTTTGTGTGTACACATAAATGTAAAAACCTAAAGGGTAATTTAAACAAAGAATAATCAAATTAGATGCTTTTCTTTTAAAACCATGAAGAAACATATTATGCTACAAGAAAATTTCCTTACATCCAGAAGTGGTTACTTTCCAATTTAATTAGACTTTTCTTATTTTAGAGAGATTCAATGTATGCGAGGATGCCACATACATGAGATTATATATTCATAGTAACAGCCAGGGGATAAAAATTCTTTCTCTGCTTTTTCTCACTTCTTATACAACAACTTTGTATTATTAATCACTCTCCATATATTATTGATGCTCTAAGCATTTCTAACCACTGAGGATACTCACTTATCAAAGTAGAATTACTAGGAACTCAATTTTCACTTTAAGGAAAAATTCATGACTTTACAAGAAATTGAGTAATAGTCTTTAAAAGAAGAGGAAATCTTCAAGCTCTGAAAATGAGTTTAAATTCATCAATAATTTTAGATGTAACTCTTCAGAGAGGCATTTGAGTAAGCCATAAACATGGTTCTCATGGTTATGTTATTCATATTTTGAAAGAAGAAGGTATCTGGAAGGGGAAGATGGCCAGTCACAAAACAGGATAGTTGAGTCTTCAGCTTCACAATATTCTGTACAAAGGTCATCAAATCGTCCTGCAGACTTTTAGAGATGGGGTATAGGCTCTCCATAGCTGAGGAAAATCCTGCTGAAAGAAAACAAACTAACCCCCCCTCCCCTGATTCAGTTTGTCCATTTGCCAGGACAAGGCTACATTTTCTTAACATAATGAAACAGGGAGAGTCTTTATTTTTTTTTAAAGAGTTAGTATTCTCAATGGACTCTTGAGTCAGTTGTGCCAGAGGCAGAAGTTCTTAAATCTCTTTGCAGTGTATTCTAAGATGAAAAGTTGGCTGTCCAAAGCTTCCAGAGGACTCCCTTAATCAGCGGGATTTCCCAGCTTTATGCTACCAGCAATTGGCATTATGAATCACATGGGACAAAAATGACTTGTGAATACCTTTGTCCAGATCATACTAATCCTCTGAGTCATGAAGAGGTTCCTAATCAGTTTCCAACAGGTGTAATATCAGATGGCAGAGCTTCTTTTCATGAAGATTGTGTTAAATGACATAGTTCTCATGCACATTTAAAATACCTGTCTCTTGTGACTGGATCTTAGATATACCCTCACATAGGTGCTGACGACTTGCTGATACTACTTGCATTTATTTGCTGGAGTCTTTGGGAGGTAGAAGAACCTTTAGGGGTTAAAACTCTGCTGGGGGGAAGTTAGTTCATAGGGACTGTGGCTGTAAGGAGGACAATGTCATGACCCATCCCCTTCTTCCTTCTGTTCTTTGCTTCTTGGCCTCCATGACCAAGCAGCTCCCCTGCCATGGTCTCTCACTGGGTTGCATCAACGTGAAAGCAGTAAGTCATTGACCCTGGACCGAAACAGCTAAAAATCATACACCAAATGATGACATCCTTGCTCTTTGTAAGTTGTTGCTGCTGGTTGTCTCAGAGATTGAAAGCTGACTAGCAGGAACTATATATCCTCAAACTATGGGCTTCAGCAAAACTTCAAATTGCCTTGGGTCAAACATATAACTCTTTGATTTTTGTTTCCTTTCATATTAAATCAGGTTTCTTTTTTTTTCTTAAGGCAAAAATCTATGGGAAAGGAAGGTTCAATATTTCAGAAATCCTCACGTCTGCCGATGGTGCATCATTGAACCACTACTTTGTTCCTCCAGATGTTTACAAGGGTGTAATTCAAACTTGTGGAACACTCCCATAAACATTTGAGAGCCACATGCGACTTACCTGCTAGTGAAGGTGTGGCTGGTCTCACACCGCTCTCTCACTCTGTCCTTTCTGCATCATCCTCTTTTCTTATGGCACATGGTGGAAACTGCTAATGCTTGTGACTTTGGTGTCAGCCAAGAAATTGATCTCTAAGACAGGAAACTGAAACCAGCATGCAAATTATTGTGTCCAAAAAGTACATGTTAGCAGTAACTGTGTCTGAATATTAAATTTCAATAAATAGAGTGAAAAGTTCTTAACAATATATATTGTTATCTCCTCTGAGTTTGCCCATAGAAGACTCTTCCCATGTCAGCTGGAAATGGAGAGAAGAAAAACCAACTACTTCCTTCCTGTTCTCCTTTATCTATGGTACATTTTAGCCTGGGAGAGGAAGAATGCCATTGAAGAGAACAATTGTGTGTGTGTGTGTGTGTGTGTGTGTGTGTGTGTGTGTGTGTTATAACATAAGCCTTGTTTTCTATATTTAACAACCTATTTATTGATCCTCTTCACTGAAAGCTCAGTAATAAACACAGATAATGATAACATTTCTAGAAGAACAACTTTTTTTTCTGAGTTCTCTGTTACTTAAACCTCTCCTCTCTCAGGAGATACATAAGAATGCACAAGCAATATAATAATTGTAATTACCTTCATGATAGAAATCTTAATTCAGAATTCTGTAAAACATGTTTGTTGCTTCTAAATACATCGGCCAGACTAGATCATTGTGTTAGCCTCTAGTAATAAGCACTATGTTTAAGATTCCTGGGTTCATCTCAGGAAGTACAATATTGTTGTGGAAATTCTCTGGTCAGGAAGAGGGAAGGAGAAGGGAATAAGAGTGATTCCTACTGTCCTTATTTTTTAAATAGCTGCTCCCGGGAAGGTTATTTCCTTTGACTTCTTTGCCAAGGATACCGGGTAACTGTTTTCAGAGGGATCTTTGAACTGCACTGGCCTTGACAATTAGCAGCATGAGACTTTATGAGTGTCCCTGAAGTTAAATGTTAGTACAGCCAGAACGATTTTTTGGACACTCTCAATTAAACATTTCTACATCTCTTTTTTGGCAGTATGCGTATTAGCAGACTGATCCCTGAATTGGTCCAAGTGGTGCATGCTAATATATGAATTGTGGACTGCCCACAATGGGACATGGGGGCACCATCTATAGAATCCATGTGAACATTGCTATGTGGATTTGTCACACATTTGCCCTATAGCGGTCAGGCCATTTTATTTTTCTAGCCAGCCATCCATTTCCATTAAGCTTTTTGAGTACTTTTAACTCTCATTGATATTAACTAAATTACTGTGTAATATACTGATTATTATTTTTCCTTACTCAGATTTAACCTTGAAAGGGTAAATTTGCTATCCTTCAGAGGATTCCTCTGTACCATGTGTCTTCTTAGGGACCTACCATTTTATGCATGCTGGAGCACAATACAGGAGTTTAAGGACCCACAGGATATCAGATGAGAAAATTCCCTTGTCCTTCAGTTTGGCAGACCTTAACCTTGGGTGAGCTGGACAAGCATTTCTAGTTGATTCAGTTTGCCTTGACAACACCACAGCAGACAATTAGGATTTTTTTTCTGAAACCCACACTTTTAGGATACTCATCTCTTCTTGATTCTATATAACTTTTTGAGACTGAAAACTCAGTGAACAAATTTTAATCTTCTGAATGAAAAATGCTCTAAATTTGTTTAGGAAAGATAAAGGAGACCCTTTTAGGTAGCTGAAGAATACTTGAGTGAGGCACAGAATGTGATGTTTGTCCTTTACCTGTAAGAAAAATGAGCATGGTCTTGGCTTTGGAACAGTTCTCACTGAGGAGGCCTTTCTTGGCTCTGCAAGTTTTTTGCTATCTACGTAGTTCCACCTCTTATCTACACAGTTCCACCTCTCAGAAAATGTGCAGAGTCAGGGCTTCACACCTTCATACATGGTCTTTTGCTAGTCACTCACACTGAGTGACAGGTGTTCTTTCTTGCTTTCTGGGGAAGCTTCCCAAGCCCCACACACCTACCCTCCTTTTCATTAAGCCAGTCTCGTTTCTGCATGATACCTGCAGCTTGTGCACAGTTGCATCCCACTGCGTCTTCACCGTGGGTTTGTCCCCAGGTCACTTTCTCATACTAAGTCCAGCGCCTCCAGGATAGGGTTGTCTGCATCTGGGAGCTGAGTTATAGGAGAGAATGGTGCACACAGGTCATGTGACGCGTTCCCATACTACAACTAGTAAGCAGGAGAATGCTAACCTGGATCACGTGACACCAAAGCTTGTTAGCAACCACAACCGCGATGTCCACAGTCCCCATTTGACATCCTTGTGGCAAACTTCTTCTTTAGCCACAGATGTGAAATCTGTGAGCTGCTTGGGAAGGGACTGCTGTTTCTCATTTCCTGGCAGTTTGACTCTTTGCTCTTCTCTTCCTTCCTCTATCTCTGTGGAGCCTTGTTTTACCCTTTCCTCAGCCACACCTCTACCTCTTGCTGCCATGTACAGTATTCCATCATTACAGAGTACCACCAGCTTCCTGTGTGTGTGTGTGTGTGTGTGTGTGTGTGTGTGTGTGTATACAAGAGAGTATAGAAGAGGGCACTTGAATGTATGTGTCTGTGGAGGCCCAAGGATGACATCGAGAAGTCATCCTGATCGATCTACCTCCTTATTGCTTTGCTCTAGGTTTCCCTGGCTCCACCTTCCAGGACTCAACTTGCAGGTACTATCATCTCTGGAGGCAAAAGCTTTAACCCCTAAGCTATCTCCCCAGTCCACCAGGTTCCCTTATGCACAGGACTTGGGTTTAAACATTTCAAGTCAGAAGGCCCAAAGCCCACCTTTAATTTTCTTTTCCTCTTGGCAGTGGCCTTTTGCCTGTCGGGCACCAGGTGACTTTTCTCAGGATGGTCTCCAATCATTGCAGAATTCCTTGAGCAGCATCATCATTTCCCTAGTGCAGGCAGGGTGCGGACCTGTGTGTGCCCATGTGCATATTTCAAGTACATTTTATATGTAATGTTGGCAGCCTTGCTCCATATTTTACGATCCTAGTCCTGGTGTTTCATTTCGTTCTTATTGTAGTGAAAGGAATCCACCTAAGATCTGTTGGCTGCAGTGTCTTACCTACATGTAAACCAACGGAATACCAAGAATCATCCAAGACCTCAGAGACCTTCTCACTGGCTCTCCCAAGAAGATTAGGAAAAGAGAATTGGATTCTTTTCAGATTTTTATCTTTTTAGCAGTAAGGTTCAGATATTATTCATAACCCAAGTGATTGAACACTAGAGGGTTTTGTCTAATCTTTAAAAATATCTGGATAACTTTCATCTTTGGGTTTCTTCCTCCCTTTGTGAGTTATTACCATCTTCATCACTGTCAATCTTTAAATATTTATTAAGAGCTCATTATATACCATGTGCTATAAATACTTGAAACGCTTTGAGAAAATGCTCTCTTTTCTTGCATTCGCTTAGGCTGCAAACCAGGAACTCCCCTTTTGTTCTCTGCTGCACTTTTAGATTAATTCTTTCATCTCCTTATCATCATTATTTTTATCCAGTAATGAGGGTCATGGTCAGAACTGACTCTCAGGCAGTCTGGACCCAATGTCCTTGCTGTAGTGTAGATGGGGAAGAACACAGATACCACATTAACTACATTAGCCATAGGGAAGCTATGGTTCAAGTCCCTCCCTGCATAGTATGTGAATGCAGAGGGAGAAATGCCTCTTCCTATATGGACAGGGAGGGACTTGATATTCCAAGCAGAAGAGGCAAACTAATTTTAGGTTTTAAACACAGTAGTGTCCAGTATGGTTGAGTATGGTCTAGTATGGAGAAGGGTGACTGTTGTGGGCTGCTTGGCATCTCTCTCTAGATTCATATATTGGAATTCCAGGTCTCTCAGTAATTCATGTTGTGGTGTTGGGAAGTAGGTAAATTAAATAGGTTCATAGAGTAGGCCCTCAATATAATATGTGTGGTTTCCTTATAAAAAGAGAAAATCTGGGGGCTGGAGAGGTGGCTCAGGGGTTAAGCCTCTGCCTTGCAGGTGGAAAGTCCTGAGTTTGGATCCCAGATCCCATGTATAGACACCAGGCGGAAGCGGGGAGGGGGAGGGGAGGAGCCTGCGTTTCTGGTCTTGGTAGGGTGGAGCCTGTGAATCCCGGGGCAGAGGAAGTGGAGGCGGCCATGGTGGTTCCCGAATTCGTCCGTGGTTCTACACACACACAGACACGCGTGTGCACACACACATATGCACACACGCACAATTGAGTAAATAACAAAAAAAATTTAAAAAAAGAGAAAATCTGGACTCACAGAGAGAGAAAGAAAGAGACAGAGACAGAGAAAGACTGTGATTGTGGCATGAGAAGGTAATGGATACTAGCATGCTGTAGCAGTTAGAGATAGACATCAAGCTAACAAGCAAAGGCTCAAGCTCTGAGCATATTTGTAAAGAATTAGTAGTTGAATTAAGCCTTCAGCAAGCCTGCAGGGAATTGTCTAATTGATTGGGAAGGCCCAGCTCATGGTGGGTGGGATTTTCCCCTGGTCAGATGGATAAGATGCAGGGACGTGATTCAGGAAGTTGACATTCTTTGGTATATTTGGTTACACATGCTATCTGGCAAGTGAGGTTTGCCTTCTCTCACCAATTCATTTCCCTCAGTCCCTGGCATTGTGTGAACATTACTGTCAGGCACTAAGACTTAACTGGATAATTGTCTAATTGTTAAGTCACATAAAATTCTTTATCCCCTTGTGTCATAGATATAGGTGTCAATTTGATGGTTGTAGGTTTAGAAGAATTAGCGGTTGAGTTAGGCCCTGAGCAAGTCTGCCAGAGATAGTCTAGTTGATGGATCAGACCCAACCTCATGGTGGGTGGGGTAGTCCCTGAACAGGTAAATAAGATGGAGGGAGCTAGTTAAAAAAGTTGGCATCCTTCTGTGTACTTGGCCAGATATGCTGATCTGGCAAGTGAGGATTATCCATCTCTGCAGTCTGGTGGATTTGGCGTGGCCAGTTCCCTCACCCATTGGTGTTGGTATGAGCTCTCCTGCCAAGCTGGACAAGGACCCAGACAATCATAAGCCAGAATAAAGCCCCTTGTTCTCTTAAGCTGTTTGGCTATGAATTTATCTATTGGCATCCATGCAAAGTAACCACAACACCTTGATTATGACTTTATCAACACACAGGCACATGCTGGGGGGGGGGGCGAGGCCTCAGGAACCTACCTTGCTTGCTAGGGTGACATGCAACTTGCTTAAGCCACTGCATTGGTGGTGCTTTGCCTTGGCAACCCTTGCGCTAAGAGGAGAGACGCTGAAGAAAAAAAAAATTAAAATGCCATCGTTTTGCTTTATTCTTTAGTGAAGACAATAATTTAAGTAGAATGAATCCTTGTGTGAAGTAGGGGTGCTCTGGCCACATGACTTGCTGTCACAGTGGTAAACAGTGGACTGATAGAAGAATCCCACTTCTAGCCATGGAACACACCTCTTGTTACAGTACTGGCTCCTCCTCCTCTTCCTCCTCCTCTTCCTCCTCCTCTTCCTCTTCCTCTTCCTCCTCCTCCTCCTTTTTCTTCTCTTCCTCTTCCTCCTCCTCCAAGGACCTGCCCAAGTAACAGATAGGAGGCAATGTATTATTTATAAGCAGATGGGTTAAGGTCTGGGTAGCTGACCCTGTCAGAACTGAGATGTTAGAAAATGAGATTTCAGGAGTGGGCGGCAATGGTCCAGAAATACTCTAGACTGAGAAAAGATGTGTTAGGAAGCACCTCATTTATTCTTTCATTCAGAAAATGCGTTGGAACTTTGCTGTGGGCAGAGCCATGTACTGACTGCTGCAATACGAGACACATGTGATGGAGGCGGCTGCCATACTCGGTGCTTGTGCTCCTGGGAGAGATGTGGATGACCCAAGTGCAGACAGAGTAGTCGTTTAACTATAGCTGTGGCAGGTGCTGCAGGAAAGAGGCTAGAATGAGAAACGATCTTTCTTCCGTCATTCCATTGCCGCAGATTGGCCCTGTCTTCCTCCATGTTGTCCAGTGTGGGAAACACTAGCCGAGGTGTCTACTTAAGCACAAAAGACATCTTTAAAATGAAATAAAAATTCCCATTCGGTTCCAGGTGGCAGGAGTGAGGCCAGGTGCTCAGTAGCACATGGTGATGTTAACAGTGGGCAGCATGTCTTTTCTGAGAACAGCTCCTGGGCTGCAGAGTCATGCCAGGATTGTGGAGAAAATTTGAGTTGCCCAAGGCTTCACTCTGTAGAGAGCAAAGCTGTACATCCCTATGAAAATTACCCTCTTTTGGTGGGAGGGACCAATCTCCTCTTAGTCTGGACTTTAAAATGACAACGAAGCTTGACTTTAAACTACAGACAGATTTCCTTTTCTCTTAACATTCAAAATTTTGAAGCTTTGCATATTGGGTCCATTCATTCTAGAGCAATTTGTTATTCTAAGGGATTTTTAAAGATATACTTATTCCTTAAAAAACTATGACTTAATAAAGTGAACACTATGTGTTCACTTAGAAAAGGAATCTTGAAGACCTTGAATCACAGTGTAGAACACCAACTGCTGAGAGAATGGAATTGGACTTTGGTGTGGCCAATCTCTATTTTCTTTCCCAGCAGAAGAGGAGAAAGAAGAGCAATCTGGGGATGGAGAATAAGGATTTTGACTGTAATGATTTAATACCCTTGAATTTAAAAGACTTCATGAAAATATGCATGCTGAAACTGAGGGTTATTCAAAAACATACTATGGGGGAGTGAGGGCTGTTTCTGCCTCACCTCAAGGTCATCCTATGAAGGGAGCAGAGATGTTGCCAGATCCATCAATTTCCTCCTAGCGTTGACCAGTCCTCTGGCAGGTGTCAGCCTGGCTGTTTAAATGGGTGAATATGGAGGGCGATAGAGAAGAGCTGCCCGTGGCTCCCACTGTAGAATGGGCAGCTTAGCGATCATGACCATAAGAATTAAAAATTAATGTGAACACGTGAATGAATGAACACAGCTTCCCAAGTCTCTCAGGTAGCAAAGTGTAAGCGTATTTCATTCCTTAAATGTTTCTAGAACGATTGTGGCCTCTTGTTACATGTGGTTTTCCCTTAATGTCATGTTTTTATTTTCTTCTCCCGGTGGTTTCCACTTTAACTATGCTCCAACTCTGGTCATTTCTCTACAGTTCTCTCAGTAGCCTATGTTATTCCTGCTCTGTGTCCACTTGCACACACTGTTGCCTTCTGCTCCTCCCTTTCTTCTCCACAGCTCCAGACATGTCCTTGAAAAAGAATTACATTTAAGATTGTAAACTTGTAGAAAGGGAACATAGAAAGCGTACAGGATCAAACATTTTTGCTGCACTCCATGGTGGGGACTAGCCTCTCTATTTTAGCATTGATCTCCTCTCATCTGCATCCTAAACCTGGGATACAAACAAAAAATATTAAAGAAATGAGAGAACCATTCCCTGAGCTGGTTGGTGGGTGAGAAAACTGATTTAATCTACTGTGGTGAGTATGGTGTGTGTGTGTGGGGGGAGTGTGGGTGGTTGTGTGTGTATGTATATGTGAATGGTGTTCGAATATGTGGACATGGGCATATGTATGTAATGGTCTTTTGTGTATCAATCCTCACCTTCCACCTTGTTTGAGACAGGGTCTCTCTGCTAACTAAACCACACTAGCCTATGAGCCTCTGGAGATTCTCACCTCCCGTGTCTCTATAGCTAGCTTTCCTGGAAGCTTCTTGGAATCTCTACTCAGGTCAGCAGGCTTGAACAACAAGCACTTTACCCACTGAGCCATCTCCCACACACTCCCCACTATAATTTCTGTGGCTAGTTGGTACTTGAGGCAGGGTAAATGGGAGATGAATAAAGGGAAGAAGCTGTGAGGTGGTGGATCCTTCGAATTGCTCTTGAGCAATCCACGCATTTTCCTTACAGTGGATGGTAATAGTATTTTCTATAAGCTCAGTCATACTGTCAGGAGGAGGAAAAACTTTGTCTCATAAGTACCAGCAAATTATTAATCTGGAGCTTTACATTATATTAGTTCAAGCTGCATATATTGAAGTTCTCCAAACCTCAATTGTAAGATACAACTTTGTCTATATATGAGGCATAAATATTTTAGTTGATTTATGTTATATAAGGCAATTTTCTTGTATATTTAAGTCACCATTTTCCCCTATCTACCAAGTGAGGAAATGTGGCAAGATAAACATTCTGCCTTTGAAGAGACATGGCAATTTCAGGTTTTGCTATGGTTAATTTCTGTCTGCAGTGCTTACTTGTGCAGGTTGGCGATACATCCATGTGTTTTGATGACTTTGTAAGCTATCAGAACTCAATTTGCAGATCTGCATAGAAGCAGAGGAATTGGCCAAATGACTTCCCAAGGGCATTCTAGCACAAGCTGTTTATGGACAGATGCATCTCTCTGTCCAAGCCCAAAGCAGGCGCGCCACCTGCTGGTCAATATGAGAATTCTCCATTGTCCATGGGTCTATCAAAATCCTTGCTTTTAACTTTTGAGTTTAGGTACATCCAGCTTCGAACTTTTTTTATTTCTTGACTAAATTTCCCACTTCTGAAATAAGGAGAAAACACACTTTAGGATATTAAGAAAATTAAATTTGTAGAATAGAGTCAACCCTACAAATAGAGAGAGACTTTTAGATATTCCGTTTCATGTTTTATCTTTTTCCTTTCACAATTCATTGCTCAGCCTAACTGAATTTATGTCTGTGTTTCTTGTACGTATGAAAAGCTCTTAGAAAGGCACTTTAGCCCTCTCCAGCTTCCTTCCTCCCTGTTCTCACCCACAGCCAAACTTCTCAACAAGGTTGTTTATACTTACTGAATCCACCTCCTTTCCTTCCACTCACGCTTAACTGACTTTAATCTGTCTTCTTCCCGGACACTTCATTCACTTGTGCTCACCAAGGTCACCAGAACCTCTGCATGAAATTCTGAGAAAAACGTTTGCAGCTTTTATCTTACTCAACTGCTTGGGAGCATCCCCATTCCCCTTCTTGCAGAAGCACTGGTCCTTCTGTGTCTGGACACCCACGGCCCGCTCCTGTCTCCTTATCTCATCTTTGGCTTTGTTCCCCAGGGTCGTTTGCAGGTTCCCCCTTCCTCTTCCTGTCTGATACAGGCTGATGTTTCTCAGGATCCTAGCCTAGACGGTCTTCTCTTCCTCCTCTGCCCCCTTGCACTGCGCTGCATAGTGGCTGTCTATGCAGGTGGTTTGGATCACCCTCAGAGCCGTCAGCCCCTCCTGTATCTCTGCCTGGGCAACCCTGCTTTGCTCCAGATGATGCCCACGGATCCCCACTCCTTAGCCAGGTCAGCACGGCTCAAACTGTTTTCATCTCTCTCCATGTCTCCTGCCTGGCCTAGTGACACCGCTTGCATTCCCCTGGAATAAATTAGTGACGGATTCGAGTTATAACAGCCAGAATTCTAAAAAAGGAGGGATTCTTCGTCATTTTATAACTCAGGCCCTACTGGATCAGCTTCCCAGTCATCGTCTTTGCTTCTTTACCACACGTGTGAAGAATTCGCTTTCTTACATATTCTTGCTCATTTCTGCAGCTGAGCAGCCGAGGTGACCTTTCTCCTTCCCTTCCAGTTCTGCTTCTCACCACCTGCCTCGTCCATACTCTGCTCTGGCCGCACTAAACTTCCTTCCTTCCTTGCACCATTCTTTAGTAGCTTCCGGGGATGTGTTCAAGCTGTCCCCAACACTGTGAAAGCGTCTCAGAGCTGGGAAGATGGCTCAGTAAACTGATTGCCACACAGGCATGAGGACCTAAGTTAGGATCCCCAGCACCCATGTATAGAGCTGGGCACAGAAGTGAGTGCCTATAATCTCAGCACTGGTGAGACAGAGACAGAGACAGGAGCGTGCACACACACAAACATACACACACACACACACACACACACACACACACACACACACACACACACAGTGTCTTATACCCTCTTCTGGAAGGCTCACCTTGTTTTTCCTCCTGAGGTACACTGCTCCCTGAAGTTCAGGTGTCATGTATGAAATCTCCGGGATGCTTCGGTGATACCCTCTTTCCCTCCTGCTCTGTGTTCCTACACGATTCTTTTCTTTCTGACCACAGCAATTTAATTACTTCCTTATCTCCTTCCCTCTAGACAGTTTTTTTTTTCTTATTTAACACAATTAAGTGAATTTTAACATAGCAATTTTAAACCAAGCCTTAATTAATAAACTTTTAGTACATTAGATGAACTCAAAGGAAGTTTCGTTAAAGTCGACACTTAACAGAAAAGCAGGTTGCAGCCTACAGTAGTTGGGACACTCCTGAGGTCACCCAGGCATTTCGGGAGTTATTAATCATCCTTCTAGTGCTGGCAGCGGCCCAGCCTCCCTTCGTTCTCTCCTTTCCGCTGCCGCTGGTTTCTCTCTGAGACGCTTGCAAAGTTCAAACTGTGAAAACAACATAGTTCAGACCTTATTTTGCCTTTGTTATTAGGCAGTTAAGGGATGCAGCTAAAATGGCACCAGACTTGTCATTTCTCATTGAAAACTTTTTTTATCCCTCATGACTTACAGGGAGAAGAAACAATTAGGCTTCTTTAGGTGAGGCTGTAAGTATGACAACCCAGGAGACACAGCTTCCAGGTGGAGGAGGAGCCACTCTGAAATGAGCCGCAGGGGTCTGTGTTCATCCTCCTCCTTCCTTGGGAATAAAAGGTTGTGGTCTCCATCTGGTGCTGTGGCACTGGGAGAGCTTAGCTTTCTCTTCTCAATTTCCTTTATTCCCTCACACTTCTTCTTGATAAGTGGATGAAGCTCTTTGGACGTAGCTGAAAGTATTAGTTTGATTGGCTCGTCTACTTACTTTCTGGTATGAGTCCATTTCACAAGTCACATGAATCAGTTACTGAGTAGTCACATGTGCATGTGACCAGAGAGTGTCTGTCATGCATACCTGGACCAACTTAGCTCAAGGTTAGTCTGCTTTCTTTCATTTTATTATTATGTTTGCATGTGGGTGTATGTTTGTGTTTTGTATGTGTATGGACAAGTGTGTGCGTGTGCACATGCATGTGTATGCATGTGGAGACATGAGGTTAATAACATAAATCATCCTTCAATATTTTTCCACCTTATTTCCTTGACACAAGGTCCCTAAACTTTGAGCTTACCCATAGAGCTAAACTTACTGGCAAACTTGTTCTAGAGATTCTCAAACACTGCCTGTGGGGACTAGAGTTACAGGGCAGGAGGGCATACCCACCCAACATTTTACATAGAATCTGGGGATGTGAACTCTTATCCTTTTGCTTGTATGCATAATAAGTACTTTAACTATCAAGACTTTTCCCCAACGCTGGATTGCCTTTTTTTTTTTTTTAAATCAGGGTTCTATGGCCTTGGAAATTATCAATGAATCTTGTCAGATGGATATATAGATTTTCTACATATAAATCCAAGTTCTAAGAAATACTCTCTGTTGGCTCATTAAAGAACTAAGTGTGACTGCTCTTTCCTACAGCTTGCTGAATGATTCATTCATTATGGCAGTCATCTATTTTGGGAAGAAATTTGAGGACCAATAGAAAGAGGGACTAGGGAGGTACTGGCATGACACAAAACAGAGTGGGTCTCAAGAATATATGGTGAATTTTTCTTTTTTTTAATTTTTTAAAATTATTTATTCAATTGTGCATGTGTGTATGTGTGTGTATGTGTGTATGTGTGTGTGTGTGTGTGTGTGTGTGTGTGTGTGTGTGTGTATGTGTGTGTAGAACCACAGGCGAATTCGGGAACCACCATGGACCGCCTTCACCTCCTCCTTGTTTACTCTGCCCGGGGATTCACAGGCTACGCCCTACCAGGACCAGAAACCCAGGCCACCCTTGCTTTCTCCCGGCATGTATACGCAGGGTCTAGGATCTAAACTCAGGACCTTCTGCCTGCAAGGCAGAAGCTTAACCCTGAGCCACCTCTCCAGCCCTGTATGGTGAATTTTTCTAGGCAGATATATTTAAAAAGTTTATGTAAAAATAAAAGATAGGAGTGACAGTTTTTGACATTCGGAAGGCAAGTTTCAAGTGCCTATGACACATTAATGGTATCATTACTAGTGTATTTCATCAAGCCAGCAGAAGTGACACTGTACAACTGTATATCTCTTAGTGAATGGCACTCGCTGCTGTCTGTGAACTTGTGTCATTTCCCAATGTACTCTCTGTCATATCTGCATCACCAAGTCTTCAGAACTGACTCATTATGTTTGAAGATGCTGCAATTATGTGAACCTCAGTCAGCTTTTGGATATTAAAAAATAGGGTTAAGGATGTTATGGGACATGGAAATATATAATAAATTCTATATATCATATGATACCAGTCTAGTAACTTAATGGGGAAGGGGAAATTTTATTTAGCTTATTGTTCCAGAAGGGAGATTCAGTCCTTCACAGCAAAAAGATATGGCTGGCTGGCAGAAGTTGGAGGTCATCTAAGTTGTGCCTTTTGTGAAGATTGAGAGATGTGAAACTGCCAACTGCAAGAGCAGATCTCTTCCGGAAGTAGGGTGGGACTAATCCACCTCAAGGTCCATCCCTTGTGACTGCCTTTCTCCAACAAGGCTCTCTACCTCTTAATGATGCCAAGATCTTCCTAAACAACTAAAGATTCAAACACATGAGCCTGTGGGAGAACAACTCACATTTCAAACCATGACATTCTACCCCTGGCTCCCACAGGCTCATTGCCATCTCATTATGTAAATCATACTCCATCCAATTTTAGAAATCCTCATAGACTATATCAATATTAATATCAGACATAATCCCAAAGTCCAAAGCCTCCTGTAAAATCAGAAGACAAATTACATACTTCCAACATAAAATGCCACAGAATAAACATTCCCATTCCAAAGAAGAGGAATGGGGGCATATCCAGAAAAGATAGGTCCATAACATGACCAAAACCCCATAGGACAAACTCCAAATCCTGTAGTTCCATGTCAACCATCTTAGTTCAAATCATCTTAGTTCTAAGAGTTCAATCTCTCCAGCAAAGCTGCCTGTAGAACACATCACTGTCTTGGACTGGCACCTCCCAGGGTGTACAGCTTTCTTTAGCTGATGTCCCACATTGGCTCTGGCATCTCTAGCATCTTCATTTCTCAATGGCAAACTGAGCTTTAACTCCACAGCACAAAATGCCCTCCTTGGGCCTCTTGGCAGACTTTCTAATCCTCCCTCGTATTGTCTGAATTCTGCCTTTCTCTGAAACTGGAGAAGAGTGATCCACAACCTCCTTCCTCTTGCACCTTTGATGCCTCTAAAACCATGACCACGTGGACAATTTTCCCAAGTTCTGCTATAACCTCCAGGTGGAGGTTGGCCCCCTTGTTCAGTTTCTCTGTGTTGATGCCGGGAAGAGTCTCTGTCTCTCTTGAGCAGTTGTTTCAAGGGGAGGAGTAGCAGATCTTTCCTTTGGAACTCCTCCCTTTAGCTCATTCCTTCCAAAAGGATTTGCATTTTTATGAGTGGGATTCTTCCCTGAGGAATTTGTCCTCAAGGTGCAGCCTCTCCTGTTATCCAAATGAAGAACAGGCTTCACTAATGGAACAAATCTTTTTAGTAATAGCCACAATTTTGCTGTCTGCATTCTCTTTAAGCTTGCACTCATATTTTTCTAATCAACCTTCACAATTTTTGTCTCTTTCCGCCTGATTCCTCACTCTTTTTTGTAACTCTGAACAAGAATGCTGAAAAGTAGCCATGCCACACTGTCAAGACTAAATTGCTCTGAGAGTTCTTCTACCAAACACTCAAATTTAACTTCAGGCAAGTTTACAGGATGGAGCAAAACTTGATCAAACTCTTTGCCAATGTATCACCCTATTTGACCCTCATCAAATTTCCAACATAGTCTCTGTTTCCTTCTGCACTATCTCAAGCTGGGGTTCTACAGCCTGTACCTCTAACAACATCATTCTCTCAGAAACTCTCACTAGAATGGCCCCTTAAGCCCCATTTCCAAGATGCAAAGACTTTCTCAGCACAAAGTCCCAAAGTTCTCCATATTTCTTCCAACAAACATTCTTAAAGATATATCAGCTTCATTACAGCACTGGCCATACTGCTGGGTACCAACTTCTCTCAGCTTCACAGACACAACTTCACTTGGTACTGGATCTCCATCTCACACAGCAACAACCCACTTCTCTGGTACCAATCTCTGTACTGGTTACTCTTTTCTGTTGCTGCTGTGAGACACCAAGGCCCAAAGTCAAGAAACTTAAGGGGGGGAAAAGGAGATTTATTCAGCTTATGGTTCCAGAGGGGAGATATAGTCCTTCATGGTAGAAAAGGTATGGCTGGCTGGCAGAATCTGGAGGTCATTTAAGTCATGTCCTTATTGGAGGCTGAGAGCTGCAAAACTGCCAACTGCAAGAGCAGACCTCTTCTGGAAGAAGGGTGGGACTAATAAACCTCAAGGCTCACCCCCTTGTGACTGCCTTTTTCCAGCAGGGCTCTCCACCTCTTAAAGGTGCCATGACCTTCTCAAAAAACAATAGATTCAAACACATAAGTCTATGGGCAACAACTCACATTTCAAAACATGGCAGCATCCTTTCATTTGTATTAATTAACTATAGAGTTATGTCTATGGAGAGGTACTTAGGTTGAAGTAAGCATAGAATATTGGGATTAGTTAACTTGATCAAGATAACATGAGCTGGTATGAATGAGTATGAAACGATGATGCTAGTTCTGCTTTTGTGTAGGGTTGAAAATGGTTAACACAAGCATACAAAGGTTGAGAGCAATGTGTTATAGCGGTGTGTGTTATGGAATGCTTGAGTGTGAGATCTGAAATCTGAGTGAGTTTTACAGGAAACAATCTTAGTTTCTTCTTGGAATAGACATTGATCTGATGTTTAACTAAATGATATGGTAATTTAGGGATAGCAAGGATGACCAGCCATGGTTAGTTAAAGAAGTTGAGCCAGCTACATCCTGGGTTTAAACATTCCCTTGACAGCATCTTAGCCTCATTGACTGGCTGGAGGTCTAGGGTGCTTTCCCTTTGACAGTGTCTTCATGGTAACTGTTCCCTCCAGTAGATTCTGAATCAATGGGCCAACCCTGCAGACACTCTGTTGAATTCTCACAGGGAGAGTTTATCTGCTAAACTTTATCTGCTAAGGTGAAGACAATGAAGAATAAATGTCTTTGGTGAAAGCACACAGCCATTTGTCACAGGGCTGCAGGAAGGTAAGGGTGCTCGGAAGGTGGTGTGAAGTGTGGGAGGTGTTCCTGGAGTCCTGCAACAAGGGGCCAGATGTCATAAGACCCAATTTTCTTCCTGCATATGCAAGGTGATACTGTCACTAGGGATCTGTTCACTCTTGAGTGGTGTCTATGAATGATGTATCCACACTCTTGCTCTGGAATGTTTGCAAAAATTTTGGATGATCCAGTAACCAATAATTTGAGTCAATATAATCAGATAATTTTTACAGGAAACCTTACCCAGTCAATACAAAATCATGCTTTAAAACTATATTCTGCTAATATTATTAAGGTTCTCAGTAGCCTTTGTCTACGGTAGCCTTTGCAACATTCTGCAATTTTCATGCTGTTATAAATAACTTGAAGCTTCTGAAGTGGAAATAACATCAGTTGGCTTCGGTGAGGTTTGGATGGAAGTTCCTTCTGTGATGTCTTATGATAATCATGCTGGCTATATGAATTTAGTTTTCAAAGTCACTTGCTTTCTAGGGAAATACTAGAACTCTTTAAAAAATTTATTTGAGAAAGAGAGAGATGCATTCAAGTATGCCCATCTTACTGCATGTGTGGAATTCAGAGGACATATTTGGCAAATCAGGTCCCTCCTTCTACCAAGTGGGCTCTGGGTGGTTGAACTCAGGTCTCTAGGTTTGGGTGTCTACACCTTTATGTTCTGAGTCATCATACTGGTTTTGAGATAATAGAACTTTTAAACAATGCTTTTTTTGTTGTGCTAATGATCTGTTGGGGATGTTTTCTTTGAAATGCAATTAACTACATTTTTTTAAACTATTGCAAAGGTGGATGTTAGTTTTCTGTCTTTTCCTATTAGTTCTGTTGACATAGAGGCAGTGATCCCAACCGTGGGAGAAGGGAGCAGGGAATCAACAATCCATGCCTTCTGTTGTCCTACTGAATGGCTCTTTTGTCAAGACAACAGCAAGAGAATCCTCTGGACACTGGTATCATCACAGGAACTTAGATTCATAAAGCTTTGTGTATCACGTTTTTCAAGTTGGGCTCTGAGTTTTCTATTATTCAGCTCACTGGTGTTGAAGCAATTTTGTTGACATTTTCTGTAAGTGGATTAGGCTTGCAGTCATTGCCCACAGCAGACAGATGGCTTTTCAATTGCAGCACCCTCGGAGGCACCTATCCTAGGGCATCTTCAGAAGAATAACAGGTCTGTCACCCAAGATAATGTTTGTCATTAATTTCTTCTGCTGGCAGATCATCCCAGTTCATTTTTACTTTCTCACCTGGCTTAAAAGAAACAGCTGTTTCAAAATGTTTATCTCAGAAGGGAGCAACCCTTCAGTGAGTTATGTAATTTGGAGGCTTTTACACGACAAGTAAGATAATAACTTTCATTGGGGGGGAGTAGTTCTTTCTGAGAGAATCCTGAGTAAAGTTTTCACATCAATGCAGTTGTTGCTTTTTCTAACGTTTTTGAAGAATAATGAGGACTTTCACAAGATGAAGCAGGGATACAATCCTGGCTTTTATTCTTCAGAACAGTTTATATACCGCCCCCACCCCACCCCCAGTATGTCTTTGCCAAAGTATCTTTTTCAATTTCATGATGTTCATTGTTTCCTCATATTTCATAAGATAAAAAATTTAGAAAATCTATAAAGGTGTCATTATTGATAGAAAAACATTGCACTTTCTGACAGTTTAGTTTTTCTGTTTCTAGAATAATAGCAACTAACAGCCAAGAGAGATTTTCACAATGCTAAGCATTGTTTCTAAATGTTTTCCTTGTATTCTCTGCCTTAATCTCATAATAAGTCTGTGAGGAGGACAGGGTTTTTATTATAGCAGTCTCATTAAGGCGGAACTAAGGCACTAAGTAATCTTGCCCCAAATCAAGAAGCCAGTAAGTATTAGAACCCAGTTAGTCTGATTTCCCGGCTGTAAATTCACCTAAAGAATAGAAATGTGGTTGTAGTTCATGACTTTCAGGGCATTACATTACTATGTGAAAGGAGTGCAGAATTCTTTTTTTTCTATTATGTTTATTTATTTTTTCCCAATCATACAAACTTAATAGGTACCCTGTCCCCTCCCTCCCTCCACCCCTCCTCAGTCCTGCTTAGACCCAACCCCCCATTCCCTTTCCTTTCACCCCCTCCCTCTTTTCTCCCAGTGTCCTCCTCTTCCCCCTTCTATTCCCTGAAGCACCCTTTAGTGTGAAGGTCAAACTTTCCTCTGAGTCCTCCACTCTAATGAGGTGTAAGAACTCAGTGGCATTGGCCAGAGCCCTTTTTTGTGCTCCCCTTTAGTATGGGAACTCTATTATGACTGTTAATCCCTTGCCTCTAAGGATCCTAGTGCCTGTGATCCATGCTAGACTTTAGGGGGAAGGTGTCATTGACATGTCAGTCATTGCACAGATCATGCAAAGTCTTGTGTGGAGTATCTTGGGTATAGTTGCTCCTCCCCATCTTTAAGATCTTACAATCTTACCACCCTGTCTTCCACAAATTTCCCTGAGGTTTAGGATGGGGAGAGATTTGGCTGGTCTGGTTCCAGGTGATTTATATAGGGTCTCTGATGTTCTTAAATTATGTTTGGTTGTTGTTTTCAGTTTTGTTGTTCTTGCACCACCTTTGGCTCCATCCTATTGGTATTGGAGGTCACCTCCTAGCCAGAGATAAAAGGCTGTTAAAATGGAATCTTACTATAAGAGTAGATTCAAAGGTAGATGGAATAGGAGTAGGAGACTGCAGTGAGGGGGGATCAATTTCCCATTTGCAGGATGGTTACCTTCAATCTAGGAGTGCAGAATTCTTAAACTCCACTTCATTTGCTTATCAATCCCAGACTTCTAGTTCTTCCTTGACTATGTGGACTACCATCTTGAGTGTCCAAGGCCCAATAGTAATGCAAGGAAAAGTCAGTACTCTCACGGAGAAGTCAGATTTGAGCATTAAGTGATGAGGCCTTCCATTAGCAGTATCTTTCAACTCTGCAGTTGGTGTCTGTAATGAATTGAATCATTTTAAAAGAATATTTTATGAGAGAGAGAGAGAGAGAGAGAGAGAGAGAATGCTATGGCATATGGGTGGAGATCAGAGACAATTTTTAAAGTTCAATTGCGGTATTCTCAAACCTCTGAAGGAGACCCCTCACTTCTTTCCTCTGGCTGTGGAGGCCTCTTGCTCCTCCATGCAGTCACATTGAAAGGGATAGTACAGTTCATGGGGAAAATGGTGTTCAAGAGCCATGGATATCGTTCGTGAGTTACTCCACTAACTTGCACTAAAAATATTTTCATTTTGTGTTTTGCTTTACTTTGTATTGTGTTTTGTTTCATTGTATGTTCTATTTTGTTTTGTTCTGTTTTGTTTTATGCAGGGCCTCGCATAGCCCAGGCTGGCCTGTGTAACCCAGGATGATCTTAAACTCCTGATCTCCCTACTTCTACCTCCCAAGTGCTGAGATTATACGTGTGCACTAGCACACCTGGCTTGTGGGGTGCTGGGGCTTTGTGCATTCTGTCCAAACACTTTACCCACTGAGCTACTTCCCCAGGCTATAGCATAACTATTTTCAAACAGTGGAAGAGAACAGCATTTCTTGATAAGAACAGAAAGAACAAAAATTCTAAATAATTTACATTTAGAATTCTAATCTCTTTTGTGGGTATGATATGATGAGATGAAGTAGATACATTGATTTGTGCCTAGGATACTTAGTATTCAATTCATGTTAGTTACTATTTAATATTGTGATCATATCATATTGTCAGTAATCAGTTTGTAAGTCCAAAATTTATGAGATATTATTTATGAAAGAGCTGGAAGACATCCTAAGAACTAACTTAATCATAAGAGCAAAACCATAGTGTGTACAGTAGCTCCAATTATAGTCTAAATTCTTGTCAGATACTTCTAGGTAATATACTTTAATTGCAATTAATGCAGTTAAAAAGATTTGGCAAGGAATGTACAGTGTTTGTTTATTAAATATGTATTAACCATCATTAGTTTTAAAACTCAATTTCTTGTAATGATTATTGGATATTCTCCCATGATTCCAACTGTTGCTTTGTCAATCTGCTAAGTCAAATAGCCATGGTATTGGGACCCTATCTCTTGTCAGAATTAGTTTTCCTGGGATGCTCCCATTTAGCTTTGCTTTCCTTTGAGTTAAAATAGTCTTTCTGCCTTTTTTCCCTCCTGAACTACCCCTAATACCAGAAGATCAGAACTACAAATTCCTACAGGATTTCCAGGATAGGAGTGGTAGCAGCAGCTTGACATTTCTTTCAATTTGCACATTCCAAGGTCAAATTTTACATTCATTTGCATTCTGAACCACTATAATCTCAGATCCATTTTTACTGTACAGTATACATGTTCAGATTTACATACTGGTAGGTAAAATGACTCCTTTGGATTTTTTTCTTCTTCCTTCTCCAAGATCTCTGTTTACAAACAAAATTTAAAAAAATCCTTAAAAATGCCTTATTGGGATGTGCCTTAAGTATACAACACAGCTGGATACCTTACTGGATAATATCCTGGAAGAAATATTATACTGGACAGAGATATTTGAGGGAGGAGATCTGCCCTAAGCTGTCCTAAGGCTTGTGTAAGAGACAGACAGGTGACTTGCTGGTTTGGGAAATTGCTACACACAAAATGGGGATAAACACTAAGAAGAACTGCCAAGACTGGATCTTTCTACAGTTTTCTAGAAATGAGTCTGTTCTGTTTCTGGTGCCTTCATTGGGAAGTTCCAAAACACAACAACAATATGTGGTTCCTTGAACAGAACAGAAGGATGACTTATTCTTGGCTTCTTCAAACAACAAAAACCCAACCTTTCAATAGAATCAATGGAATCTCTTCATAGTCTTTTTTTTTTCTTCTTTTTTTTTATTAGTAATTTAGCTACTGTGTTTCCCCTCACTCTGCCAGCTCGTGTTGTCGCCTGGGTTATCAGGAGATGATGTAGTTGTGTTCTTGTGCTCTGGTACAAACTGTTTTCCCCAATTGCCCATTGTTTTCCAGAGAGACTGACTTCTATTTACCAGAACTGGCACAGTCTGGCATTTAGGCTTCCATGCCATCCCTCAGAGCTGATGAGGTGACATTTGGGCTGATTAAAATCTGTCTCAGAACCTGCTGTAGGAAACGACATGTGAGAGTTCTATTCTCTGATACCATTGAACCTGGTATTTTTGCATATTTTGTTCTTTTGCAGTTAAAGGACATGCTATTTTGCTTTTAAAATGTTTAACTGCAATTTCAAAACTAAGAATAAACAGATCACTTATGAGTAAAACTGTAAATGTTCATGGGCATGGTCTCATTATTAATCCAGAGTGTTTTAAAAGAGTCTTTCTATTTGAAGAAACAATGTGTGTGTGTGTGTGTGTGTGTGTGTGTGTGTATATATATATATATATGTACTTTCTATAAAGCAGATCTTTATAGATATATTTTAAACTAATTACTCACATTAGTCACATATATGTTAAAATGAAACAGTTGCAAGATATTTATTTAGCAATAGAAAATATCAAATGTTTTACCAGTCATTTTATAGCACAGTTCACTATGATGATTTAAATTATAAACAGCTTTTCAACAGGTTTTATTTAAATCTTAAAACTGTGAGGAAGGCCAAAGGATATTTTCATCATCTTTATAGAAGAGAAAATGGTCAGACTGAAATTGGTAGGAGATGCTCTGAATTTTGTTCTTACTAAGGTGCTCTTGCTGCACCCTGTCCTTCCATATCCTGATCCCGTTGCTAAGTTCTATAACCCATGTTATGTGGGTAATAATTTCCTTATTATGTGTTGTTGCCTTGGGTAACAATGAATAGGTGACTCCCTTGTGCTTTGAGAAGAATGCACAGTTTACTTTTGAAAGAAACCATATCTTGAAGGATTTAAGGTCAGAGACCTTTGAGCTAACAACATAGTCACCACCAGATAGATAGGACTTTAAGAAGGGTAGTGTAATGACTAATCTCAATTGTGCACTTGACAAAATTTGAAATCACTTGGGAGAAGGGCCTCTGGGGATGCCTGTGGAGGGTCATTTTGATTACTGTAGTTAATATGGGAAGACCCACCTTAAGTGTGGTAGGACCAGGGCTATTACTATATGAAGTCTGTCGGAAATAGAACCAAGTACTAGTGAGCTTGTATTCCTTTACTGTGAATGTAATGTGTGACCAGACACTTCAAATCCTTATTGCTGTGAATCCCCATGCTGTGGACTGAAAGTTGAGCCAATCAAACCCTTTCTCCTTTAAGTTAGTTTCTTATTAGGTATGTGTCACAGCAGCAAGATAAACTAAACACATGTGTTCATGTGGGCTTCAGTTATATCCCTGGCAAGCTGAGATTAATAAAAGTAACTATCCCATAGGGATGTTTCGAGCATATTCAAAGCACAAAGAAGAGCACTTAGCAGAACAGGCCCTTTATGTGTTCTTTTGATTATTCCTTAAGAATATATTTTATAAGTTAGATGGGACTTTACTTTTCCATGTCTAGAGGCCTCATTTTGCATTCATACTGTCAAGAACAGACTTTTCCAATTCATAGGCTGTTGTGAATATTTTCTTCTGAGAAAAATAGATCTCAAACTGATAGTCCTAAGCATGCAGTCCCTCAATTTATTCTTAGAAAAGATTATGCATATGGTATATGGAGGAGAGCATTGGGGCTGGAGGGAGAGGCAGGACCTTCAGCCCATCTGCCTCCTTGCTAGGCCACCTCATCAGTCCCAGCTTTGTTTCTCCTCACAGAAGGCTTAACCCTGCAGCCTCCAAGCATGCTTCCAAAATTCCATTCCACAACTGAAGTAACTAAAGGGAATCCATTTTAGCACAAGTATTGTTCAGACTCCGGTCACTCACTGATATCTTAAGAAACTATAATAAGAGCTTAGATATGGTTACATAGAATAGAATTATTAAGGATTCGCAGGCATTTTAGCATGTATTTCTACATACACCTTAGGAAGATAGACTTCATAAATCAAAGAGATGTAGTATTTCATCATGGAATACTCTCCCTAAATAGTGCATTGTCCTTTTTCCAAACAAGCCTCTATAGAAACTCTATTGAAGAACACTCCAGTAGTCAGCACAGCTACATCTTTCTGTACCATATTCAAAGTTTCAGGGTCCCGTTCTAAGGCACTGCAACCAGAATGAGAGGAAGCTACTTCCTCTTTGGTCTACACTGTGGAAGCATGTTCCTACCTCTGCATATTTCTGCAGTTCTTCAACCCTAGGACCAGTGTCAATGTATACACTTGGCCATTGTAACAATAAACTAAAATTTGAAAAAAAGGGAAAGCAGCTCTCAGACTAGTATCAATGACAGTGTCCCTGCCATCCTCAGGTACTTTTCATTCAATGGACATGTGGAGCCTCTGGAGACTCCATCAGCCAAATGGGAGCACTGTCCTCGGGATGGTAGGAAGCACGGAAGGAATGTGGACAGTTAGCAGCACATCAACAGGCTGGCTGATTGTAAGGGTAACTCAGCCTATCACAAACAGGCTCAGCAGGTACATACAGGGTGCGAGACTTCCAGTGTAGAAAATGCTTTCCTTGTGAGAGCTTTACTCTGATGGGCCGCTCAGTTCTTCAAGGAAGAGCATCTTTCCTGGTTCTTTCCCAAGCCTAGAAGCATGAGTCTGAGTGTGCAGGAACTGCAGCAGCCTTCCCAGTCTCAGCTCTTGAGTACAGAGGCTTCACGGCATCCAGAGGGACTCCCCATTTACGGAGGTGTCAAGGGAGCAGCCAGCAACCACACAACCAGTTGAGAAGACTGAAGTTGAAGTTCTAGGCTTGAAGAAAAACGTCCTTCAATAGTGGTGTCAAAGAACTTTGGGTTTAACCCTGAAAAAAACAGCTCACAAACCTGGGTCTCTTTCGTCATTTGGCAGTAACATGGAGGACACAGAGCAGTGTCACTTGGCTTGAACCTGCCTGTAACTTTCTTTCTTGCTCTGTTTCTACCTATTTCTAGGGACAAGGAGACCTGTTAAAGAATGCCAAGAACGAAGCTATAGAAAACATGAAGCAGATCCAGCTGGCCTGTTTGTCCTGTGGACTGAGTAAATCCCCCAGCAGCGGTACCGAGGCCAAGGGCAAGCGCAGCCTGGAAGCAATAGAGGAGAAGGAAAGTAGCGAGGAGAATGGAAAGCTGTAACCAGCCAGGACCAACATGATGGTCCATTGTTCTTGTCGAGGACTCCAGTTTCCATTCTTTGTTTTTATGTCTTTTTTTAGATGTTCACAAAAATGATGGGTGTTAGACATGAGCAGATAATTTTCACAGTGCCAGTATTTTCGTGTAATTTATCTAAGTAAAAACTTTTAGTAGCAGTGTTTTAAATCCTGAGATGTGAGTATCCACTCATGTGTGGGTGTCTGTGGAAATGTAAGTGTGTATGTGAGGGAATGAGAGAGTCAGAAAGAGAGAGGGGAGAGAGAGAGAGAGAGAGAGAGAGAGAGATCCTGTTAAAATCTATTCTGTTACATTATAGGTTTTAGTAAGTTATTCTTCTATCTTTATGATCATTTGGGGGCAAAGTTGCTGAAAATTCTAATGAGCACTTATTGTAACCTGTTGCTATGGTTAATTTTACTTCTCTGCCTTTACCATTTATCTTAGAGATCTTAATATAGCTTATTATTGAAGAATGCCAAATTTATCAAAGCATAGCTGTTTTGGTAGATTACATATAGATTTAAAAATTCCTGAAAATGACAGTAGAGATGAAAATGAATAAATTTTTTTAAAAAATAAATCTCAGAATTCTGGAAAGATCAGTAAATTCACTTCTTCAGTTAGGAAATATTTTAAAATACTAAATAAATAAATACTAAGTGAAATCAAATTTTTAGTTTTCCATAGCTGTTTACTGAGTATATAATTTCAGTAGAAAAGTTGACAGCAAGTCAATTTATAAACTCCCCAATAGGATACTCTGAAATCTCTGTCATAATTAGGATTTTTGATATGATAACATCATTCAGTTATAGAACTTAAAGATATGCATAAAGTCCTCATTGTTCTGAGCTGGAGTCTGAAATTAATTTTGTAATAACCGATATGGGCAGCTAAAAGGTCCTAGCTTGCTTTGAATTTAATATATAATACTAAATTTGAGTTTAAAGATGTTTAAACAATATATCATCATATTGAGCTGTAAGTCAGATAACATCTTTATGATCAACTCACTGATTAGAAAACACATATGGTACAATTTTAACACATGCATAATGAGACACTCTCAAAAAAGAAGCAATGACTAATTAGGGTACATTTATAATTGTATCTAGATAATTTTTACCCTAATGTCTTCGTAAACTACTTGGGTGTAATGATGGTTCATTACCTCCAACAGAACTAAGTGTTCTATGTTTATGAAATATATATTTATTTAAAACATTGCTTTTATTTTGAAAAGCTTCTTAATTAATTTGATTAACAAATATACTAATTTGGGGGAAACCTGGAGGAGATAATTGCTGAAATTTTGCAAATATACACATCTTCTATAGCTACTGTGCATTTCTGACTTATTAACACTATTATGTTCTTGTTGCACATTACCAAAAGAGTAAAGATATCAAACACACATTTCTTGCTCTCTTTTATTGTGGATTATTGAAAAAGGGATTATTTTGTTATATTAAAAAATCTGAAAGTGTATGCTATTTTCTTGGGCAAGATATGATAAAATTACTCTATGGATTTAAAACTGGACACTTAAATTCATTTTAAGGTAAATTTCCAATGGAACTATAATCACTGAAAGAATTTTGTCCTTGATCACATTTAACCTGCTGGTATGAGAAACAAATGCTGTGGACAGAAACAAATCCACCTTACATCATGCAGATGAGGACCTCTTCAACCCCTTGAATTCTAGTTGGATCATTGTGTGCCTTAAAAGTGATTGGGGGGGCCTGGAGAGGTGGCTCAGGGGTTAAGCCTCTGCCTTGCAGGCGGAAGGTCCCGAGTTCGGATCCTACACCCCACGTATAGATGCCGGACGGAAGTGGAGGCAGCCTGCGTTTCCGGTCCTGGTAGGGCGAATTCGTCTGTGGTTCAACATATACACACATATATGTGCACACACGCATACACGCACAATTGAATAAAGAATAATATAATAAAAAGTTTTTAAAAAAGTGATTGGGATGAGTGGGAGGAAAAGATGCAGAGTATTTGCATTTTTTTTTTTTTTTGCTTCAGAGTCTTTAGAAGTATCTTCCTAGCTCATTCTATTTATCCTAGAGCTCCATTGACACTTAGACTCTACTCAGATCTTCTTGAACATGCTAAAGAGTCTGGCTGGTGGGATGCACTTCAGGCAATGCATCAGGCACCTCTGCTCTATTCCACTGGGCATCTACACTAGCTAGGAAGTAAGACATGGATCAGAAAGGAGTTTCAGAATCTGCATAGCAGAGTTGCAAGGGAAATGTCCCTTCAACAGCCTTGCTTTTGGGTAAAAGAGCAAATACAAAATCTTTTGCTTACTATGTTTACAACTCATTTTTACAGTTCATATGTGCCTAACTCTTCTGATACTTGACTTGTGAGAGAAAAGTCCATTTACCCACTTAATTTTTGGTGATGCTATGAAAACAGTATTTTAGCTATTAATTATGTTTTGTTTATCATTTATTTAACTTTATTTCACTGATGAAATTTGAGCCAGAGAGTAAGTATGAACACTGACATTTTACAAGTGAGAAAGTCCAATTTACAGAACAGAGGTAAGTAAATGGAAAAACTGATTTTAAACTTGGGTCTGTCTAATATTGTGACCAAAATTTGGCAATTTTGCTTTTAAAATTTATACTCAAAATTTTAAAATAGAAATCTCTTTATTTGTAATACAAAGAACTATATGATTTTACTTTGAAAATGAAACTATCAATATATAAGTTCAAAAATAGGCAAAAATAAGGATGGTTATCTAATCATAATAAAAAATCAGTTCATCAAGAAAACGTAATTGTCAGAAATACTTATGCAACTAATTCCAGAGGTGTCAAATACTTGAAGCAAAACTTATATCTAAAAGAAATATCCAATTGCACAATTATAGTCAGAGTTTTCAGTTCACCTTTCTTAACAATTGAAAATAGATGGGGAAAGGAAGAGGAAAAGGGAGGAAGGAGCAAGAGGATCCGGGGAGGGGTGGAGGCAGGGAGGGGACCAGCGTACCTACTAAGTTTGTATAAGTGGAAAAAAATAGCAAAAAAAATTAAAAAAAGAAAATAGATGGGAAACTAAATGAAGTACACATATATAGGATTTAAATAATATAATCAAACCCTTTGACATAATTAGCATTGCTAGAACTTTTCAGTTGACCGGGGCAGAATAATTATTCCAAGTGTATACAAAAATAATCTTAGACTGCATTCTGGATTATAAAATAAATGTCAGTAATTTAAAATGGATTTAAAGTATACAGAGCATATTCTATAACCACAAGGGAATCAAGGTGGGGATAAGTAATATAAAGATACTCAAAAACTTTAAAAATATTAGAAAATAACAAAACTGATTTCTAAAACATGAATCTGAGAAAAATCAGAGCAGAAGGAAAAGTTATTTTGAGTTTGCCAAAGCATCAAAGTTCATAGAATAACTAACTCTGCAGCCATTCTTAAAAGAAAAGTTATAGTTGTCAATATTTGCATCAAAACAGAAAGAGTGAATCAAATTAAAGTTTCAGTTGTAGAAACTGTAAAAGGATGAAAAAAGTTTTAGTTTTCAGAATGTAAGTCTTCCAGTTTTCAGAAGCTAGGAAAGTTAAATTAAAAATATTTTAAAAGGTCACAGTAGCAGATATCAAAATAGGAAAGAAAATTGGATGGGGAAACCCAAGGAAGCCAAAAGTTAGTTATTTGGAAAGAGCAATTGATAAACTTCTAATCAAACAGATTAAGGGAGAAAAAGAAAAAGCATGTGGTAAAAAAGGAATATCCATGCAGATATTGTTATTAAAAAAGGATAATATTGCCACATCATGAAGACTTCATAGCTTTAAGTTTTATAGGTCAGTGAAATGGAGCAAATTCCTTGAAAGACATAAACTTTCAAATCTGAAAATAATCATAAATAAAAGAAACCAGAAGTAAACGACACACTGTTTCTTTTGTAATACACATTTCAGAAACACAAATGAATAACAGTAGAAACCCAATTGGTGGTTGCTTGTGAACTGTAAGGACAAACGGGGGAGGGGGGGGGGCTGGAGGGCAGCCTAGGGTCATTTCCAAGAATGATTTAGGTGTTGGTTACCTTGACTGCAGTGATGGTTCCGTGTGTTGTTTGCACATCAAAACTTAAAGTGGCTACTTTAAAATGCATAGTTTATTACATAGAACTGTACCTCAATAAAGTCTTAAAATGCACAATAGGGCCATATGATAATAGACTTGAGACAGATTTTTTTTTCTGTAAATTTTTTCCTGCCTGTACACTTGCAGGTTTTCTTCGATATTCAAGACTTTGTATCTTCAACTGAACATTTTAGTGAACGCTATCCCTAAACAGTGTGAATATTTAAGTTCATGTCCAGTTCTTACTGGAATGAACCGTGTATAGGAGAAATATAAGTATCAGACACATCCACTACATTTTTCTTATATAGTGTCACCCATCTTAAGAATCTGGGATTAGGAAGAAGCATTTTGGCTTTTCTATGTTTCACATTTGTGAGTGGCTGCAGGCAAATGGAGACAACAAACTTGTTGTACTGTGGTAGGCTGGCCAATGCTTGAGATCTTTGTAGGTTTCACTCATTCCAGCTATAAGTTAGGAATCTGAAGCTGCAAATTATGGGTAAGCAATCCCTTGATCTCCAGTAAGTGAAGATGGTAATCTGCAGCATCTCTTGGGAATCACACATTTGAGTACAAAATATTGCTCATATGCTACGTGAGTAAAGATTAAGTCACTTACCCATGAGTCTTGTTTCATTCATGGGTGAAGGTTCATAGAAAGAACTAAAACCATTATATATGAGATAAAATGAGAATTGGAAAGAATTCTTTAGGTGAACTTTGTATTCTGATAAAATTTTAGTGAATAAAGTTTCATTGGATACTTAAAAAAAGACTTTGTCTCTGAATAACTGGATAGTTCAATTTTCCTTTTATCTATGAAATAGCTGATGTGTAGAGTTAGAATTTTTAAGTTTACAAAAATTTTATATTTGTTTTTCACGTGTGTGTATTTGTCTGTTAGAACTTACTATTATTCCAGTTATCCTGTTCTCAGAAACAGCAGTTGGCCATATTATCACCCACCAATTTCTCTCTCTCTCTCTCTCTCTCTCTCTCTCTCTCTCTCTCTCTCTCTCTCTCTGTCATTCACTCACCATCTTATTTTCTTTTACATTTTAACCCAAAAAATCCACATCATGCATGACAAGTGATAAAATAATGGAACTCCCTTCTGCTAGTCATCATCTTATCTTCTATACTTTGTATCCTAGGAGAGGTTTCCTGCATGTTTACTTTACAGAAAGCATTCAATTCTAAATATCACCAATTCTGCTTTTAAATATGGATCACATTTTTGTTTCAAAGCATTTTTTTTAGTTCACCTGTATACATTTCCTTTCCTGAGTTATTGTCTGGTGCTATTTTTAATACTTAAAACTTTCTATGTCTTCTATGTGTCAAAAGCTGTGCCAAATGCAAATACATTACTTTGAAAAAAATAGTCATGGAGATTCTTGTTATTATCTCCATTTACAAGAGGAAGTTCTGAAGTCATCCCCAAACCTTAGCCCATTCATTTTGTTCACAGATCTATAGTTGCAGTGGGGCTCAACAGGGGTCCGGGTTTGTACTGCACTGGTATCAGTTGAGAGAATTTAAAGGAACTGAAATCACCTGGAAAATTGCTCTCACCTATGGCTGGTGGATGCTGGCTGAGGGCTTAGCTGAGAGACTGACTTACCAGTGAGCTGCTGTCACTTAATTTCTGGAGTAGGATTTATTCATAGAAATCAAATCTTATGTTTTATTGAATATAAACAAGATACATATTAAATTTTCTTCAAAATTTTCAAGTTTGACTTTTCATTCCTCTTTTATGTTACAAAGAGAGGCCTTGAATTCTAGTCTGATCTTTTATATTACAAAGTATTTCTATGAGATTCATTCATATATTTTAGATTATTCTTGTAATGCTTTATCCAAACCTATTTGTTTATTAAGAAATACTGTATGTTTATTCTTATTAGACTTCTTAGGTATTGTGAAAATTCTGATTTAAAAATTTAGGTGAAGTAAATTTTCCTGCGTTCAGATCCAGGATCTGATGTTGTAATATTTGGTGATGTTGTTGTTGTAGGGATGAGCAATTGTATCTGCCTTCTGAGCCAGTGACTATTGCTGATATCTTATATGTGTTTAGCTCATTATAACCAAAAGACCTCATTTATGTCATTATCAAGTGCCTTAACAGAGCTCCATGACTGTTTTTATTGAGAAGTGTAGATATCACACAAGATGCAATGTCAAATACAAAGCATTACATGCAAGGAATCCCTATCAATATAGACAGGAAGCAGTTGATCTTACTTCAAGGCTGAGAAACATCAAACTTTTTGGAATCACAGATAGAAAGGAGGGTGATAATAGATATGAGACAGCATTCCAGGAGCAGGTATGCAGGCAGCCCATCATCCCTAAAATTGCTGGCCAGTCAAGGTCTAAGGAAGTCTGTTAACTAGTGGGAAAGATGTCATTGTTTCAAAGGAACATGAGGTTGGGGAAATAAGATGTCCCCTTACAGGTGATCTCAAGAGATTTAGTTCCTAATAAAGAGAAATTGTAAAGGGAATGATTTTACATTTTTTAAAAATTTCATTCCTACGTGAGTGGTATAGCACTTTCTTTCTTTTTAAACAGCAGATTTTATGTTCATTGCCTGTTTGGGAAAACTAAAATGTATTTATTTAATGATCCAAGAAGTTACACTCACTGGCTCTGAATTTAGTGACCTTTCATTCCTCCACATGAACTTTAGCATCACTCTGTCAACAATGGAAATAAAACCAAAAGTCATTCAAAATGTATAGTGGATTCAAGCTGAAATTTGAGATAGATCCAAAGATGCAATACGAAGCATTGTATGTCCTTAAATATTTTTATCTTGATGAACATATTGCTGGCATTCAGTAGAAATAGAATTTAAGTCCTAAATTTTACTTAAGTTACTAAAACGTTCACAGTCCCTGAATGAAAAGAATATGTAAATATTATATATTTGGATGAATAAGGAGAGAGGGAGAGAGAGAGGGAGACAGTGAGAGTTCTTTTATCTGTCTTTTATTTATGTGATCACAAAATTCTCAACAAGGAATCCACAATTAATTCTAATTCGATGGGTCAAAACAAACCACCAACATAAGAAAGGATAACAATAGCTGCTGCAAGAATATTGTACAACCTCCCATATCTCTACAGAAAATGAGACATTGCTGAATGGAAGAGGATGCTATTCAAATGTAGTCTCTAGGGCATTGCAAGTATTCAGTAATAAGTCTACTTCTCAGTCACTGATATGAATGTCCATATTCTTGAAATTCTCTTTGTCTTTTGCACAGAGAAGATGCAGCTGTGACTAGTTAGCACACATAGGAGAGTTACTCAGCTTTAGTTTTGCAAACTGAAGAGTTCAGATTGAATACTTTCTGTGGTGTCCGTTAATGTACACATCCTAAGATGCCACAACTTTCCCAGAGCACTAAAGATTCAAACATGTAAGCCTGTAGGGAACAACTCACATTTTGAACCTTGATTACTCCACCCCTGGTACCCACAGACTCATTGCCATCACATGCAAACCATACTCAGTCCTCATAAACTATATTAGTAATCCCAAAGTCCAAAGCCTCATGTAAAAATCAAAAGATGAGTTACATATTTCCAACATACAATGGTGCAGAATAAACATTCCCACTCCAAAAGGAGGAATGGAAAGATCAGTCTTTAACAAGACCAAAAGCAGCAGGAAAAACTCCAAATCCTGCAGCTCCAAGTCCAATGACAGGTGTGCCTGTCATTGAAATCGTCTCAGTTCTAAAGGCCTTTGGTTCTGCCCCTTTAGTGTAGCTGCCCAAAGAACACATCAGTGGTTTCTTAAAAAAAATTTTAAACTTTATTTTGTGTGTGTGTGTGTATGTATGTGTGTATCAGAGGACACTTGGTGTCCCAGTGGGGGACCAAGGGTGACTTCTGGAATCATCCCAGATTGCTTCTACCTCCTTTTTGCTTTGCACTGGGATTTCCCAGGCTCTGCCCACTAGGACCAGAAGTACAGGCCACCACTGTTTTGAAGCCTGGCATTTTTACATGGAACCTGGAATCAAAACTCAGGACCTTCTGTTTGCAAGGCAGTCTTAACCCCTTAGCCATCACATCAACATTTTAGATTTACTCTTCCCATCTACTCTCTTGAACTGGCACTTCCTATAATGCATAGCATTTCTTGGCAGATGTCCCATGTTGGCTGTGGCATCATCCTTAGCATCTTTATTTCTCAATGAAAAACCAGACTTTAACTTCATAACACAAAATGCCCTCCCTGGGCCTCTTTGTAGGATTCCTACACACACTGCCTGGCTTCCATCATTCTCTGAAATCTTGGAAGAGGGATCCACGTCTTCCTCTTGCATTTTTGATGCCTCTAAAACCAGAACCACATGGACGATGATGCCAGGTTTTGCTATAACCTCCAGGTGGTGAATCTCAGCTGGTTCAGTTTCTCTGTGCAAACTCTGCACAGACTCTTTCTTGGGCAGTTGCTTCAGAGGAGGAATAGACCTTTCCTTTGGAATTCCTCCCTCTAGTTCTTTCCTTCAGAAGAATTTGCATTCTTATAGGTGGGAGCCTTCCCAAACAATCTTGCCCTCAGTGTGCAGCCTCTTCTATTATCCAAATTGAGAGCAGATTGTGATTCACTTATGGTGCTTCTCTCCTCAATGATAGCCATTTTGCCCTCTGCATTCTCTGTAGAGGGCACAAAGTTTTACTTCTTTCTGCCGGATTCTTTTTTTCTTTTCTCTTAATTCTGAATAAGAGGGCTAAAAAGTACCCATGTCACACTGTCAAGATCACATTGCCTTGAAACTTTCTCTGCCAACCACTTGAATTTAACTTCTTTCAAGCTTTCAGGATGAGTGCAAAACTTGATCAAACTCTCTACCAACACATCACTCCATTTGTTCCTTCTCAAGTTTACCATATAGTTTCTGCTCTCCTTTGGACCACCATAAGCTGGGCTTCCACTGTTAACATCTTTACAGCATCAGTCTCTTCCAAGCTCTCACCAGAATGGCCCTTTTGGCCCTATCTCCAAGATGCAAAAACTTTCCTAACAGAGTCCCAAATTTCACCGTATTTCTCCCAACAAACAATCCCATAGGCATATCAGCTCATTACAGCAATAATCATGCTTCTCTACTTGGTACTGACTTCTCTCAGCTTCACTTTCTGGTACCAGATCCTCTTAGTTTTAAGCAACAACCCACTTCCCTGGTACTGGTTTCTGTACCAGTTGCTCTTATCTATTGCTGTGAAACAACACCCAAAAGTCAATAGACTTAATGGCAGTATAGGAGATTTATTCAGCTTACAGTTCCAGAGGGGAGATATAGTCCTTCATGGCAGAAAAGGTATGGTAGGTGGTAGAAGCTAGAGAAGGCTTAAGTCACTGCAGACATTGTGGAGGCCGAGAGCTCACTCAAACAGGCAGGGCTAAACAACTTCAAAGCTCACTTGCTAGTACTTATCTTCCTCCAGCAAAGCTTCATCTCCTAAAGGTGCCATTATTTTCCCCAAACAACTAAAGGTGCCTGTGGGAGAGAACTCACATTTCAAACCATGACACCAGGCATGATAGAGGAAAAAAGACCAAGGAACCTGTGTCATTTGGGATACATGGTGAGTTTGAAATCAGCTTAAGACACATGAAACATTGCCTTGAAAACTAAATAAATAGAAAGATTTCTGGAATATAATTAAAAATCCCACTCATAGGCCATTGCACAAAGAAATCAGTCAATGCTCCTTCGCTATCTTCCAACTCCATCACCCTGCATCATCTTAGTTGTTTATAGGATCTTGACTGCCATTGTCACCTCTTTAACTGATTATTTCTTTTTCAAGATGTATTTGTATTTCTTTTTCCTTGTTCCATCCCCGTGTATGTATGTGTGGATGCTTTTCATTTGTGTGAGCATATCCATTTTCATATGTGTAAGCACACTTGTGTTTAGGTGGGCATGCACGTAGATACCCAGAGTTGATATCAGGAATCATACTCAGTCAAATTTACACTATTCTTTTTGAGACAAAGTCTCTAATAGAACCCAGAGTTTGCTGATGGGAGTAGTCTGGCTAGCCAACTAGCTGGGGATTCCCAATGTCTGCCTTCTGTATCTGGAATTTATAGGCAGACCACCATGCCTACTGGGCATTTTACATGGGGTTTGGGGATCAGAACTCCAGTCTTCTTGCTTACGCCTCAGCACTTGAACCTGATACATATTTCCTCAGCCCGACATGCTTCATTTCTGAGCCTGTTCAATGAGTCAGATGTTCCCTCCCTTGGGAAAACTTGAGACTGTCACATCAAAACTACACATATGTCATGAAAGTCATCAGATCGGGAGTTTTTATTGTCTCTCTTTTTTTTTTTTTTTTTGGTGAAACTACCATAATGAATTTTTTAAAATATCCATTATTTTCTCTGTGTCATCAATTCAGTTTAGTTGTAAGGAAGAATTCAACATGGTAATTTAGTGAATTTTACATTTATTATTAAAAAATCAAATTGTCTTCCTGTGAGTAGCCAAGGTGACCTGTGAAAATAATCCACTACTCTCTTGACCCAGAAAACCCTAGAAAATCATGCAAATTAAGTTTACTTTTAAGAACACCTAAGAAACTGCTTAAGCCATGAAGGGTTTGCATATCAGAAAAGCCACTAAGTATCTGATAGATGTCACTTTAAAGAAACAATGTGTGCCATTCCAGTAGTACAATGGTGGAGTTGGTAGATGTGTCCAGGCCACACAGTGGGGCTGAAAAGTGGCCCAAAAAGAATGCTGTTTTAGCTGCACATGCTTAAAAATGCAGAGTGCAATGTTGAACTTAAGGGTTTGGATACAGAGTTTCTGGTCATTGAGCATATCCAGGAAGAAGGCATCCAACATGCACCGCGGAACTAACAGAACTCATGGTCGGATTAAACCATACACACTGAGATGATCCTCATGGAAAAGGAACAGATTGTTCCTAAACCAGAAGAGGAGGTTGCACAGAAGGAAAAGATAAACAAGCAGAAACTGAAATAACAAAAATATGGCCTGGGAATAAATTCAACATAAAACAAATATAAAAGTAAAAAAAATTGCAAGAGGAAATGTTTTCAAAATTGATTCTTTTCTTGACTCTGTGAGTGTGCATGCATGTGTGTATGTGTCTATGCACATGCATGCGTATATGTGTGTATAACAGAGGGCACTTAAGTGAGTGTGCCTGTGGAGGGCCAAGGAATCATCTTGAATTTCTCTACCTCCTTGTTGCTTTGCTCTTTGATTTCTCACACTCTGCTTTCTAGATCAGGAAATGCAGACTGCTGTACATGAAATAAGGGAATCCAAACTTGGGTTCTTTTGCTTATGAGCCTCAGACTTTAACCCTTGATTCATCTCTCCAGCTCCTTAAAATTGATTTCTATGCTTGGCCACTTGTTAATAGTGTTAGATTTACACCCTCTTTTTGTGGGGAACATTTTGACACCTTTGAGATTTAAAATAAAATTCCAATTAAGAAAATATTCATTCATTAATTTTCTGCTTCTGAAGAGTTCTAAATAATGATGAAATGTTGACTCCATGGGTTGGATAAAGCTTTATGGATGATAAGTGCATTTTTTAGTCAGTGCTAAACAGGTCCTGCTCTGTCCCCTAAGTAATCGTTACATCTTTGGCACAATTTATGAAACAAATGCTGTATTTCTTATTTTCTTAGTTTCTTAGTTTCAATTTATGAAACTAATGCTGTTAGTTCAATCAACATGCCTGTTGGATTCTGATACTACAACTACAAATTTAAAGTTATGTTTAAAAAGTAACTTTTCAAAGCACCATACACTCATGGAGAAAGAAATAACTTTAGTTTTTCACCTAGTATCTCCTACTACTGTCACTTAATCCTCTGCTTCCTCCTAAACAGCATTTCATCTCTCCACAAGGCCAAACACTTGTCCTTGCACAATCCTATATCTAGTCAGTAATTCCCCTAAGAATCTCCTCCTAAACATATCTGGAATTTTTCTGTTCTGCCACTTTATATATCCCCTGTTATTGAAACATCCTCTAATTGAATACACATTCATCTACTTTTCTTTGTAGTTTCTAAAATGGATGGAAAATATATGTATATATATATTTTCGTTTACCCATCAATGTGTATGTGCACAGTTGGTTCATGTTTCCGCTTACAACAAACAAGCAACCTCAGATTGTACTTAAGTCCACATTCTCAAAGATGAAATTGAAGATTTATAAATTCTGGTTCCAGCCAATCTCTGTCCATCTCTGCCACTCATTGGCCAGTATAGTTTAACCTCATGCTCATCAGGTTTATGGCTGACTCTGCATTAGATCTTTTCTTTTCCAGTGACTTGTTTCTTTGCATAATTTTAGTTAGATATCAACTTGTGTGAAAGATCTTCTCTAACCATAAGATCTTAATAAGCATATTAAAATACTCTCCAGGCCTTTAATGTTTGATTTCTCTGGCACATTGCATTTATCTGATCATTTCCTTCTTTATTGTCATTCTTTCTCAGAGAAATACAAACACTGTGAAATCTTATCATTCTACCTTTGACTTCTAGCACAGGTCCCTATAAATACTCTTACATGAACATTATAAACCAGAGATGTACCATAATGAATTAGCTAACAGAAGTTGCATTGGAAGATCATATTTACTTGGTTCAGAAAAAAAATCTTTGATTTTTAGCAAAGGCTTCTTTCTAGGATTGTTTCTCTTTCATTGGGATGCTTTTACAGGCCTATTAATTTTACATTTTAAAATTAAACTGTTTCCCCAGACATATTAACTATTGCTAGTTATATCTTATCTATAAAAAGCATTCTATTATGATCTAATTTCAATACAGGACAGCAATGTTCTTCATGCTTTTGTAATCAACATATAAATTCTTCTTTTGTTTCCAGACTTAGTATCCAGACTTAATAGAAATTACTTAAAAGAAATTACTTTAAATGACTGTAAGAGTATTGTACTTCCAGAAAACTTTGACAAAAAGTAGAACTTAGAAGTAACAAAGTTCATAAACAAGAAAAATGTTCATGACTCTCAGCCAAGCAGAAGCTTTAATACAATATTATTCTAGAACTGTTATATACTTATGATGATCTAGGTATGTTTATTTATCGTATATTATTGTTGAGAACCTATGATTTCATTCATTAAAGGTGCCATGAATCTTATAATGGTTACTCTTAACTATTGCTGTGAGAGAGCACCCAAAGTCACCCAACTTAAGGGAGAAAGAGAGATTTATTCAGTTTACAATTCCAGAGGGGAGATGCAGTCTTTCATGGCAGACATGGCATGGCTGGCTGGCCAAAGCTGGAGAGAGGCTGTGTTACAACCATCCGTGAGGCTGGGTGTTGTTGCAAAGGTACCCTAGGGGTAGGGTGGTACTAACCCACCTCAAGGCCTACCCCTTGTGACTGCCTTCTTCCAGCAAGGCTCCACCTCAAAGATGCCATGATGGTCCCAAATACATGCGACTGTGTGGGCACATTTCAAGCCATGACATTTAGGATACATAATATTTATGCACCATTGAGAAAAATCTCTTTGATTTTATAATAATTAGTATTGAGTAGAAGGCACATTCTTATTAAAAATGAAAGAAAAATTACAGGTAAAGATGATTTTAAAGGGTTTTCAGTACAATAAAGGAAGCATAAATATCAATAAAGTTCAATAATAAAGTTAAAATAGATAATGCAACAATAAAAATATATGCAAAGTGATATAGAAGCAGAGAAGAGGGAACTGGGGACTCTTGGAAAGAGGCAATTATCTGCAATGAACAAGTAAGAGCTTTTAGGTTAAAAAAGCAGGAATAAACATTTTGAGCTTAATGCAGGTCAAAATTATTTACTCTGTGCCACTATATGGGAGTAACATACAATTTGTTTTTTGTAGAGGTTCACAACTAGAGTCTCAGAGATTTGGAACTATTGAGACTTTGGAGATTCCTAGAAGTAAAATGAATACATTTTTCCTTATGATATGGGCAGCACCCTTTGAGGATTAGAGCTGTAGTGCTGTGGTTTAGATAAGACATGCCTTTCTCAATAACTCATGTGTGGAAGACTTGGTGCTTTATGCAATGTTCCAAGGAAGGGCTTTTGGGAGGTGAGTGGACCATTAGGACACTGGTCTAATTGGTGGATTAATTAATTGATGGAAAGCAAAGGGAACAGGAGTAGTACTTTGATTAGTACAAGCCCTGATCCTTGCAAGATGACTTGGATTTACTCCAAGGAAAGCCACCAAAGGTGTTTTTGTAGAGTGTGGCAAGACCCATTTATATGAGCAATCCATTAATTAACTAATTAAACAATGACCTATCAAACTACTGTGATCCAGCAAGTATTAGATTAAGTTTGAAAATCCAGTAGTGAACAAATCAGTTAATCCTTGATTGGTTTATTGTAGGTGGGAAAGATAGATAGCTGAAGAAAGCCTATGTTTTCTTGGTAACGTCTATTAATAAAGGATGTAAATAAGAAGGGAGGTTCCTGAGGAAAAGAAGCTCAGGGCCAGGGTAAGATTCGCTAGGTTCCTCTTGCAGCTCCTGTATGCTAGAAAAGAGTTTGGATATTTCTAACATGAGAATACTAATGTGCATATCTCTTGAGCCTGTTAAAAGATTGTTAGGATGTCAGACCTGGTACAGAATTGCCACTGAATAAGAGTGAATTCTTTCAGTTGTCACAGTGAAAAAAACACAGGATGGCAACAAGCTCATGGAAACTTTGTCAACCAATTTAGAGAAAATCTAGGAAGATAGACACCAAAGGATTCAAGGTGAACAATGCTAGTTTTTAAATCCTGCTGCAAACCAGGATTTAGAGGAAGTGTGTTGGAAGTATGTGAAATGCACTTTGGTTTTATTGACTTGCCACTACAGATTGCTTCAAGTCTCAGAACAGACTTTTTTCCGAGTTTTACAAGCATATTGAGTACTTATCCCTGCTTCCCTCCATCCCCCTTGCATTCATCTCCCTTCCTTTCCACAATCCATCCCACTCCCTCTCACCCTCCTGCCTGTCTGCTTCTATGGACCCCACAGAGTTCACTCTAGTTTATCTACTCTTTTTTGTTTAAGTAATTTTTCTACTTTGGAATCTGGACATTTGAAAAATGCTGGAACTGTTGAGACAAGTGTTCATTTGGAAAGGAATTACGAATATGTAGAGAGAGCTATTACAAATCAGCAACAATAAAAAGACACTTCAGTTTGAAACTGGCAAGATGTCTGAACTGACATTTCCACAATGGTGAATGAGCACATGGAAATATCTTAATGCTATTAGCCACCAAAGAAGTAGAAAGCAAAGTCATAATGAGATAGCACATTGCAACCATCGGCATGAAGATAGAAAGAACAAGTATTGTTGAGGTTGTGGAGAATTTGGAGCCATGCTCTACCAGAAATCTAAACCAAAGAAGAGAAATGAAAATGTACATCCACACAAAAACGTGAATAACTTTATTCACAGTGACATTGTTTAGAATATACAGAGTGTAAAAGCAGTCTTGTGTCATTTCATTTCATGTCAACATAACTGCCCACAGGATGCTCAGATTTAATCAAAAATATTCTGGGTATTTCAGTTAGGGTGCTTTTGGATGAAATAAACAGTTAACTTGGTGAACTCAATAAGGGAGATCATCTTCTATAATGCATACAAGTCTCAAGTAATTAATAAAGACCTGAATTGAAAAAAAAGTTTGACTTTGTTGAATAATATAGAATTCTTTCTGTCTAAAGGTCTTCTAGCTAGAACATGAGCTTTTTTCCTGTCATCAGTCTAAAATGGAAATATGGGCATGTCCTAGATTTCTAGACTGCTTGAATATATATCAGATAGATAGATAGATAGATTAGATAGATAGATAGATAGATAGATAGATAGATAGATAGATAGATATTTTGATTGTGGGAGATGGAATTCAGAAGACTCCAATTGGATGTGTTCAGGAAAGAAACTGGTATGGAATAGTATGATTAACAGGTTTCCAGTTTGAGAGACACATGGGAAGAGGAGACCACACTGGAAAAGTACAGAGCCTGAGATGAGCTCCACATAAGAGGTCAGAAAAGCCAAGGATAAGAGCTTAAGAAGGCATGAGCGATGTGGATAACTAATGGTAGGTACTGTCAGGGTGGGAGAGGGGTGGGTGGTGGCATTATTGTTTTGTACAGAACAGGAACAAATGGAACTTCTCTAATCAGTTTTGGGGTGGGGCGTTATCAAACATGCATAAAATTAAAAGATCTGCAATCCTCATTTATGAGGCTCAGGACAGTTCTATTTGGGTAAAACTCATGATAAAACCTAAGAGGCCAATTGGAAACGTGAGGGAACTAAGGCCTCTGAGAGCAAAATTCAACCAATGGGAGGGATGATGTGAAGTTGTGGATAAATACCTCAGTGTTTAGTTCTTCCAGGGGACAAAAGTGGGATGTGCTGTCTATGCAGCCAGATGATCCTTCTGAGCATGAACGCTGGTCTGCAGTTACAATGTCAATAGTCCACCTATGTTGTTGATGTTAGCTTTCCCTCGCATTCTCCTCTTCCTAGAGGTTCACCTATCCATATTCCCTGGAATTAGATTCTACATGAGGTATTTCCACATAAAACTTGTCTCAGGTATTGATGAGGGGAACCTAAAAGAGACAATAGGCATCAGGAGTAGCTCTAGAAAGAAGACCTGTAGAATGGAATTGTGCAAAACTTTTTCACCAGGAGTTGTTGCTGTTAGTACAAGCCTGAGAGCCGGCCTATGGAATTCTAACACATCCTCCTAAGAAGACTCATCTTGGGTAGGTTAGGACGTGCTGGAGGTGGTAAGAGGGTTCATTTGCACTGGAATGGACTGGGTGGAATGGTAATTTAAAGGACTGTGACATTGACTGTGGAATCTTCAAGAAGGAAAAATGACAAGTGAAGTTCAGCCAGCTCATGGAGTCAGCATGAAGCATAAAATTGGAAAGCCCTTCAAGGCAGAATTCAATGAGATTCCCTTTTCAGATTGCAAAAAACAGGCCCACCTAGTGGAGCAAAACAAGGCTAAAAAAAGCACAGGTGAGGCAGATTTTCTATGCAAAACAAGGGCCCTCATAAGAAAGACTCTGGTGAGATCATTTGGATTGATGAGCCTCAAAATGTCCGCTCTTCCAGTTTCTTTTGAAGTCATGGGCCACCAAAAGCAGCATCGTTTCCTGGTCTAAAGATGAAGACCAAAGAAGGACCCAAGAAAGGTGCCCCGAAGGGTGGTTTCGTCCTCAAGTCTCGCTCTCGCCTTGCCACATTCCTCCAGACAGTACTGAGGTAAGTGGAGCAGAAGTAAGTCCCTGCTCCAAGAGAATATGCCTGACTCTCAGAAACGATTGGCTCACGTGCACCGGTGAGGATCAGTGACCTCTGAGGGCAGGAAAACAGAACATAAGATTCAAAAGGAGGGTTTCTAGTGACCAGGAATTCATCATGGGCAACTGTCCGGCTCGCTGATGCTTAGACACACGATGCCTACCAATGGCAGAAAGACCTAGGTGGCCACAAGTCTCAAAAAATCACATTTTCTCCAAACAGATCAAAGAACTCTGTTCCTTCTGTTTAACCACCAGGACGCTTTACAAATATTCATTTGATAAGAGGTTTATGTTTCGGTTGAGGAGAAAAGTAAAAGCTTTGGCTCGGATGCTCTGGAGACTCTGGTAAACTTTGGAGTCTATTCCCAAGGGAAAATCTGCTTTTATCTCTTAACGTCTTTGACCTTTTCTGGGATATGAGCCTAGGATAAGACAATTCAGATATATATTTTACTGCTTAGTGATTGTATCTGCTCCACAGTGTTATATCTTAAAATAGGATCGATATGTAGCATGATGTCTAACATGCAGTAAATATTTGATAATTATTATAGAAACATAGCAATGTCTAAAAAGTAAAACGTTTTAGTCAGGTTAGATAGAACATAGATGGGTGATATAGTTACATATATCTATACTTATTTAGCATTTTTATACGTTAAATAGAGTTGATGACTGGTAATTTGAATATTTTTAACTTCGTATTTACAAACAGCAGCTTTTGGGAATAAATCCTCCTGAGATAGAGGCTGACAGAGGAAACTGGCCCATAATAACTGGTTCCTAGAAATTCAGAGCAAATTTGCTTCTTAGTGATCATCATGAACAGGCCAAATTTAACTTTGGCTCCTGACATGGCTTTCACGCTAAAGAACATACAGGGAAAGTGAGCTTCCTTCTTCAGTTTGTGCTGCAGAGAAACCAATGGGTTTTTTTTTAATACATTTTTTATTATTATTTCAGCTCATACAAACTTAATAGGTACACCAGTTCCCTCCCTCCCTCCTTCTCCCCCCGAACCCCCTGCTCCCCCTCCCCGCCTCCCCTCACCCGTCCTTCCCCATCTCCCAGTGCCTCTCGCCCCAATTCCCAGAGAGTCCTTTCTTGTGCATGCCTGACTCTCCTCTGGGCCCTCCTCTCCAGTGACATACAAGGACCCAGTGGCATTTCCCTGAACCCTTTCCCATGTTCCCCTTAAGCATAGGAACACTACTGTGGCTGCCAATCCCTTGCCTCCAAGGATCTTGGTGCCTTTAGCAGATGCTAGACTTTGTGAGGTCAATAGTGTGTTGGACATTGCGCAGGGCATGCAAAGTCTAATTATGATTGCTTCGGCCCTAACTTGTGTGAAGTATCTTGCAAATCATTGCTCCTCCCATCCTTCTGCTCTTACACTCTTAACGCCCCGTCTTCCGCAACTGTCCCTGAGCTTCAGGATGGGGAGAGATTAGTCTGGCCTAGTTCTAGGTGGTTGATATAGAGTCTCTGAAGTTCTGGATTGTGGTTTGTTGATTTTCTTTTGCAGTTTTGCTGCTCCTGCAATGCCCTTCACTCCATCCTCCTGGGCACTGTATGTCACCCCCTGGCCAGAGACAAAGAGCGGTTAAACTGGAGTCTTATTATAAGAGCACATTCAAGAATAGATGTAATAAAAGTAGGAAACCTCAGTGAGGGAGGGGTCAATCACCCATTTGCAAAATGGTTACTTTTTATCTGCCAGACTATATGCCCTCCCCTTCTGGTGAGATCATACCCCCTTAGTTGTAAATGATCAGGAATGAACGTCTTTGAACTTAACCAGCTGTCACATTACTTACTTGCAGTCCTTGATGGAGGCCTATTTTCTCTACTGTAACATGGTCACTTCTCTCCTTGTTTCTGGTGTGGCCCTCCAACCCCATCCCTCCTGTTCATAATAGATAAAATCTATGTATTACCTACAGTAATTGCAAGGATTATGAACCAATGTTTTTTTTAAAAACGTGAATTAGAACAAGGGATTGGGTAGCTACACTGACCCCAAAGTGTGTCAGCAGCGATCTTAGAATCACTTATCCTAGGATAGAGTTAGAAACAGATGAGAAGTCTACTGGTGTCAGGAGTGAAACTTCTGGTATTCCATATAATATTCAGGATGTAATAAGCTCAAACTTTTGGCAATTTATAGTTATTGCCTCTTATTTTGCCTTTTGTTTTTTGCAAATAGAAATCATGTGCATTGTGATAACAGAAATCTGGTGACGGCCAAGTCACATAGCTGCTTATGTATTCCTCTTGACTTCCCCTTTCCTTGAATTTTGCTAGGTGGATATGTGAGCATGGGGCTGTGTTAAAAATGCATCCTTCCACTTAGCTCAGGCGGTCCCAGGAAATGTCATGGAATCTTTGGATTCATTCCCATGGCAACAGGCAACTCTATCACCAAGGACACTGCCAGCTTTTCTTTTTACACAAAGGTCTGCACTATATTTGAAATTCAAAACTATCTTCTTCACTAATATTTATTTTGGGGTACATCATGATGAACTGTGACTACCAAAAAGACATTTGTGACATCTTCTTTGAGATGGGAAGGAAGATACTCCATGCTTTTTCACTAAGGAAGCAAGCTATAGAATATTCAAATGGGCTTTTCAGGGCTGCATTTTGGGATACTTTGTACGGCTAAGCATAGGAATAGCTAAAGGAACAGAGATAAACAAAATAAATTAGGCATTGGTATCTATAAATAAGCATATGGGCTTTGTATGTGTTTGCATATGTGTACACACACACACACACACACACACACTAATGCTGAAGCAAGCAGAGTAGATGCCATGAGGTAGTTAATGAATAGCTGCTCTGTGCACCTAGCACCGAAGGGAAAACTTTGCTTTCAGCCATCTCCATGGTGAAATTTGTCATAGAGACTGAAGTTGATAATCAGCAGTGTCCTTTCCACCAAGTGTCTGTGCTATTAGGGAGATTAGCAAAGGTCACCGTTTGGGTCATGGCTGTTTATGAGTGTCTGAACCTTTGTTCTTTCATGACATTTTCTGTGCTACGACACAAGGGAAGCAAATTATTGGAGATATCCCCTAGGTATAATCTATTAAAGGAAGCATGCCTTTTGAAATGGAGACTAACATTAAAGGGTGCACAAAGAAGAAGCTTTAAAAAAATTACTGAAGCTGCTTTGACTCCCTCCCCCCAAAGCTAGTCCAGGGGTTTCAGCATCCGAACAAGACTGATCAGCTTAATCAGCTTTAGGTTACTAGCTTTTACTTTGACAAATGTGTCTTTCTGCATCCTGTCACTCTGACACATGGGCCCACATCCTAGCCTTAGTCAAGATGCACTTGGCAGTTTTATGTTTCATGTTATCCTTATACATGTTATCTCAATGAATTATCAGAAGCACCCCATTATTGGGGAATGAACTACTTCTCCTTGACAGAAAAAGCAAGTGAAGTTGCAGTCACATGCCCCATGCTTCGTTGTTTGGTCATTGTAGCACACACATTCCTGACTATGCTTAGCTCAGAATCACTGAGAACACATTTGAAAGGTTGAGATGTGGGACAGAAACACTTCTAGATGTGTTCAACTTCTTTTCCCCAGAAATATTTTAGCTGAAAGACATTTTGAAGGTGCATTAATATAGGAGTTTGCACTTCTGTGTCTGCCTCATACAGCTATTGATACATTATGGTAGGCATGATCCTTGTGTGTGTGTGTGTGTGACCATGTAAGTCACCTCTGTCTTCTGATTGCATTTTGGAGAAGTCAGTCACCTTTTAATGAGAAAACTACTGCCTTTGTTTTTTGTGACGTTGTACATGAATGGAAAAACTGCTGGTGATTGAGAGACAGCCCCTAGGGCGACCCTGGAAGGGAAGAACAAATTCTAGAGCTTTCTAGAATTTGGAGGTAGAAACAGAAGTTATGGGGAGTTTTTCTCTCCGGGCAGTTTGGCCATGCATGCTCAGCAACACACAAACTTGCTTGTCTATTCCAGCTAGTTTGTTTAATAGGCAGTATTGGCTATGTGGCCTTTGCATGCACGAAATAATATTTAAAAGTTCCAACCTGAACTTGACTTTTGGAATTTGAGGTAAGATCATCTTCTGCCAGAAGAGCTGGGGAAGTTTAGGGAAATGCCCAATCATAGGGTTTCTAGTAGGAAGAAGTAATCCATGAAGAAGATGGGTCGAAACTTCGGCTTAACTGCTAGTATCAAAGGACCCTGAGGACATGGAACTTCACAACCTAAGGAGGTGTGTGCCACAGAAGATGGATGTCACCTATTCTGAGAGAAAATGAGAATGTTGTTTTTTCGGACAGAAGAACTATTCCTAGATGTTGTTGGGTGGGAAGAATTTTGGAAGTGCTGCTTTAGATAGACAGGTCTTTGTTGGCAGTGGTCATGGCGGTAGAGAAGGTATACTTGCTGGGCCTAATTTGAAACATAGAGTGTGACAGGAGGCCAAAAGTCCCCTGGGACCAATGACCTCAGTGTAATTTAACTATCAATAGGATTTGGTAAGCAACTGAAGCAAGGTTTCCTAGAGGGACTCGGTGGCTTCTAAATGGTCCTGGAATCCTTGCAGACCATGTCAGGGCATCCTGAGACCTTCCTCCACCTGCGTGTACATCATGAACCATTCTTTCCAAGCCTCTTTATAGTCAAGGCCAACATAAATCTTGATTAATTTTTTAAAAATACAATGTTAAGAATACAGGTTCTTCTTAGAAAACTAAACACCAAGGAAACAAATGGCCCAATTAAAAAATGGGCCTTGGAACTTGAAAGAAACTTTACCAGGGATGAAATTAAAATATTTAACAAATATCTTAAAAAATGCTCCACTTCCTTAGCCATCAGGGAAATGCAAATCAAAACTTCCTTGAGATATCATCTCACCTCAGTCAGGATGGCAAAAATCCACAATACAAACAACACCAAATGCTGGAGAGGATGTGAAGAGGGGAACTCTCCTACATTGCTGGTGGGAATGCAGACTCATACAGCCACTCTGACGAGCCGTCTGGAGATTCTTAAAGAAATTAAAAATTGAAATGCCATATGACCCTGCTATTCCACTTTTGGGAATAACCCCCCATACAGCAAAAATTCACATCAATAGCACAAGCACAACCATGTTCATAGTAGCACTATTTACAATAGTCATAGAATCAACCCAAATGTCCAACAGTTGACGAGTGGATAAGGAAACTGTGGTACATCTATACAATGGAGTACTACACAGCCATCAAAAATGATGAATTAATGGAATTTGCCGGGAAATGGATGGAATTAGAAACAATTATATTGAGTGAAGTATCCCAGACACATAAAATTAAGCACCATATGTACTCCCTAATAGGTGGCTCCTAGTACCAAACCCACTTAGAGACACTCGAGGATAAATCTTGTAATACCTACAGTAATTACAAGGATTATGAACAGGAGGGATGGGGTAGGAGGGCCGCACCAGAAACAAGGAGAGAGGGGACCATGTTACAGCAGAGAAAATAGGCCACCATCAAGGACTGCAAGTAAGTAATGAGACATCTGGTTAAGTTCAGAGACTTTCCTTCCTGATCATTTACAACTGAGGGGGTATGATCTCACCAGAAGGGGAGGGCATATAGTCTGGCAGATAAAAAGTAACCATTTTGCAAATGGGTTACAGTGAGGAAACCCTCACTGTGGTTTCCTACTTTTATTACATCTACCTTTGAATATACTCTTATAACAAGACTCTAGTTTAACAGCTTTTTATCTCTGGCCAGGGGGTGACATCCAATACCCATCAGGATCAAGTGAAGGGCATTGCAGGAGCAGCAAAACTGAAAAAAAAATCAACAAACCATAATCCAGAACTTCAGAGACCACCTGGAACTAGCCCAGCCTAATCTCTCCCCATCCTGAAGCTCAGGGAAATTTGCAGAAGAGGGGGCGGTAAGATTGTAAGAGCACAAGGATGGGAGGAGCAATGATATGCAAGATACTCCACACAAGTTAGGGCTGAAGCAATCATAATTGGACTTTGCCTGCCCTGCGCAATGTCCAACACACTATTGACCCCACAAAGTTTAGCATTTGCTGAAGGCACTAGGATCCTTGAAGGCAAGGAATTGACAGCCACAGTAGTGTTCCTATGCTTAAGGGGAACACAGAAAAGGGTTCTGGGAAATGCCACTGGGTCCTTGCACCTCATCAGAGAGGAGGACACAGAGGAGAGTTTGGCATGCACATTAAAGGATGCTCTAGGGATAGGAGGGGGAGGCATGGAGGGATGGGGAAGGAGGAGGAAGGGGGGGCACAGGGCGGTGGAAGGTGGAGGGAGGGAGGGGACCAGTGTACCTGATAAGTTTGTATGAGTGGAAATAAAAAAAAAGAATACAGGTTCTTTAAGAAAAGTTTTGCTATTTTGTTATCAAGCAAATGCAACAATTTAAGCTCATTTGCACTTAAGGAGGGGTGCAAACCTGGTCATGTATACCAGTTGTCTGTCTTTCCTCTTGTATTCCTTCTTGTCCTTTCTGCTTAGAATACACTCTACTTTTCCTCAGACCCCAAGCACAGCACATGTGTTTTATACTTGCCTATACTAGAAGCATGATTTAATGTATTTGTAGAGTGTGAAAGAAACCCGATGAGACTATTTAGGATTACAGTCAGTTGTTATAGCACAGGTTTTTCTATCAGCATATTTAATGACTATATTAAGATTCAGGACTTGTGGTGAATATATTTTCTTCCTTATTAAAATACATTCAGGGAAGGTGACGTTGAAAGGATTTGACCCCACTGACTTTGGAGGTCTTCTACTGAGGGACCTCGAATGACTCTTGGAGTGTGTAATATGCAGGGTGGTAGAAGCGGGGTTACTTTACCAGCATTTTGTTTCTTTTATTTGCTTTCCTCATACTATATAGACTTAGAGAAGTGTTTCTAGACATTGTGGATCATTTCTGTAGATGCAGCTATGCTGGTATGCAGGTGAAAACATGTGCCTGTCTTAGTTCATTACTCTCTCATGTGGAAAAAAGAAACTAACTTTTTTTCCAGTCAATTTACTATTTTTGTAATTAGCTCACCAAGTAACAGGTTTCTTTATGCCTTTTTCATAATACTTATTTTCGACTGACTGACTTTACTTTCCACCTCTCTGTGTTTCATCTCCCTGTTGTCTGTCTCTGCTTTAATCTTTACATGCCTTGTATTACCCATCCATCTCTCATAGCATGTGCTCTATTCCCCTTCCTGCCCCTGTCCCTCGAAGTCTTTTTTGTTCTCTCATGTGTCTTTTCTAGTTTTCCAAACTTCATGTTATGTCATGGCTATGTAAATACACATATTAGAATACACAATTAGAAGCTAGAATTTGCCTTTCTGAGTCTGGGCTCCTTATTTAAAATATTATGTTCAAGGGACTGGGAATTAGCTCACTTGGTAAAGTGCTTGTCATGAAAATATGATGATCTGAGTTTGATACCCAGTACCTACCTTAAAAAGCCAGGTGTACTTGTAATTCCAGAACTGTGGAGGCAAAGACAAAAGAGTCCTTGTAGTTTGGTAGCCAGTCAATGAAGCTAAATTAGTGAGTTATAGGTTCAGGGAAAGACCTTATTCCAAAAGTTGAAGAGCAACTGAGGAAGATACCCAATGTCAAATTCTGACTTCCACATTGCATTTGTGTATGAATGTACCTACACATACACAAAAATATACAAAATAAAATCTCCCAGTTCCATCTACTTTTCTGCAAATTTCATTTTTCTTTACAACTGAATAAAATTCCACTATGTAAATATAACATTTTCATTCAAAGATATTTATCATATGAAGACCATTTAAGCTGATCCCACTTCTTGTTGTTAGTAGAGCAGTAATAAACAAAAATATATGTGGATCTCTGTGGCAGGATATAGAGTCCTTCAGGGTTATATCCATGGAATGGAAGGTAGAGCTGGTCAGATGACAATTCTGTTTATATGTTTTTGAGAAGTTACCACACTGTGCTAAGTCACATCCTTACTGGTAGTGACTGAAGGTCCTCCTTTCCCCTCATCAGAATTTGTTGTCATTTGCTTTCCATAATGACAGCCATTCTGACTGGGCTGAGACTGAATCCCAAATACTCTTAATTTGCATTTCCTGATGTCTAATGATGCTGAAGTATTTTCTGATCATTTGTCTTTCTTCTTCTGAGCTTATTTTCTGATTAGATTGTTTTCTTATTTATTTGTTGAGTCCTTTGTATATTCTATATATTAATTCTTCTACCATTGTTAAATGATTTTCTTCACAGACACCTTATAAACTAGATATCATCAGTTTTTAAGATGAATTGCACATTCACAGAGGTTTGACTTGACCAGGGTCTCATCCAGTCCATGGACAGAATTAGGATTTATACTCTAGTTTTGGTGCTCTTTTTACTATGCTGGTGTCTCCTCAATGCGCTTAGAGGGAAGTGAACATCAAAGCAGGAAGAGCTATGTAGAGAGAAATTGCCAACCTCAGAATGAGAGTGGGGCATTAGTCCCTCATGCTGATGAGCTTTTGCTAAGCTTTTACTTATACCTGGGCATTGTCACGGATGACATGTGACTTGAGAATCCCTGGAAGACTCCTGAGCAATCTGTAATGTTTCTTCCACCAACAGACAAGAAACTCTTGAAGATTTCTTTTTTGGAAACCCAAATGCTTCTAAAAAAAAAAGACCATACATATTAATGAGAATTTGTTTAATTAAAGATTAGTAGTAAATTTGGCATTTTTGTAGTAAGGTCTTCAAGGATACAGGAGACCCTGCAGGTATGTGGGAAGGGGGCAGGTAAATTGGGGGAGGGTCATCAGGATAGAGAAAAGAGGACAAACAAGAAGAAGAACAGGAAGAGACAAAGTTCCAGAGGCTGTGAGGCTGGGGAGGAGACAGATGGTGTAATAAAACGTTCTCTTGACAATTCATTTTTGAGAGATACTGACTTGGAGTCACTCCTTTCTATTCTTGATCCTGTAGCATACGTACTTCTTTGCTCTTGGTATTTGGCAAATTCTTACTAGGGCAAAGATGATTCTCTGAAATTCTGTTGATCACAGCCCTGGCAACCCACGCGCCTCCTGCTTTGTCTGCCAACACCCAGTTTAAGCTCAGAACACCACAAATAGGCTCCTGAACTCCTGCTGGGTGACTCATTATCTTCAGACAATTTCTTCCTGCATTGCACCTATCTGGTTTCCTACAACCAGGCAGGCATATCCGTTGTTAGTGTGCAGTTCTTGATTTTCCCTTTCTGAATGGAACACATGGTGTCTCCCTAATAAGTCCATCATGTAGTTTTTTTAGCTAGCTCTGAAACCTGTCACCTGATCTCATCTCTCACAATGGGACAAGGTTTGGAATGAAAGGCATAAAAGTGAAATTAACGAAGTTGGTCTGCTTTTCAGTAGGGAACCTTGCTTCTTTTTCTACATCTTGTATTTCCTGTTTAACAAGATAACTGAGAGACCATGTTTGTATTTTGCATTGTCCTGATTGTCGTGATTTCTGGTATCAAATGGCAAATGAGCACAGTATAACTGTCCTAAGTTACCATAGGCCAAATGATGCACTGCGCAGCTTCTAGATACTTGAGACATGTTCTCAACTGCTGAAGGTGGTCAGTCAATTTCCTAGGCTTTCCTAAGCAGTGGCATTTAGGGAGGAAGTGTGGCAAGTGAATGTAGTATTGGCTATTGGAATATGATGGTGACACTTCAAAACTCTCTGAAGTGTCCAAGGCTTTGCTGGCTTTGGTTACAGTTAGATTATCCCTTGATCCAATTTATTCTCATTCCTGCTCTTTTATAGGTAGTCCCTGATAAACATTATGCACCCAACTCCATCTCAGTGTTTTCTTCCAGAGATCCCAACCTGTGACAGTGATAGACTTTATATCTGACAAGTCTATACTTCTCTGGCTCATCGGGGTGAAAAAGTGAGGTGTCTAGGTTTCCCTTGGCACTTCCTAGAGACTGTCTGGTTTACACAAGTGGAAGGACTTCAGTCCAGAAAGAGAAACTTCTCTCTTCCTAACCAGCTCCAGCAAAGGTCAGAGCATATGGGATTAAAGGCTGCCTGCACCCATCATTGGTAAGACTGTCTATGACTTAGCTCCTTCCTATCATGAGCAGGTCATGGGTAGAGTATATGGGCATTGATTCATGAAAGTTTGGATTTAACTTGTTTTTATTATTATGTAATTGAAGCCATCATACTTTAATGGACAATGAATTTTCTAGCATCCCTAAAATTTTCTCTTGCCCATTTGTAATCTTTCTCTTTATACTGCCATCTCCAGACAATGACCGATTTGCACTTTGTCATTATAGATTATTTGCCATTTTCTGGCATTGTATGTAATTGTAAAACATTCAGTATGTTTCTATTTTTGTCTGTCGTTCTTCACTCTGCATAATAATTTGATCTGCTTACCTTGCATGTAGCAATTATTCATTCCTGTTTGTTACCAAGTAAAATTCCACCGTATGGATTTACTACAATGTGTCTATCTGTCCACTCATTAAAGGACTTCAGTTTTCCCAGTTATCAAGAAAACTGCTATGAATATTCCTGTTCAGGATTTTGTTTGATCACCCATGCTTGCTTCGCTATGGGGAGATCAGAAACGTTTTATAGAAATGGAGCAGATAATAAATATACTGGATATACATTTTCTATTGTAATTACTCAACTTTACTGTTGCAATGACTCATAAAAAATGACTCAGTCATTGCATAAATGAATGTATTTGTGTTCCAATAAGACTTTACTCACAGAAATCTGAAACTTTAGTTCTAGGACAAATATTTAAAAGTGGAACTGATGGGTCCTATCGAAAGTGTGTTTGTAAGAAATTGCCCACCTGTCTTCCAGAGCAGTTTTGCTATTTTTGGGATTTCACCCACAACCTAAGGGTTCTAGTTGCTCCTAGTCTTTGTCAGCACTTGGTGTGGGTAGCTTTTCGTCATTTTTGGTTTTCACATTTAGTCACTGTAACAGCCATACAGCGATCTTTCACTGTGGTTTTAGCTTATATATTTTTCTGATACCTAATCTTTTATACTTATTTTTCACTAGTGTGTAATTTTTGTTGGACTATCTATTCAAATTATTTGTCTATTAAAAATATCTAAATGGTATAGAAGGGTTAAACCTGTATTAAACCTGTTAAACCCACCCACATGGTGGAAGAAAAGAACTGATTTCTGAGAGTTGTCCTCTGACCTCCACATACATACATGGTACACATTTGCCTGCTTGTGTTTTCTCCTCTCCCCCAACTCCCAAAATATATAAATTTAAAAATAGGCTGATTATTTCTGTTATGTCAATTCTGAGTCCATTTTGAATTGGTTGTGAAATACAGATTGAAGATCCACAGTCATTTTCTAAGAATGTCCTTTCTCCATTAGATTACTTCTGCATCTCTGTTTTTTCTTCAAGCTTGAGTATCATTTCTAGCATTTTTTGAAGGCCTGGTTTGGTGGACATGTATCCCTTCAAGTTGTCTTTGTGCTGGAAGATTTTTCTTTCTCCCTCGATCATGACGGATAGTTTTGCAGGGTAAACCAGCCTGGGTTGACATTTTGCTCATTCAATGGACAATGAATTTTCTAGCATCCCAAGCTCTTCTTGCTTTTACTGTTTCGACTGAGAAGTCATTTGTTATTTTAATAGGTTTATCTTTAAAAGTGACTTGTTTTTTCTCCCTTGTAGCTCTCAGCACCAGTTCTTTATCTTGAATGTGGAGTGTTTTGACTATTATTTGCCATGGCGAGCTTCTGTTTTGGTCATACCTGTTTGGGGTGCGGAATGCCTCTTGTATATGGATGGGCCTCTCTCTTTTTAGATGAGGAAAGTTTTCCTTGATGATTGTTTGAAAAATTTCCTCAGGGGTGGTATTTTGAGATTCTTGCTCTGGTATTCCATGAATACGCATGTTAGGCTTCTTCAGGGTGTCCCATATCTCCTGAATATTTCTCTCAAGTATCTTTTTGGCTTTAACAACCTCTTCCATTGAGCTGGTTAATACCCCCACTTTATCTTCAAGATCTGAAATTCTGTTTTCTGCTTTGTTAGTTCTGCTGATAAGACTCTGTGGAGTTCTGGGTTGAAGATAATTTGTCTTTTAGCTCAGTTTTAAACTCTGTTTGAGTCTGCTTTAACTGCTCTATGCCAGTTTTTGTTTCTTGCACTGTTTTTCTCAACTCCTCCAAGTGTCTGTTGTGTTCCTCTTCGAAGCGATTGATTCGATTATTTAATTTCTCCCGGATTTCCTCTTTCATAGTATTGAACATGGTAATGATAATATTTTGAAGGTCGTTATCCTGGGTCAGGCTTTCTTGGCCATTTTCCATAGGTTTGTTCTGGTTGGAGTCTAACATTATGGGATTAATTCCTTCAGTGGGAGATTTGTTTACTTGAGTGTTGTTTCTCATGGATTTGCACTTTGACTTTGGCATTGTCGTTTTAACTCTTAAGATCTTCTTTCAATTTCTGTGCGTTTTTCACTAAACTGAATTATTTGGCCTGGAGTTTTGGGGGTGGGCGGGGACCGAGCTTACCTAGGTCGAGGTGAGTCCAGGCTGGACCCTGAGCGTCCCGGGTGGCGGAGTGGGGGAAGGAAGGATGGTGTCCTTGGCGGGGCGCTATTTAAGCCTGGGAGACCTGGGGGCGGGGCCTGGGCGCAGAGGGGGTGCCCTCTCCCCCTCCCAGGCCCTGTACGCGTGGCTCCGGCTGGATGGTGGGAGGAGCTGGGTCCCTTGGGCAGCCTGGGGTTCCGGGGGTGGGCGGGACCGAGCTTACCTAGGTCGCGCGGTGCAGGCCCGGCTGGACCGCGGGCACGCGTCTGGGGCAGCGGAGTGGAGGGAAGGTGCATCTCTGTTTTTTAAAAAATCATTTCCTCAGATGAATGTAGCTGTCTTTCCCCCAATGTGCTACTACTGTGTTGATTATTGGAACTGTATAGTAAGTCTTAAAATCTGATGAGGTAGTCAGGTGACACAAACTTGTAAACTCATCCCTTGGGAGGCTGAAACAGGAGGATCATGAGTTACAGACCTGTCTGCATTACATGGCAGGGGTGGGGTGCGGGGACTGCTTCAAAATAAAGAATAATATTAAAACAAAAACCTAGGAAAAGTAAGATTTTGCGTAGCGTGAATCCCTCAACTTAGTTCTTTACAACATAAGTTTGAGCATTTTAAGATGGCTTGTTGATGTCTGCAAACACTTTAGGGATTTGGATAGAATTGTATTATATATGTAAATCAATTTAGGAAAAACACAAATATGTTAACTATGTTAAGGTTTCCATTTCATGAAGATGTTAGTGTTTCATGTTTAAGTCATCTTTGACTTTTTTCATTAGTATTTCATGTATGTTTCACTACAAATATTAATTATACATGAGTTTCACTGATACTTTTTAACACATGTACATCCCCATCTATGCTGTCCCCTCCCTGTTTTTAACTGCTTTCTTCCCAACTAGCCCCATTTCTACATTCATGTCTTTTTGGATGTGACCCTATATGAGTTTCATGAGGGTTATTTATAGGAACTTGATGAGAGTTCACTTACGGGAACACACACAGCTTTCTAGTGGCTGTACTACAGAAGAAAACATCTCTCTTTCTCCCATCAATCATTATCTGCATATAAATCCCAAGGCACTGATAGGGCCTTATGAAGAATATTGATTGTCAAACTGACAACTGGGAAGCTGGCTTCTGGGCATATCTGAGAAGTATTCTTGAAGTTGACTTCTGAATGTACCTGTGAATGATGGTGATGGTTGTATTAATTGATGGTGGAAGACTCAGCTCATAGGCAGGACCATTCCCAGGCAGGTGCTCTGGGACTGTAGAAAGAGGGAAAAGGGTAAGCTAAGCACTAGCAAGCAAGCGATGCATTATTTGCTTTTGTTTTGGTTGTGATATGACCAGCTGCTTCAGGCTCCTGCTGTTAACTTCCCCACAATGATGGATGATATCATGAAATTATGAGTTAGTTATACCTTTTTCCTTTAAGTTGCTTTTTTGTGGGAGAGGGGGGCATTTTGTCACAACAACTGTAAAGGAAACTCCCTTTCCATGACAAGGTGTTGAGAAATGCAGTCTTGTGGAGATCTTTACAGGTAATCCCAGCTGCTGTGAATTTAAGAAGACAACAACTGTATCATGTTCAGAAGTTAGCCTTCCATGCTGATCACTCCCTGCCCCCAGCCTACCTTCAGCTCTTGTTCCTTCTATCCCATTTTCATGTTGCTTCCTAAGCTTTGTATGAATGTTATGGGTATCGCATTATGGCAAGACATTCATAGGTCATTTGTTCTTTGTATTTTGACCAGGTGTAAGTCTAGTTTTTTATATTTTTACAGAATATAAAATATGTTTTATATATTTTATTACATGTTTTATAATATTTTATAACCTTTTATATTATATATATTATATTTAAGAGATCCCAATTTTTTAAACATTTTTTAAATTTTTTTATTATTATTTATTCAATTGTGCATGTGTACGTATGTATGTGCGCACATGTGTATGTGTGTCTGTGTGTGTGTAGAACCACGGGCGAATTCGGGAACCACCATGGACGCCTCCACCTCCTTCTGCCCCGGGATTCGCAGGCTCCACCCTACCAGGACCAGAAGCGCAGGCCACCCCCACTTCCCCTGGCGTCTATACATGGGATCTGGGATCCGAACTCAGGACCTTCCGCCTGCAAGGCAGAGGCTTAACCCCTGAGCCACCTCTCCAGCCCCCCAAATTTTTTAATAATGTCAGAATTTGAGAACTTTTGATATTGAATTGAATGTCTTTGGGTATAAGGGTTGGAAGGTCATAGTGTAATAGTTATGTGTTTGTGTCAAGTTGACGAGGGGTGGAAGGTTATGGTTGCATTTTGATGTCAATTTGACAGTTGCAGACTGTTTGGGGTACTGCAGGTACTTGATTGATTGCTGTAGAGAACCCAACCCATAATGGGTGATACTTTCCAGTGGGGGACCAGATAATAGGAAGTGTAAGGAGGAGGGACTTGCTTTTTCCTTATCGGGTATGGACTTGCTGTGCAGTCCACTCTGGGAGTGTCGTGGCCTTCTTTTATGTTGTTGTTGCTGCTGCTTCTGCTGCTGCCCTCTCCGTCCTTGACTGACTCAGAGCTTCACCTTTTCCACTGCGTTGTTGCTGTTCTTGCTGCCTTTGGAGCCTGGTCTCTAGGCCTTGCTGCTATTTGCTGTTTGTTGCTGATGTTGGAGCCCAGCTGTTCTTCACCTATGTCAGAACCCAGCATCTTTGACTCTCCAGAGAAATAAAGGCTTGAGACCTTCTTGGGATCTTTTGGCTTTGTGGAACATTCCAGCCAAGAGCGAGGCAGCTTCGGGCAGCTACTTTGAAGGACACTTTTTAAAATTGAGTTATTTTAATAAACATATACATATATATATATTAAATTCTGTTTCTTTTTTTTCTCCTGCAGGTTTGCTCTGGGCTTAACTCAATCATTAATTCTTCACAAATGTGCCCAGAGCTCAAACTCTCAACTGTCAAGTTGATACCTGTGTCTAACTACGACACATGGCTTGTGCACTCATGAACTCACAGCAACTGTGGTTTTCTATGCAAAACCATATTCCAGCATGTGTGGGAGAGGAACTCGGGAACCCTTGCTCCCAGCTGAGGTACTGATGGCTACTGAAGAAGGGGGAGTCCTTTTTCTTTGGGGATGTGATCACTGGTAGGTTGCCCATGCTCCAGTAGAGTGCCCCACACCCAACACGAATGAGACTCATTGGGCTATTAAAAAAAAAAAAGAGGGGCTGGAGAGGTGGCTCAGGGGTTAAGCTTCTGCCTTGCAGGCAGAAGGTCCTGAGTTCGGATCCCAGATCCCACGTATAGACGCCAGGAGGAAGCAGGGGCGGCCTGCGTTTCCGGTCCTGGTAGGGCGGAGCCTGTGAATCCCGGGGCAGAAGGAGGTGGAGGCGTCCATGGTGGTTCCCGATTCGTCCGTGGTTCTACACACACACATACACACATGCGCGTGCACATACATACACACACACGCACAATTGAATAATAATAAAAAAAAAGAAAAAGAAAAGAACAGGAAAGTGGGAAAGGTTATATTGGAAAGGACTCAAAGGAAGTGGGAGGAAGTATTGGAGGTGGATGTAATTAATAATGAAATCATCAAAGAATAAATTAAAATATTATTCTTAAAAAAAGATTCTGTTTCTTCAGAAAACCCTGACTAATACGGATTTTGGTATGATGATGTAACTGATGAAAAAAAGTGTCTCTGACTAAATAAGTGTCTCTGACTAAAGCTGACAAGAACATTATTTTGTGAGGCATAAGGATAGATTTTTTTTGTATACGTTCTCTTTTAATATTTTTAGTGTTACATATATGAATATAGTGAAGTTATAGTTTCATCCCTTAGTTTCCAATCCCATCCCCCTTCCTTATCTTCTGATAATCCCTTATCTCCCTGCCAGACTCTTCATGTTTTCAAATTATTTTACTTCTGAGGCTCACTGTGTTTCATCTAGTTTGTCTTTGATGGCATATGTCCTGACATGATCCATGTTCCAACAAGTGTCATAAATCAGTGGACAACATCATTGAGGAAATCATCTTCCTTTTATTCCTTATCAACATTGGTCACATCAATCTCTCAGGAAAGTGTGGAGCTTTCTGTCTTTCTGCTTTCATGACAAGATGTTGATAGGACATTTCCAGTGCAATTCTTGTGAAAATCTACATATCTACCATGAAACCTTGTATTTCACATCCCCACAATGTCCAGGAGATAATATCTAGCCCATCACTGTCCCACTTTAGGCTCTTACCTGAGCCTTGGGGTAGGTGTTGGTGTAGGTTCTTTGTTTTGGCAAGTTGTGCTTTTCAGTAGTAAACATTTTCTGTTGCAAAAGGCTGTTAGGCTTAATGCTGAGTGCCCGTCCATCTTATAGTAACAGGTGTTTAAAAAGCAGTTTGATGTAGTGTCTTCATGGCTAAACATTCATCATTTGCTCTTCCCCTGGGACTTATGTCCTTCTCTTTCATAGGTTCTCATTCTAGTTTACAGTGACAGGAATGTGTTCCTTTCTTACAAGCAGGCCTTAAATCTGATCAGAAAACTGTTGGTTGCCTCCTTGATACTCATGCCACTGTTACATTGATAGTTACCTGTTGCCATAGTGTTCATTATTTCAACTTGCATATTTTACAGATTAATGGATGTTTGATTGCTTTTCTCTCTTCCAGTAGTGTCCATAGTACTTTCTGTACTATTTAAGTTATCTAGCAAGGAGTAAGCTTGCAGACCAATTTCAGCTGGTGTTTTGGGTTAATTTTCTATTTTTTATTATTATTTTATTCAATTGTGTGTGTGTGTGTCTGTGTGTGTAGAACCACAGGCGAATTCAGGAACCACTGTGGACTGCCTCCACCTCCTCCTGGTTACTCTGCTCTGGGATTCAAAGGCTCTGCCCTACCACGACCAGAAATGCAGGCCACCCCCGCTTCTGCCCGGCATCTATATGTGGGGTCTATGATCCGAACTCAGGAACTTCCTCCTGCAAGGCAGAGGCTTAATCCTGAGCCACCTCTCCAGCCCTAGGTTAATGTCCTATTATCTATGTATGTTGCATCTTCAGTAATAGGATCTTGCTACCAGTTTCTGGAAAGCAACCTAGAGCAATAGCAAAAACCTATACTGTTTGGGGGGGAAGGGATTTAAGATCTCTCTGAACTACAGCTTATCAAAAAAGAGCACATGTCTATTAGTATTAGGGTAGTTCTTAAGAAGGCAATTTGATAGGCACAGCATGTGGTTTTAGCAAACCAATATCAATGAAACCACTGCTAGGGCTGTGACCCTTCTAGCCAAAAGCTTTTGACATGATTTACAGAACCAGGCATGAATTCTCTCCTGTGGGGCTGGCATCAAATCTAATTAGTAAATGGTTAGTTAATTCCAGAAAAGACTTTTTACTATTGTATTGGAAAGCTCATTTTGCCTGGCTGGTTGTTATTATTACATAGAGCATCCACAGCTGAGTAAAATTATTGATGACAATTCTTCCTAAGCAACCTGCCTGGTACATTCTGTCACTGTGAGGGGTAACTCCTGCTAGAAGGAAGCTTCCAGCCCCATTCTAGATTGATTTTTCTATGTCAAATGATCAAAGAGTGTGGAGTTTTATGTATATGATAGTTGTTTTTGAGAAAATACTAATAAAATTTTCTTTAGAAACTTTAATTGCTAATACACAGAAAGGTAGTGAATTATTATTAAAATATAGCTTATGGTCACTAAAAGAAATTAGTGAGTTTTATTTATCAGTACATATTCACACATGAGTATCATGTACTTTGCTCATAGTACTTTTATATATATTGTTAAATAGGAATAGGGAAAGACATTCTGGCCTAGCCTCTTATCTTACAGAAAATACATTGATTTTTTTTGACAATTTAAGAATGAAGTTGACTATAGCTTAATTGGTGATGAGAGATTAGGTGGGCAGATGCTCTTTTTTGGTTTAGGAAAATTATCTTCTTTCTACTTTTTAAAAATCATTTTTGTTTCAATTATGAATAAGTGTTAAGTATTTTAAAAGCTTTTTCTGAATCATTTCATATGATCCTCTGTGTGTGTGTGTGTGTGTGTGTGTGTGTGTGTGCATGTATTGTATGTGGGTGTGTCCATGTGCGCACATGGAGGCCAGAGGTTGACATAGGGTATTTTCCTTGTTTGCTTTCACTATATTATTTTGAGAGAGAGTCTCCTTCTGACCCTGCAACTCATCCATTCAGATAGGCTGGTTAGCCAATGAGCTTCAGTGGTATGCCTGTTTCTACTCTGGTCCCCAGTAATCCCCCAGCTCTTGAGTTATCAATGTGTACCACTACACCCTAAATGTGTGTAGGTTTGGGGGATTTGAAACTAAGTTCTCATGCTTACACAAAAAACACTTTATCAACTGAGTCATCTCCTCATCAAGTGTGTGTGTGTGTGTGTGTGTGTGTGTGTGTGTGTGTGTGTTTCTTTAATATCCTGACTTGTTTATTGATTTTGTGATGGTGAGCCAGCCTAACACTTTTGCAGCAAATCCCATTTGGTTATGATTTATTATTCTTTTTGCGTATTGCTGGATTTAATTTGCACTTATGTCCATGAGGCAAAGGCACAATGATTTGTTGTATGTTTTTAAATATAGCTCTATAGTCTTGGCACTGCTGTTTCACAATATGAAGACTTTGTAGGAGAGTATATAGGCTACCATGGGTAGCAGGGTGAGGGAGGGAATAATGGGGGAAAATATTTAGGGGAAATGAAGGGATGGGGTATAGGAAGGGCTGAAGGAGTATTAGGAAAACCCTAGGAATTTTTCTTAATATGAATGAGTAACTGATCTATCTACTTCCTGGAAGAGATCAAATGACATTTATTTCCTTTTTAGAATAAATAATGCTTTGTGTGAAGGTTACTATAGTTAAGCCAAGTGACATGTCTATATCTTCCAATTATTTTTCTTTTTCTTTTTTTAGTGGCAAGAACAACTAAAATTTATTTAACAAAAATCTCCACATGATACAATGGTATGAACTATAGCTTTCATGTACATTTGATCTCTGCACTTGTTCATTCTACCTTAAACATACATTTCACCTTTTAAGCTGTTCCCCCAATTTGGTAGTCACTGTTTTTTATTGAACACCTTTTTGTATATTCAGTGTCTATTTTTAGTGTCATAGTTGGAGAAATTCTTGTTTTGTCTACTTTCCAGTTGATTGTCCGGTTTTCTGCCCATAAGATGTAAAAATTTCTACAAATATTGAATCTTAAGTCCTGACCAGATCTGTGATCTGAACATTTGTTTCCAGTCTGTAGGATACCTTTTTGTTTCTGAATGCTTCCTTTGATTTGCAGAATTTTTGTAAAATGAAACCTGTTTGTCTCTTTCTTTTGTCTCCTGAGCTTCAGGTGTGATGTCTAAAAATAAATGATCGAGAAGGCCAATGTCATGAAGCTTTTCCTCTATATACTCTTCTGGTAGTTTTATGATTTTAGATCTTACACATAAGTTTTCTATCTATATTAATTCCTCTTTTCTGTTGCCATTTGAAGGAGAAAAGATTTATTCAGCTTATGGTTTTAAAGGGGAGATACAGTCCTTCATGGTGGAAGCAACGTGACTGGATGGCTGGCAGAAGCTGGAGACAGGTTGTCTCCTTCATGAGAGCTGCTAAACTGCCACTGCTAGAGCAGACCACTCCAGGAAGTAAGGTGGAGCTAATCCACTTCAAGCCCACCCCTTGTGACTGCCTTCCTCCTACAAGGCTCCACCTCCTAAAGGTGCCATGACATTTCCAAATACATGAGTCTGTGGGGGACAGATTTCAAAACACGACACACTTTAAATTGATTTCTATTTATGATGCAAGGATTCAGTCTTTTATATGTGAAAATTCAGTTTTCACAGCACCAGTCATTGAGGAAACTCTCTCTCCATTGTGTTCTCTTGATTTCACTGCTAACAATTAGCTTACCATGTATGTCTAGATTTGTTCCTGGGTTCTCTATTCTCTTCATCAATCTATGCTTCATGTCATTACCACATTACTTTGATTACTGTAGTTTTAAAATATTTTAAATCAGGGAGAATGTTATCTTCAACTTTATTTTTCTTTCTCAATTTAGCTTTGACTCTTTCATGATTCCATATGAATTCCAGCATTTCTCTATCCTCAAAAAAAATTAGTGGAATTTTGACAAGGATTATGTCAAATCATCGTATCATTTTTAGTAATGTAGGTATTTTAATAATATTAATTCTTTCAGTTCAATGGTATTTCATAGTTTTTGCTATACAAATTCTTAACTTCCATGATTAACTTATTCTTACTTTTTCATTTGATTACAAATGGTCTTATTTTCTTGGCTGGTTTTTCAACTAAATTGTGATTTATATATACAAATGCTACTAGACTTTATCTTTTGAGTTTTACATGCTGAAATTTTATTCATTTATTCTGTTGGGGCTTTATAGATAGGGCTAGATGCCAGCTATAGATATAATTTTATCTGTTTTCTGTTTTGGATGTGGCTTTTTGCTTTTCTTATTTAATTGCTCTTCCTAGTCCTATGGGAAGAATGGAAAGAGGGGGAGCTGCTTCCCTGTACTAGAGGCTGATTAAAAGTCTTTCCACTGTTCCTTGCTACTGTACTAGATCTTGGTGGGAAAGTCATTCCATCACTTCTTATTCTTTAGGTTAGCTTTGAATTGTTAATAAATGAAATTTATTGTACTGAGGAGCTTTCCTTCTGCTCCCAAATTGTCAAATTCTATATTAAGAAAGATTACTAACCTTTGTCAAATGTGCTGTTTGTAACATTTAAGATGTGATAGGGAGTGGTAACCTGGGTATGTGGTTTAAGGACATAGAGTAGGGATATAAACAGTATAAGTTGTCTTCATTTCATAGGGAGGAGTGCTAGAAAACTGGTCATCCTACACATATGGAAACCTGGGGGAAGGTCCTAAAAAGCATCCATTTTCAATTTCAGGTATTCAGTTGAGAATCCACATCCATTTAATGAAACTACCTGTGTATAGTCTGGTGTGAGTGGTAACCTGAAAAAAATGGCAAAAATCAGTGACCAAAGATCAAAAGGATAAAGATTAGTACCTGATTGTTATCAGCCGGAATAGAAAATCTTATAATTCATGGAGAATTGGCGAGAGAATTAAAGAAAAATCTTTTGCCTAAATATTGGGAAAAACGTAATTCTTTGCTAAACACCACAATGAAGGGTAAGGGCAAGACACAAAAGATTATTTATAAGAAATGTAACTGCTGTACAATATTTAAATAGTGTACATTATTGCAGAACATTTAAATAAATTACAAAAGTAATCCATATCTAAAAAGGGATAATATATTGACAATGTCTAGCATCCAGTAAATTGTTGCTAGGCAGGTAAAGAACCAGAAAGATATAATGTGTAATAAGAAGAAAATTGTTAACTAATTAAGAAATTATATAGATCATCAAGTTAACAAAGCCAAGTGTGATGGACACTTCTACAATGTCAGTACTTAGGAGGCATGGAAAGGGGAATCAAAAGCTCAAGGCTAGCCTTGTATATGCAAGGAGTTGAAGGACAATCTCAAATTTATGAACCCTGTCTCAAAAACAAAACAAGTATCAGTAAGGTCATGAAATCAATCTTTTTATGATCATAACTGTTGTATAGCTGTAACTGTAACCATATTCCACAAGCTCATAAGATAAAGAAAAGATTAAACAAGTATGAAAAGCACAAAGAACATCCAATCTACACTTTCTAGGGAAGTCTGAAATGACAAATATACTAGATAGTATTAACAGGTTAAACATCACAGGAAATTGCTTAGTGACCCTGAATACACAGCAATAGACACCATCCATTAAGAAGAAATGGTGCAGAGCATTGGTGAACCGTGGGATATCTTGAGCAACTAAACGAATGTAATTTGAGTTCTAAAATGAGAGTGCATTTAAAGATCACTGTCAAAAAGTTTTAAATTTTATGCAAACTATAATTCTCTAAAAGGCTCACCAAATCTTCAGTGCAAGAAGCCTGTGGCATATGATAACCACATTATATCATCATATATCACCTTATATCATATCAGTTTAAAAAAATCAAGGCTAGCCTTGGATATACAGGGGGTTAAAGGACAATCTTGGTTTCATGAAACCCTGTCTCAAAAACAAAACAAAAAATATCAGTAAGGTCATGAAATCCATCTTTTTTTTATAATTATAACTGTTATAGCTATAATTGTAACCATATTCTACAGGCTCACAAGATAAATGAAAGATTGAACACTTTCGCATGTTTTCTAAGAGGCAAAGAAAGACAAAAGTACTGAGAGAAAAAAACTTTAAAAAAATCTATAGGCCAATATCTCTGACAAACATCAATGTGAAAATCCTCAATAAAATATTGTATACCAATTCAACATGTGAAAAAGATCACATAGTATGATGAACTGAGAATCTTGATGTGTATGGCTGCTTTCATATGTATAAATCAAAGGGATACATAACATTCACAAAATGAAATATAAAAAGCACATGATCCTTGTCTGATATTTGAAGTAAAATCACATAAGATGATGGATCTGGCTTCTGTTACTGCATTTTGATCAGAAGTACAAATTGAAGATCTCAACTCTACTTCTCTCTTGTTTTACCTCATTTTGCAGCCCAGATATCTTGGATTTTGATATTTTTAGAAGTGAAATTGAAAGAACTTTGAGGAAGCAGCCCCTGGAATAAATCTCCACTGGGAATATGTTTGGTTGAATTGTTCAGCCTAAAATAAATGCCAACCCTCCTGTGGCTTATGTCATTATGGGTTCATCATGATCTCCGTATTAGCTACTAGCCTGTAATCCTGTTCAGGCTGACGTGGATGTGGGTGTGTGTTCCTGTCGATGACCAGGTTTCCACTATAAAGCATCTACTTATTGGGATGTTGACCCAGGCCTCCAGGTGAAAGCTATTCTCTGGGAACATCCAAGTCAGAGCATTGGATAACCGTAACTTAAGGGGTTACATCATCAGAGCTACAATGTTTTCGGATCTCCAGCAAAACAAAAGTAAAGCAATAGATAGAGGGTACACAAGCAAGAACATCAGTGTTTTGGTTTTCGAGAACTGGTATACTTAAGTACCACCACAGGCTGGGGGCTTAAACAGAAACTTTTTCTCAGACTAAAAGCTAAAAGCCAAAGATCGAGGTGTTGGTATATCTGGTTTCTGAGGCTTCTTTCCTTGACTTCTAGATGGCTATCTCTTTGTTGGGTGCTTGGTGGTCTTTTTTCACTGCACTGATGAAACCTGCTTATACAAATGCCTTCATTTTGATTACTGCTTTAAAGGACCTAACTCTAAATACAGTCACATTTTAAATTTTGGGGGGAACTATTATATAAATTTAAGAAAGTCACAATTCAGTCTTTATCAAGGAAGATATTGATCAATATGATCGTGTGTGATAGGCATGTAGGAATTCAGTATATATTTCTCTTATTGTTCTGTTGTATTAGAAAATTTTACTGTGAAAGAGTTAAAATGCTAAGGGGGCTTCAGCTAAGTGGAGGGAGGCTCTGTTTAAGTAGATATTGCTTTATGTCAGTACACATGAAAATTTTTCGTTTCTGTTTCTCGTCTGTGATATCGTCAGTATCTGTAGCATTCCAGGCCTTGGGACATGGTAGCTCCATCCACCTTGACATCTCGGCTACTGCAAGCAGGACTGGCCCTAGCAACAGTGATCGCAACTCATGTGTGATGGGTTTTATAAAAGGACTGCAACTGTTTTTTCCACACTTCCGTTTGAGCACTACCGAAGCACCAACATCACTACAAAGTGGGTGATGTTATGGTGGCAGAGTCCAGAAAGGGACGGCAGGGTCATGGCTTATCCAGCCTCTCCTCTCTGGGTGCTGTTCTCAGCAGCGCCACCTGCTGGAGCTTCAAACTGCAGCTGCAGAGCGGTTCCCTGGGGATGTGCTCCCTTGTACTGAACAGAGAGTTGTTACTCCCACCTTATCCGGCTCTTTCTAGGTTGCAAGAAGCTGTGGTTGATTGGCGATCCCTGTGGAAATGACCGCTTTTAAACCACAGCCAGTTTTTGCCAAATGTTCGTGCTTCCAACCAGTGTGCTTTCATCTGTCACTAGCAAAACCTCCTTTCATGTTTAGCTGATTGTGTTTAATTTCTGAGGCGCTGAGCCTTTGGATGTTTTTTATCTTTTTGGAAAGATTGAATTCCTGAAACGGACACGCGGGACAATTTTATGCCGTGGAGTATTTTTTGCTTTTTAACGATATAGGCACTTTGACCATCACCTTCGTTGGAAATACTGCTTTCTCAGGTCCATTAATTATCTAGATATGAACTGAAATCCTCTTTGTTTTAATGGGAGGCTGGGGCGATAAATAAGGAAAATCCATTCTGTGAACTTTTTACCTTCAAGTCTTTCCTCTGAAATCTCCTTTCATGGGCTTAGCTCGAGAAACAATTTAATGTACTGCAGCCATCCATAATGGCTTTTGTCCTCGTGGACTAGAATGCTAAATTCTCCTTGTTCAAATACAATATGCAATAGGCTATGAGAACAAGGAAAAAGAAAACTGCTTTTCTCCCTTGGTGTTCACTTTTGAACACCATCTCCAATCCAAAGAAGGGGAGATCTGGGAGCCTCCTGAAGGTTCTTTCTTTCCTGCCTCTTGCTCCCATCCTAACTGCCCTCACTCTGGGGCAGTAATAGTTAAGGAATTCCAGATCACCAAGGTGGGCTATCTGGATTGTCCTGAAAGACAAAAGGACTTGGAAGGCAGAAGTGGACAGATGTTGAAGTACAAAGGGTAATGGGGCTGACAATTTTCTTGTGCAATGGCACTGGGTTAACCTTGCATGAGGTCACCCGATACAGGATAGATGGCAAATGGCTGTGTCAATGAATGCCAAGGCCAACAGTCTGTTTCTGTGGCCAAGCCTGATGTGGAGGAATGGACAATGGGAAAGATAACCTGTAGAGCTTGTGGGACAGTATCATGGTTTGAATGTGCGCTGTCCCTCCCACAGCCTCATGTATTTGAATCTTCAGTTGATGTTTGGGAAGGTAGTAGCACCTTTAGGATGTGTAGCCTTGGAGGAAGGCCAATCACAGGGGCCAGGTCTTGAGATTGGGTAGCCCCGCCCTGCTTCCACTAGCAGTCTGCTCTTGCAGTTTTGTCCTTGCTCTCCCTACCTTCATGATAATGGTAGTGACCTGAGCTGTCTTCAGTTCTTCCGCCTACCATGCCATTTGATATGAATAGGTGTTGTCTTACCACAACAGTAACAACAACAACAAAAATTAACTACAATGTAGGGGTTAACAAATGAGTGAAAGTCTAGGATATAAATAGGGTAGAGAGCTAGTGATCCTTGGTGGTTGTCTCTATCATTGTCACTCCCTTTGCCCAATGCTATTATGTTGCATATAGCTCATAACTGTCTGTTGCAGTTACAATTTCTGCTGCTGTGAGACACAAAAAATTTAAAGAAAGAAAAGGATATTTATTTGGTTTATAGGTCCAAAAGGGATATCAGCCATTATGGCAGGAATTGCATGGCAGAAGGCATGGCTGGGGGCAGAAGCGGGAGGCTGGTGCAGGTCACTGCAGCCAAAAGAGTTAGAGAGACCAAGAGAGCCAGAGAAAGAAGGAAGGGCAGGCAAGGACAACCTCTTGCTGCATGCCTTCCTTCAGTAATGCTCTACCTCTTAAAAGTGTCACAACCTTCCCAAATATTAACGCCAGCTAAATATGCAAGCACATGAAGCTGTATGTAGGGGTGGGGTGGACAGCTCATATATAAACTATGGCATCCCCCATTGGGTAGTTATTACTTGAATCCTTTTGGATGGTTACAGTTCAGTACCAGGTTGAGTCTGACTGGGATAGATGCCAAGATGTTCACTCATGAGATTGACTGTGGAAGTAGGCTATTTGTGACATTGACCTTCCTTCAACCATACTTTCCAAACCTCTGTTCATCCCATCTTGAACTAGATATTCTAGATTAGCTGTTCTAGATCACCCTGTCTGAGCAAGAGTCCTGCCATCTGATACCCAACTAGGTTCACTGCTTTAATTTTCTGCCCATGGACTCTTACATAACATATTGGCTAATATTTCCAGTTTTCTGACTATCTATGTTCAGTTCCATCTCTTTGTCTGTTTGACTTATCTGTGTAATACTTCTTTTTTGTAATCAAAATATGTTGATTTTATGAAGTTATTTTTAAGTGAGAATAATCCTATAAGAACATGGTATGTATAAAAGCAGTACCATTACTGGTAACAGTCATTTATGCCTCAGATCCTCTTCATTTTGTTGTTTAATCCTTTCATGCCAGAATTATATATCAAAGGAAGGTGGACTGTTACATTTTAAAAATGAATATCCTTTACCTGGGCCTTTGTGAGATATAGCAGATTATTTTGAGTCTACAAACATCCTTGACAGTTTTCCAAGATCACTGGTAACTTCAAAGACTTGGTTGTGATAATTGTGAAAAGTGATGTTCTTTGCTTAGTAAGTTTTCATTAAACTTCACTAATATGTCATAGAATTAGAATGTAAGCATTTCATTCATCGGTAAATAGTTATTTCAAACAATTCCTCACTATCAAGCTCATCCTAAAGTAGAAATCACTGGTTTCATGTTCAAGACATGCAATCAACAATCAGGAAAGTAATCTCGTGGCGTTTCTCCTTATAGTTTACAGTTTCTAAGGATGGAAGTATTTATTTCAAGTAATTTCTGACCCAAAAATTTTATCATTGCATTTTTTCTTTATAGCTATATAAAATTCCATTTTGCATATAAATCAAAATTTCATTGTCACCCATTAGTGATGGGCATGTTGCCAGTTAGATCGAGGTTTTAACTTGATGCTTTAGGCCTGACCCTTTAGGCATATCTGTGAAGAACTGGTAGTTAAGGCAAGCCCTGAGCATGCCTGTGGGAGATGATCTAATTAATGTGGGAGACTCATCCCATGGACAAGTGGATATGATAGAGGTGGCTGGTTCAGTTTTTGTAGTGTTTTAGCATTATTTTGCACACTGTCATACTGGCAAGTGAGAAAGTATTGGAAAAATATGTCCCTTTCTCACCTCTTTCAATGGTTATGGTGTGGTTGCTTATGTTTTTATTAACTCTCCTGCGTGCTGATGAATATAACCAAGAAATGTAAACAGTAATAAAACTATGTTCTCTTAAAGTTGTCTGGATTCTGTAGTCATATCAGTAATCTGAGGAGAAACTGCAAGACATCTAGACTGGTTCTATTTCTTAGCTATTGTGAACAGAGTTATAATAAGCATAAATGTAAATGTAGGTAAGACACAGATTATTTTGTGTGTATGTTCAGGAATGTTATAGTTGAATCATACACTAGTTCTATGTTTATCCTTCCTTCCTTCCTTCCTTCCTTCCTTCCTTCCTTCCTTCCTTCCTTCCTTCCTTCCTTCCTTCCTTCCTTCCTTTCTTTCTTTCTTTCTTTCTTTCTTTCTTTCTTTCTTTCTGTTTTTTCATTCTTTTGTTCTTTCATTCTTTCTTTTGTTCTCTCTTTCGAGAAACATCTAGATTGATTTTTCAGAGTGGCTGCATTGGTATGAAGTCCTTCAACAAGTTACGAATATTTCTCTTTCCTTACATTTCATGCCATGTGCAATGCTTCTTTGAAATGGGTTACTGCCTAGGAACATGGTTGGTGCTATCAGCTAAGAACACTTGTATATTTTCCCTCTGTATAACCTTTGATTTTTCAACTTGGCACTCTCAGGGAAGGTGAACTTCCTATAGTGCTGCTGCTGTTTGTCAGTATGAACATTCCAAGGATGCTGCATGGGATCCATACGACCTCTTATGGTCCAGTCTCATAGGTCTTCCTTGCTTTTCATTGACCAACAAAGAGAGAAATTAAATTCTACCTACAGTTGGGGAAAAAAGAATTTATAAGTATCTCTAATCTACCAGAGGCTGAAGTAATTGTTTACATGTTCACAGAGAGCCTTCTGTTGATTTTTTTCTGCCATCTTCTGCTGATTCCCAAGGTGGCTGCCATAGGTCCAGGTTGTCCTATGAAGACAAGACCATGGAGTTGTTAGAATGGGAAAATGTTCAAGTTTTTAATGTTTTTGCTTTTAAAGAGTGGTTGAGAACTCTCTGAAAGCACATCAGATAATTTTCCCTTAGTGGGCAAATATTTTCCTTTTTTTTTTTTTTTGTTTAGAAAGTTCAACATCAAAACTTAGCAAGAGATTGAAATATGTATAAATACCTTTTAGGATTTAGTTCCTGGGCTCATGACAATCTCATTAAGAGAGCACGGTTACTCAGAAGAAAGTAAAAAAATATTAAGTTTCCAATAGGGATGAAAGTCTTGGTGTTGGTGACTGCTGTTGGCTCGCCTGTCTGCAAAACAGCTCATTTCTCATCTAATTCTTCTCCCTGGGATTGGTCAGCATGCAAATTAGTAGAGCTTAAGGCTGCTAACGTTGCTTTAAACATTCCTGAGACTGAAGACCATAAAATATTTTCTCAGTGGTCTGCTCTTTTACTTTTTGATTATTCACTGATCCTGACTTTTAGCCAACTGACATTTAAGCTTATTTCACTGAAATTAGACTTTAATCAGCATAGGTTATTATGATAGGGTTAATATCCACAGAAGAAACAAAAGAGCAGCATACGTTCTTTTACTCATTTTTAATGAGTACCTACTATGTTCTGGGTCATATGGTGGGTGTTGCAAAAGATAGGAATGAATATACATAGTTAGTGCTTTATATAGAGAACCGAATAGTTCTGTACACTATAAGAAACAGCCCATAGAATGAGAAGCTAACCTGTGGAATAGAATAAAATATTTGTATTTATAAATAGTGTATCTGTGTACATATTTTGTGCCACTATGACAGTTAAAAGAGAGGAACAATTTAAAGGAGGGAGTTTTTTTTTGGCTCTTGGTTTTGGAGTGTTAGTCCATAATCATTTGGTTCTACTGCCTATGGGATCACAGTGAGGCAGAGCATCATAGTGTGAGCATGCTCGGAACAAACCAGCTTACCTCATGGTGGACAGACAGCAGAGAGAAGGGCTGGGGCTAAACTACACCTCTGAGAGGTGTGCCTGGCTCCCCAGCTGCTCCATTTAGTCCACTGTCCACAGTTCCAGCACCTCCCAATAATCTGTTCAGGATTGTCATCCACCAGTGGACTAGACTACGGGTCATATGAGAGCCCGGTTCAGGTCATTCCTGGAAAGGCTCTAACCAACACACCATGGGTGTACTAGTCTCCTGGGTGTCTCTAGGTTTAATCAAGTAGACAAGCAAGGTTAACTATTATAAATATCATAAAGGATTAATATCAAAGCATAAAGAATTCATATAGCTTCATAGTAGAAGTCAAATAGCCTTGCTAAAAATGGGCAAAAGATGTGAATGGACATTTTTCCAAAAATGATATAAAATATTCAATCAGTGTCAGGGAAGATTCTCATTATTGCTAATTATTAGAGAATTATGCATAAAACTTCATTGAGACATCATGGGCTGGAGAGATGGCTTAGGGATTAAGACTGCCTCACAAGCAGAAGGTCCAGAGTTTGGATCCCAAGTCAAGGTAAAAACGCCAGGTAGAATACTATTTAGTATTTAAATAGCATCATTTTGTTTTCAACAACTTACTTGAACCTTGAGAATATTAGGCTAACAAAATAAATCTGATACAGAAAGACTAATATTGCCTAATTTTCCTCATACACAGTATCTACAGAAAAGTTAAACTTATAGTTACAGAGGGTAGAATATTGGTTACCAGGGGTAAGATACTGATCAAAGGGGACAAATATTAAGCTGTAAGATGAATAGGTACTAGAGACCCAGTACATAGCATTGTGGCTGTTGTTAACATATACTTGAAATTTGCTCTGAAAAGTAGGTATCAGGTATTCACCATATTAAAGAAAAGATAATCATATGAGACAATGGCTATATAAGTTAGTTTAAATGGGAGAATATTTCACTATCTATACATCTGTCAAATGTTGAATTGTACCCTAAGCATGTGCAATTTTTCATCAGTCAGTTTTCAGTAAATCTATAAGAACAACTCAATAGAAAAATGCAATATACTGAATGATATACCCTTCACCACCAAGATGCCTACACTCTAATATCTGAGATCATTTTGCTTCATGTGGCAGGAAAAACACTACATGCATGATTTTGTTAAGATTCCTGAAAGGGGGTGTTACATGGGTGAGGCCCTAAGATACAGGAGTCATCATAAGTAAAAGAGAAGACGAGTGAGAGTCCAAGCAGGAGATGTGACCTTGGAAACAGGTGCTGCAGTCAGAGGGAACATTCGAGATGTTGTGCTATTTGTTCTGAATGTGGAGAGCAGGTCTATGAGCTGCAGAGTGGGAGTGGAAGCCAGAGAAGGCAAGATAATGACTCTCCATTCCAGATTTCAGAGCAAGTGGGGTTCTTCTGGTAATGTGGCCCTAATCTGGTGAGAACCATTTATGACTCTGACAGAGCTGTAAGGCAAGAAAATTGCTCTTTGTCAATGCTGGAAACTGAACTAAAATCCTCACACATGCCAGACAAGCACTCTGTCACTATATCCCAGGCCTTGTCTGAAATCACTTAAGTTGTGACCATTTATTATAGTGTGATCAGAAACAAAGAAACTAAAAATAGAACTGTAACAAAGCAGAAAAAGGTGATGTAATACATTAAACACACACACATGCGCGCGCACACACACACACACACACATCCAAGGTCTTTCCATGTCTGACACTTCATAGAACAATACACTAGATATATTTTGATTTAGAAATAGACACTGGGGAAATCTGTATCAAGAAAGACATAGATGAAAGGAGCTACTAGGACTTAACTTGGAAATAATGAGACTTCTGTAAGTATAGAATATGGAAAGAAGGGCTTTTTCACCCTGAAGGATCAGCATGAAGACTCTAGAATAAGAATGCATCACTAAAGGATGCTCTAGGGATGGGGGGGGACAGTAGGAGAAAGGGAGGGAGGGGAGAAAAGAAGGAGAAAAGGGGGGAGGGAGTATGGGGATTCAGGGAGGGGTGGAGGGAAGGAGGGGGATGGGGTACCTATCAAGTTTGTATGAGTGGAAAAAATAATTAATTAAAAAAATGCATATGGTAAAAGGGAGGTAATCTTAGTACAGGAGGTGGGTGACCTGGATGGTTGGGAGATAGTTTATGAAGAAGTGAATCTTTATTAAAGTAATAATAGAGAAATGAAACACATATTTCTTCACAGTTAGAAAGTCCTGGTCTAATCTGCTATGTTTAGAACTACATACCTGACTGCAAACTATTATGATAAAAAGATGCCTTTTATCATAATACTAAGGTGGTAAATTCCTGTTTTTTGTTCCCTAGCTGGAAGAAGTTAATTTTTCTCAGTTCATCAGAAATAGGCTATAGAGAGGCATAGTAATGCCCACTAACAAGGCCTAGATGCTTTTACTGCTACATGAAGTGAAAATTACTTAGGAAGGCATAATGGTGGAGGTAAACATACTGCCTCTTATAAATCCAGCAAGAGTGCAACTCTTGTTCTGTAGTGGAGAACCACATATATTTAAATGTCTTATTATAAAACACCCTAATATTTTCAGGGTCTTGCTCAAGGAGATGTTCCTGTTGAAAGAGGCTGTAGATACTAGGTAACCCTGACTTGGAAAAACTTATTCCTCATGTATTCTCTTTTTCTCTCTCATCTCCCCCTACTCATTCTATCTCCTAAGTCTCACCCAATGCTCCTTCAATCCCCACTGTATGGCAGAAGCAGCTCACCGTGAAGCTAAGCATGTATACCACCCATCTCTACTACCATGCCTGCTACTCTTAGACATGCCCTAAGACCACTTGCTTTCCAGGGCTCTGATTTGGCTTCCCCATTCAACACACATTTATGGAATGCCTACTAGTGCCAGGCTCTATGTTAGGTTGCAAAGATACTGTGATAAATGGAACTTAATCACAATTCATGTCCTGACTAACACAAACACACATTTGTGCATGCATACAAGCACATGCTTACACATATACATACACTGACACATGCACACACACCATATACATATACAATACCACATACACATATACATATGCAAGTATGTACACACGAATTTGACCAAGAGCTAATGCCTTTGACTATCAGGAGTACATGGAAAAATGGCATTTGTATTTCACACAGGAGTCCTATTATGTGGAAGCCTTTAGAGAGTGCTCTGCACACCACTGTTTGTATAGTCTTACCAATACAATAAGAATTTATGAATTTGGGAAGAGATGCAAAAGGATCATTATAAAAACTCATGTCAAGTGTAATTTCAACTCTTGTTAGTTTGGAAATATTTGTTTAAAAATCACTTAATATTGTTATCACTCTGAGATATCATCAGAGTCTTATAGGAAATCTGTGATCTATTTACAAAAAGTGTCTTAATGATAGTTTTCCACAGAATCTGACTCAGAGTCTTATGGAGAAAGGAGGACTCCATGCCAGGCTTGGCCTGTAGGCTGACCATTGTCCTCAAGTCTCCTGTGACCCATCTGCAAGGTCTCTTTAATGTTGATTTTTATTATGGTTTGCCTGGATTCCTTTCATCCTCTGAAGATAAGGCCAGTGAGTACACCCTGAGCTCCTTGTCCTCTCCTTATATATGCATAGCTGCTAAGCCTCTTCTTCATCTTCCTGACCACAGCTGGGTGTCAGCTCACACTTTCCTGTGCTGCCTGTCAGGGCCTGGCATTGCTGCCTTTGCTGAGCACACTAGTGACACTGTGGCGGACCCTCAGATGGGTTGGAAGACTGAGCCTGGGAGGTTAATGCCTGTGGATGCATGTGGAGTGTGTGTGGAGGGGAGTAGTTGTGGAGAGGGGTGGGGAATGGAATTCAGAACCACCAAAGTCCCTGAGCTCTTACTTTCATCCACAACATAAAGGCAAACTAAGATGACACCCAGGTTTTGTCGCTTCTTGTAACACTTGTTTTTTTGAAAGTGAGGGAAAGGACTACATGGTCTCTGGAGGCACACACTGCTACTGCAGGCCAAGCAATAAATAGCTCCTGGCTTTTCTCTTTGCCAACTTCCCCAACATCCTTTGGCTTTTAATATGTTTACAGTTGCCTCTGGTCCAAGTTGAATGAATAGACTTCCCCTTCAGCATTCCAAATCCTATGGAAGTTATTCAAACATTAATCACCTGCTGCTGTCGTCATGTCTATCTGACTTTTGCATCTGGATTAATGTAGTAATTTTCTTTCTGGCCTTCTATTTCTTTTAACCTCTTGGTATGTCCTCTTTGTACCCAAGCCATCCACCAAAGAATAAAGTCTTCTCAAATCTCACTTCTGCTTAGAGTTCTTCATGAACTTTCTTCTTTGTAAGAGAAAGTCTTCATTCTGGTCTCCGGGAAGTTAGTTGGCTTACTGCCTGGATATAGGTCCCTCCCTGTCTAATCTTAAATGGCCTTGCTGAGCTCCTTACATAGCTTTATTCCCCCTCTTAGTATTATCATGACATGCCATACTGTGCATCTGAGACTGCCACCCTCACTAGGTTGTCTGCTGTTCCAGGGGTTTATGTTTTATCCATGTGGCATGTTAGATGGGGTAGATGTTGAGCAACTTACTGATGGTTGCTGAATGCTAAGTGAAAAATAAAACAGATTTCACACCCAGTCCACCACCCTGTTCAGAGACTCTAGTTCAGTCCCCTGTATGACCTTCATCACACGTGGCACACAATCTCAGTGATTTAGGGTGAAATTCTGCCCTTGCCTGAGCTTGTCTTCCCTTTCTCAACTCTCTCAATCAGAATTGTTTGGGAGGCTCCTCCCCAGGATTCAAGATGAACCCGTTATTACCTGCTCTGTGAGTCTCTTCCCTTGCCCACTCTCTACCTTTAGAGTCTTCCCAGTGTCAGTATGCGTTCTGTGATCCCTTGCCTCTTAGAGTAGCACTCTCTTTTGTCATGAGTCACTGTTTATTTGAAGGAGAATTGGATATCCTGGTTACAAGTTTGCCATCTAGACTTGCTTCCTAAGGTTGAAATGATGACTTCATCAATCCTTAGTGATGGAGTTTATACATTGTGATTATGCTTGCAGCATCATGTCTGCATCTCTGCGTCCTCATTGGCTACAATGTGAAGATAATAGTGGTTGCACACAGTGGAGCCTGGCACAGTAGCAAGTGCTCAGTTGCCTCCTCCACTGAGCATGATGCACCTAGATATTTTTCTCGGTTTCTTACAAAGAGTCCGACCTCAAGGGAACCATCATTTGTTCCCTCTCTTTCCCTTTTGCTTTGTCTTTCTTGCTTTCCTCCAGTCTTTCCCATCCATGTTGGTACCTCATTCTGCATCAGCTCAGAACAGTTGTATAAGGGTGTATGGGTTTCCTCCAAAACATTGCTAAATTTCATTAACTGTTTCTTCCAACCTCCTTCTTTAATAATATTATGAGTAAAACCCAGAGGGGGAGGGAGAGAGTGTGTCATAGAAGCTCAAAGATTCTTTGCTCTGCTCTCATGTATGGTTTCCTTTAGCTGCAAACTTTTAGAAGATAAACCCCTGTCTTGAATTCTTCATTACCTCACACATCCTTGCGGAGTGGAACAGACTGGAATAGCAGCATGTGATACATGGGCACACTCAATGTTTTGGGTGTGCTGCAGTGATAAGAGTGCAGAGATAATGGCATCTCACCATGTGGGTCACTGAAGCCTCGGATTTCAGCAGTGTGGGGAATGCTGTATGCAGATAGATCAGCACTGGAAAGAGGGAGAAGCGGTTGGGTTCCTGACTGTCCTTCTTTTTACTATCCTTGCTTAGCACCAAGATTTTAGGGAGAGCAAAGAGGAGGAATTGAATGCAAAGGTGCCAGAAGAAAGGTTATCCCAAGGTCATATCTTCATATTCAAAAAGGAGTGAATACAGACAGGAGTGAAAACAGACTGAAGTAAAGCTATTATTCAGAGAAGAGAAATGGGGCTTTTTCCCATCTCTAGTCCCAGAGGATCTCAGACAAAGGCAGGAAGCTTGCTTGAACATGATCGAATGTCTGGTTTAACTAGCCAAAATATTTTGGTGTCTATTGTTCTCGCTTAGCTAATTGTTAGAAAGAGAAGTTCTCAGTTGTTTATTCTAATATCCATAGTAGAATGCCACAGATATTATGCTGACTTGGAATGTTTAGCAGGCTGCAAAAGTAATGGTGCTACTGCTGCTGCATTAATGGGAAATGCAAAGTTTACAATGAATTCAGGAAACAGAAGGATGTTCAGTGAAGGAGAGAACAGAGCACAAGAAGAAATAGGAAGGGCTTAGAAAGACAAAGAAAGAAGAGGCAAGGTAGGGTGGGTGGAACTGTACTAAAGTGTGGAGCTTTGTCCTCAGAATAACAGGATGATAGTAATGTGATCATACTTGAATTATCCCAAGATGATCGCTGTTGTGTTGTGAAGATGGATTGGAGAGGAAGGCAAAATATCAGGAGGGGTGGCAGCAGTAGGCCACTGTAGCAATCAGCCACTTGATGACTTGCGCGAAACAAAGTTGTGGCAATGACCAGTGTGAGCCAGGGTAGCTCAAAGCTAGCAAATTTCCCTTTGGGGTGATGAGGTCATCATGGAGAGACATCAGAACTGGAAGAGGTGCTTATGGGACTGTGGGAGGAAGGTGGCTTATTTGGTGTTTGGATTTAACAAAGCTTTGGGGGCAACTAGATATGGAAGTAGTTATGCTCTGTGCTAGGAACTCAAATAGACCATTTTTCATGGTTTTACCAATGAAAATTTGTTTCTCAAATATTTAATAGTCCGGTGTGCATGGGGAATATCATGATGGAACTCTGTTCCATATAATAATTCTGCCTCCATTCCTCTAGACCTTCTTCCAAATCTCTGGTGTTCTTACTTTTTAAAGTTTGAAGTATTATGATATTAATATATGTGTGTGCATGGTGCATGTGTGGGTACAAGCCTGTGTCATAGCACATGTGGAGGTCTGAAAACAACTTTCTGGAGCAGGTTTTGTATTTCTACTTTGTTAAGGTGGCCTCACTCGTATTTCTCCATGCTCCAGGTTGGCTTGCCCCCTAACTTCTGGGTATAGCTTCAGCATATCTCCAGATATGCTGCCTCCCATCTCACAGTTGGAGTGTTGGGATTATAGAAGTAAGCATTGCAACCAGCTCTCTGTGGGTCCCAGAGATAGAATTCTGATTATCAGGCCAGTATGAAAACACTTTTTTTTAAACCCACTGAGTCATTTTGTTGCTCCCCTGGTGTTCTTTAATTCACTTGGCAGAATGAATAATTGCTTGACTTTCAGAACCAGCCCTTACAAGTGATGAATATTACTTCCTCTCACTTACAGAATATATCATATCATTACTCTCAATTGCAAAAATATCTGAAAGACTGCATTTATTATTCTATGAATAAAGAAGAGAGTACAGAATAAAGAAGAGAGGACAGATGTTGGTGAATATCAGAGTCAGGCACTGGTGTCTGAACTTGATGAGAAGATGGGAAGATGCATGTTTAACAGTCACATAAATATACAGAATGTATTGCCTATGTGAACTGCGTAGCTTAAGGAAGGTATAGGACAGAAATGTTGAGGAATATATGTGGAGGAAGATGACCCAGAAGCAACACTGAGAAAGGAAGCTCTGAGATTCAGGAACATACAGTTACAGAATCTTAAAAGCAAACATTTAGGAAAAGGTCACCAATACAAAAGTATTCTGTGGGGTATGAGGAATCGCTCTTGGCACCAGATCTCATGGGTGATATGATAATTAAGTACAGGCACTAGTTTGACAATTGAAGCCTCCAGCTTTGGGCGTAAAGAATTAGCAGTTAAGCTGAGCCCTGAGCAAGGATGCAGAAGATTGTCTCATTGATGGGTAAGACCAGCTCATGTAGGCAAGACTATTCCCTGGGCAGGTAGGTAAAATGAGGAAAGTCGGTTTAGTAAAGCTTGACGTTCTTCAGCTCCACACTGGAACTACTGAGATGTTCAGCTCCCGAGCTGAGCTGGCAAATAGTGAATCTCATGAGTCTGAGCCCACTGCCATACTTCTATAGCTGGTTCAGTAATTTGGCATTCCTGGGCATACTTGGGCAGATATGCTGTCTCATGAGTGAGGTTTGCCCCTCTCTCAATAGTCCTGTGCATGTGGTATGGCCAGTTCGCTTGGATCTTGATGTTGGTGTGAGTTCTCCTGCCAAGCTGTACTAAGAAATGTAACCAGACAATTGTATGCCAGAATAAAACCCTTCGTTTCCCCCTTAAGTCAGTTTGATTTTAATTTTTTTAGCAACATGCAGGCAACTGGGACAGGTGGAAACTACTATAACCCATAGAGTTTGGGAAGAGAGTAGAATCAAGAAGATGAGGGACGTTTCTATAAGATATGAGCAGTAAGCATAGAGAAAAATTTTCAAACAACAGATATTTAAAGTTATACTGACATTTAATATTTCAGATTTTACATTAGAAATTTTTACCATAGTCAATATGTGTCCTAATCCAAATATTAGAAGAAATAAAGAATGTACATATCTATGAACACAGTATATATATACAGTCATATGTACACATAGTCTTATAAAAGATATCATGGAAATCACATTTTAGTTTTTTTCTTACAATTGATTGATTTCACCCTGGTACCATGTAACCACGGGATTCACAGAGTTTTTCACTGTGGAATCACTAGTTACAACGATTTTGCTCTTTTTCCTGTGACAGATTTAGAAATGAATTTTACGATGCCAATGGGAATGAAGGAAGCCTGTGAGAAAGCACAGCAATGTTTTCCTAATGTTTAAGCGGTGACACGTGGGAGAGGCAACCTACATCTGTATGTGAGAACTGGAACTCTAGTAACTCTCAAGACACAGGCAAAGCCAGTCTTAGGACAGGCTGATTGCTGATTTTGGCAAGACAGGAACATGGATACAGACTGTTAGAAAATAAAAAATAAAACCACAGGAGTACTCTGCCTTAGGCCGGATACTTGTTATATATGGTCTCTAAGAAATAATTTTCTAAGTCTTATTGAACTGAAAATTTTCAGTAATCTGCAGCCAAATCTAATTGATACAATATATCTTCATATTGACTCATAGAGTTGTAACAATTCACTTTATTTTACACACTTCACTGTGTAAAAAGTACATTATTTTCCATTTGTTCATTAACCCACCCATCATTTATTCATTCATCCATCCATCCACTCATCTACTTCAACATTTTGCCTATTTAGCACACATCATACAACAAACTTTTGTGACAAAGCAGTGAATAAATAGACTGGGTATGGTTCTCATGAGTCTCCAATTATTTGTATAATACATTTTGATCATGCGAAAACAGTGGTATGTAAAATAAAGTATAAATTATATTTGTGTTCCTTTTGTACCCCAGTTCAAATCCAGATGCAATGCAAGCAAAGCACAGCTGAGGAGTGAAGAGATTAAGATTTGCCGACTGAGGTCTGACATTTGAGCTCCCTGGTCCATCTAGCCAAACAAGCTACTCTTTAGTTCTTTACTTACATGAATCAATAAATTCCACTTTCTTTTCCCTTAAGTCAATTTGAATTGAAATAATGCCACTTCTAATCAAGAAACCTCCATGTGTACCAGTAAAAAAGCGCATTACTGTGTAAAAAGTGCATTATTTCCCATTTGTTCATTAACCCACCCATCATTCATTCATTCATCCATGTCAATATGAAAGGAAATATTTTGCTTCCTGAGAACTTCAGTTCAACTATAAGAAAGGATTTAGTCTGTCGACATCCAATATAAGCTGATTAAAAACAAGGGAGACAATAAGAAATCTTTCTTCTTCAAATTATGTTTATATAGTCCATTTCTGATATGTGATACCTTATGATGGGGAATTTATTTGGCTCTCAGATAGTACTTTTCAAGCATATTTTATTTATATTTTTCTTTTACTTCATTAGACTATTTTATTTAGTTATATTACTACTGGGGGATTTCCATTTTATTGAGTATGATATTTAAATTTTTACAGAAGAATTGCCTTAAAGTGATCCCACATAGACCCCTGCCACAAAGACTGCCTGGGAACACCGGAACAGAGGTGCTTTGGTGGCTGTGAATGGTGAGACGTAAAACACCTCCACAGAATCTTGGGGCTTGGAATAGTTTTGCTTTGATTAAGTCAAAAAAACATTCTTAAAAACATATGAAATTTACAAGTACATAACAAGTTTGGAGTTTACAGGAAAAGGTTTACCTCCTACAGAAGTTATTTTACTGGCTCATTTGGGTACATTCCTGGTTCTTCTCTCCTTGAGAAAGAAGCCCTTCCCAACATTTTTTAGGTATTTCTTCTGAAAGATCATCTGAATTTTAATTTTTAATTTTTTTAATGACAGTGAAAGAGAGAGTCACACACACACACACACACACACACACACACACACACACACAGAGTGAGAGGTTACATATATTTCACAGTGAATTTAGAGAAGTCAGAAGACAACTTTCAGAAATTGATTCTCTCCGTACACTACTCCTGGGATTAAATTCAGGTCACCAGGTTTGCCCCCAGGAACTTTATCCACAAAGCCATCACCCAGCCCCCCTTTTAGGCATTTCTTCTGAAATTCCATCTATATTTTTAAATGGAATGCTTAAATTACAATTGCTTTAATTTCTAATTGTAGGCATAATTTGTGGCATTCTGTTGGTGAGAAATGGAGCTTTTATGTAACAACAATTTCCAATTCTTTTATGCTCATCTTCTCAATGTAGTTGTAACATTGCTATTGAAAATATATCCAGCTCTACCTTTAAATCCCACACCACATAATTTTCAGCTGACCCAAGCATCTCAGGCCCATAAATAGCCATAATAAGTTTAGCATATACAGCAAGTTCCATAATCACATTGGAATCCAAGCCAAATACTCCAGACAAGAATTTAATGCTGTAATAAATGTGACATTTATCTTCCTATGTGTTGTGTTGGGTTACCACCAAGTTCATCCATTTGCCAGCAAATTCTACACTTCTTAACTGAACAGTATTCCATTGTGCATATATACCCCAATTTCATTACTCATTCCTCTATTGATGGACTATCTGCTAGTTTAGTTTTCTTGCTATTATAAAGAGAACTGCAATGAACATGGAAGAACAAACGTGTGCTTTGTCATAGAATGTAGAATCCCTTGGGAATATTTTTTTTGTAAGAATAGAGTTTATTTTTTCCTTCTAAAGCATCTCATTTCTTTTTTTTAAAAAAATTTTAAACATTTTTTATTATTATTTCCGCTCATACAAAATTAATAGGTAGACCAGTTCCCTCCCCCCCCTCCTCCCCCCGAACCCCTTGCTCCCCCTTCCTCCCTCCCCATCAGGCAGTGCCTCCCCCCCAATTCCCAGAGAGTCCTTTATTGTGTATGCCTAACTCTCCTCTTGGTCCTCCTCTCTGATGACATACAAGGACCCAGTGGCATTTCCCTGAACTCTTTCCTGTGTTCCCCTTAAGCATAGGAACACTACTGTGGCTGTCAATCCCTTGCCTCCAAGAATCTTGGTGCCTTTAGCCGATGCTAGACTTTGTGAGGTAAATAGTGTGTTGGACATTGCGCAGGGCATGCAAAGTCCTATTATGATTGCTTCAGCCCTAACTAGTGTGGAGAATCTTCAAATCATTGCTCCTCCCATCCTTTTGCTCTTACACTCTTACCGCCCCCTCTTCCGCAAATGTCCCTGAGCTTCAGGATGGGGGGAGATTAGGCTGGCTTAGTTCTATGTGGTTGATATAGAGTCTCTGAAGTTCTGGATTGTGGTTTGTTGATTTTCTTTTGCAGTTTTTCTGCTCCTGCAATGCCCTTCACTTCATCCTGATGGGCACTGTATGTCACCCCCTGGTCAGAGACAAAAACTGCTAAACTGGAGTCTTGTTATAATAGCACGTTCAAGGGTAGATGTAATAAAAGCAGGAAACCTAGGTGAGGGAGGGGTCAGTCACCCATTTGCAAAATGATCACCTTTCATCTGCCAGACTATATGCCCTCCCCTTCTGGTGAGATCATACCCCCTCAGTTATACATGATCAGGAACGAACTTCTGTGAACTTAACCAGGTGTCACATTACTTACTTGCATTCCTTGGAGGCCGATTTTCTCTGCTGTAACATGGTCCGCTCTCTCCTTGTGTCTGGTGTGGCCCTCCAACCCCATCCCTCCTGTTCACAATCCTTGCAATTACTGTATTACATAGGTTTACCTTTGAGTGTCTCAATGTGGGCTGGGTGAGTTTGGTACTAGGAGCCACCTATTAGGGAGTACAAACGGCGCTTAACTTTCTGGGATTGGGATACTTCACTTAATATAATTGTTTCTAATGACACCAATTTCCCAGAAAATTCCAGTAATTCATCATTTTTGATGGCTGAGTAGTACTCCATTGTATAGATGTACCACAGTTTCCTTATCCACTCGTCTACTCTTGGACATTTGGGCTGATTCCATGACTTTGCTATTGTAAACAGTGCTGCTATGAACATGGTCGTGCTTGTGCTATTGAGGCGAACCTCTGCTTCATGGGGGGTTATTCCCAAAAGTGGAATAGCAGGGTCATATGGCATTTCAATCTTTAATTTCTTTAAGAATCTCCAGACTTGCCAGACTGGCTGTATGAGCCTGCATTCCCACCAGCAATGTAGCAGAGTTCCCCTCTCTCCACATCCTCTCCAGCACTTCTTGTTGTTTGTATTGTGGATTTTGCCATCCTGACCGGGGTGAGATGATATCTCAGGGAGGTTTTGATTTGCATTTCCCTGATGGCTAAAGAAGTAGAGCATTTTAAAAGATATTTGTTAGACATTTTAATTCATCTCTGGTAAAATTTCTTTTAAGTTCCAGGGCCCATTTTTTAATTGGGCCATTGGTTTCTTGGTGTTTAATTTTCTAAGTTCTTTGTGCACTCTGGACAGTAGAGCTCTATCAGATATGTGGTTAGTGAAGATTTTCTCCCACTCTGTAGGTTGCCTTTGAGTTCGTGTTACAATCTCTTTATCTGAACAGAAGCTCTTTAATTTCACAAGATCCCAACTGTTGAAAGTTGGTAGCAGTGATTGTGCCATTGGATGTCTGTTTAGGAAATGTTGGCCTGGCCCAATCAGCTCAATGGAGTTCCCTATTCTTTCAACTATGATTTTTATAGTCTCTGGCCTGATATCAAGGTCCTTGATCCATTTGGAATTAAGTCTTGTACATGGTGAGAAGTACGAGTCCAGCTTTAATCTTCTGCATGTGGAGATCCAGTTTTGCCAGCACCATTTGTTGAAGATGTTCTTTTTCCATTGGATTCTTTGGGCCCCTTTGTCAAAGATCAAATGGCTGTAATTTTGTGGGCTGATATCTGGGTCTTCAACCCTTATCCATTGATCTGTGTGTTTATTTTGGAGCCAGTACCAGGCTGTTTTTATAACTATGGATTTGTAGTATAGACTAAGGTTTGGTATGGTGATACCTCCAGCACTATTTTTGTTACTCAGGATTGTCTTTGCTATCCTGTGTCTTTTGTGCCTCCATATGAATTTTGAGATTATTTGGTCAACTTCTTTAAAGAATTGCTTTGGGATTTTGATTGGTATAGCATTGAATCTGTATATTGCCTTTGGTAGGATGGTCATTTTTACGATGTTGATTCTGCCAATCCAGGAACATGGGAGGTCTTTCCACCTTCTGATGTCTTCTGCAATTTCTTTCTTTAGGGTTTTAAAGTTTTCATTGTAAAGGTCTTTTACTTCCTTAGTTAGGTTTATACCAAAGTATTTCATTTTTTTAGGGGCTATAGTAAATGGGATTGTTTCTCTCAAGGATTTTTCACTTCTTTCATTCTGGGCATATAGGAAGGCCTCTGATTTTTGCACATTTACTTTGTATCCTGCCACCCTGCTGAACTTCTCAATTAGTTCCAGGAGCTTCCTGTTGGAGTTTTTGGGATCCCGCAGGTATAAGATCATGTCATCTGCAAATAGGGATAGCTTGACTTCTTCCTTGCCGATTTGAATCCCTTTTATGTCCCTTTCTTGTCTTATGGCTTCAGCTAAGACTTCAAGTACAATATTGAATAGAAGTGGTGAGAGTGGACAGCCTTGTCTAGTTCCTGATCGAAGTGGGAATGCTTTCAATTGTTCCCCATTGAGCATAATCCTTGCTGTGGGTTTGTTGTATACAACTTTTATTATATTGATAAAGGTTCCTTCCATTCCTACTGTCTCTAGCGTTTTGATCATAAAAGGCTGTTGGATCTTGTCAAAGGCTTTTTCTGCATCTATCAAGAGTATCATGTGGTCTTGGTCTTTGGACTGGTTTATATGATGAATTACATTTATTGATTTGCGTATGTTGAACCAACCTTGTGTGCCGGGGATGAAGCCTACTCGGTCCCTGTGAATGATCTTTTTGATATGTTTTTGAATCCGATTTGCTAAGGCTTTGTTGAGAATCTTTGGGTCTATGTTCATCAGAGAGATTGGCCTATAGTTTTCTTTTTTAAGTGAATCTTTATTAGGTTTTGGGATTAAGACAATATTAGCTTCATAGAAGGAATTTGGTAGTGTTCCTTCCTTTGCTATTTGATGGAACAGTTTAAGGAGTATTAGTGTTATTAACTCCTTAAATGTCTGGTAGAATTCTGTGCTGAATCCATCTATCTGGTCCAGGACATTTTTTGGTGGGAAGATTTGAGATTACTTCTTCAATTTCCTTATATGTTATAGGACTATTTAAGTTATTCACAACTTCCTGATTCAATTTAGGTAAGTTGTGTTTACTTAGAAATTCATCCATCTCTTGTGTGTTGTCAAACTTAACTGAGTATAAGTTTTTGAAATATGATGTTATAATTCTCTGGATTTCTTGGGTATCAGTAGTGATAACTCCATGTTCACTTCTAATTTTGTTAATTTGGGTTTTCTCTCTCTTGCTTTTGGTTAATTTAGCTAGGAGTGTATCAATCTTATTGATTTTTTCAAAGAACCAGCTTTTTGACTAGTTGATTTTTTCTATCGTTTTCTTAATCTCGATTTCAGATATTTCTCACCTTATTTTGCTAATCTCCTCTCTTCTACTACTTTTGGGATCAGATTGCTCTAGTTTCTCTAAAGCCTTAAGCTGCATTGTTAAGTAGTTTATTTCTGATGTTTCCATTTTTTTGATGTAGGCATTAAGAGCTATGAACTTACCTCTTACAACAGCTTTCATTGTGTCCCAGAGATTTTGATAACTTGTATTTTCATTATCGTTCACTTTCAGGAAATCTTGAATTTCCTTTTTAATTTCTTCCTGAATCCAGTTCTCATTCAGCATCATATTTTTAAGTTTCCAGGAGTTAGTGTATTTTCTCTTGTTTCTTGTGTTGTGGATGTCCAGCTTTAGGCCGTGATGGTCTGATAGGGCACAGGTTAGAATTTCAACTTTTTGGTATATGTGTAGATTCATTTTGTGGCCTAATATGTGATCTATTTTGGAGAAAGTTCCATGTGCTGCTGAGAAAAATGTGTATTCTTTCATGCGTGGGTGAAAAGTTTGATAGAGATCTGTAAGGTCCATTTCTTTAAGGGTTTGATTAAGTTCAAAAGTGTCTCTGTTAAGCTTTTGACCTGTTGATCTATCCCATGTTGAGAGGGCAGTGTTGAAGTCCCCAAGAATTATCGTTTGGGGGTTGATTTCTTGCTTTAGGCGCTGTAGGGTTTTCTTAATGAATGTGGAGGGGCCTGTATTGGGTGCATAAATGTTCAGTATTATGAAGTCTTCCTGGTGAATTGTACCTGTGACTAAAATGTAGTATCCATCTGTGTCTCTTAAGATTTTCTTTGGTTTGAAGTCCACTTTGTCTCTAAGCATAATTGCTACCCCTGCCTGTTTCCTGGTTCCATTAGCTTGCAAGATTTTGTACCAGCCTTTCGTTCTTACGATGTGCCTATCTTTTGTGGTGAGATGCGTTTCCTGAAGGCAGCAGATTGTTGGATTGTGGTTTTTAATCCAAGTTTGTAATCTGTGTCTCTTAATCGGCAAGTTAATACCATTGACATTTAATGTTATAATGGAGAAATTATTTTTAATTCTGGACATTTTTTATGTTTAGTAGATTTTGTAAGCATGTTGTTTGATATTTATGTTTTGGTGGTATTATACTTCCCTTCTGTCCTCCTGGATACGCTTGTTCTTTTCTTCAAGCTTGAGTATCATTTCTAGCATTTTTTGAAGGCCTGGTTTGGTCGACATGTATCCCTTCAAGATGTCTTTGTGCTGGAAAACTTTTCTTTCTCCCTCAATCATGACAGATAGTTTTTCCAGGTATATCAGTCTAGGTTGGCATTTTTGCTCATTTAATACTTGAAGTATGTCTCTCCAAGCTCTTCTTGCTTTTACTCATTCCATTGAGTAGTCATTTGTTATTCTAATAGGTTTACCTTTAAAAGTGACTTGCTTTTTTTCTCTTGAAGCTCTCAGCATCTTTTCTTTGTCTTGAATGTGGAGTGTTTTGACTATTATTTGCCGTGGCGATTTTCTATTTTGGTCATATCTGTTTGGAGTGCAAAATGCCTCTTGTATTTGGATAGGCCTCTCATTCTTTAGTTGTGGGAAGTTTTCATTTATGATGAATTAAAATATTTCCTCCGGTGTGGTATTTTGGGATTCTTGTTCTGGTATTCCATGAATGAGCATGTTAGGCTTCTTCAGGGTGTTCCATATCTCTTGAATGTTCCTCTCCAGTATCTTTTTGGCTTAAACAATCTCTTCCATTGAGCTAGTTAATTCTTCCACTTTGTCTTCAAGATCTGAAATTCTATTTTCTGCCTCATTTGTTCTGCTGATAAGACTCTCTGTTGAGTTTTGGGTTGAAGATAACTTGTCTTTTAGTTCAATTTTAAACTCTGCCTGAGACTGTTTTAATTGCTCTATACCTATTTTTGTTTCTTGAACTGTTTTTCTCAACTCCTCCAAGTGCCTGTTGTGTTCCTGTTCAAAGTGGTTGATACGGTTGTTTAACTCTTCTCGGATTTCCTCTTTCATAGTAGTAATCATGGTAATGGTCATACTCTGAAAGTTGTTATGTTGGGTCTGGCTTTTATGGCTATTTTCTGTGGATTTGTTCTGGTCGGAATCCCTCATTATGGGATTGATTCTTTTGGCAGGAGATTGGTCTTCTTGGGTTTTGTTTCTTGTGGATCTGCACTTTGACTTGTACATTGTTGTTTTGTTTTTTAGGACCTTTCAGTTTCTGTGTGTTTTTCACTGAATCGACGTAGTTGGTATTGTTACACTTGCCAGTCATTACTAGTGCTTGCTTTGGAGTGGGTATGTTTGTGTATTGTTATTGTTATATCCTAGATGAGGCTACTAGGCTGTTAGTACGTCAGTTAAGTCAGGTTATGTTACCAGGGGGTGAATATTAGTTTGGTAGTGCACTTTTATGATTTAGTATCTTGGTGAAATGCGGGGGTGAGTGGTGTACTCCCTGGAGTTGTATTTTGTGGGGTGGTTGTATGAGAAAGTTGATCTACAGCATTGATACTTTAAAGGATCAGTAAGGTGAAAAGAAAAAGTTTACTTATCTTTGGTCTGGATGAGAAGAATCTCGCCCACGTGATATAATGATTGTAGTGGAGTCCAGATGTATGGCCTGTGTTCCCTTTGTTCCTTAGAATTTCGCTTGAGTTTCCTTTTGGGCTCTATTGAATTCTGAGTAGCAGTGTGTCTTCCGTGGACCACGTGCGTAGGTCCCCGGTGGGCCAGAGAGGCAGAGGGTCTGATGTTGATGGCAGAATTCTTCACCTGAGACCTGGGAGGGGGGCGGAGGCACACGGGGCGGGAGGGTGCAAGGGGCTGGGGTCAGGGGCGGGGCCCTGGGGGCTAAGCCGGTGGCCACGCGGCCGGGTGCTGCTGGCTGGGCAACTCCGGGGTGTGGGGCGGGGCTGGGCTGGGCTCTCTCACTCGCTGACTCAATGGCAGAATTCTTCACCTGGGACCTAGGGGGGGTGGCGAGGCGCACGGGGCGGGAGGATGCGAGGGTCTAGAGTCCGGGCCAGGGCCCAGGCCAAGCCCGAGTCAGCCTGGGTGCTCGCCGCCGGGACGCATGGGACTCCGGGCCCTTTGGGAATATTTTTGACAGAGGTACCAAACTTACACACTGGGGAAAGGACAGTATCTTCAATAAGTGGTGCTGGGAAAGTTGGAATTGGAATGCAGAAGAATGAAAGTTGACTGTTGCTTCCTACCTTGTACAAAAATTAATTCCAAGTGGATTAGGGATCTCAGCGTTAAACACAAAACTTTGAAACTTTTAGAAGACAGAGTGGAGAGGGAAATACACTTTAGTTGATAGGCTTAGGTAAAGATCTAAACAGAACCCTAAATGTCCAGTAACAAAGACCAATAATCAGCAAGTGGAATTTCATGAAATTAAAAAGCTGTTCTGCAGAAGGAACTCAGTTGAGTAAAAAGACAACCCACAGAATGTGCGAAGATCTTTGTTAAGATCAAAGGATTAATCTCCAGAATATACAAAGAATTCAAAATATTGAACACCAAGCAAGTAAGTAACCCATTTGAAAAAATGGGCCTTGGAACTAAAAAGGGACTTCTTACAAAAAGAAATTCAAATGTCAAGCAAATATCTTTAATAAGCTGCTTCAGTTTTTTTTTTTAAAAAAAACTTGCTTAGTTTAAAACTGTTTTCTTCTTTGAGGGGCAGCTATGACAAAACAATACTAATATGTAATTTATAAAAACTAGAAACTTAGTTTTCACAGTTCTGGAGGCTGTGATGTCTCAGACCCAAACAGCAGCAGATTTAGTTTCTGTTAAAGTTCTGCTGTGGTGCCTATTCCCTTCTCTGAAAGCACTGCTTTCTCTCACAAGTGCTTTGCTCTGACGACCTCTTTACTTCTCAAAGGCACACATACTTTCTAATACCATCTCATTGAAGATTTAAGTTTCATCAAATGAATTGGGAATATGTATACAAAAATTCAGAACTAATTAGGCTCTAAATTTGAAAACTATGTCAGTATTATTTTCTTAATTAATTAAAACACAACCTTCAGTTTTCCTACTCTCCCCCAGCAGCATCCCTCTTCCCCAGTCATTTTTTTCCTAATGTCCTGAAACATATACTCATATGATCTTCTAGCAATCAATTCTTCTGGAATTTCTTTCACAGTGTTGAATCTCCTGTATACTGGAGCTCAAAATTTTACCTGTGGACTTTTAAATGGCTTGGTGCATAGAAAATCTGTACTTTTCTGTATAAGATGCTTAGAGATTATTACTTTTTATATTTGTGGATGTCTGGAATAGCTTTATTGTAATTCTTATGGGCTTCATATTGATGGGGTATAAAATTTTAAGCTTAAAATAATTTGCCATTTTTTGGCATTGCTTTCTCTGTCTTTTATTTTCTAGGGTTGGTAAATAAAAAGCTTATAACTGAGTTTTTCTTTATGGAAGGATTTTGAACCTTTTATTATTTCACCTGTTCTCCATCAAGTTCTGGCATTTCTGTATGTTTTATAATCTGAGGGAAATAATAACTGCTTGTTCTGAAATGCCTCTTCAAAGGTAATATATAAATTCTTTTATATATTCTTTTATCATCTTCCTTCCTTCCTTCCTTCCTTCTTTCGTGTGTGTGTGTGTGTGTTGGGGTGCATGGGTGTGTTTTTATATGTGTATGTATGTATATGAATGCACTTGAGTGTATGTGCCTGGAGGTCCACCTAGGTCAAGCACTCAGATGGGAACATTGCCTCTAAGCTAAGCAGAATCTACAGATTCAAATGTTAATGTCTTCTAGGAGTACTGATGTGTAAAACCAAAATTACTTTCGTCTTTCACATCTTAAGCCTTATGCCTTTTAGTTTCATGGGTTTTTTTTTTATAATTTATTCATTTTTCTGTTTTCACTGTAATCTCACTTTTTAAATTTATTTTATTCTTTTAGACTTTTATCCATGAATACAATACATTTATATCATTTTCACCCTTTATTACCCTATTCCACCTTTTCCCATTGGAAACCTTCTTTCCAACCAGTCTCTCTCTTATTTTCATGCTCTTTTGTGTGTGGCCACTGACTGTCATCTGGATTGCCTATACTGGCATGTGCCTAAGCACTTGGTGGAGCATGGATGATTCATCAGTGGGTATACTACTGAGGAAAGTAGCTCCTCCATTGCCCAACCTATCCTGTGTTAATCCTCAATAGTCTCTTAGGGAGGCATGGATTCTCTTGAGATCTTTCCCCTTCTATGGTAAAACGTTGATAGGCCAAATTGTGTGCAGGTCTTGTGGTGGTAAACACAGTTGCAGTGAGCTGATGGATGCCTTGGAAGTTTAGCACACACATGCACACACACAGACACATGCAAAAATTAATGTTATGGTTGCATTTTGATGTCAACTTAACAGTTGCAGACTGCTTGGGGGCAGCTATGGAAAGTTAATGGTTAGAATGGCCCCTGAACAAGTCTGCAGGTACTTGACTGATTGCTGTGGAGAACCCAGCCCGTAGTGAGTGGTACTTTCCAGTGGTGGACCGGATAATAGGAGGTGCAAGGAGGAGGGACTTGCTCTTCCCTTATCCGGTGTCAACCTGCTGTGCAGTTCACTCTGCATGCACGTTGTTCGCCTTTAGAGCGATGTGACCTTCTTTGTTGCTGCTGCTGCTGCCTCTGTCCTTGGCTGACTTGGAGCTTCCTCTTTTCTACCTCGTTGTTGCTGTTCCCGCTGCCTTCGGTGCCTGGTCTCTAGGCCTTGCTGCCATTCGCTGTTCATCTCCGACGTAGGGACCCAGCGTCTTCAACCCTTCGGAGGAGCAAAGGCTTGAGACTTTCTTGGGATCTTTGGGCTTTGTGGAACATTCCAGCCAGGAAGAAGGCTGCTGCGGGCGGCTACCTTGAATGACACTATTTTTATTGTAAGTTATTTTTTAATATATTTATTTATATATGTTACATTCTATAGATTCTGTTTCTTCAGAGAACCCTGACTAATACAATAAATAAATACAATAAATAATAAAAATAGACCTTGTGGCTATCTATAGTTTACTGGAGCTTCCTGCCCTATTCCTTTTATTATGCATTGGTCTTTTTCAGATATTTTTATTATATCATTCAATTACATTTTGGAACAAAAGGAGATAAAGTCACCGTGTTTGCCTGAAAATATTATTATCATTGGGAAATTTAAATCCCTTTATAAAGGGACCTATACATTAATTAAGTAATATATGCTTACAAGTGCTGACCAACTGAAGCAAATAGTTCTAGTACTATCAGGAGAATTTTTGGAAGATATTAGGGTTCCAGCCAAAATGGAATTTATCCAGACATCTCAAACCAATATTCATTGCAAATAATTTTCCAGAGGCACAGGCTGCAGAAATAAGGTGGGCAAAATGCATAGAGCCTGGCATCTGAAGGGGGTCAGGAGGAAACAGTGTTGGCAGAACTTGGAGAGCATTGGAACTTTCTGGGAAGGAAGATCTGGCAGGAGCTTCACTGGAAAGACAGAGGTGTTAATGTATTCCAAGAGAGGAAAGGAACAGGAAGCAATCTTCTAGCTAACTCCTGGGTATTAACTCAAAGGGCCTCAAGAAAACATGCCACAGAGATTCATGCTTCCTTTTTAAAAATCAGGTATGTTTATGACAGGAAAGAAGATGTGAGACCGTCCAGGGGAAGCAGTGACAAAAGAGAGAAAAATCTGATGGGTGCAGGGAGAATTGGGGATTCTCAATGTAAAATGTATACTTGTGTGAAAGTATCCTTATATAAGTGTGGCATGAGAAGATGCCAAGAAATTACAACAAACAAACAGAATAAACAAAAAAGAAACCCTTTAGTCCTCTCCTCTGCCTTTGGATGGCTTGCAAGTGGTGAGAGAGCAGAGTGACCCAGAATGCCTTGGTTAGCTGGACCCAACACTAGAGAAGACCCAAGAATGCGGGTCTAAATGGAGCATAACTAGTCCAGGAGACTGGAGTAGCTGTCAGCAAACCAAAGCTACCAGTCTTCAGGAAGGTTGGGAATTGGCTGCTTCCAGAGCTTCATATTTGCTTAAACTTTACTGATGCTTTTTTGCTGATATTTTGTTTCCCACTTTCCTAATCTCCATTTCTCAGTTCAAAATCTTTACAGGGTTTTATTGGTCACTGGTGTAGCCACTCTAGAGTCTTTCCCCTTGTCAGGTGCCCCATGGTAATTAGCTGGGCTTAGATCAGGTACCAGTGATTGAAAATAGGAAAGAAGCTATTTCCGAGAGGAAAGCTGGGCTACACAGGATCCCAAATAGTGTTAGTCAAGATTCACCTGGGAATTGAGTAGATATCTCACATTCTCCTAATTTGTTTCATAGTTTAGCTTTCTCCTTTTATAACAGCGGGCAAGTTGGTTAATTTTGGGCACCATCCACTAAGGCCCAGTAATACAGGAAGTATGAGTGTTTGTGGAGGGGAAGGGAGCAGTGCTGTGTGCAGGGGCACTTTGTGCAGGTGCGCTGTGTGTGGGACCTGAGGAAAAGGTCACATGGCAGCATCGCTAGGCAAGGGTGGGAGAGATGTTCCTGGAATCTTGTTTAGGGGCATCTCATCCTCAACTCTGCAAAGAGTTTATTGATGTGTAGCATTTTACAATTTGCATGCAAGGTCAGAACTATCCTGAAAACCAAGAGTTTAATCTTTCCACATCTGCCACATATAGGAAGTGGTGGAAGTAAGCAGGACTTTAAGTAGCATCACAGGCATATAGATCCCAAATGGCAGCAGAACAGGTGAAATGTTTGAAAAACCCAGTCACTTGGGGAAAGTGTGGTTCTATTGAATAGCAAACTGGAACTTCATTCTGATGAATTAAAATGTTTTTATACTCTGATATATTTACTATATATCAAAGAAAGAAAGACAAACTGTAAAGAGGCTTTGATGAGTAATAATTTTAGACAAACTCCTTGATCAGATGTGCTTTTGTTTATCCATCCTCTTGCAAAGATGATGGGATTTAAGAATGATCTGCTATCCACACTGCCTAAAATTTGGGCAAGAAAGTTCTCAGGCTGGAAAATGCTTGAGGAAGTTTGGGAATCATGTCAGAATCAACTGATGCCCTTGTTAAAGCACAGATTAGCTGGGTCCAAATAACTCAGGCAGGAGAGCATTCGGCTGAAATGCAGATCATGGCTGCCTTAGCAGAATTTGGTTGGCACCCAGGAGTAGGCTATAGTGGAGAAAATAATTGCTCAAACATAGTCTTTACTGAAAAGACTGGAAAATGAAATAGGAAAAAAAATTGGACTGAAAGAACTTGTGAGCCATATAGCCCTCTGGAGGATGCCCTCCAGATGGGTTGTTATAACACTAAGTGCTTTTGGATTTCCACATCTAAGGGGGTCCACATCTGTGGATTTAACCACACATGAATCTAAAATGTTTTTTTAAAGTCCATCTTTATGAAGAATTCACAGAAATATCTACTATGTGCATTGCATTAAGTATTGTAAGTAGTTAAAAAATCGTTTGTGTGTATGTGTGTAGACTGTACATATGTGTGTGGGAATGTGTACAAGAGAGCCCTTGAGATTGTGTGCCTATGGAGGCCCAAGGGTGAGGTTGGGACTCATCTGATTGCTCTATCTCCTTGCTTTGCTCTGGGGTTTCCCAGAGTGCCATTCCAGGGCTGCCATTTCTGACCCTCATTTTTTTAAAATATTTTTTATTCATTTTTATTCACTTGTGCATGTGTGTATGTATGAGTGTGCGTGTGCGTGCGTGCGTGTGTGTGTGTGTGTGTGTGTAGAACCACGGACGAATTCGGGAACCACCATGGACACCTCCACCTTTTCCTTGTTTACTCTGCCCCAGGATTCACAGGCTCCGCCCTACCAGGACCAGAAATGCAGGCCGCCCCCGCTTGTGCCTGACGTCTATAGATGGGGTCTAGAATCCGAACTCAGGACCTTCCGCCTGCAAGGGAGAGACTTAACCTCTGAGCCACCTCTCCAGCCTCTCTGACCCTCATTTTTATGTGGGATCTGGGGATCTAAACTCAGGCTCTTTTCTTGTGAGGCAAAGGCTTTAACCCCTGAGCCATCTCCCCAACCTAGGATGTACATATGTGTTCTTATTTTCTATAAGAACTTGAGTATTGTGGATTTTAGCATCTCCAGGTGTCCTGGAACCAGCCTCCGTGGCTAAGGGACAATTATGCAAGGGTTCTACAGCAGTTTGCTGCAGATGTCAACTTGACAATTGAAAGATAAGCTATGAAAAATTATTTAGTTAAGGCAAGTTTCTTAGAAAGCTTGCAGGAGGTTATCAAGTTGATGCAGTAAGACACAATCTAGGGCTGGAGAGGTGGCTCAGGGATTAAGCCTCCGCCTTGCAGGCGGAAGGTCCTGAGTTCGGATCCCAGATCCCACGTATAGACGCCAGGCGGAAGCGGGGGCGGCCTGCGCTTCTGGTCCTGGTAGGGCGGAGCCTGTGAATCCCAGGGCAGAAGGAGATGGAGGCGTCCATGGTGGTTCGCGAATTCGTCCGTGGTTCTACACACACACACACACACACACACACACACACATGCATACAGTTGAATAAATAATAATAATAATAAAAAAATTAAAAAAAAAGACACAATCTATAGTGGATGGTACCATTCCCTGGACAGCTGACTAAGAGAGGGCAAAAACTAGTTTGTAGACTGGCAAACTTGAAAGTATGCCCCCTCTCAGCTCTTCCAGTGGATACAGTGTAGCCAGTTCCTTTGGTTCCTGATGCTGGTATAATTCTTCTGCCGTAATGAACTATAACCTAGAGGATCATAAGCTTGGAAGAAAAGCCCCTTGCTTCCCTTAATTGTTTGGCTCAGGTACCCATATTAGTGACTGAAGCAAGAGTTCTAACTTTGACAGGATTTACTTTGGTATGGCAAAGACTTACAAAATCTTTTATAAAATATCAGATCCCACACAAGAAAACCTTAAGAGTGTGGAGTTCATTTCAAATAGAGACAAAATTCATGACCCTGTGTTTTACATAATCACTATTGTAATTTATGAATCTGAAAGGTGATTTCTCATTTGAAACCAGGAGTACATAGTGCAATTTTAGAATTATCTAAGTTAAAACAGAAAATGCTATAGAAAAGAACAAAAGAGTGGAGGATGCTTGATTCACATCTTTCAAAGCTGTTTACCAGGATTTGTGTTGTGTTCTTTTTTAGTTAACACACTGCTGCTTGTATGTATCAGAGGACGAGCAGTTATTAAAACAGACCTACTTAGTCCCTAAAATGACTTTTCAGAAGGAAAAAAAAAAAGACATTAGTGTGTCTGTTAGGTCATTGGGTACTATCATGTCATTTACTACTGAATTTCTCGAATCATAGCAGAAGCAAGATTTATATCTTGTCCTCACAAGAACAGCCACAATTCATATTTTCCTTCCTTTACTAATTTAATTAGACATCACACATTCTTCTTCATCATCACCACATATTGTAGAATGTGCAAAGTCCTTGGAAGTAGAGCAAAGTAGCCAAATAAAGCACCTGCAAGGTATCTGGAAGGTAATTACAGCTAAGTCACTGTATCTTCAATATAATAATGGGTAATGAATCAAAGGAGCACCTGCCTGCTTTCCTTACAGCTCGGTGTGTCATTGTGTTGTGCATTCGCTACAAGCTGGCCATCAGTCACATTCCTTAGAGCATACTGTAATCAGTCATACATGCTTTAGTTCAACAAACACTTATGCCTGATAAATATTTACTGAAGGAGGATGATCAATGTCTGGTAGCAACAGTTTTTGCAGCAGATGTTGTTTTTGGAGCTAGTCATTACATGGAAGACAAGAATAGAACATATTTTTACGCTGACACCTGACAATTGTACGATTTTCTTGAAGTTCCCAGGAAGGTGTCCTGTGCAATATTTTATATTCCTAGCTCCATTCCTAGGTCAGAAAGAAATTAGATCAGAAAGAAATTCTCAGTGAAGCAACAGAAGTTCATTAACAGACTCACCTGAAGCTTAAAATGAGCTAATGAATGCTCGGGTACATACTCATAAACTGATTTTTTTTGTTCTAAAGTTCAACATTTGTTAATTAAAACAAATAATAAAAGCAATATCGTTGGGGCTTACTTACTCTTACTAGAATACAAGAAATAATGTTGCATTGTTTTTCAGAAGGAAAAGAAAAGACAAATAAGGAAATTTTGTTGTTGTTGTTCAACCTATGCTCTGAAACACGGCGTTAGAGATGGAAATGAAAACAGCTGTGGTGGCCTTGAAGCGTTGGTTCCTGTGGATGGAAGGACATGGAGGACAGAGGCCCTTCAAGGGAAACCTCTTTCACTGCCTTCCAGGTTCTCTGAATTAGTCTTAGTGATTCAATTCTAGTCCAGACAATCTAGCAAGAACACATTTATTTTCATCTTTTCGTATGTGTATAGTGTGTATGTGTTCTTCTGCTTGGGTAGGTACTTATGCACATGTGTTTATGTGCATGGGGATGGGAGGGCAAAGTTGATAACAGGAATCATCCTTGATTGCTCTTTCAGACATGGCTTCTCAATCAAACCCAGGGCTCACCAATAGGACTAATCTCATAGCCAGCTTGCTCTGGGGATCCCCAGTCTCTGCTTTAAAAAAAAGTTGGAATTATAAATAGGCTGCCATGTCTACCCAGCATTTATGTGGATTCTGGGGATTTGAACTCTGGTCCTCTTGCTTGATTGCCAGTTACTTTAGTTACTGAACCACCCTCTGAGCCTGAATGAGCTAATTTTATAAGTTGACAAGGACACACACTTTTGTAGATTTGGTATTACATTCTATTGCTCCCTTCTTAGATATTAAAAATGGCTGCTATTAACTGGAAAGACCTGCAGAAAATGTCTTGTAAGAATAGATACCACGCATATCCTAAATAGTAGTAAGGCTATAATTTTTGTTGTAGGAGCATCCGAGAAATTTTCTTCAGATTCTGAAAATTGTAGAGTTAGTTTCACGTAAGCTAAAGTAAAACTAGATAAATGAAGAGTGTTTTACTTTTTAGTAAAGACTATAAAGTAAAGTGAAATAAACAGCACATGATTCAAGGTTTCCCTTGAGGTGCCTGCAAGTCTTGTACAAAGCAGATTGGTATAAATAAAGTCATATTTGTGCCTGGCGGTGTGGATAGATTATATTTCTAGGCATTCTGTATATATAGTTGGTGGGAGATATCATTGAAAGTTTATTTTCAAGCAGCATTATTATTTATACCAAATTGACTAACCATGAAACATGTTAGACACTAAAGTGTATTTTTAGTAAAAGTAAAAGAATCTTAAGCACAGTTTACTTTGTTGCAGAAACTTAGACTATTCTTCAGGTCCTGACCAGTTATGTCCTGCACATCCATTTAAAGACAAAAAATGATGTGGTGGTTTTGGTAAGGGAACAGAGCAAAATTCTGCTTCATTTGGACAGAAATGGATTTATTATAGGATAATTTACAGCCCAGAATCACTGGGAAAATTAAAGATCAAATTTCTTAGAAATTCATTAAGAGCCTAAGGCCACTAAAAAGGTACTGAATGGGGAAATTGAATGGGAATCAAGTTTCCCTGTAACAACCAGGTGACCAGAAAGCCCTACAGCAAAACAAGTACAACTAGTGACATTGCCTAGCCTCTTAAATGCAAGGGAGTATGCAAAACTATGACTGCTAGATTTCTAGAGACAACTCAGTAATATGCACTCAGCATATAATTTTCTCAGTCTACTTTCCTAGCATGGATGCATGATTGTTTTCTGCTACCATAAATCAATGAAGGTATCCCTAGACTGTGTGATATTTTCTGTGAGGTCTATAACTAGGGATGAAATTGCAGGATCATAGGTTATATATACATCTTTTTGGACAAAGGACTATCAGACTGTTATTCTCCAGTACAGTTCCATTGGTAAAACTCCCAAGAGTCTAATATAGAAACTATCTTAGTATTTATGTATACTATCATCATAAAATAAGAATGGATTATTTCTATTTTTCAGGAAAACCTATTAACATGGAAAAGTTAATAATGGATATTTTATGTCTTAAATTTTATGTGTAAAGAAGTATTATTAAAGTAAATCAATAGACTAATAGTTCTTTATTACATTTTTAAAAATAAAAGTGGGCGGTGAAAGGGACTATAGAGAAAGCAGTGATTCCCAGGGACTAAATGACACCAGTATATTTAATGCTTTTACTGTATAATTAAAAGTCATTAATATGGTGAGGTGAAATGTTGTATATTTTAACCACAAGTTAAAATCTTGAAATGGTGACTCATAAGCATTACCTATTTCTGTGACATTTTAGGCCATTGATGAATTTAGCCCTAATACCACATTTTCTGCACATTATTTCATTTCCTTAATATTTCTACCCACTGCTCTGGGATAATTTTTCACTTATTTTTCATTATTATATTATGACAGGTGTTAATTTAATGCTTAACCTTCAAAATCCAAGTGATAAATGAAGCTGCTATTTATGAAATATGATTGCAAAACAAGTTGTGGACATCTTGCAAAAGGCTGTATTTTCTGGTTGCTTTGAAGATTCATTACTAATAGAATGGTCCAAAGTAAAACAAATTGTTTTGGAAACCCTTGTAATTAGTTTTATAAGACACAATGAAATTTCTTTGTTGAAGACGCATGTGGAGTGGAGCCAGGTGCATGTAGTTCTGTGGTTTATTTGCTTTGTTAGATGCTGGCTGGAACCAGTCTTTGCCTCGCTACTTTGTGAACTTTCACAGTAAATACGCCATGTGTGGGGGATGGAAGGAATATCATTGTTTTATCTTTAAATGTACTCTTGTACAGGGTAGCCTGGAATTCATGGACGGTGTCATCCCTCTCCAGGCTGGGTTGGTTGTATTTATAGTCCATTTCAGAAAGATGAGGAAAGGGCTCTTGAAAGAGGAAGAGGTAATCCCACAACCTCTCTTAGTAGCTCACCTAGGTTTGACCAATCTTGCCACCAGGGCTTTTATAGTTAATACTGGACACTTTTCCATCCTTTTCAGCACCCTTTTCTGGTGACATCATTAGCAGAGATTGGAAGCAGCTGGCCTCCTTTTCCACAAAACTTTTATGGGTAAAAGAATGATTATTCAGCTTCGACTTCTCTGCTGAACAGGACTTTATCCTCTTAACTTTGTTGCCCCTTAAATTTTATTTTTTTTCAGGTCTCTTAATTATCTTTCAATGCTTCACTGAATCCATTGTAAGCTTAACATACTGCAGTGAAGTTGAGAAATCCTATTTTTATGGACCTCTAATAACGTTTCTAAACATTTTTTAGATTAATAGATGAATTACTCATTCTTACACAACATTCATCTTAAAAATGCCATTAACTTACCTCCTAAATCTCTATGGTCTTGCTGACAGAAAGGAAAAACCATCACACTCACCACTTTTTTTTTTTTTGTGAAACGATAAACTTTCCACTTAGAGTGCTAGTTACTCTTTCAGAAGTTTTCAATCTGTATGGAAAATAAGATTGTGCTAATGACGAATCTGTAAATATGTAGTGACAGGATGAGGAACAGGCAGGATGGATACAGCTTTGAGAAAGTTTTGCCATATCACATCATGTCCTGTCAAGAAGGTATTAGATATCTTCTTATTTTACTTTTATAGAGAAGTTTTAGAAATCACTTTATTTTAAAATATCAGAACTTTATCTTATACTGACCATTCCATTTTTTCATGTCTCTATTTCTGTTCATTTTATACATTTATAATTTATCTTATATGTGATCACTTTAGTGTCACTAATAGTCATAATTTAAATACTTTTTTCTGCATGCACTTATGTTTAGTTACTCTTTTCCCAAAAGTAATCAATATATTTAGCCTTCTATTAATTTTCTCTGGCCATATTACTCATAATAATTATGTATTTAATAATGCATGGTTGTTATAGAGACATTATATAGTATTTTACCCATCTTGCTTTCCTCACTAATCAGGTCTTTATAAATATTTCTGTCAGGAAGCTTGCCTATATTTAATTCATTTATTTTTATGGCTGCATGATGAATTGGTTTAATACTATTGTGCTCCTTAGATACATAGGTGTCAACTTGACAATTGAAGGCTGAGTTTTGAGTACATTTAAAAAAATAGTAGTTAAGGCAATCACTTGCGCAAACCTGCAGGAAACTGTCTGATTAAAGTACCTTGAAGACCCAGCCCATAGTGGGTGATAGAAGTCCCTGGGCAGGTGGATAAGAATGGTAGAAGCTTGTTCACTAAGTTGACATTCTTTAATATACTTTGGATAGACTTGCTGTATGGAAAGAGATTTGTCACTCTCTCAGCAATCCCTGTGGATATGGGTATCATGTTGGTATGAATTCTCCTGCCAAATTGGACTAAGGACAGTAACTAAGAATTGTCAGAAAGAATAAAACTCTTGAATGTGAATTTATCAGCAATATCAGAAACAACAACAACTATTAATTTTTAAAAATTTTTAATTTTTTTCTACTTTTACAAACATATTGAGTATCCATCCCAACTTCCCCCCCTTCTGCCTACCTCCAATCCCTTTCCTTTCCTTCACCATTCCCTCCCACTTCCTCCCAGCCCTTCTACCTATATGCTTCTATGGACCCCAGGATTAACTCTACTTTATCTATTTCTGTGGGGGCTCAGGCCTCCATGGTATATCAAGTTACCTCTCTTCAGGCCACCCCACTGATAAGTGCATTTCCCTTTACTCATCCAGCTTCAGATCCAAATATTTCCACTGGAAGTTGTCATTCTATGGGTATAATAACAGCTACTTGTAGAGCAGTTCGATGTACTATCTTCCTATGTATAGGTTTACTGGCTGTCTTCCCTTTTGATATATTTCCTTCCCTTTTTTTTTTTAGGTTCTTGTTCTAATTTATAGTAATGAGGATGTGTACCATTGTGACAAGTGGGTCTTGAATCCAATCAAAAAGTATTGATTGTCTCCTTAACACTCATGACACTATTACATTGATGGTCACCTGTTGCTGTGGTGACTTATATGGCAACTTACAGATCTCATGCCATTGATTGGGATTGTGATTGTTTTTCTCAGAAACTTCTACAGTATTGCTTGGTACTGTGTAAGCTATTGGAGAAAGTACTCAGCTTGGAGAAAGTACTCAGACGAGTTCTAGTTGATTTATTTTGCCCATGTTTTGTGATCCATTTGTGTTGGGTCTTTGTAGGTGAGAATAGAGTCTAGGATTGGATAGCCACCTGTGGCTGTTCTTCAGAACGTGCCAAAGCTGTCCTGACACATACCAAGAAAGAATACTTCTCTTGGTGGGGCGTCCGAGGTTCTGTCTGTTCCCAGTGCCCTTACAAAATTTCCCTGCCTCTAGGTGCTTTAAATGGCAGTCAGAACTTGTGGTCTGGTCGGCCCCCAAAAAGGTCCCCCTGTGTACAGTGCCAGTGGTCAGATTGGCCAGCTCCCCCTACATAAGTCTTTGTTCCTGGACAACAAAGTGGACACCATCTTTCCCCTGCATGGTGTCTCTCTGGTACTTGACTCTCTGTCTCTTAGTGGCACTGTCGTCCTCACCCCTGTCATGTCCGGCGAATAAGCCTGTCTAGGCTGCTGCAACGACCAGTAGGTGGCTGCTGCTGTTCCCACCACTGTAACAGATCTTCAGTAATAGGATCTTACTGACAGTTTTTGGAGAGCAATCAAGAACAATAGCAAAAGCCTATAATGTTTGGGGGCCGTTAAGACTTTTCTGACCAACATTTTATCAGGAAGTGCCACATTTCTGTTACTTCTAGTATAATTTTATCCCTGGGTTGTAAATGGATCAGCTCAAGCCTTTTTTTTTCTCCCTGTTTTCTTCACTCTATGCTCCTTTGTATAGGGACTGCCTGTTCTTGTCCCTTTCTTTAAAATACATTTTTTGATATATTACTAGCATAGGATGTTCCTTTGATGTTATTTCCCACAATCTTAGGGTTTTTCTGTAAGTCCCTCTGTCCCTCCAATCTCCTATGTTCCTCCTATCTCCCTTACCCTCATACCCTATTATGTATTTTCCCCAATTATTTTCTTCCTCACCCTTGTCCTGGGAACAACTACTAATTTAGGCAGTACTCTATGTGTGATTATGACCGCCCCAGATACTGTGATGAGTTATATTTTCAGAATGAGGTCCCTTTCTATTGCAATGTCACAACAGAAGTTCAGAGACATGAAGAAACTTTGATCATAAAATACAAATAAATGAATTATGCTTGTTGTGCATAGGTTTGTATATAGGTTTGTGTATAATAAGCTTAAAACAAGAAGCATTTAGTGAATGGACCAAAAAAGAATTCTAATAAATGAGTCCAAAATCTGGTTTTACAGAAGAAAAGTCAAGAAAATAGACAAAGTACTAGTTGAATTCAAGAATGAATAAAAAAGGAAATTCAAATACAAAACTCAAAAATGTGAAGTTTACTTTCTGCTTCTGGGGAAGGCCCCTAGGCCATGCCCCAGACCCCAGGTCATCTGTGTGCCCCACTAGTCTGTTGGCCTTTCTGCTCCAGACACCCAGTGAACTTCCTGCTTCTCAGAACTCAAAAGAGTCCAGAGAAAACCCAAGCAACAGGCTAGGAGACCAACATCATACATGTGAGGTCTTCTAAAATGATCCCATCATATGGGAGAGAATCTTAGCATTCAGCTCTAAGATAAGTAAACTCAAATTTTTACCATCCTGTTACTCTCAATTGTTAGTCACTCTAGTTTAATGTTTCCATATAGCCCACCCTAAAACCCATACAACTTCAAGGACTATACCATTCACCCTCACATATCTCCAAGGAAGTAAACCTAAAAAGCACACTACCATACTAATCTTCAATCCCTGTCTACTAAATCCACTTTAATTGATGTACTAACAGTGTAATAGCTTCATCTAGGAAATAATACCAACACCAGACAGGCATATCCAACTCCAAGGCAAACACTAGCAATAACTGCTCAAATGTAGCAATAATGTCTAATTCAGTCCAGCCAAAAACATACAAAAACTAAAAGAAGGACATAAGAGATTAAAAAAAATTGCTCAGGTCACAGCACAAATCCATGAAAAACAAAAACCAAGGCAATAAATCTCCTACAAAAAAAATCAACTCCATAATGATGGAATCCAACCAGAACAAACTCATAGAAAATAGCCAAGAAAACCATAACCAAGATAATGATTTTCAAAGCCTGATCTTTATTATGATCAAAACAATGAATGAGTGAAATCTGGGAGGAGTTAAATAACTGAATCAACCAGTCTGAATAGGAATACAGCAGGCACTTGGAGGAAATGAGAAAAGCAGTTGAAGAAACAAAAATAGGCAGATAAAAACAATCTCAAGCAGCTCAAGCAGAGATTAAACTCGAACTAAAAGACAAGATATTTTCAACTCAGAATTCAACAGAGAGTCTACTTCATTAGCAGAACTAATGAAGTAGAAAATAGAATATCAGATCTTGAAGACAAAGTGGAAGAACTAACCAATTCAAACAAGGAGGTTGTTAAAGCCAAAAAGATACTTGAGAGGAATAAGAGAAAGGGCCAAGTGATCCAGTTCTAAGCAGATGTTGTTATGAAGGCAATAAAATAATGAGCTGATACTCAAAAAAAAAAAGAATTATGGGACTCCTTGAAGAAGCCTAACATGCACATTCATAGAATACCAGAACAAGAATCCAAAAATACCATACCTGAGGATATTTTTCAAATTATCAAAAGGAAAACTTTCCACATCTAAAAAAAGAGAGGCCCATCCAAATACAAGAGGCATAACATTCCCCAAACAGATATGACCAAAATAGAAACTCACCACAGCAAATAATAGTCAAAATACTACACATACAAGACAAAAAGAATGCGCTAAGAGCATCAAGAGAAAAAAAAGTTACTTTTAAAGGTAAACCTACTAAAATAACAAATGATTTTTCTTTTTTTAAAAACTTTCTGACTTTTTAAAATTTTTTATTGTTTATTATTTATTCAATTGTGCATGTATGTGTGTGCGCATATGTGTATGTATGTATGTGTGTGTAGAACCATGGATGAATTCGGGAACCACCATGGACTGTCTCCACCTCCACCTTGTTTACTCTGCCCGGGATTCACAGGCTCCGCCCTACCAGGACCAGAACCGCAGCCCCCCCCCCCCCCCCCCCGCTTCCGCCTGGCGTCTATACATGGGGTCTAGGATCCAAACTCAGGACCTTCTGCCTACAAGGCAGAGGCTTAACCCTTGAGCCACCTCTCCAGCCCCAACAAATGATTTTTCAATGCAAACAGTAAAAGCCATAAGAGCTGGGAGAGATGTCTTCAAGTATTGAATAAGCACAAATGTCAACCCAGGCTGATATACCCAGCTGCTGATATACCATCAGCAAAACTACCAGTCATGATTGAGATTGGAAGAAAAAATTTCCACCATAAAGACAAGTTGAAGGCTTACATGACCACTAAATCAGGCCTTCAAAAAATGCTAAAAAAGATACTCATGCTTGAAGAAAAGAACAAGCATATCCAGAAGGATAGAAGGAAAGTATAATACCACCACAACCTACAAACTAAATAATACACTTATGAAAGCCAGTAAACACAAAAATGTCAGGAATCAGAAATAATTTCTCCATTGTAGCACTAAATGTCAATAGAATTAACTCACCAATCAAAAGACACAGGTTATAAACATGGATTAGAAATCAAGCCCATCTGCTACCTTCAGGAAAAACATCTTACCACAACAGATAGGCACTTTCTAAAAGTAAAAGGCTGGTCAAAAATTCTTTAAGCCAATGGAACAAGGAAACAAGCAGGGGTAGCAATTATGGTATCTGACAAAGTGGATTTAAAACCAAAAAAAACCATAAGAGATACAGAAGTATACTATATTTTAGTCACACGTACAATTTACCAGGAACAATTCACAATACTGAACATATACACACCTAATATGGGCTCCTCCACATTCATTAAGCAAACTTTACAACATCTAAAACAAGAAATTAATCCCAAAATGATAATAGTTGGGGATTTCAATACTTCACTCTCAACATGGGATAGATCAACAGGACAAAAACTCAACAGAGACACATTAGAAGAAAATAAAACCCTTACTGAAATGGACCTTACAGATCTCTACCAAATTTTCCAACCAAGCACCAAGGAATACACAGTCTTCTCAGCAGCCCATGGAACGTTTTCCAAAATAGACCACATATTGGGCCACAAAACGAATCTCCACATATGCAGCAAAGCTGAAATTATAGCCTTCCCCTATCAGACCAATATTGTCTAAAGCTTGACATCCACAACATAACAAACAACAGTAAATATACTAACTCTTGTAAACTAAACACTATGATGCTGAATGAGAAATGGGTTCAGAAAGAAATCAAATAGGAAATTAAAGATTTCCTAGAAAAAATAATGAAAATATAACATATCAAGATCTCTGGGACACAATGAAAGCCTGCCCTAAGAGAGGTAAGTTTATAGCTCTTAATGCCTATATCAAAAAAGGAAATGTCCACAAGTAAATATCTTAGCAATGCAGCTTAAAGCTTTAGAGACACTAGAGCAATCCAATCCCACAACCAGTGGAAGAGGAGATTAACAAAATCGGGAAAAATATCCGAAATTGAGATAAGGAAAATGATACAAAGAATCAACCAGACAAAAAGCTGGTTCTTTGAAAAAATCAATAAGATTGATACACCTCTAGCTGAATTAACCAAAATAAGAGAAAGAAAACCCAAATTAACAAAATTAGAAATGAAAATGGAGTTATCACACCTAATAACCAAGAAATTTAGAAAATTATAAGGTCATATTTCAAAAACTTATACTCCATGAAATTTGATAACCTGAAAGAAATGAATGAATTTCTGAGTAAGCACAACTTACCTAAATTTGAATCAGGAAGTTTTGTATTATTTAAATAGTCCTATAACAAATGAGGAAATTTATGAAGTAATCTTGAATCTTCTCACCAAAAAATGTCCTGGACCAGGATTCAGTACAGAATTTTACCAGACATTTAAAAAACAACCAATACAACTACCCCTCAAACTATTCCATAAAATAGCCAAGGAAGGAACACTTTCAAATTCCTTGTACAAAGCTAATATCATACTAATTCCAAAACCTAGTAAAGATACACCTTAAAAGAAAACTATATGCCAATCTCTTTGATGAACACAGATGCAAAGATTCTCAACAAAGATTCTTAGCAAATCAAAAATATCATTCACTATAATCAAGTAAGTTTTATGACAGGCACACAAGTTTGGTTTAACATACATAAATCAATAAATGTAATCCATCATATAAATCAATCCAAAGTCCAAGATCACATGATACTCTCAATAGATGCAGAAAAAGCTTTTGACAAGATACAACATCCTTTTATGATCAAAACCATAGAAATAGTTGGAATGGAAGAAACATATCAACATAATAAAAGCTGTATACAACAAGGCAACAGAGCAATGGGGGAAAAGCTTGAATCAGGAACTAGACGAGGCTGTCTACTCTCACCACTTCTATTCAATATTGTACTTGAAGTCTTAGCTAGAGCCATAAGACAAGAGAGAGATAAAAATGATTCAAATTGGAAAGGAAGAAGTCAAGATATCTCTATTTGCAGGTGACATGATCACATATCTGATTGATCCTAAAAACTCCAGCAGGAAACTCCTGGAACTAATACATAAGTTCAGCAAAGTGGCAGGTTAAAAAATAAACATGCAAAAATCAATGGCCTTATTATACACCAAGGATGAAAAAACTGAAAAAGTCCTAAGAGAAACAATCCCATTTATCATAGCCCCTAAAAAATGAAATGCCTTGGTATAAATCTAACCAAAGAAGTGAGGGACCTTTATAATGAAAACTTTAAAACACTAAAGAAAGAAATTACAGAAGACACCAGAAGGTAGAAAGACCTCCCATGCTCCTGTATCAGCAGAATCAACATCAGAAAAATGACTATCCACCAAAAGAAATATATAGATTCAATGCTATACAAATCAAAATTCCAAAGCAATTCTTTAAAGAAGTTGACCAAACAATCTCAAAATTCATATGGAATCACAAAACGCCCAAGATGGCAAAAACAATCCTGAGTAAAAAAACACTGCTGGAGGTATCACCATACCAAACCTTAATCTATATTAAGAATCCATAATAATAAACTAATAAATAATAATACACTAATAAAAACAGCCTGGTACTGGCTCCAAAATAGACATGTGGATTAATGGATAAGGGCTGAAGATCCAGATATAAACCCACAAAATTACAGCCATTTGATCTTTGACAAAGGGGCCCAAAAAATTTAATGGAAAAAGAACAACATCTTAACAAATGGTGGTGGCAAAACTGGATGTCCACATGTAGAAGATTAAAACTGGACCTGTACCTGTCACCAGGCACAAAAATTAATTCCAAATGGATGAAGAACCTCAATGTTAGGACAGAGATTATAAAAACCCTAGTTGAAAGACTAGGGAACTCCCTCAAGCTGATTGGGCTAGGTCAACAGTTCCTAAACAGAAATCCAATAGCACAGTCACTAGAACCAAACTTCAACAAATGGGATCTTATGAAATTAAAGAGCTTCTGTTCAGATAAAGAGATTGTAAACCAAGCAAAAAGGCAACCCACAGAATGGAAGAAAATCTTCACCAACCACATATTTGATAGAGCTCTATTATCCAAAGTGCAGAAAGAACTTAAAAAACTAAACACCAAGGAGATAAATAGCCCATTAGAAAATGGGCTCAAAAGAAACTTTTCCAGAGACAAAATCAAAATATCTAACAAATACCTTAAAAAATGCTCCACATCCCTAGCCATCAGGGAAATGCAAATCAAAACTTCCCTGAGGAAAAGTATTAATCAAACAAAGGTCTCAATCTAAGCCTTTTATGGAGGCCATTTGGCAGGGACCCCTCACAGCCCTTCTAGGCACCCCAACACTCATTAAAATGGAAAATATTGACACCTGGATCCATCACACTCGTGTTAAGAAATGGACTCGCACCACCATGGCCACCGATTGCGAAGGACCCAGGAACCTGGGGAACTCTTCCTACACATGCAAACAGACTGGGGAATTACAACTACAGATCAAACGTAATTCTTCAGATAAGTAGCTTCATCCTCTCTTCAAAATAATAAATAACACCTACAACCATTATTACAGAGTGGTTCCAAAAAGGAGATTTCCCCAACTCCTAACTCCCTTTTTCCCTGTCTAGTCTACCTTCCCAGTTACAATGGTCTAATAACCTTTGCGTAATCTTGAAAGTTTAACTTGTTTTGTCTCTTTCAGATGCACCTTGAAGTAATAAACCCATCTACAAAAGACCTCTAGACCGTCCCAGCATTTCATAGATGAGGACATCAGACTGCTCTTAATTCCATTGCCCCAACTCAGCAGGAAGTAGTCAAAGCGGTCATTTCCCTTAATCCCCAGAGCAGTCTGAGTCCTCAAATAGGTTTAGGGAGGAATGAGGCAGGATTAGAGCATCCATGCTGGGATGAGTCTCAAGGTCTTTGGAATTCCTGAAAGTCATCCCCCACTGCTGGAATCACCCTGAGGGAACACTCCTGCTGAGGAACTGACTCCAATCCTCCCAGAGATAAAATGGCCAACTTTCCCATGAAATGATTATGGAGATGAGCTCTCCATATCAAACAACTTGATATCTAGCCCACATGGGCCCAAGAGCAACTGGGTTGGGCCCCAATGGGAATTAACCAATGGGAAAAAGCCAGTTTCCCGGACTTGTCTAGGTGTATAAATATACCTAGCCCTGGCAATCATCTTTGGCAATCTAGCCCCTCATGGCCCTCTAGTGCCATGAGTCCGTTTCCAGCTGCCTACTTCTCTTGGAGGCAATCTAGCCCCTCATGGCACTCCAGTGCCATGAATCTGTTTCTTGTTCCTTGCTCCTCATGAATTCCATGCCTAGGCACTGTGAGTTCTCATGGGCTCCATAGCCCCATGGCACTCTAGTGCCATAAGCTCTGTTTTATTTCTGCTTCTCGTGGATGCGCCCTAGCTCCTCATGGCATTCCATGTCTGGAGTCTGTGAGTTCCAATCTTTCTCTTTTCTAATAAACTCTACCTTAATTCTCAAAAAAAAAAAAAAAAAACTTCCCTGAAATATTATCTTACCCCATCAGGATGGCAAAAATCCACAATATGAGTAACACTGAATGCTGGAGAGGATGTGGAGAGAAGGGAGCTCTCATACATTGCTGATGGGAATGCAGGCTTATACAACCACTCTAGTGAGCAGCATGGTGATTTCTAAAAATGTTAAGGATTGAAATGTCATTTGACCCTGCTATACTACTACTGGGAATAATCCCCCATAGTGCAGCAATTTATGACAGTGACATGAGCACAATCATGTTCATAGCAGTAATATTTACAATAGCAAAGTCATGGAATCAACCCAAATGCCCAACAGTTGATAAATGGATAAAAAAGTGGTATATTTATACAATGGAATACTACTCAGCCATCAAAAAGATGAATTAATGAAATTTACTGGGAAATGGATGGAATTCGAAAAAATTATATTGAGTAAGTATCCCAGACACAGAAAGTTAGATGCCAGATGTACTGCCTAATAAATGGAGCCTAGTTCCAAATCACTTAATGACATATTCAAAGGTAAGTCTCTGTAATACCTGCTGTAATCGCAAAGGATTATAAACAGGAGGGAAGGGAAATGAGGAGCTCAAAAGAAAGGAGATAGAGGTTATACACTTCAGTATATGAAATAGGTTCTGGTCAGTATTACATGTAAGTAGTGAGACATCTGATGAAGCTCACTCTCACTTCCTGGTCACTTGGCACTAAATAGATTTTATCTCACCAATCAGGGAGGGTATAGGGGCTGGAGGTAGATGGTAACAGCCCATCAAATGGGACACTGACCCCCCTTCACTGCTGGATCCTACTCCTATCCTTCCATCTACATTTGAGTCTCCCTTTATATTAAGATCTTCATTTAAACAGTCTTTTATCTTTGGTTAGGAAATGACCTTTGATAACAATTGAGATTCAGCCAAGGGCAGTGCAGGAATAGTAAAACTGAAAACAATGACAAACCATAATCCAGAACACCAAAGACCCTATATTATCCACCTGGAACCAGATCAGCTACAACAAAGACCCTACATTATCCACTTGGAACCAGATCAGCCAAATCTCTCCCCATCCTAAAGCTCAGGGAACCTTGCAGAAGAGGGGGTGACAAGATTGTAAGAGCCTAAAGATGGGGAGGACCGACAATATACAAGATACTCCACACAAGTTAGGGCTGCAGCAGCCACAGTTGGACTTTACCTGACCTGCACAATGGCTGACATGTCAATGACCCCTCAAAGTCTAGCATGGATCATAGGGGAGAATGCTCCAGGCAGTAGAATATTTAGAGGCAAGGGATTAAACAGTCATAATAGAGTTCCCATGCTAACAGGGAGCCCAAGAAGGGGCCCTGGGCAATGCCACTGATTCTTGAATCCTCACTAGGGTGGAGGGCTCAGAGGGAGGATGGTGCTCACATAAATAGATACTCAGGGGATGGGAAGGAGGAAGGGGAAGGGACTGGGAGAGGAAGAGGGAGGGGGTGAAAGGAAGGGGGAAAGGGGCGAGAGTACAATGGGGTTTGATGGGGGAAGAAGGGGGAAGGGAAAAGATGAGGTACCTATTGAGCTTGTATAATTAGGAAAAAAATAAAATGTAGGAGAAAAAAATTGAAGTTCAAGAATGAGAAACCTTTAAAAATCCAGGAGACTGCTTTGTATAACTTTCTCTAAGTAAAGTTGAAATGTATAATTTTATAGTTAATAACAGCTCAGGGAGGGTATATATGCAAGGTAATAGCCAATGAATTTAGATAAGAGCAAACAGAGGGAACGGAACTGGAGGTTGCAAAGTTGCCTGAGGTGACAGGATCATTGTCTGGGCCTTCCCCCAACCAAGTCCTGCTGAGTACTCTTTCAGACACTGTGCTTTTCTAGAAACAAGAAATATTTTCACAGGTATGTATGGTCAGTGCTCAGTAACATTCAGCTTTTTAGTGTCTTTCAAGTTTCCAGAATAGCAGTTTTTGGAATATTACAATAATATTACAAATCTCAGCACTGAGGTGATTGGGCAAAAGAAAACAGTAAAATATTGGAACTTTATGGAGTTAAAGTAAGCTAGGAGAGCATGCGGCCAAATGATTATGCAAGAAAAACAGAAGATGAAAGAAGAAACTATAAAACCAACACTAAAATGAAAATTTTCAAGGTCTGAAAGTAGGAGATTTAGAAGACAGGAAAAGAAGGTTCTACATACATGTAATAGGAGCCATAAAAGATCTATGATTCAACAAAATTTCATGAAATCAAAGAAAGTTTCATATTTTAGGAGAATTATTTTCCACATTGGGAAAAATTCAAATCAAACATCAAAACTTTACCTAGTAAAACTATCAAGCATTTATAAGAGAAAGGTCAAGGTATGAGGACCCAGGCACACAGGAAAAGTGACTTACAAGGGCAAAAATATTTCAAAAAGACGTCATACTTTATAATAGCAATGTTTTATGCCAGATGGTTAAGTACAATATATAAATTTCAAAGGGAGAGAGAAGAGAGAGAGGGAGGAAGGAGGAATGAAGAAAGGAAAGAAAAAGAAAAAAGAAAGAAAAAAGAAAGAAAGAAAAAAGAAAGGAAAGAAAGAGAAAGAAAGAAAAAGCAAAGAAGGAGGGAGTGAAAGGGAGGGAGGGAGAGGGAGGAAGGAAGAGAGGGAAGGAGAGGAAGGAAGGAAGAGAGGAAGGAAGGAAAAGAGAGAGGGAGGGAGGGAGGAAGAAATGGAGGAAGAGAGGAAGGGAGGAAGTTCCCTATTGATTTTAGTGTTTTCTCAAATATCACATATTTGTATTTGTGAATGAATTTCCAGATATCCAGTTTCTCTTCTTGCAGTCTGCCTGCATGGTTGCTGATAAATGAACATCACACAGCTTAAGGGAACAAGGAGTTTACTTTCTTACGACAGTCCGGTTACAGTTCTCAGTCCAGCTTGATGGGAGAGCATGCACCAACACCAGGGCCGAGGGAACTAGCCACGCCATCACCACATAACGGCTGAGAGATGGACAATACTTACTTGCCAGACCAGCATGTCTGGCCAAGTGAACAGAAGGATGCCAACTCTCCCAATCAGCTCTCTGTGATTCACTCAGGGCCTAATCCCACCCATTATAGGCTGGGTCTTCCCCATGAGCTAGACAATCTCCTTCAGGTTTGCTTTGGGCTTAACTCAACCATCAACTCTCTACAACTGTGCCCAGAGCTCAAACCCTCAACAGTCAAGTTGACACCTGTGCTTAACTATGACACTCCACCCCTTGTCAACTTGACACAAAAACAATAACACTTTTAAACTGTAACCTTTCCTTTTCCCCACAGATGTTAAAAGTTATCTTAAAAATATAAATACATTTCATAAACAAATTTAAAATATTCTCATTAAAATTTCACTTATTAAAATCTTGGAACTAAAATTCTTTCTTTAAATATGCCAAATTAAATCTTTAAATATTCCAAATAGAATCACTGTAACAATGAGAAAACAAGTTCAGTCCAAAGTCCAGCAAATTAGCACATCCTGTACTTCAATGTCCATCTTCTGTTGCTCATCATGTAATCATGGTGGCTCAAAGATTTCAGGAATTCCCAGTCCCTGTTTGCAGCTCAAAGTTGTAAAAGCAGAGTTCCTTTGAATCAGGCTGAATCTCCACTCGCAGCAGTCCTCAGCATACATCCCATGGTTCTGGCATCTCCAACACTCTGGGTTCACTTCTGCAGCTATAAGCTTCACCTTCTTTCGCAGGAACTCTATGCCTGTTACTTGTGCCAAGCTTTTGCTGCTTTCCATGAACCCTTCAAACTGTTCACCAAAACCAGTACCACCTGGGGGACGCTGTCAGACTTCTAAGTGAGTTTGAAATGTAGCTTAGTCCACGTGAGCCACAGCTATGTGCTAATGCTGGAAACACCTCTTTTAACTCAACCATCAACTCTCTACAACTGTGCTCAGAGCTCAAACCCTCAGCAGTCAAGTTGACACCTGTGCTTAACTATGATACTCTGTAGTAAAAGTATTCTGCTCTTGATTCACTTTCTTTTCAAATATATCTTCAGGGAATTCAACTACAGCCCCGTTTCCTTGCTAGTGCCTTGGTGAAAAGCACTGCTCTAGCTCCTCAGGAGGGGCAGGAGGTAGTCAGGTCCAGCATTATGACCTCAAGGCTGTCTTGGTACTCTCAGGGTTTTCAAAATTATGTCACTATAGTCTCTGAGCTCCTCCTTTCCCCAGTGTCATGATTTCCCTGTTCTCACCTAGAGCTTGTTGTATCCACTGTTAGGGTGCTCACTGGAGAAGGTGGCTCAATTCTTCTTCCAGCTTTGCCTGGGGACTGAGGCCAACTTAGCTCAAGAGACTGCAGTTTCCCCCAAAAAATCTAACTACAACTTTCATTTGTACCTTGACTCAAATGGTCTGTTCTTATATCAGTTACACTTCTTTGTTGCTGTGAGATACCACTGAGGCTCAAGGAACTTAAGAAAGAAAGGGAGATTTATTCAGCTTGTGGTTCCAGAGGGGAGATAGAGCCCATTATGGCAGGAAAAGGCAGGGCTGGCTGGCAGAAGCTGCACACAGCCCAAGTTACATCCTTCATGGAAGCTGAGAGCTGCAAAACTGACACTTCGAGAGCAGATCTCTCCCGGAAGTAGGGCGAGACTAGTCAACTTCAAGGCTCACCGCTGTGAAATGCTTTCCTTTAGCAAATTTCCACCTCTTAAAGGGGCTTGACCTTCTCAAACAACTAAAGATTCAAAGAACCTGTGGGAATGACTCACACTTCAAACCATGACAGTTGTCTAGCTCTTGTCTGTAAGACCAGTTTTGACTCCTGATAACCTTACATCTGTTTGGACCTGCCTTTGTTACTCTTGGGATCTGAATGCTCCCCCCCAATACCTGTGTTTTAATACTAGTTAGAGTCAGGGATGGAGGCTTTTCAAAAATAACTTTCTACTATCTAACTTTGCATTCTGATCAGTTTCAGCTCTTGTATAGGAAGGGTAATGCATTTCTGTTTCTTCTCTTAGCTTCAGATTCTTGACTGAACTCTGTATACATCTGGCCTTTCAAAAGCTTGTTTCATACAAAAGTAAGCTTGGCTTTTGTTCTCTAACTTTCCTGAAATTGATTCTCACAGGCATTTAACAATGGATTTAGAAATTTGCTCATTTCATTTTTGGGTGTTCATTTCACTTAGCCTGCTGATGTCTATAGTTGACATGAATTGATCCACATGGTCTCCACTGTAGTCTCCTACATAGTTACTACTTGAAATTGGCCCACAACTCAAGCCAATACCGCTCGCCTGAGAACTTGAATTTATTTTCTTTTATTATTAGGCATCTGTTTCCAAAAGCATTTCTTTCTTGGTCTCCAAGGTGATCCTGCTTCACTAAAACTGCTGTTCTTTCTAACTCAGCACTGTAAAGTGCAGAAACTCAGTTTACCTTGTCTGTCCTCTGCCTCTGTAAAGGGTAATTTGGAGGCTCAGCTGTGGCGCAGAGGCTGGTATGGGAAAACTCCAGGGCATTTCCTCCCCACAAGGGCAGTTCAGGAGGACCCTGAAGTTGGCTTTTCAAAACAGCACTACAGTTTTCTCTCTTGCTTTTGTTAGAATCTTATGAGAGATGTATCAGATCCTTTCTTACAGGGTGGACAGACCTGCTGCTATTAAGTATCAGTTCACAAAATGGAGAAGGCAAGGAGCAAGAGAAAACTGCAGAATATTTTGAAAGAGACTTGATTAGCTCCTTTTATATCCTATATGACTTCATATGAAGGGAGAAACTTTTTGAAAGACAGTCCACTTAGCAAAGACCCTTAGTGCCTGAAAACATAACATAACCTACTGGCTCATATTTTATAATTTTTAATTAATTATTTTACATGAGGAAGAGCCAGAAGAGCCAAGCTTGCATACAGCAAGTCGATTTGAATGACCCAACTTTATTGTTTAAGTGACAGATCTTTGTTGGAGTTTCATCAAGAGCTCTCAACCAGGTAGGGATGTAATCCCAGCCCACACAGCTTAGATCATCAGTATCCACAATGTCTAACCCTATACATACTCTGCCACTTCCCTTCACACTAACTTTTTGCCCCCTAAGAATAAAAACCTTGGGATTTCTTTCTGACATGACTTAGGCTACATTCTTAGGTCTTACTCAAATATCCATCAGAATTTCATATAATTTCCCAACCTGATCCAAATTCTAAGTCAATTCTGAAGGTGCTGCTGGACATGGTGACAGCGACATGGCTTGTAGGGTCACATTTTTATCATGTTTGTGGAAGTGGAATGTGTTTTTGTCCATAATCTGTTAGATACCTGCATGCATGTATGTAAGAAATGATAGTCACTTGATGAAAATCAAAGGTGATGTTCCTCTTCCGAAATGTTGTTGGGCATCTGACACTGGACACACAATGACACAGGACAGAATAGCGACTCTGGGTCTAGTTGTGAGTCTAATGGTTGATGCTCAAATGGTGTCAGTGTGAAATGTGATTTGCTAGAACTGTAAAACAAGATCATTAACTGGCCTAGTAGAAACTGCCTCCTGTCAAGAGACCTTTAAGCTGAAAACCCAAGGGATCCCTTTTGATTTCTCCATGAAATGAAGGAAGGGGTATTACTAAAAACTCATTGCTCAAAGGAAGTCAAGCCTGCAGGTTTATCTTTGTCTTTGTTTTGTGGATATTGTCCTATATTTTAATGAGGGTATGTCTTCTCTTGGAATGAAACTACAATTGCTACAATACTTATGGATAAGTAGATTGTCCTTGAACTCTACACCCCAGCCTCTATGGAGGTCAAGGCTGTTGTGTAGATGACGGAATTCTTTCAGTCTTTCTTCAAGTACAGGAGATAGTTACACAGCATAGTCACTTAGGCATTTCTTTAGGTAGAAGAGGCAGAGCACCTGTGACAATATGTGTGTGTGTGTATGTGTGTGTGTGTGTGTGTGTGTGTGTTTTACAGTCATATTGAGTAATTATCCCTGTTCCTCTCTCCCCCCCTTTCTTTCCTCCTTTCCTCCCCCTTCCTTTCATCAATCTATCCCACTCCCTCCTACCCTTCTGTTTGTCTGATTCTATGGGTTCTAGGGTTCCCTCGGGATCCTCTGCTCTAGTGGGGTTTCAGGCCTCTGTAATAGACCAAGTGACCCTTCCTTGGATAGACTCACTGATAGGGGCACTTCCCTTTACCCGTCCAGCCCTAGCCCTAAGGTTCCCACTGCATTATTTATTTCTCCTGAGATCCTTGCTAGTCTTTGGGGACATGTTGTTACAGGTCTGGTAAGGCAGGTCTTACTGCAGTGAGTTTCCAGTTGCAGCAGCCCTGCCTTGATGGAATGTCTTGTCCAGCGGTCGATTTATCTTTAGGCTCTTACAATTTTATTACCTCCTCTCGGCAAGGTTCCCAAGGCTCAGGACAAGGAGAGATTTGGTTGGCCTGATTTTAGGTGAGCACTGATTTTAGGTTGTAAGTACTTTGCATTCTGGTTGGCTGTTGATATTGGCATTTTTAAATGTTCTTCTGGTTGTGTCAGTGGGTAGTTAAGGTTGATATATATTGTTCAAGGGAGTTGGTTTGCCAGGGACACTGATTTTCAGTTCATCCTGCCTCTCTCAGCCTCCTCAGATACCTTTGCAAATGCACTGCTGACATTTCCTTGTTTTCAGCCATTGCTTATACTCTTATCCCTAAAATAACTTGAAGTACAGTATTACATTTTCATTGTATTATAAGAGGCAGTTCATAGCAGCAAATATAGATTCATTTCTGTACTTCACCCTGAAAGATCTGACTTTACTTTTCTAATTGAGGTACCATTGCCACTGGAGATTTTATGAAAACGCCAGTGATTTACTGACCAAATGCTTGCGATATAGTTCCTTTTCAAATAACATAACTTAAAAGCCACTTGTGAGGGATTTTTTAAAATAATAATTTTCCTATATATGTAGGGGATATAAGGAAAGTTATAAAATTGAATCAAAAACAAGAAAACCTTAAAATAAGAAAAAAAATGTCATTCTTCCTTATAGGTGAATTTTTAGGAGTGTGGTTATGTTCATTTTTATACACAGTCCTTCATTCAGAAGCTCTCTGTACCAAGTTCTAAGTCTACTGGCATTCAGACCCATTGCTTCCTATGTTGTGTCTGCAATGGGTGAGAGCTGGGATGACGACTACAGACTTCCTGTAGCCTCCTTCCTCCCATGACCCCACTGCCTGACTTTCATCAAGATCTGACCAAAAGAGGCTGGAAAGTAACTCAGTAAAGTGTTTGACTTACGAGTGTGAAAAAAAGCACCTGTAAAAAGCTGGGTGTGGCATCGCATGTATGTATGTAATGCCAATGCCGGTGATGCAGATACAGCCCAACCAAGTCAGAGAGTCCTGAATTCCTGTGAGAGATCCTGAACCCCAAACCAAGGTAGATGACTCCTGAGTAATGAAACCTATGGTTTACCTCTGGCTTTCACATGCATGCACACATACATGCATGTGCACTTCCTAGACACACACACACACACACACACACACACACACGCACACACACACCACACCTGTTCAAAGGGAAGCCTCATAGTGAGAGTCAGGACACCCGGAAGAAGAAGGAAACCTGTATTTCCTACCCCTGTGTCACAGTTAGATACATGTGTCAGCTTGACAGTTGAGGGTTTGAGCTCTGGGCACATTTGTAGAGAATTAGTAGTTGAGTTAAGCCCAGAGCAAACCTACAGGAGATTGTTTAGTGGATGGGGAAGGTCTAGCCTATGATGGGTGGGACTGGTCCCTGGTTAGGTGAATAAAATGGAGGGAGCTGTTTGAAAAGAGTTGGCATTCTTCCGCACATTTGGCCAGTCATGCTGGTCTGGCAAGTAAGGATGGATCCTCTCTAAGCTGCTATGTGGAGATGGTGTGGCCAGTTCCCAGGTCCTGGTGTTGGTGTGAGCTCTGCTGCTAAGCTGGATAAACAACAGTGAGCAGGAATCAAGAGAATATAAATCCCTTGTCCCCTTAGGCAGTTTTGTCATGATTTTTATCAGCAACATATAGGCTAGCGGCAACACCTGACCATTGTCAGGTTCAACAGCTCCTCCCACCTCGTATGGTAAGTCCAGCAAGTCTTCATTATCAGCCCATCTTTGCTTCTGGGCCCCACTGTCAAGGTCTTTCCCTTGTCCTCTCCTGACAGGTTAGGGTAATTAATTTTCCCTTTGTCCCTCCAGCCTGTGGTGATCTTGCTTATCTTTTCTTTCACTTTCCTCTTCTTTTTCAGCTTTTAGCTCCTGCATATCCAAGTTTCTGACTTCATTCCCTCCATTAAAATGCAAGTGTGGTTCTCTGTGTTCCTGGCTGAACCCTAACTAATGCAAGTTCATGTCCATGTGACAAAGAAAACTTCACACCTGCCTGGGACTTGTCAGGAAGGCTGCATTTAGTCACAACTGATTCTAACTGGTTGAAGTTGATGGACTTTGACCTTAACCAAAACTAACTGAAGCTCTAATTAGTGGTCTGCCAATCTTGTTTACAGACCAATGATTTCATGTATTTATATTCATTGGGCAAATTTTCAGTGCTTAATTAGCCTAACTAATAAAAGTTCCTATTTTAGCATTCAAAGACCTCATTTCCTCCTCAGCGAACTGCCCAGTTATTTCTTCACTAGCTTAAGTTCTGCCTGGCAAAAAGATAGAAAATGTGCATGCATTTATTTGTTTATTTATTCTTAAACTCTGGTAGCCTGGTTTGTTTGCTATAAAATATTATTTTATATGCTTTTTTTCTTCATATTTTGTGAAAGTCTTACCATGTTAAACGTATTACTAGCAAAGCTATGATTTCTTCAGTCAGTCTTTTATTATGCATTTAGTTTGCTTTCAAATAGTTGCTTCCTGTAGCTGACAGCCTTACAGTTAATTATCTGAGAATACTTCCAGTTATTTCTTTCAAACTCTGAACTGTGGGGCAATGCTTCAGTGTATTGGAGGTACAAGCTGCAGAGAAAATAAGTGCCTGCCAAAAACCTAAATGTAAAAGAAAGCATCATGGATATAGTTAGTGGTCTTTTCATCTTGTCTCTTCTCTTGTAGGTATCCAGCCTGCCTCACCCAGCCATTTTCTGGCTATGACCAATCAGTAAGAGGGAACTTATTGAGGGGTGGGAGCTTAACTGTCTTGTCAGAGATTGCCCAAAGTCTTGTCATGTGACTCACTGTGAGTGAAGGGACACTAGGGAGAAGGCCTTGGAGACTTAGGGAAAAGTGCATCCTTTTTCTGGGAATTTCTTCATCTCTCTCCGGACATGGTTGAGTTCTTATGTGGCCCACAGATACTGCAGTCTCTTGGAATCAATTGTAAACAGGAAATGACACCCACTCAAAGTAGATGATAGGAAATCAGAGACACAGACAATCTCAACTATGAAGCAGGTACAAACTTCTAGTCTTTTAGATTCATAAGCTAGGTGGTCAGATTTATTTTTGAAGGCAGGTTGGATTACAGATTTTTTTAAACCTTTAGCAATACTAGTTTATGTAGCAAAAGTAAGTGCTAAAAGTAAATATTTTGACTTAAAGCTACTGTGTTTATGGTGGGTGGGGGGATGGAGAAAATATTTTTAAAAATACTTGAGAGATATGCTGGTCAATTTGCAAACACTTGTACACCAGGCAAAACATAGCCTAAAGGTGTATTAATTATTTTAAAGGCAAGTACATCTTAAATTTGTTCTGACCTAAATATTTTGCAGTGATTTTGCTTTTGTAAATCAGTAAGATGAAATCATAATAGCTGTAATGTTAGAATCTTTCTTGTTCATCACTGAGATAAGACTGCATTATTGAAAGACTATTTTGTCGAAGATATTCTATAAAATATTTTGCTTTCCACAGCATAATGATTATATTATATTATATAGTATCATATGTTTATTGTATTATGACATGTTCTGGACTTTGGTGTATTTTAACAATTTCTGTATCACGTTGTTAAATATGGACCATGGGTGAGCAGACTAAGGCCTTTGAGCCAAATCTAGCTGCCAACTGCTTTTGTAAATGCGATTTCACTGAAACATACATTTGTGAGTTGTCAATATAACAGTAGCCCGAGTGGTTGCAACAGACTGCCATTTATTATCCAGTCTTTTATGGAACATGGTTGCTGACTTCTGAGTGAACCAAACCTTTGACTTGTTGGGCTTGTTTGTTTCTGCTCTGTCAATTCTATCAACACAGCTGTTTTTGCCTAAAATATCAACATGACAGCCTAAGACATGAACCTGGAAGGATGCATGCTGCATTGTAGTAATTCTGCTATACAGATACGATGGTAACAGTTAGGAAGTGATGACTTTGAGTGTTTATAACTTTTATTTTTAATGTAATATATTGAGTTGCAAGTTTAAATAATTTTAATTATGCCTGTGTTTAACACCTGACTTGCAAAAATCCTGAAAATTTAACCTCCATACCTTGCAAACTAAGAGGAGTTAGACAGTTCTGTTATGCAACATACTAGTACTAGCCTTGTGCTCAAATTACTAGTTGCTTGGGGAGATGAAGTAGACACTGTTGCCTCTTTTCAGCACCCTTCCAATCATCCCACTAATCCGTTGTCTTGAAGGTGTGGGGGCGTATGATAAATAATGCTTGCTCAATGTATGTATGCTGGTTGAGCCAGCTCAGTGACTCTGGTGCATGGAGTTTTGCTTGTGTGTTTGAATGATGATCTCAACTGATCCTCCTATTTGGACTTTTTTGTGATGATCCTTTGATCATTATATTGTGTATGTGTGTATGTTTTGCATGTGGTATGTATGCATATATGTGTAAAAGAGTGCACTTGAATGTGTATGCCTGTGGAAGCTTAAGTAAGGGTGAAATCAGGAATCATCCTGAATTCCTCTACCTCCTTATTGTTTTGCTCTGGGGTTTCCTAGGTTCTGCGTTTCAGTGTTGGAATTATAGCCATTGCCATTTCCACCTGGCATTTTTAAATGGAATCTGGGAACCAAACTCAGGTCCTTTTGCTTATTTAAGCAAAGTCTTTAGACACTAAGCCACCTCCCCAGCCTTGACCCTTATGCTTTTATGTAAGCCTACACATCAGCTATTTTCTCACTAATAGAAATTATACATTAGTATTATTTTGTTGTTGTTCTCTAAAAAGTAAAGGAAAATGTTCAAAGTCACTTGAGAGACATCTACTTATGATTAGTATCAAGTGAATTTGGAGGAGAATTGGAGTTCCAAATGATTCATTTCTAGGGCCAGTGAGATGATTGAGTGAGTAAAGGCTTTTGTTGCATATAACTGTTGACTTGAGGCCAATCCTCTGGAATAAACATGGCAGAGAGAACCAACTCTCAAAAGTTGACTTCTATCTACCACACATGAACTGTGGCATGTGTCCTTTCCCCTTCTTAAGTAAGTGGATATTTAAAACATACATATATTTTACCTACTTTGAAATATATTCAAGAGAACTTTTATATGGGCATGCTATGAATTACATTGAGAATCAACACATCTATAGGTGAAATGGTGAAACACTTCTCTGGTAAATTAGATGTATGTAAACATGTAGGTCACTTAGAGTATTTACCATACCAAGCATAGATTCATTGTTAGAGCAATAGGTACTTTCTAAAGTAACTCTCTTCTCAAGAGAGACTGCTGCCCTCAGTTTGGAAGTGAGAGGGCCTGGATTTCCTCCTGTTCCTCACCCAATACCCACCTTCTGACTGAGACTATGGAGAGATAATTGAACTTTGGAGTGGAACCCACTTGCTTGGAATTCACAGAGTCCATTGAATCTCCTTTTATGAACAGTAGATCTACCAAATGCTGTGAGCCTCTGGCTGAGATACTACATACATGGGTAGCTCTCATGGCCTGTAGGGTTGCAAGCCAGGGCAGTCTCATTTGGTACTGACAGGAAACCCAGATTTAACAAGTTCAGTGAACTAAGTGAGGTCGACGGCTTCATGGCTGGCAAAGCAAAAGCTGATGACTTCATCCTGGCCCACCCAAGGTCACATACAGGTAGCCTCTCTCTGCCATCATGGTTTTCCCTATGTGACCTAGCTAGCACTGGCTAAACCTCCAAATTTGCAAACACTTCTCCAGCTTTGTCTTGCTTTCTGCATACACTCCACCTAAGCACCAATCAGGCCTCTTCCATTGACAGTTACTGTAATGTAAGTCCTTCAGCTCTCCAAGTGCTATGCATTTTCCTGATTTATCTCTATGATTTAATATTTTTCTAAGTAAAATTTACCATGCTTCACTGCATTCTGAATAAATAATTACAAATTCTTCAGCTGCCCGAGAACCAGGCTGCCCCAGATGTGACTCAGCATGCGTTCCGAAGGTTTGCTTGTGATTCAAGATAAGTGGTAGCTTGATGCCACGGGAAGAGCATTAGGACTTGCTATTAATCATTTTATTATTTCTCACCTGCATTAGAAGCAGTGTGCAGCAGAGACGGGATGCTGGGTAGACTGCAGTTTCCTGGGCTGTGACCTAATCCTTCCAGGCCCAAGGCCTGTGACATTTGCACGTACATCTCCCATCAAATGTTAAGCAAAAAGCTGACTTTCTATGTGACCTTGAACAGTCTTCTTTGTACAATGAGGTTCTTACACCCTGTAATTTCAGGAAACATATTTCAGATCAGTTGTCTTCTCACAGAGATAGGAGAGACATGAGCAATAGCCTTGCTGTTGGCTTTGTTGTATATGGGAAGAATCATGAAGCCTGCCTTGGCACTGTAAGCTCGCTAACGCATATTTTTCTCTTGCTGTGGGACAATGGTAGTGACAGGCATTCATGATAGCTCTCTTTGCTCGGCCTGCTGCTAGTCAACGGAGCAGTACTGAATCCACGCGCGTGCTCTGAGGGGACGCATGCGCCACTGTGCACCTGCCGAGGGAACCGCAGGGAGGCCACATGGGATGAGGCAAAGATGGAGGGTGCTGTTCCATCAGTGTGGAGGAGGTAGCTGTCAAGGTGTCTCTATGGATGGGCTCCCCTCGGAGCAGGTGGCAGGCTTCAGTTCAGTGCGCCAGGTGTAGACTTTTAAAAACGGCTTGTGTTGCCAAGGGTGAATCCTATTGGTGACATGGGAAATAAACAACGATAAAGCTCTCACCCAGTTTGTGTTTACTGACCAATTTTCCCCTCCCACGGACCCTTTGAGGAACTCTACAAGTTGCTCGATGGCCAAAAGTTTGATAGTTTCTATAAATCAGAAGGAGGAGAGAGCTGTGCATGAATTGGCATCATGGTAGCTAGGATGCAAACACACAAAGACGCAAAGACTGGGTGATATTGCCACACTATAACTTTCCAAATAGCTGAAATGGTCTCTTTACTACTGGCTTCTGCAGTGGGGTCTCCGCATCACTCTTTGCTTGTTCAGGGAGGCAAGACCCCTCTTTCTATGGCTGCTGAGCTCCTGGCTGTTTTAACATCAGAAACACCTCAACTCAAAAATGGCAAAATCCCTTTCCTGCCTGCCAAAGGCAATCTGCTGCTAGGAGGAAAATATGTGGTGGGGGCAGGCAGGAAAGAACTTGGACTCCGAGGTTGCTTTTAAATTACACAAGTGTGCACTAAACGTTTTCCAGGCACAGTTTGTGGAAAAGACTCGGTTGTGCTTTCTGGCTGATGAGCTCTTTGCAGTTTGGTTTCTACGTTCCAACCCTGCATGCTGAGATGCTGGCTTTCCACTCAAAATGCTAACTGAGAGATACGAGGACTGCAGAGTAGTCCTCAAAGATATTGCTGGCCTTATTCTTGTAGTTAGGGGTACCTACTCAATCACAGGCAGGAACAAGAAAAGTCTCCGGAGAGAAATTAAGCTACTGCATCTTCTCATATGAAATATTTTTGAAGGCTTTCAATATCGGTTTTCAGTCTCTTCACAGTGCCTGTCCACAGAATTTCAAAATCCTGAAGGATCTGGTTTAAAGTGTTTATGTTGTGAAGCACTTGAAGAAGTTATGCATGGAGATGAGGGAAACAGCGAGCATTGGTTGGGGGTTTATGTTCTCCAGGGTTTCGAAGGCAGATACTTGTGAAACAGTGATTTAATGAGAAAGATAGTTCCATTGCTCTATATTTCTGTTGGAAGGAAATGTGGTCTCTCCACAGTCATAAATTTCAGGTTGAGTGTTTGATAGCATGAGGACTTAAGGACCTGACAGAAGGAACCAGATGTGTGAAAGGCAAGTTGGAGTCCTTAGTATCCAAGTGACACTCATCTAAGCTCTTTTGAAAAAGAACAGCAAGACTCTGAATGTGAATCCAGCAGTGAGCTGTCACAAGAAGCTAGGTGGCTTGATTGAAGACAGTTTGCTATGGGGAAATAGGTGACCATTTCTTTTATAGCAATAAGCAGAGTTGGTGGCTACAATCGCCCTATCTCTTTCTTGTCTTAAATGGCTAGAGTTATTCCTATAAAGATATGTAGTTGAAGCATAAACACCCTCCTTTTAGAACCGGGATATTACATTTTTGCTTTCTTTTATAGCCTCCTTCATCTGAGTGGAATGGAAGGTTTTGTTCTGATTCTATCAAGTATAATGGAATATTCTGGTTCTGGATTCATCTTTGAATCTCCTGCTGTCCTATCTATATCATTTCTGGGACGGACACTACAATTAATGGCCAATGCCAATGTCTTCAGTCACAGGGTAAAAGTTAATATATGATATGTCTGTCAATGAAGAGTAAGTGGCTAAAAGAGATATGAAAGTTTTCTGGGGGTTGTTCTGTCTTTTGTGACACTTTATTTTCTGAGCTAAGAAATTATATATATATATATATATATATATATATATATATTTTTTCACAAATATTTGTGACCATAACTATCCATTATGAGGAACCCATGATAAATACTTAATAAATATCTTCAGAGTAAGATAGTAAACTATTGCTTTCCCTGACTGTATTTTTAAATCATTTGAAATTTAAACATAGAATTCTATTTCTTAAGGAAAATGTGGACAACCCTCCCCACATACAAAGAATCTCTACCACCTGGAAAATTTCTGTTATTTGTAGTGAATTCTGAGAGATCAGATATCTTCTATAATTTTAATATAAAAGGAGTCTGGTAAATGAATATTCTTTTAAAAAAAGATAATTTACTTCTAAGCAATAGATACAATTGTGAAAAATCAACACCAATAGAAATATTGTAAAGAATACAATCTGGGATAAACTTAGGGTGTTGATTTTCTTAGCAAGTAGTTTTTCTTTTCATCTTCAGGACACATTTGATGTGCTTGTCTTGTGTGTGTTTGTGCGTGTGTGTGTGCGTGTGTGTGTGTGTGTGTGTGTGTGTGTGTGTGATGGGCGTACTGGTGATGGGAGTCAGCAAAAGGGTTTGAATTTACTCCTGTCAGTGAAAGCAAGTTGTTAGTTTATTTTTTGATTAATGGTAATCCTGGTGCTAGGCATAGTATTTTTAATTCACGCACTGCACACCAGGAGCAGGAGCAGTATATAAAGGATTAAAAAAATCTACATTTCATTTATGCATTTTGGAAATGGTTCTTAGGAAATAACTTTTGATACCAATGTTGATGAAATCTTTATGGAACTTTCTTGAAATTTAGCATTATATTCTATTAGATGATAAAATTGACTAGTTGGAGTAGATTAGTTTTGAGAAGAAAAGCTGGTCTGTGGGTCTCCAGAGCCAACCAACTCAAAGTACCTAGTCACCTTTCCTTTCAGCCCCTCCCCACTGATGCTGTGTCCTGACCTGGGCTTTTGCATAGTCTATTCCCTTTCATTAGCATATTCTTCCTATCCCTCTAAATGATCTTGTCTGAGCATGTTTCTGTTGGCACATCATCATTTTTCACTTTTGGATTATTAATGTCTAATTGTCTATTAGACTCTCTGCTCCACGATGGCAGGGGTGATGTGTGTTTCGACTTATTGTGTCTCTATCATACCTGAAATAAAGCCTTTACAAGATTACAGAGGAGATGATTAATTTTTGCTGGAAACTGTAAAAGATGAAGTGATTGTGAAGCGCAGCCCAGCTGGCACACCAGTGAGGTTCGATGGGAGAGAACACGCAAGTGAAGGAAGGTCTTCCAAGCACCAGAGTTGCACACGTAAAAGAAGGAAGTTCAAGATGGACTCGGGGAGGAGGGGATGAGTGAAGATGGGCATACAAAGGCAGAGTGGCACCAGATTGCTTCAAATTTGGGTTTGTTAAGGAATTTGGACATTTTCTAGGCAACGATGAGCCATTTGAAGACTATTAGGCAGGAGAAGAACACTCTCCCATCTGTGTTTCAGATATAACTCTGGCAGCAGGGTGGAAGGCAGGGGAACTAAAAATAGGATTACCAGTAATGTGCTAATCACTTTTCTCCTATTTGCACAGTAACCCAATTTCTAGTCTTGACACACATCCTGTTTGTGTAGGAACACTCCCAAGCCTTACAAAGAAGCTCCTTCAACTAGGATAACCAGAGCTTTGATATCACAGGACGGGGAAAGAGTATGCATCAACTATTATGTTGTCAGGTGCCAATAAGTGTCACATTCATTATTATGAAGTCATTTGACAAGAGTGACTGACTGAGTACACAGGACTATAAAATTCAGACATTCTCAGAAAACAAAGTGTTAGGAAGCATTGTAGGCAATTAACATAGGCAATTCATGTTGCAAAGCTTCCAACAAATCTCCAGGCTCGTAGAAGTCAAATCATCCTGTGAAAGTGACGAGGAATTTCTTGAAAATCACAACTTCTACGAGCCGACTTTCTCCAAGTACAGTCTTAATGATTATTCTACTTCACCACACAGAGCTATCCTCTACTTTCATGTCACAATTCCTACCCTATTTTTATTTTCAACTAGAGAAAATATCAATGAAACTAAGTTTGTGGTTGACTGTCACATAAAATAACATGTGATTTTTGCTTAATAATAATGTTTTTGAATACCTGATCTTGGTGGTGATGACTTTAGAAGTCAGTTCTGGTTGGTCTGGTAAGGACCTGGCAGTGCAGAGTACTAGAAACACGGGCTCTTAGAAATCCTAACTTGCAACATGCTACACAACAACTCTAATTGTTCCATACCTTGGCATTGTCAAAGAAGCATTCAGCTTCTGTGAAAAAAGGAAGTTAAATCTTCTTCTGCAAGTGCTTTGTTCCTAGAACTTATGGTATTCAATAAAAGCACAAATAAGTCTCCATTTCCTAGTACATCATTTTTCAACTACTTTTCTCTTTACAAAACCTCTATGGTAACAGATATGTGTGAACTAAGTTTTTTATGCATTGTTCTTTTTACTGGTGGATTCGAAAGTCTATTCTTATAAGAATTCTGACAAGTCTTGATGGGTTTGACACGGTAATGTTCAACTACTGTAATAAAGTGAAAAAAATGTGAATACTAAGTGGCATGAGCTACTTCGACAGAGCCCATAAAAGTTCAAGAGTGAGAACATTTGAAACAGTCACATATTAATAACAGTGATTTGGACAGTACTGTCTCATGTGATAATCTCTTGATCATGACAGCCACCTAATTTTGTGCCTTAAAATGAATTGATGTAGTCTGAAGAATCAATTGAAGCTATGAGGGTATACTTTATTTCTAAATTATAGACTTTAGGGACCTTAGAGATAAAGGGGTTCCAATCCTTCCCCACCCTTCCTTTACGTCCCTCCCTAGAAATATGGAATATGGCTACTGTAGATGGCTCTGAGGCTTGTGAGTTCAGAAGCTTACAGAGATCAAACCCATGTCAACAATTAAAGCCGGCCCTGAGACCATTCTCCTTTAGAAGCCATCAGTACTCTCTGCAGTCTTTTATTTTTCTGCTTCTATTAGGCATATGGTCTTGGAAAATATTTCTTTGCCATGAGGCCAATCACTGTGAAGTGGAAGGTGAAAAATATCAGTTGGTTGCATTTGGACAGAAGTGACCTAGCCAGTGCGGGAACACTGGGCTCCACACTGCCCTCTGCTGGCCTGCCTTTTACTAACCAAGTCTTTCAGAAATTTACTTATTCTTTGTACATCATCTGCTTGGAGCTGCAAGTAACAGGAGATGTAATTGAATTAGCATCAGCTGTGAAGTAGTCACATCACTTACAAAAACAGGGGTTTTTGTGTTCCTTTGGTTTTGGTTCTGCCTCTTATAGGTTAACCTCTTCTGCATATTTGTGCTGATGGATGCAGTCAGATGGTCCAAGTAGCTTAGGTTTTCATGTCAGTATGCAGTTTTCTGCAGGATAAGAGAAGGGTTCCCTTATTCCAGCCATCAAGAAGAGTCCTGCATGCTGCACTGATGATGGGAGGTTGTGAGCAGGAGGAGAGACTGCATTCAGGAAAGGTCAGGCCAGTCTAACTTCCTGGTTTTCTTATTATGAAATCATGGGGTTGGGCCAGTGCCCCTGAACTGTGGTAGCCATTTAATGAAGAATGAGAGAAAAGGATGTTGAAGAGCTGTAGACTTCAAGGTTATCAGAGTTTGAATCTCACATAGAATAGTCACTCAGGATCTACACATTAATTGCTACAGAGGGATTTGATCTTGCTGGGGGATTTGATCTTTGACTCTGCTTGAGTTATGAACCAATCTCAACATGGAACAATCGTGATTGTCAGGCCTGGCTTTTTGTCCACTCTGTGGCCATCGGGAAATGACCTGTAATTGGTGTTTCCGTCTATGGCTTCAGAGAAGAATGCTTTCCCATTGGGAAAAGACAGGCTAATGGGTACAAACAGCACATTTCCCTGGCCTTCGACAAAGAGCTAGCCTCTCAGCAGCAATGATATCACATCTCCAGGCACTGATTTTAAGACCAAGACCTACATGCAGCATCACTATATAGATTTAAAAAATATGTATGATTTTCATTTATGATATTCATTTCATGTATGATTTTCCCAAGTATAACCACCCCATGGATTACTTTGCAATATACGTGGTTCTTATCATGTGAACAAATTTACTCTTCTCTGGTCATTCCTTAAACAATTTCTTTTCATCCAGATAAAAGATGAACATTATACAGAACCGTATCAATCAAACCCAAATCCTTGATGAATAGGTTTTTTTAAAAACTGTCTCAAATAATTATCTATTTATGGAAACTTTTGAAATAGGATGCACTATTTTCTCCTCATCAAAATATTTGGAGCCCTGTGTAGGTGATGTAGCATTCGCCTCTTCAGCAGAGAATTCAATCACATTTTTTAAAATTTATTTATTTATTTTGTGTGTGTGTGTGTGTGTGTGTGTGTGTGTGTGTCTGTGTATCAGAGGGCACTGTGTGTCCCTATGGAGGCTCAAGGGTGACTTTGGGAACCATCCTGGATTGCTTCTTCCTCCTTCTTGTTTAGCTCTGGGGTTTCCCAGGCTCTGCCCACCAGGGTCAGAAGTGCAGGCCACTGCCTTTTTGACCTGGCGTTTTTTTGTTTTGTTTTGTTTTTTTTTAATGTGTGATCTGGGGTCTGAACTCAGGATCTTTTGCTTGCGAGACAGAGTATTAAACCCCTGAGCTATTTCTCCAGCCCTTAATACACCTTTTGAAGACTCTGATAAAGATCTTTGACAGATGTTGTTATATAAAGTGATCATATTTGATGGTAGCCTGAATTTGCTAGCTGGCGAAGTGTAGAAGTGTAATGCATTTATTTTTCTGTATTCTACTGGGAAACTTCATTGTGCATTTACTTTTATAGCTAATAATTGAAAGAAGAAGGGACCATTGGAGTGTGTACCCAGACACTTGGAGACATCATAGAGAGAAGCAGAGTTAGCACAGCTCTGGACAGCTAGTTTGGATATAAAAACAACGGGACTCTAGAGAATAACCAGGCAGGGCACTGGTCACGTGGGCTAGGGAAATACCTCCCTCAAGAATTTCATTGAGATTACCTTGGCTCAGCACTCTTGCTGCTTTGTTCCTATGTGATGCTGGAGCGTAAAGAAAAGCTTGACAGATCCAGGGACCTGGTTTTGTAGAGAGAGGTGGTTCATTAATATGTATGGTCAGCACAGTAAAGAATACGCTGCTCTCAGGGTTTTTCAGGTTGGCTAAGAACAAGAGGAGCCAGAGCATAACTCATTACTCCACAGACTGGTAATTAAAGGAAAAGAATTAAGCATTCATCTTGGCTTTGTGCTGAAACTGTTTTGTTTTTAGGGTAATGAAATGGTATTGGAATATGAGGGAAAGGTTTTTGATACAGAAAACAATTCAGTTATTTGATGTAGAAAGAATAATAGAAAGGTCAAAATAGCAATGTAAAGTCCAGTGAAATATCCGGTTCAGGTGACGGCCATCAACAGATGGTAAAGTTATTATGTGCAGTGTTAATGAGGAACTCGACTCTGCTCAGTTTAGCATACTAACCCGTGAGGAAACCAGACCATGGCAAACTACACATCGCCATTTCTGAAGCATGCATGTAAAAAAAAAAAAGGTCTAATTAGCATTAATTGAATGAGAGCCTGACTCCTAAATGATATGAAAAGACCAGAAATAGAACCATTGGCATGGGGATTCTCAGCCAAAACCAGTGTAGGAACTTTTTCTGTTAACTGATCCAGGTTTAAGTTTTAAGTGGACTTCTCCCAAACAATATAGCATTTTTAGAATAAATTGATTTTAGAAAAACTCTTATAAAAGTTTGTATATTTTAAAAGTTATTCATGTTGGTACACTGAGATAAATTGCAAATTTTACAAATATGCCATTTTACAAAATAGCAGAATCTGGATTTGAAAGCCTTACAGACAGATTTATTTGTTAATAAGGATATTCTCAACACAAACATTTGAAAACTTATTTTATTCTCTGACAGTTTATTACATGAATTCAATGAATTTAAATCATCTTTGTCCCATATTACCCAATCCTGTCTCTCCTATTTTTCCCATGGAAAAACACCTTATTCCCAAACAGTCTCCCTTCTACTGTCAAGCCTTTTTTTTTATGTGTGTCCCACTGAGTTTCATCAAGGTTATCAAAGTTGTCCACAGTAGCATGTGTCTGAGCACTATCTGGAGCATGTATGATACATCAGTGGACACACCACTGAAAAGAGTAGCTCCCCTTCCCACATTCACCCTCAATAGTCCAATGGTGGGCCTCATGAGGTTTTCCCCCTTTCCCTGTTGAACTATTGACAGGTCTAAGCTTCTGCAAGTCTCGTAGAGGTAAACAGGGCTGCAGTGTGTTGCAGGGTGCAGCAGCCCTGTCGTATCCAGAAGACACTAATTTGAGGCCCATCCAGGCCTACTTTGTTGCTCCATATCCCATTGATGATGCTCATCACTGTCAGGGACTTGTCTGCCTCTTCACCCTCCATCAGTAACAAACACCTTCCACAGAGCTTACTGAGACCATGCTTCCATCCATCCCTCTAGTAAGGCAGGGTTGAGAATTCTGTGTGGCTTGATTCTCTGTAGTGTTTATTTTGAGCCCAGATAGATATAGGAGCCATTCTCCCCAAAGCATGCAGCTCCCAGGATTTCACCCAGAATGCAAGACATGCCTTGGCTGTGATGCTCACTCTGACAGGAAGTTTTAATGTACAGCTGTTCCTGCTGGCCTCAGCCGGGGTGTGTATGTGTGTGTGTGTGTGTGTGTGTGTGTGTGTGTGTGTGGTGTCAGGACCCAACTGCTAAGCTGTTCTTTCCTCTGTCCGAAAATCCTGCTCCAGAGCTTGCAGAGAATCCATCTGTGCGGCACATTCTCTGGCTTTTCTCTCCAACCTTTTATTATGGCAGGAACTCAGGCCTAACTTCCTGCACCACTTAGCTTTTTTAAGTCCCGACATACTGGATCTTACAAATCACAAGTCTTGACTCACAGGATCACTGTCTTTTTGTTTAGAAGGAGGATCCATCCATACAGGAGATGCGGCAGTATTGAAACATGGGAGGCAGAAGCCATAGCTTCTTCACGTGGAAGCAGCAAGCCCAAACCCACGGTACACAACGCATGCTAGACCGGGTAGTCAATGAAGCCATCTCCCAATGCACAGATCAATGAATTAATCAGAAGCCAGAAGAAGGACTGAGAGCCTGGCTGCCAGCTGGCCTGTCTTGTGTTGATGTTGATTACTCATTACAGACCCTTGGAGTCTTCTCAAAAGGAGAATTCCCAGGGGAGAGAATAGGCCCAAATCTGTTTCTAGGGAAAACATTTGGTGAATATAACCCTTAGGAAATCTGTGCTCTTCCCCTCCTCCCAATCTCCAGAGCGTTTAGAGATTGTTAAGGAAGACAGAGCAAAAAGCCAAGCTACTGGGAGAGGTCAGGTCACCGTGAGTGAGAGATGAATCACTTCAAGCTGTCCGACCTCATTTGCCATAGTCAGTAGCAAAATTCTGACCTGCTTGCTGCTGAGTGTTTCGGTTCCCCTTCCCCCATATGTTTCTGAAGCACTTGGAAGTGAAAGTGGAAAGTATAATACTAATGGAATGCATCTGCAAATGATAAAATTTGAAGAGGAATTACAAATGGTCGAAGAGACATTCTTAAAGCGAAATTCTATCTTGAAATACAGGGGCATGGGCTGCAATCAGGAAAGGAAACTGAATAAAGTTACTTATGAAGGGAGAAATGAAAACAGCATTAGACTGACTATGGTCTAGCACCAATACTACTGCCAGGCATGCGTGCAGGGAACTGGGTCTTAATGAAATGGTTCCGAGTCATGTGATTAAGTTAAAAATGACTATAACTACATAGTTCTGCATCAACAGAAATATCACAACTAAGATCACTTTAGAAAAACCATTTCATCATTTCCCCTTGAGATAATTAAGTGGTTGCTATGATTGAAGCAAAAATTAGCAGATTTGGGAAATAAAATAACACCAAACAACTGCATATTGTCTGATGCTCAGAGTAAGGAACAGAGGAAATACCAACATCAAGGATGACAGAGGATCTCTGGATGTACGTCCATAAAAATGTCTTAAGCTACCTTGCAGAAGGACTTCTCTCTTTGACTTTTGATTATGTGATAGCTTCTCAGCAATGCTTTTCTAGTATGAGATGTGTGAATTTCATCTTCCCATTGTTGCATGAATACAGGACCAAACAATTTGGTGCAACTCTTTCTGTGCATGTGGTATGGTCATCATCATCAGACATGTTTTAGTGTTTCGTTTGCTAGACCTCATGTTCCTACTGCTTCTTCCTACCCTTGATTCATAGAGTTTTCTTATTGCTGCTAGACATCCATGTTTCCAGCCAAGACTCCTTTTTCAATAAATAAATTGTTTGTTCTATGATAATTTCATACATGTATGTGATGTACTCCAGTTAATTTACCCAGCTCACCTCCTTACCTCCCTCCCACTCCTGTCAGTCACCCTACTCTTTACAAGTCCCTTTCCCATGTTCATATATTTTTCTTTTGTGACTGACTGAGTGACACTTTTCCTGGGGGAGATGTCATACAAATATCTATTTACCCCAAACAATTGGTGATTCAATGATTGCTCAAAGTAACAGTTTACATCAGAGACCAACCTGGTAAGGCAATGATCATCTCTGGTGTTACTTACAGGAGTATGGGATGAAGGCTACTTACAGGAGTATACTTACAGATACTTGCAGGGGATGACTGAAAGGCGGCTGCATTACTTACCCATCCTGGGCGAGATTCACAGGTGGCGAGCTCTGTGCAGGACTTGCAGTCAGCTCTGCTGGTGGAAGAGCCTTCCTGATTGCTGTGATGGAGAGGATGTCTCTCCCAATGGTTTTTCACTGCTTTTCTTTACCTCGGCAAAGGACTCTGAATTCTGTTAGTTTCAAGAACCCTTTGTGCCTTAGTGAGTTTCCTTCTGAAATAGACTGCTTACTTTAGAATGAATCTCTTTCTAGGATGAAATGTTACAGATTGCTGTTACAGAACAGAGGTAGAACTTTACTCCTTTTCCCCTTAGGTCAGACTGAGGATAGAGTCAAAGGGATATCAGGTTGCATTTGGAAGAAAAAGTCCATACAACAGTAAGTAGAGCCTTTGTGTGATCATGGTTCTGGAACTACCCATTAGAGCCTGGTGAGGCTCTGATCCATCTTCCCTATGATCCATCAGTAGTCAATATTTAGGGGGTGGAGGTGGGGCTCTGAGTCCCTCCCCCATCCATGCTCTACTGTTGACTGGTGGCCCACTCTTGGCAGCCCCAGTATAGGCAGCCTCGGCTCCAAAGAGATCATGATTGCAAGTGATGCTTCCTGAGCCCCAGAGATGGCCATGTAAATGTCTTTTTTTTAGGACGGATCACTCAACGTCATTTATTCTCAGCACCTTGAGCAGCCATGTGGGTCTGCGTTCACTGCTGTTAGTTGGGAAAAGAAGCTCCTGGAGCTAAGGCCCAGAGCATCATCGTTGTCAGGGGATGAGTCATATGCGCGGTCTTTACTTCCTCTTCTGTGTCCTCCACACCATGCAGACTATTCCCTAAGGTTAGGGATGATTTCCACATGGCCAGATCTGCTGCACATCTTTTCAGCTCTTATTACAACTGTAGGTATTACAACTGTTATCTATAGTTAAGTCAGTTGAGCAAACTGTCCTCTTAATATAATAGCTTTCATGCCACCACATCTTCTGGATTTTTATTCTATTTTTTATCTATAGTTTAGCTTTTCCTCCTCTGCTTATAGATATTAGAATTCATCAGAACTCATTTCTAGATCTTTTTCTCCTCCTACCTGTGGCCGTGTTGATACATACCATGGACTCAGTAAAGTTCTCATTAGCATCTCACTGCTGCAAGTATTCCAGCTTGGAGACAGTACATCCTCCCTGCTTGAGACCCTGAAGAGTCCAGATCTGTGACTTTTCATTTGTCAAATCTCTTACAATCTTTCTGTGGACATTTTACATGCACTTCAAATTTGACAGTTCTAACATATGATTTTTCCTTTTCTTTCTAAATCCTCCAAATCTCTGTCTCAGAAAATGATACTTCCACTATACTCTAGCACCAATAGTTTCTCTTTTTCTTTCTTTCTTTCTTTTTCTTTCTTTCTTTCTTTCTTTCTTTCTTTCTTTCTTTCTTTCTTTCTTTCTTTCTTTCTTTCTTTTTCTTCCTTCCTTCCTTCCTTCCTTCCTTCCTTCCTTCCTTCCTTTCTCTCTCTCTCTTTCTTTCTTTCTTTCTTTTTCTTTCTCTCTTCCTCTCTTCCTTTCTTCTCTTCCTCTCTTCCTCTCTTTCTCTCTCTCCCCTCCCTTGCTTTCTCCCTCCCTCTCTCCCTCCCTCTCTCCCTCCCTTTCTCCCTCCCTCTCTCCCTCCCTGGCTCTCTCCCTCCTTTCCTTCCTTCCTTCCTTCCTTCCTTCCTTCCTTCCTTCCTTCCTTCCTTCCTCTTCCTCCCTCCCTCCCTCCCTCCCTCCCTCCCTCCCTCCTTCCTTTTTTATTTTTCTCTATCTCCCTCCCTCCCTTCTTCCTTTTCTTTCTTCCCTCTTCCTTCCTCTTTCTTTTATCCTGTCCATCTTTCATATGCTTATTTGACTTATAATTTCTATATGCGTCTTTCTTTTTTATTGTTTGCATGTATGTGGGTGCAAATAAGTGCATGTGTATGCGGAGGCCAGAGATCAGCATTTGGTGTCTACCCTAATTAATTCATCTATTTTTTTTTTTTTGAGACAGGGTCTCTTACTAAACTTGGAGCTCACAGATTGGCTGGATTAGTTGGTAAGCAAGTTTCTGCCTATCCAGTGCCAAGCTTATAGGTGTGCACTACTGGGGATTGAAACTTGAGTTCTCATCCTTGCCTGTCAAATATTTTACTGACTAAGCTATCTCCTTGAGTATTCTCTCTCTCTCTCTCTCTCTCTCTCTCTTTCTCTCTCTCTCTCTCTTTCTCCTGTTTCTTCAGCACTTTTGCTTACTTATTCCTTAACCCTCTCATCTCAACAGTCAGTTCCACTTTCATTACTTTCAAATGAAGTTAAAAGCATCATCTCGGCCGCCCTGCCAGCTCCCAGGTGAGTGAGTGAGAGAGTCTGCCCAGCCCAGCCCAGCCCAGCCACCCCCCTCCCGGACCCCCCCATCTCCCGGCAAGCACCTAGGCAGCCTCCGGCTTAGCCTGGGCCCCACCCCAGACCTCAGCCCCTCGCGTCATGCCGCCCCCGCGGGCCTCCACCGCCCTCCCCAGGTCCCAGGTGAAGAATACTTCCATCAACATCAGACCCTCTGCCTCTCTGGCGCATCCAGACCTACACACGTGATCCACGGAAGACACACTGCTACTCAGAATTCAATAGAGTCCAAAGGAAACTCAAGCAAAACACTAAGGAACAAGGGAACACAGGCCATACATCTGGACTCCGCTACAATCATTATATCACGTTGGCAAGATGCTTCACATCCAGCCCAAAGATAAGTAAACCTATTTTTTTCCACCTTACTGATCCTTTCTAGTATCAATTGCTGTAGATCAACTTCCTCATACAGCCACCCCAAAAACATACAACTCCAGGAAGTATACCACTCACCATCACGTATCACCAAGATATTAAATAGTAAAAGTACACTACCATACTAATATTCACCCCCTGGTTACTTAACCTGACTTAACTGATGTACTAACAGTCTAATAGCCTCATCTAGGATATAACAATAACAATACACAAACATACCCAATCCAAGGCAAGCACTAGTAATAACTGGCAAGTGTAACAATACCAACTACATCAGTTCAGTGAAAAACACACAGAAACTGAAAGGTCCTAAAAAACAAAACAACAATGCCCAAGTCAAAGTGCAGATCCACGAGAAACAAAACCCAAGAAGACCAATCTCCCACCAAAAGAATTAATCCCATAATGATGGATTCTGACCAGAACAAATCCACAGAAAATAGCCGTGAAAGCCAGACCCAACATAACGACTTTCAGAGTATCATCAATACCATAATTACTACTATGAAAGAGGAAATCCGAGAAGAGTTAAACAACCGTATCAACCACTTTGAACAGGAACACAACAGGCACTTGGAGGAGTTGAGAAAAACAGTTCAAGAAACAAAAATAGGCATAGAGCAGTTAAAATAGTCTCAGGCAGAGTTTAAAATTGAACTAAAAGACAAGTTATCTTCAATCCAAAACTCAACAGAGAGTCTTATCAGCAGAACAAATGAGGCAGAAAATAGAATTTCAGATCTTGAAGACAAAGTGGGAGAATTAACTAGCTGAAAGGAAGAGATTGTTAAAGCTAAAAAGATACTACAGAGGAACATTCAAGAGATATGGGGCACCCTGAAGAAGCCTAACATGCGCATTCATGGAATACCGGAACAAGAATCCCAAAATACCCCACCTGAGGAAATATTTCAATTCACCATAAATGAAAATTCCCACAACTAAAGAAGGAGAGGCCTATCCAAATACAAGAGGCATTTTGCACTCCAAACAGATATGACCAAAATAGAAAATGGCCACGGCAAATAATAGTCAAAACACTCCACATTCAAGACAAAGAAAAGGTGCTGAGAGCTTCAAAAGAAAAAAGCAAGTCACTTTTAAAGGTAAACCTATTAGAATAACAAATGACTACTCAATGGAAACAGTAAAAGCAAGAAGAGCTTGGAGAGACATACTTCAAGTATTAAATGAGCAAAAATGCCAACCTAGACTGATATACCCAGCAAAACCATCTGTCATGATTGAGGGAGAAAGAAAAATTGACAACTTGAAGGGATACATGTCGACCAAACCAGGCCCTCAAAAAATGCTCGAAGTGATACTCAAGCTTGAAGAAAAGAACAAGCATATCCAGGAGGACAGAAGGGAAGTATAATACCACCAAAACATAAATATCAAACAACACACTTACAAAATCTACTAAACATAAAAAATGTCCAGAATTAAAAATAATTTCTCCATTATAACATTAAATGTCAATGGTATTAACTCATCGATTAAGAGACACAGATTACAAACTTGGATTAAATCTGCTGCCTTCAGGAAACTCATCTCACCACAAAAGATAGGCACATCCTAAAAATGAAAGGCTGGTCCAAAATCTTGCAAGCTAATGGAACCAGGAAACAGGCAGGGGTAGCAATTATGCTTTCAGACAAAGTAGACTTCAAACCAAAGAAAATCATAAAAGACACAGATGGATACTACATTTTAGTCACAGGTACAATTCACCAGGAAGACTTCACAATACTGAACATATATGATCCAATATGGGCCCCTCCAAATTCATTAAGAAAACCCTACAGCATCTAAAGCAAGAAATCAACCCCCAAACGATAATTCTTGGGGACTTCAACACTGCTCTCTCAACAAGGGATAGATCAACAGGTCAAAAGCTTAACAGAGGGGCTGGAGAGGTGGCTCAGGGGTTAAGCCTCTGCCTTGCAGGCAGAAGGTCCTGAGTTCGGATCCTAGACCCCACATAAAGACGCCAGGCGGAAGCGGGGGAGGCCTGTGTTTCTGGTCTTGGAAGGACGGAGCCTGTGAATCCTGGGACAGAGTAAACGAGGAGGTGGAGGCAGTCCATGGTGGTTCCTGAATTCGCCCGTGGTTCTACACACACACACACACACACACACACACACAAACATACACACACGCCCACATACACACAATTGAATAAAAAAAATGTTAAAAAGAAAAAGCTTAACAGAGACACTTTGGAACTTAATCAAACCCTTGAAGAAATGGACCTTACAGATCTCTATCGAACTTTTCACCCACGCACCAAAGAATACACATTTTTCTCAGCAGCACATGGAACTTTCTCCAAAATAGATCACATACTGGGCCACAAAATGAATCTACACATATACAAAAAAGTTGAAATTCTAGCCTGTGCCCTATCAGACCACCACGGCCTAAAGCTGGACATCCACAACACAACAAACAAGAGAAAATACACTAACTCCTGGAAACTTAACAATATGATGCTGAACGAGAACTGGATTCAGGAAGAAATTAAAAAGGAAATTCAAGATTTCCTGAAAGCAAACAATAATGAAAATACAACTTACCAAAATCTCTGGGACACAATGAAAGCCATCCTAAGAGGTAAGTTCATAGCTCTTAATGCCTACATCAAAAAAGTGGAAACATCAGAAATAAATAACTTAACAATGCAGCTTAAAGCTTTAGAGAAATTAGAGCAATCTGATCCCAAAAGTAGTAGAAGAGAGGAGATTAGCAAAATAAGGGGAGAAATATCTGAAATCGAGATTAGGAAAACGATAGAGAAAATCAACCAGGCAAAAAGCTGGTTCTTTGAAAAAATCAATAAGATTGATACACCCCTAGCTAAATTAACCAAAAGCAAGAGAGAGAAAACCCAAATTAACAAAATTAGAAAAGAACATGGAGTTATCACTACTGATACCCAAGAAATCCAGAGAATTATAACATCATATTTCAAAAACTTATATTCTGTGAAATATGACAACACAAAAGATATGGATGAATTTCTAAGTAAACACAACTTACCTAAATTGAATCAGGAAGTTGTGAATTATTTAAATAGTCCTATAAAATATAAGGAAATTGAATAAGTAATCTCAAATCTTCCCACCAAAAAATGTCCTGGACCAGATGGATTCAACACAGAGTTCTACCAGACATTTAAGGAGTTAATAACACCAATACTCCTTAAACTGTTCCATCAAATAGCAAAGGAAGGAACACTACCAAATTCCTTCTATGAAGTAATATCATTTTAATCCCAAAACCTAATAAAGACTCACTTAAAAAAGAAAACTATAGGCTGATCTCTCTGATAAACACAGATGCAAAGATTCTCAACAAAGTCCTAGCAAATTGGATTCAAAAACATATCAAAAAGATCATTCATGGGGACCAAGTAGGCTTCATCCCCAGCACACAAGGTTGGTTCAACATACGCAAATCAATAAATGTAATTCATCATGTAAACCAGTCCAAAGTCCAAGACCACATGATACTCTCGATAGATGCAGAAAAAGGTTTGACAAGATCCAACAGCCTTTTATGATCAAATGCTAGAGACAGTAGAAATGGAAGGAACCTTAATCAATATAATAAAAGCTGTATACAACAAGCCCACAGCAAGGATTATGCTCAATGGGGAACAATTGGAAGCATTCCCACTTCAATCAGGGACTAGACAAGGCTGTCCACTCTCACCACTTCTATTCAATATTGTACTTGAAGTCTTAGCTGAAGCCATAAGAAAAGAAAGGGACATAAGGGTATTCAAATCAGCAAGGAAGAAGTCAAGCTATCCCTATTTGCAGATGACATGATCTTATACCTGAGTGATCCCAAAAACTCCACCAGAAAGCTCCTGGAACTAATTGAGAAGTTCAGCAGGGTGGCAGGATACAAAATAAATGTACAAAAATCAGTGGCCTTCCTATATGCCCAGAATGAAAGAAGTGAAAAAACCATGAGAGAAACAATCCCATTTACTATAGTTCCTAAATAAATGAAATACCTTGGTATAAACCTAACCAAGGAGGTAAAAGACCTTTACAATGAAAACTTTAAAACCCTAAAGAAAGAAATTGCAGAAGACACCAGAAGGTGGAAAGACCTCCCATGTTCCTGGATTGGCAGAATCAACATCGTAAAAATGACCATTCTACCAAAGGCAATATACAAATTCAATGCTATACCAATTAAAATCCCAAAGCAATTCTTCAAAGAAGTTCACCAAACAATCTCAAAATTCATATGGAGGCACAAAAGACCCAGGATAGCAAAGACAATCCTGAGTAACAAAAACACTGCTGGAGGTATCACCATACCAAACCTTACTCTATACTACAAATCCATAGTTATAAGAACTGCCTGGTACTGGCTCCAAAATAGACACACAGATCAATGGATAAGGGTTGAAGACCCAGATATAAGCCCACAAAAATACAGCCATTTGGTCTTTGACAAAGGGGCCCAAAGAATCCAATGGAAAAAGAACAGCATCTTCAAAAAATGGTGCTGGCAAAACTGTATCTCCACATGCAGAAGATTAAAACTGGACCCGTACTTGTCACCATGTACAAGACTTAATTCCAAATGGATCAAGGACCTTGATAAGAGGCCAGAGACTATAAAAACCATAGTTGAAAGGATAGGGAACTCCATCGACCTGATTGGGCTAGGCCAACATTTCCTAAACAGACATCCAATGGCACAGTCACTACTACCAACTCTCAACATTGGGATCTTGTGAAATTAAACAGCTTCTGTTCAGATAAAGAGATTGTAACATGAGCTCAAAGACAATCCACAGAATGGGAGAAAATCTTCACTAACCGCATATCTGATAGAGCTCTATTATCCAGAGTGCACGAAGAACTTAGAAAGCTAAACACCAAGGAAACACCTATTAAAAAATGGGCCCTGGAACTTAAAAGAAACTTTACTAAGGATGAAATTAAAATGTCTAACAAATATCTTAAAAAATGCTCCACTTCCTTAGCCATCAGGGAAATGCAAATCAAAACTTCCCTGAGATATCATCTCACCCTCGTCAGGATGACAAAAATTCACAATACAAACAACAACAAATGCTGGAGAGGATGCGGAGAGAGGGGAACTCTGCTACATTGCTGGTGGTAATGCAGTTTCATACAATACTCTGGCGAGCCATCTGGAGATTCTTAAAGAAATTAAAGATTGAAATGCCATATGACCCTGATATTCCACTTCTGGGAATAACCCCACATACAGCAAAAAATCACCTTGATAGCACAAGCACGACCATGTTCATAGCAGCACTGTTTACAATAGCAAAGTCATGGAATCAACCAAATATCCAACAGTTGATGAGTGGATAAGGAAAATGTGGTACATCTATACAATGGGGGTACTACTCAACCATCAAAAATGATGAATTAATGGAATTTTCCAGGAAATTGGTGTCATTAGAAACAATTATATTGAGTGAAGTATCCCAGACCCAGAAAATTAAGTGCCGTTTTTACTCCCTAATAGGTGACTCCTAGTACCAAACCCACCCAGCCCACCTAGAGACACTCAAAGATAAATCTCTATAATACCTACAGTAATTACAAGAATTATGAACAGGAGGGATGGGGTAGGAGGGCCACACCACAAACAAGGAGAGAGGAGACCATGTTATACCAGAGAAAATAGGCCTCCATCAAGGACTTCAAGTAAGTAATGAGACATCTGGGTAAGTTCACAGACTTTCGTTCCTGATCTTTTACAACTGAGGGGGTATGATCTCACCAGAAGGGGAGGGCATATAGTCTGGCAGATAAAAAGTAACCATTTTGCAAATGGGGGATTGAACCCTCCCTCACTGCGGTTTCCTACTTTCATTACATCTACTTTGGAATGGGCTCTTATAACAAGACTCTAGTTTAACAGCTTTTTGTCTTTGGCCAGGGGGTGACATATAATACTCATCAGGATGGAGTGAAGGGCATTGCAGGAGCAGCAAAACTGCAAAAGAAAATCAACAAACCATAATCCAGAACTTCAGAGACTCTATATCAACCACCTAGAACTAGGCCAGACTAATCTCTCCCCATCCTGAAGCTCAGGGAAATTTGCGGAAGAGGCTGCAGTAAGATTGTAAGAGTACAAGGATGGGAGGAGCAATGATATGCAAGATACTCCACACAAGTTAGGGCCGAAGCAATCATAATTGGACTTTGCATGCCCTGTGCAATGTCCAACACACTATTGACCCCACAAAGTCTAGCATTTGCTAAAGGCACCAAGATCCTTGGAGGCAAGGGATTGACAGCCACAATAGTGTTCCTATGCTTAAGGGGAACACGGGAAAGGGTTCAGGGAAATGCCACTGGGTCCTTGTATGTCATCGGAGAGGAGGGCCCAGAGGAGAGCCTGGCATGCACATTAAAGGATTTTCCAGGGATTGGGGGGGGAGGCACTGGGGGAGGGGAAGGGAGAGCAGGGTGTTTGGGGGGAGGAAGAGGGAGGGAGGGAACTGGTGTACCTACTAAGTTTGTATGAGTGGAAATAATAAAAAATGTAAAAAAAAAAAAAGCATCATCTCATAATCTCTGGAATCCACAAGGCATCTTCAATGACCCTGACTTTGTATTTGTTCCTATTCATCTCACCCCCATCCACTCTCTTGCCTTGATGCAAAAACAAAACCCACATCATGTTGCTACCTGCAGAAAGCTTTCAGTGACCAATCACTGCACTTGGAATCATGTCAACCTCCTCCTTCTGGCTTCTGCATCTCTGTGTGCTCTGTCTCATGACGGCTGGGGTAGTCCTGGCCTGCAGCCAACTGCTACTCTTCAAGCCTGTCCCATGTGCCTCTTCTGAGCTCTCTGTCCTACATACTGCTCCTGAGTTCTGAGTGCAGCTAGCTCTTCTAGTCATGGTCTTGGGTCTCCCACCCATCTCGGAGTGAGCATTACTTCTGGAATGTGGTATGGTGGAGGGGACGGTAGATGTTAAACATGTTTTCTCAATTTCAGAGTAATATGTTTTATTTATTAAATTTGAAAATATAGGTTACCCCAGGAATCCATAATTTGACCACCCAAACCTAAATATAATTAGTGTGGTTTGGTGTGTATTTTTCCAATCCTTTTCTCTGTGTACATAGCATAAATACCAGTTGCTTAGATGAGTCTGTGTCCTATAATTGGTGGGAATCATCTATTTTGTAATTTTTATATCTAATTCACACCAGGACTGCCCTTCACAATGGAAAATGTTTCCCTTCAGCATCTCTGGATCTCCCTGGGGATTGGCCAGATGGCCTTCCCATCACAGCTTGCTTCAATTTCCGGCTTCCATTGCTGTCTTGATCTCCCTTGTGTCTAGTCTCTGATGTAGATTCAGATGTGGGACACAGGATCTTTGGTCCTGAGAATCATCTTGGTGTGTGTGTGTGTGTGTGTGTGTGTGTGTGTGTGTGTGTGTGTGTGAAATGTTACAGAAGAGTGTTATACACGTTAAGACATCTCAAAAATCCTTCATCTCCTTTTTTTGAGGACACCTCACCTTCCAGGACTGTGAGCTCTCTGCTAACATTGCCACTGTCCCCAGCCGGTGACTCTTCCCTCTCAGTCTTCTGGAACCCTAGAACTAGCAATGGTCCCTCTAGGGAACAACTCAGTGGTCTGCCTTCCATCAGGCACTTCTTTCTAGTTCATTTTCTGGAGGATGCAGATTCCATACTCAAGCTCAGTCATGTTTTAGAGTTACACCTTTTCTCCAGAAGTAGAAATATTTTCTATCAGCCATTGTTCTAAAGAGTAACTTGTTCCCGGTACACAAAAATGTTTTTCTTTTCTGCCCTAAATGGTATCATACAACAAGCTCTGGTTGTTTTTTTTTTTTCCCTAAAAATCAGCGGGGAACATTCTCTATGTACAAACTGATATATATATATGTATATCCTGAGGTCATGTGTCAATCTCCGTCTACCCATGTTTACGGTATGATCATCAAAACATTTGCATGCACATGAAAATTTGATGTATATTGGCTTATAGCCTTTATATGACTTTAATAAGAATCAAACAGCAATATTTTTCATTGGAAAATCTATAAAAGACAAATCTTGACATTTATATAGCTATTTAATTTTTACTTTGAAACAGATAGCTTTATATATTAGATTCAGCACATCAGTGCCAAAACGAAAGACACTATTGCAACAGGAGGCTTTGAAAGCCCTCAGCTGTACCTTGCTCAAGTAAAGCAGGGCCAGCCATCTCCACATTACTCTTCCATAGGAAGTCTTCTCAAACGGTAACACAGAATCATTTCTCATCTTTCCAAATACAAATTACAAATTTCCAAGTCAACATTTAAGATATATATTTTGATTTCTTTTGATTCACCCTCATTCAGAACTTAGTCACTTTATTTGGAATCTTTGAAGAAGGACTACTATTTATTTACTTACAGTGAGGGTAGACCCAGGGCATGTAAGCTGGGATGTGATTTTTAATTTAAAATCCCAAAGAAGTGGAAATAAAATTCCACTCTCGCCTGCTGTGTTTCCAAAAGATCACGATGAAGCAAACTGCTCTTTCTTTGAAAACAAATCAGGAGTCAGCTTGCCAGCATTACTCCTCATTTATTTTATTTTGGAGCTCTTAGAGGCTGTTAATTTAACTGGTGAATTATTTGCTGCACAATAGTGGTTATATGGAAATACCAGGCTTCCAAACCCGTGGCCTGCAAAGCATCCAGTGCAAGCTTCTGCTCCCAGCTGTGCAGTGTCAGTTTCCTACTGGCAAAGGCATCCTGTGTGTGTGTGTGTGTGTGTGTGTGTGTGTGTGTGTGTTGTGTGTGTGTGTGTGCGCGCGCATACAGGTACAGACAAGGCATTCTTGGCACTCAGGCCAAGGCTGCATGGTGGTCCACAGAGGATTTGTGGCCAGCTCTCCCTCTTTGCCTTCTTATTTTCTGTTGCTGTTTGGCTTATGAACAAGGTGGAAAAATTTCTGAGCACAAATTCCTTAGCAAGTAACAATTTCATCTGATCCAGGAGAAATGTAGCATTTTTGAACTGGCTCCTTGGAAATAACTTTCAGGCAGTCAGAGAGTTAAAAGTCAGAAGCGCATTGTTCCACAAATGGAAGCTATTTGTACGCGCCAGTGGGAATTGTTTTAAATGTTCCTTTCAGGACAGAACAGAATGAAATAAGACTGAAATATTTTAGCATGAAATGTACTTACATGTTTTCATAAGTCACAAAAAGAGGAGATTGAAAAAAAAAGCAAAGAAAAGAGGAAGTATTGCCATAGTCATGTCTCTGGTAATAACATAAAAGAAAATTATTCTGGGTTTTGTGAATTGAAAGGTGTTCCACTATTAGATGTAGGCATCAGAAAAAGTGATTATTTCATATCTGGCCACCAGTTTGATAAACATTTGTGGAAAAAAGTATACTTCTACATTTTTATGATACATGGCTCATCACTTTAAGACAGACTCAAGGTTTGGTTTGGAAATCTCTTTTACTTCTTTATGAAGCACCCAGAAATACTCTGTACAGATTGACTATCCCTAGTCTAGAACTCAGAAATCCTCCAAAATCTGATGTTTTGAATGCTAACATGGCACCACAAATAGACAGTTCTGTACCTAACCTCCACAGGTGCATTAAACACTGCATAAAGTGACCTGCAGGCAGGGTTGGCAAGACAGCTTAATAGGTCAGGTGTGAACTTGCAAACCTGGTGACCTGAGTTCAATCCTTGGAAGCTTACATTTTGGAGGAACAGAATTGTCTTATGAAAATTGTCCTCTGACTTTCACCTGGATATCATGGCATGTATGCATATGCCTTTGCCCCTCCCCCCTCTCAAGTAAATAAATAAAAGTATACATATATATATGAATCACCTTTATGTTATATATAAAAACTGCATGTGAAACATACCTGACTTTTAACTTTAGACTTGGGTACCATCCTCAAGATTTCTCATCATGTACATACAAATATTGTGAAAATTTCAAAACCCACCACTCTGGTCCCAAGTATTTCAAATATTGGTTGCTCGATTTGTATGATGGAAATTCAAAAGACTTAGCTTGAATTAGAAAGAAATGCAACATCTAGAAAAAGAAAAGTGTGTTCCTAAGAAACTTCTTCTTTTTCCATCATTATCACCAAGCGTAAGGTCTCATTGTGTAGCTCAGGCAGGCTTCTCCTGACTTCCTACCTCAACCTCTGAGTGCTAGACTTCCAAGTGTCATCCCCATCCTAGTTACAATTAATATTTAAACTGTGGTGATTACTAGCATGCTTTTCTGTATAGATATGTCATGCAGACCAAATAAAGGCTATCCATTTATATTATAAAAATGAACTGGATAAAATTCCAATGCCAGCTAAAATGAATAATGTTAGGTTAAAAAACCCCTAACCATTAGGAACATGTGAATGACTATTTCAGCATTCAAGTTTAGAATTGGTGAGGCCTGAAATTTTATCACATTTCTTTAAGATTTTAAACATGTAGTTCCATAAAGCTGGACCTGGAAATCTGAACTAATCCTTCTTGCAGCTGATGGGAAGATGCTCCTACTTTTAGAAAGTGGTATCAGTGTCCTCTGATAGTGTTTACATGTGTTCCCCACATGCACTCCAAAACAGAACTGCAGAGGACATTAGTTCTGTTTGTTTTATAATTGTTAATTAAATTGACTCAAAGCTAAGCTCATTAGAATGGGAAAAACATTCTTCTTCAGTTGTCTTGGGGTAGTAGAAGTGGAAGGTTCTTTGTCATGTTGCTATGACAAATGAAGGTCAGAGGACAATTGTTTTAAATGTTCCTTTCAAGACAGAACAGAATGAAATCAGACTGAAATATTTTAGCATGAAATGTACTTACATGTTTTCATAAGTCACAAAAAGAGGAGATTAAAAAAACAAAGAAAAGAGGAAGTATTGCTATAGTCATGTCTCTAGTTATAACATAAAAGAAAATTACTCTGGATTTTGTGAATTGAAAGATGTTCCAGTATTAGGTGTAGACATCAGAAAAAGTGGTTATTTCACATCTGGCTACCAGTTTGATAAACATTTGTGGAAAAAAGTATACTTCTACATTTTTATGATACATGGCTCATCACTTTAAGACAGACTCAAGGTTTGGCAGCTGTAAACAATGCTGCTATGAATGCTGTACAACTTTCTGGAGTCCTGCTTTCACGTCTTTTGAGTCTATCCTGAGAAATAGAATTGCTAGATCATATAATAATTCTTCTCTTATTATTTTGAGAAACTGTCCCAATATTTTCACAGTAGCACCATTTTGTATTTCTACCAGCAATACCCAAGAATTTGGAGTTTTCTGCTTCTTTCCTTATTAAGATGTCAGGGATTTGGCTAGATCCTACCTTGTGTTTCTTTGGTAACACTGGAATTTCAGTTTCCACCCTTAAACCTGGTGGGTAAATTACCTGGGCAGGATTCTCACCTCCCAGGAAATTTAATCTATCTGACAGAGCCCCAAAGAGATATTCCAGTCTCTTCTTTTCTTCCTCTCAGCAAGATATAAACAGAATCAGAAAACTAGCAAGGTGTACTTTGTAAGCCGTTCATTCTTGAGCCTCGCATTCACAATGATAACACCTTTCTTTCCCTCTTTTAAACACAACCTCCACAATATTCCAGATTTTTTACTGTTTCTCCGACTTTTAACTTCTTACATGTGGCACTTGCCTCTCCCCCCAGAGTCTCCAAGTGTTTGGATTTCCAAACACTTGATCCTATGGTTTTCTGTTTTAAAACAAATGTGAATATTTTTTAAGTCTTTTGTCATTTAATAGTTCTTTGTTTTACGGAGAAAATAAGCTCGTACCTCTAGATCAGTGTCAATGTGTCACTTATACATTGTTCCAAAGGGAAAAATAGTGTTTGACCTATGAAACTACTACACAGACAATATTTTATATAGTGTATATACACTAATCAAGTGCATGTTGTATAATGCCTAAGTAAAGTGATACTTTGGAAATGCAAATTATAGCGTGCCCCTTCCTGCTCAAAGCTCCCCACTTCTCATGATGCTTCCATGAGTCCATCAGAGCTTCATGTGTCTGATCTCTACTGATGTGGTCAGTCTAATCTGTGCCTATCCCTTGCCAGTATGTAGTGCAGCTGTAAGGCCATGGATGGTTTTCACCCTCCTAGGATGCCCTATACTCCTTCCCCTGTCTCGTCTGCTTTTCCCTGAGCCAAGACATGGGCCAGTGGTTGTCTTCTTTTGGGACTTGTTTTCAGAGGCTTGCTCACCAGCCTTTGGAAACTACTTCCCCACTTGCGCAACTCTCTCCCAGAATCTTACATTTCCCTTGCAGGGCCATTGTCCTCCTGCTCCCCTGTTCATCCTTTGCTCATTTCCTGCATGTTTTCCATAGTATGTAAGTTCCAAAGGGAAAAATAGTGTTTGACCTATGAAACTACTACACAAACAATATTTTATATGGTGTATATACACTAATCAAGTGCATGTTGTATAATGTATAAGTGTATGATGCAAGTATATGTTAAACATATACACACAATATTATATATAATGTAGGCAGTTGGCTTAGATTTCTTATGAACTTGTATATATCTGTTTCCTTGCCAAAAATTTCTCCCTAAAATAAGACGAATTCTATTTATTGCTATGAAAGCGAGTGCCATATTTTGATTGGCAGGCATCTCTACATGCCACTGTGTATGAAGCAGGCAGGTGTCACTTGCTAACAACTCTTGGAGTGATTTGTGCTCGTTATTCCAGCAGGCATTTCTGAGTTAGAAGAAAGCATATGGGTGATACAGAAGAAGAATAGAGCATCTTGAGATCGAAGAATATTGATCTAGCTGCTCATAAAATTTAATCGAGCCTTCTTGTTGTAAGATGGCATTGTGGAAGCAATGGCGAGGGTATTATATGGTAGACAGCCTTTCAGACGGGCTTCAGGGTTGGATATTTTTCCCTCGGCACTGTAGGAAGCCCTTGGAGAAGATAGGATCTGATGTTGCTCATGCTAGAAATTATGAACCATTGAAAACCAACATTTGTTGCATTCACGATTTATTATGAAGGGGAGTAATAAAATGAACCCTCATAGGTGACTGCAACCAAAACCAGGCTCCAAACAGCCGACTAAAGCTGCTTGCTCTGAGCAAGAGGAATTTGTTAGAAGGAACTGCCAAGTCCTTGTCAGGAGGTAATTGAAGAGCCACAGAGGCAGCAGCTGCAGGAATCTCCTGACCCTTTTGCAGCTGGAGAGCAGAGAAGCTGCTAGAAGCTGATACTTAGCAGCTGAGAGGAGAGGCCATAGCTCTGAGGCCAAGAAAGGGGCGGGGGTGTTCTGCTTGGCAATGCTCCTTCCCTGGGAGTCCTTGCTACACCCCTCAGGATGAACCACTGTCCTGAGCTGATTCCCACACATTCCTGCAGCGTTTTGTCACACATGTATGGAGCCAATACTATATTGTTTAGTACGTCCTGTTTTTAACTATTAATAGTGTCAAGCCTGGCTTGGGGGCTGGATTCCTCCTCTACTAAGGCGGGAAAATAATGGCAAGGTCAAGGCTTGCCAAGGCGACACAAGAGGTTCACAGGAAATAGAAGGAAAAGAAGGGCTGGACATGCAGCTCAGTAGTAGGGTGCTTACTTAGCATATGTGAATCACTGGGTTTAATATTCACCACTGAAAGAAAAAGAAAGAATGGTCTCATAGTTTTTGCTCTTCTTTTAGGCATATGACCCATTTCAAGTAAATTATTTTAACTCTAATGAGTGATGCATGTTTAGAATTATGGTTTTCCTATACAGTGACCACGGTCTAGGCAGCCTCTGTACAGTTACCCTGGACTGAACAGCCGTCAGCAATCCTAGAAGGTGGGCGCTGCTCACTGGTTGATGAGTGGGTGTTATGAAGCCCTGACCCTCACCCAAACCTCACCCAGACATCTTGCATACTGAGGTAGGCTTGTGACATTTTCTCACTTGTCTTTCTGTTGAGTGATTTGTTTTAGTCAATTTATATGGCATCTTGTCTACACGATGGCAGTCAGATATTTGGTAGAATACTACTCTTGACACTTCCATATTGTCGGTTTTTAGATGACTTTATTGTTTCAATCAATAGGCTTTGAGAAGTATAGATTCTTTTCTGCAATGTGAACAGTCAGGTGAAGGCCTTATGAACAGCAAAGACACACTTCCCTTAGAAAGAGGAATCCTGTCAGTGACTGCCTTCAACTCCAGTAGTAGCTTCATCTCTTCCCCATGAGTCCAGTCTGCCTCCCTGCCCTGTAGATTTGACACCCGCCAGTCCCACAGTCTTACAAGCTGAGCAAGTGAAATAAATCTGTGTGTATATATATATACATATATGTATATATATGTATGTATTGCTCTCACCTTACAACAGGATACTGTATCAACAAAATCATTGCAAGTAAAAATGACCATAAATCAGATTGTACAGCTTAGTGGGGGCCACAGTTCAAACCAATACTACAAAGGTTTTTTGTCCATATCACTAGGTCAAGAAAAGACACAAATTTCAAGTTGAATTCTAGTTTCTACAGAATGCTTAGCACTTTCATTCATTGTAATGTTGAAGAATCATTAAGTTGAGGATCATTAGGTTACACACTGTAGTGGTTCTATTTCTCTTGAGGACTGGTTACACGACATTAAACAAATGAGAAAGCTGTACTCAGCTTGCTTTCTTTTTTAATTCAGTCCAAGGACCCACTTTTAGGCTGGTTCCTCCCTCACTAATTAACACAAGACAATCTGTCACAAGCATGCCCAGAGGATAATGCATGGTCTTTTATAGTGGTTAAAGGAAGGACAGGTCCAGAAAACCCCCATCTGCAAGAACTTTTGCATTGTGACTTGTGTTTGGTTACAAAGTCGACTGTGTGTCTATCTGCTTCAGAGGTGGAGATGGTGGAAATTTAGACCCCCAAATGAGAGACATGTTCTCCTTTCCCTAAACCACCCTCCCCATGTTCTCTGAGATGCCAGTTATCAGCAGTTTGACATGTTGGCCAGATCCTTGTGGGCCATAAAAGAACGACGAGCTCTGCAAAGTTCATGCTCTGGCCCAGGAGAAAATGCATGGTACTTGCCACGTGCTTAGGAGGTTAAGGCTGAGCTGCTTCTGTGTTCTGGCAGGTGAGACAGAAGCCTAGACTTCTAAGTCAGCTTCTTGGCTGAACAACTCTATCACTTGACGGTCATTAAAGGCCTCAGCTCTGACTCTCCAGGTGTTCCTGAAGCTGGGAAGCAAATCCCAAAGATATTAGGGCATTTGCACAGGACACGAAAAAGTAATCGAAAGCAAATAATCAGGTAGTTATTTACTTTTTGATATGGCAGAGTGGAAATATGTCTACTCCGAAGATCTAGACTGAGCTGACCTCCCCTTTGAGTTAACTCACCTGCAAGGAGGAATCCCACCTGGCCATTGCTGATTCAGAGCCAGATTGTCTTCTGTTGTGAATAACTGGAAGGGGTAGGCTGGGTGTGTGTGTCATGGTATTTTGATAAGGACTTTTGATATATTAATGGTCCTACCAAATTTAGTAAAATATCTTCTAATGCCACTACTTATTTCTTTTTCAAGGGCACTGCAAGACATATTTCCTACATGACACTTTAATCATCTAATCATAGTCACTTAAAGGTATAAAATACTGCTTAGGACATTTTAATATACTGCAAGACAGCAAAATAAAGTTCATTTTTAATTATATTCAGAAATTGACTTCTTTCAAGGAGAAAAAGCCTTCTGCATTCATCTTTTTCACTTTTATAGATGTATATTTATAAGTGTTGCACATCATGTGCATGGTTGCTGATAAAATCACCATCAAATGGCTTAAGAGGACAAGGGGTTTGGGTTTATTCTCTTCCAGTAGTCAGTTACAGTTCTTAGTTCAGTTGGCAGGTGAGCATGCACCATTACCAAAGGGCCAAGGGAACTGGCCACATAATATCCACATGATATCTGAGAGAGGGATGATCCTTACTTGCCAGACCAGCATGTCTGGCCAAGTGTACATGACGATGCCAACTTCCTCAACCAATTCTCCGTTCCACCCACCATGGGTTGTGCCTTCCCCATCAACTAGACAATCTCCTGTGGGTTCATTCTGGGCTTAAATCAACTACTAGTTCTTTACAAATGTGCCCAGAGCTCAAACCCTCCAATGTCAAGCTGATGCCTGCAAGAAGAAAAAAAATACTCTCTTGTTATTACTTTTATTTTTTTTCCTTGAACCACATCCCAGTGGGTGAGATGTGAGGCATTTTACTTGTGCTGTTTCAGATAAAGTCTTAAAAATCCCAGTGGGCTAATCAGGCTTCCTATCTGCTGCTGAGGGAGACTCAACCTATTTGAACATGGCTCGGGGGACTTTCAGAGGAGGCTGTGGTGGGGTGGGAGGGGGGCTTTATCAAAGAAAGATTGCGGTGTACTTCTCCCAAAGATGGAAGTGGCTTTGTGGACTGTGGCTGAGTGTGGGGGTTTCTTTGAATGACAGAGCTATCATGGAGTCCTGAAATTCCAGAATCAGGGTAGATAGAAGAATTGAGTGCTCATGTGCAGGTATATGTTTTCTTTCCTTCCTTCTGTCTCTTCCTTTTCTCTTCCTCTTCCCTTCTCTCTCTGTCTTTCTTTCCCCTCTCTCTATCCTCTCTCTTCACTTAGAGTTCATAGCCATTTTTTAAAAAAGCAAAATAAAACATATTAATCTTAGCCAGTTGATTTCACCCCGTATACTTCATATGTTGTCATATTAATATGTGACCAACATAAAATTATTGAGATATATTCCTGACTGTTGGTTTGAGGACATGAAGTATTTGAAGGTAGTGTCCATTTTGTTTTAGTAGTACATATGGACAGAGTGAATTTCTTGAGCTTGGCAGTCACATGTTAGTCCCGACTCTGTCCTGAACAGTACAGGTCTTCAGGAAGAAGACATTGGGGTGACGAGGTTGGTGAGTTTAGGATAAGATGTGTTGCGGAGTGCTATTTCATGAGTATCTGGATCTTTAGTGGTCAGCTCTCGACCGACTTAACAGTGATCTGTCAACTGAAATTTCCTTCAAGGAAGCCCAGGATGAACTTACCAGGGAAAGTTTTCCCAGGGTATGGTTAGGTGGACAGAGGGGAAATCTGGCTGCTCTTCAAGGGCTAAGCCTTTGGAAAAATACGCATGATGTCATATTCAGTTGCTGTGATAAAGAGAGAGAAAAACCTGTCAAGAGGCTCTGAAGGAACCATGAAATTTAGCAAAAAATAAGTAGGAGAAAAGTCCTAAAGTGTATAAATTAATATAGAGAGAGTGGTGGTATATGCTGGGAATATTACTTCCTTCAAGAAATATACTGAGGAAAATATACTGTGTTCAGCCCTTCCACTTTTCGGCCTCTCTTCCCTGTAGAGCAGGCGGCATGGACCTGTGAAAGTGAAGACCACAAGAGCATCATGTTCAAAGAGACACTGCAGGTAGAGTCCTCAGAGAGCTCAAAGATGTCCCTGCCTGGTCCTCCTGTACCCCAAACTTCTTCTTGTTACCACCTCTCACCCCAGATGCAATCACATCCTGTGCCTATTTTTCACCACCGGACCTTTGCATTTCCTGTGGTGTGATGGTGAAGGGGGATGGGCCAGGAGATGGTGGGTTGGACTCTCTGGAGGCAGGATGCTAACGAGCCTCCCGAGGTGTCTCTGTTTCCTTTCTGCAACTGTGATTCTGATAACATGATTGCCCTTAGAGTAGCCAGGAAGGTACATGGATGAACGGGTTGAACACCTAAAAACAGTGCCTTGCTTTAAATAGAAAAGAAGAAAAAGATGCAGGCTTCTTGTAAATTCATGCAGCAGCAAGACATGCTTTTCTCTGACATCCCCTGAGGCCATCGTCTGTTTACACTATGTGGTGTGAGGCATGAATGTTTGCTGTAGAGATGGTGATTGATAGCAGAGTCTCTGTCCCTGCTTATACCCAACCGAAGGTATCCCATGCAATGCGGGATGCATGGTGTGTTCTGTAGAAAGTCTTGCAGAAAGGGAAAGGCAGGACAATTCCTCCCTTTAGTATCCCACACTCTAGAGAACTTAGAAGTGTGGATGATGTGGTTGCTCAGATCAGATAGCAGTCGAGAAAAGTACTTGATATGCTGGAGGGAGGGTCACCCACAATCCTCGATCCCTAGTTTCCACCACAGAGAGGACTTATCAACACAGGAAGAGGATGGTGGCAGTTCTCCTGTTCAATTGAGATTTTGATCTACCCTATGACCGTTACCCCTCTCAAGAATTCAACACTGAAGCATCAGAGGAGATGCAAAGGACAGAAGAATCAGACACAGGTGTGAAGCATATCGTCATTGGCCATGGATCTTGCAACAAGCATCTAGCAACAAGCATCTAGAAGGTTGTGTTTAAAATCCTTTTTCTAATGACTTTTCAATATTTGTGTAAATGCAACTCAGCATCTGTACCAACTGATGCATGTTGTGCCCTGCTTTGTGCCAGGCACTTGCTGGTCCTAGTGGGATAGGTGTGCCCAAAGGAGCTGACAGTTTCAATGGAGAGATCTGGCTTCAAGGCTCGGCTTTTAAATTTATTTTTCTCTTCTATTTGCACTTTTATTTTCTTGTCTCACTCACCCCATTCTGCCACTTCCTCTGGGCTTTAAGGAATGATAAGATAAAACCAGAGTTGTTGGGAGCAGACCCAGGAAGTGCTCTGCACTGGCTGCATCTCCAGCTCTTAAAGTCGTAGTTTTAAAAAATTAAATGTAAAAAAAAAAACCATGCTGAAAAATAAAAAAAAAAAATTAATAGAGACAAAACAGTATCCTGAACCCACAACAATAGAGTGTCTGTTTATGCATTGCCAATGGTAAAACTGACAATGATTTCTTAGAATCAGAGACAACAGAGAAGGTGTAGGGTAGACTATTGGTAGTGTGTTCCTGCCTGCAGGCTCAGTTGAAACAACCCTCCTGAGTGCAGATGCCCTTTGAAATTGTTCTTCTGCGGGCTCGTGCTGCCATCTAGTGGTCATATTATCTGTCACACAGGCCTCTTTTCTGGAGCGCCTTTTGAGGGCAAGGATAGGGCATCAGAAACTTTCCTTATCAACAGACTTTCGAGTTTAAGTTTTACCAGTTATGTGTTATTTTAGTTTTCTTGATTAATGATAACTCTCAACTCAAACGTGGCTAAGAGGTAGTTTATTCTGGGGTCACATATGAATGACTTTGATAGGAGAACACAGATTCAGGTTACTGCAAATTTCATGCATTCCATTGTGCTAACAGTTTTACATTCTCACAACAAAGAAAACCGTAAATTAAAAACTTTTCAAATACATCAGATATGGTGGATTATAGAAAGGCTGGAAGATGTCTGTTACAAGTCATAGATGCCATCTGACAATAATCTAAGCCTTTTGGTTGTTTAGAAACCAGAGGTCTAATTGTACATTCCAAGGAATTTGCCTAATAGTCATTGAGATGTTAAGTGACATACAGAAGTAGCTACAAAGGATGCTAATGATGACTTGAGATAATTTGGCTCTGGACTTGCAGCATTCCAACCTCTCTACATTATTGAGGCTCTGATCAGCCCTGCAGTTGTAGCTTCTTTCCTTCTATTTGCAGCACCAGCCATAATCCCATGTTCAGGGAACTGTGTTGGTTATAGTGTATGGCATGACACATGTGGCAAGGTCTTTGTCCCAGCCTGTCCCTTGCAGCAAGAATAGTACGGTATTGCTCAACCTGTGGTATCCCAGAGAAATACAAACCATGAAAGCTAGAGAGAGTAAGCACTTGGTCTAAGGTCACATCACTGGTGGGCAAGAGCCCCCTGAGATGTACTCATGCCTATTATGCATTCCATTGGTCCCTTTCTCACCCAAGGGTAGGCTTGTCCCCAGCTTGTGAGACTTGATCCTTTCCTGCCTGCCCTGGAGGTAGTTCAGATGCAAGTTAGGGACCATATCCAGTGGCCCCCTGATTTCAGCCTGACACAGCCCAGCCAGCTGTGCTAAACAACTTGCTCTGTGAGCGCCCACACCCAAGGTAACAGGGCGTTTATAAGAAGCTAATTTTTTGAACTGAAACTAAATATAAGAAGGGAACGATAAAGCTTTTACACATGAGGCGACAACTGTCTGATTCCTTCTTTGAACTGTTTCCCACTTGGAATCCACCATGTCTCCAAGGGCTCAGTTCCTCCTGCTGACCGCCACAGGTGGCTTCATTTCCCATCTTTGGGCACTTCATGGTCTCCAGTGACACTTCTTAGGTCTTGCTTCTTGATCAGGTTAGAGCGATGCCATCTGATGAGGCCAAAAGACTTATTAAGGGTTAAGTGCTGTAGATATGCTGTCATACTTTCTTAGGAAAACTTCTAAACACACACTGTAGAGTTTGTAGATTACTCAGTTTATTAACATTCATGCCACTCTTTCATCAAGACTCTCTCATAGTTCATCTAGCCTATTTTTCTTGAGAAAATTAAATAAATCTGAAACATTATCTCTGTATACATTACTGAGAATTCCTTGAGAGTCATGTGTGTGTGTGTGTGTGCGTGTGTGTGTGTATGTGTGTGTGTGTGTGTGTGTGTGTATCAGAGGGCACTGTAATATTCCTGTGGAGAACGAGGGCGACTTTGGAAATCATCCTGGATCCCTTCTACCTCCTTGCTTTGCTCTGGGGTTTTCCAGGCTCCACTCACCAGCGTTCAGAAGAGCAGGCAGCTGCAATTTCCACATGGCATTATTTATATGGGTCCGAGGATCTGAACTTAGGACCTTCTGCTTGGGAGGCAGATTCTTAACCCATGAGATATCTCCCCAGCCCCATAACAGTGATTCTTGCCAGTTGCGATTGTCCATGTGGAGGTGCATTTCCTGTGTGGGAATGAATGCTGTATGGGGTTGTGTGAATACCTGCTTCCCCTGTAACATTTGTACCCAGTCGATTTTTTCAACCTGCCACAAGATGGTACAAGGTATGTGGGATAACTGAAAAGGTGAAGGTGTTTGCTTTGGATGTCAGTGGTTTCCGACACATCTGAAATCAAGATCGTGGTCCAAGTCATAAAATAAGATAAGGGTCAGAGATATAGTCAAGCGTCAGACCTAAGCTGACATGGGGTTCTCATGTCTGGTAGCATGTGCTCCTGTAAATCCAGAGTCAGGCAAACGTTGGGATACTGTCATTACTCACTGCCCTCTCCTCAAAGTCAAGAAAGCCAGAGCATCTCAAGAGAGTGGGAATGGTTAACTCCCTGACTCAGTATGAGTTTGGGCAATGCATGGTTTGGAAAACCCCGTCAAGGTCCTGTGGGAGCAGAACTGCCTTGCTCTAGTTTTACAGATGATGGCATTGGGGCATGTGATTTACCCTGTCTGTCCCCCTATGTGTGGAGTAGATTCCACTGCCCAGAAAACAGGGACCTGGAACTATCTCCTCATTCTATCTGCTATGTTTTGAATATGACATGTCACCCCCTCCCTAGCTTCATGTATTTAATCTCTTGGTCCCCAGCTGGTGACACTGTTCAGGGGCGATGGAACTTTTGGGACCTGTGTCACAGCCAGCAGAAGTGGTTGGCTAGGGGAGGGTTTTGAAGGTTAGAACTGCTTCTGATGCCAGCCCATGCTCTCTGTTTCACAAAGTGCTCAACTGTGAGGAGTTTCTGCCACATGTTCCCACCCTAGCCATGGTGCCTTCCCTGTCGTGATAGATGGACACCCCTGAAACCATGAATGCTAATGAACCCTTCTTCCTTAAAACTGTTACCGTCGGCAAGCAACATATTTTCCTAATTGCTTATCAGAGCTAAAGTGGACCAGTGTGTGTGTGTATCTCCCTTCTGCTGCGTACTAACAGCTTCTTCTTTCAGGAAAGAAATGTTTTTGGCATTCTTTCCCATGAGCAAGTTTTTTTTTTTAATTTAATACAACAGAGAAGAATTTTAGTCAAAGAATGTCATTCATATACTTCTTCCAAATGCCTACTTTAGTTACTACTAAACAATTTAGTGAGAACTTTCTTTTTGCTTTTTCCCCTTATTTTTGTTTATTCCTGAGACTGCCTTCTTAAGGTTGACTTCAGTAATCTTACTAGATCCAACATGAAAGGAGTGTGACTGTAGACCAGTGAAGGACACAAGCTTTTGGCTGTGTAGACCCAGAAACTCCTGAACATTGATTATTAGTCTGAATGTGTGAGTACTGTAGACTCTTATGGTATGCTTTCATTCATAGTTTCATAAATCAATCTTGAGATTTTCCATCTTCCCAACAAAATACCCTCTCAGCTTCATGGCTGAGTGGCTGTTGTCCTGTCGCTGTGCTTCATTGATTCTTCTAGCATCATTAGAAACTAAGATGTGTTCCCACTCCTGGCCCCAGCCCTGGGCCTCCAGAAGCACACCTCATGTTGGTGAGCTTTTCTCTAGTTGACTATTTTGTATGACTATCAAAGGCGGCTGACTGATGGTCACTTTGGTGACTATTCAAGTCCAGAATGCTGGCTGGACTGTGCTGTGCTGGCTGGACTCATCCCTGGTTGTGTGTCCTTCCTACCTACCCAGAATACACGTGCCACAAAGAAATAGTCATAAAATAATATTACTGATTATATATAATATATATATATATATATATATAATTTACATAGGCACATCTGTGTACATGCAAATATATAAATGTATGTATATCTCTTCTTAGCAAAATAGCGATTTAAACTTATGACACATTTATACTCTTTTATTTATTTGCTCCATTTGTACTATTTAAATTTTTTTCCTTTGACTGTGATTTTAAACTCATTGTCTTTTGTGAATCAAAGCATTTCAACAAATGACACACTAATAATGACTTTATTGCTTAATATTGCTTAATGTAATATTTGGAATATCACAAGTTTAAACATATTTTTTTTTATGTTTGTAAGAGAGTCCATGCATGCCAAAACATGCTTGTGGTGGTCAAACTACAGATTTTGGAAGCAAGAATGCCATCCACCTTTACAAGGGTTCTAGGGGTCAATGTCAGGTCATCAGGCTTGTGCGGTGAGCACTTTTGCCTGCTGAACCATCTTTATTATCCTACCATGATTCTTCAATGAGAATCTTTTCAATGGGGTTGTTTGAACTCATGACACTATCTCTTATTTACCATGTGACCCTTGTTTTGCTAGAACCCACAAGATGTTCTTAACCCATCCGGGATATTTTACTTCAACCCACCCATCCTGAATTTTCTCTCTTTATTCATGTTGTGACAGAAGCGACCATCTGTTAACTTCTTTCCAGGGCAGAACGTGGGATAGTTTCACTTACTATGCAGTTCCAGAAAGTCACTGCAACTGGCTCCATGAAAGCCCGTAAGACTCACAAGACTTCCATTTCTGGTTGCCATTAGTTCAACTACTCTCATACTATATTAAGTGTGATGACCCTGTCAGATTGGACCCAGCCAAGGAATTAGTTAGAGAGACCTAATTTTTATAAGTTGTCAGATTAGTATTAAATGTGCTATATGTTCTTGTGAGTGTGAGTGTGCACAAGGGCTTGTGTTTGCCTCTGTATCTGTGTGTATGTGTGCTGGTGGAGGCCTGAAGTTGACTTTGGGTGTCTTTCCTTGATCATGCTATACCTTTTGTTTTTGAGACAGGGTCTCTTACTGAACTTGAAACTCGTCAACATGACTAGACTGACTAGCCAATGAGCCTCAGGGATCCACCTGTCTTCATTCCTGCTCGGCTTACAGAAGCATACCACCATGCCTAGCTTTTATGTGAGTGAGGAGGATCTGAACTCAGGTCCTTATGCTTACATGACAGGCATCCTGACTGACCCATCTCTCTGGGGTTTGTGTTAACACTTTACTGGAGAAGAAAGCTCAGTTCTCCACCCCTTGCAGGCTTCAACCCACTGAGTCAGGTGTCTGCAGTAGGAGTGTCAGGTTCTTTTTGCCACCTGATGTTGGGACAGGCCTGGTGACAGTCACTACACAGACAACCTTATTTACCACAGCAAAGGAAAATTGGGTACTTATGACAGGAAGTGATGTAAACAGGCTGTATTCATGAACAAAAAGATCAGTGGATGGGAATATTGGGTTCTGCCTTTAAAGCTCTCGTGGACCTCACTGTGTGGATGCCTCCCCTGGCAGTAGGCCTTGTGCTTAAATAATCTGAGAGAAGCAAGGGCTGTACCGCAGGCCTGGAGTTCCTATAGAGAATGCAGCCCCTCCTTGGAGAGTTCATCCTTTCCTGTGACTTGTGATATGTTTAGAGGTTCTTGGTAGATTCCTCCTCTGCCAAGCATCTCCACAATCACATCCCATCGGTTTTGCACTCATTGTTACTTATTTAAGATATGAGAGAATGTAATCCGTATGCACCATAGTCCATAAATTTGACTAATAAAAACATTTCACAAGAGCCTTTTGAAGTCCAAGACAACTTTGGAATCATTTTTATGAGACTTTAAAAATCTTTCTTCTTAGGGGCAGGAAGTTAGATTTTGCCAAGAATAAATGAATTCAAATAGCAAAGGGATTGGGCTTAGTGGAAGATGCCAAACCCACAGTGTTTCAGTGGCTTCTGAACTGGGCCAAGTGCATTTTCCCAGTCCTGAGAGTCAGGACTGGTATCTAAAGTTACAGACTAACTTGTTATTACTTATAAATAATTATTTTTGCATGCCAGTTGTTCTTAATATAAACAATTTGGCTTCTTTTGTGAGCCACTTTGATTTTATAGGCAAGCAAGAAAGGGATTTTATTGATCTCACAAATCATTCTTTTATTAGGATTTGTTAACATTACCTGCAAAAAAAATTGAATTTAATATCCTCTTAGTAGTTTTTGAAAGCTCTCTCTTTCTTCCTTCATAATAATTTAAGATCATGTAATTTGTTTAAAAACTTCATGACCACATTCTGAAACATTTCCTCTGAGTATTTCTTCAGAGGGAGAAATTATGGTAAACAATAGAATTAACTTTGGCAGCCATGAAAACTTCATGGTGACTTCAAAGAAGGCTTCATGTTACATCACATAAGGGCTTGTCATTTCCAAAGAAGTTCTCCTCCGTGAAGTTAATAGCAAATTCTGTTACCACTTTAAGACACGTTACTGACTTATAAATGAAAACGTTTCACCTGCTGCCCTCTTCTCCACTAGCTTGGACTTTGTTTCCCTTCAATGCCAGGCTCTCTGGTGGGATTGGCCTTTTCTCTAGCTTTTTCTGCTTCTCTGAAGCCTTCAGTTTTTTTTTTTTTTTTCCATTCTGGCTTGTTCATCGCCATCATTTTTCTTTTTTACTCTCCAGGCTTAATCTACATCATTCTGGAGGTTTCTGACCTGATAGCCTGTGACTGCGTGGACCTCCAGGTCTCTCAGTCCCTGTGACTCTGTACCCTTTGACATCCATATTTTCCATCCAGGCACACTACTCGGACATTGTCTTCTGGTGACTTCTGTCCCAGCCAGACACTCAGCAGATTGCTAACTCCAGGCTTCCTATCTGTCCCTCTTTGACTCTAATTTGGGATGTCAAGCATCTCCACACTGGTTTTGCACTCATTGTTATTCATTTAAGATATAAGAGAATGTAATGGATATATAACTTCAATTACGGTCTTGCTCACCATCTGTAGTTCTCCCCCAAAATCAGTAGCCAGAATGGTGGCTTGTGCGTGATATCTCAAGCATGTGTCTACCTGTCTCAGTCAGGCAGTTGCTTGAGTAATTTGGTAGAGTCAGGTGCATTCAGGTAAAGGTGAATAAAACAAAGCATAGTCATCAGAAAGTGGCACAATGCAGAGGCACTTCTCTGAGGAGGTTTCTAGAGGAAGTAGTCTCTACCCAGAGAGGTAGACAAGAGAATTAAGACAAGAGACACTCAGGTCATGAGTGTGGACAATGATTTGTTTTTATAAAGACCACAAACACATAGGAAATGCACATTTCAAACCATGTCAGGGGCTCTCACACTGTTGTAGGAACATATATGTAGGAATGAATAATGTAACCACTATGGAAAGCAGTACAATTACTCTTCACAAACTAGATCTTAGATATGCTCTAGCTCTCCCACCTGTAATACAGTAAATGAAAAAACTTCTACCTAACGAAGGAAACAACCAAGACATGGTGTACTGAAAGGAAAAAAAATATTTCCCAGTACTTCATCTGATCATTGAGATTTGGATTGAGATCCAGAGTATGCAAGGGCCTCAGCCATTCAACAGCAAAGCAGACAACGCACAACCCCAGCAAATTAAGATTATCTTAATGGACAGATCCAATGATATGTGAAAAAAGAGTACAACTACTTCTCAGGGAAATGGCAAATTAAAACCACATGAGATTTAATCTCATCTCAGCTAGAATAACTACTGTCAAAAAGAGAAGAATTTTTAAAAAAAAGATGTTGGTATGGATGTAGAGAAAAGGGAGCTGGTTACCCTATCTGCTGTTGTGAGACACCACTCAGTCTCAAAGAACTTAAAGGGAGGTTTACTTAGCTTATGGGTCCAGAAATTAGGTGCAACCCTTTATGGCAGGAAAGACATGGCAGGCAGCGGAAGCTGGAGACAGTTTAAGTCACAGCAGACATCATGGAGGCTGAGAGTTGCAACCATAAACTCAAGAGCAGAACAACTAACTGAAATAGGGCAGGGTTAACCAACCTCAAGGCCCATCCCCCGTGACTGCCTTCCTTCAGCAAGGCTCCACCTCTTAAAGGTGCCATGGCCTTCCCAAACAACTAAAGATTCAAACACATGAGCCTGTGGGAGACAACTCACATTTCAAACCATGTCAGGGGCTCTCACACTGTTGTAGGAACATATATGTAGGAACGAATAATGTAACCACTATGGAAAGCAGTACAATTACTCTTCACAAACTAGATCTTAGATATGCTCTAGTTCTCCCACCTGTACATATATGTCCTAAGGAAATGAAATCAGCTCATCAAAGAGAGAACTGTACATTCATATTTATTGCAGTACTGCTCATATTGGTTAAGCTATGGTGACCTAGGTGACTTGGGAAAAAATGTGACATGCATGACAGAATATTATTAGTTAATGATGCCAAGGCATGAAATTCTTACCATTGCAGCAAAATGGATGGAACGGCAAATCAACATCTTAAGTAAAACAGGTCAGATTCAGAGCAACAAAGATGTCTTCTTCATATGGAAGTTAAAAGTAATCTGCCTGAATGTGGAATAGTGACAACTTAAGAGAAAGTTGGGGAAAGGAGAGTTGAGGGACATTAGATGACAGACATCACATGAACAGACAGACATAAATTCTCATGTTCTACCACACAGTGGGGTGACAGTAGCTCACAATAGCCCCATATATATTTTGCGAAGAACTGAAGAAAAGGTCTTCAAATCAAGAAGAATCCAATCACCATCGACACTAGCACAGTCAATGCATATAATGTACACATGTTGATATGTCATGTTGTACCCAAAGGACATGTGAGCAACTGTTTCATGAGAAGCAGCAATGTAAAATAGAAAAGCTCTAACGAATGGAAATATACAATTGAATATTTAAAAGCAGCATGAAAAAGAGGTGGCATTGAAAGAATGCACTGGCAATTTAGAATGAAAAGACCAGTGATAGTCATAGAAAACTTCATTTACATAAGGGAGGATGGTATGTAATTTCTTTAGGGGGGAGGATGATTTCTTTAGGTGATTTCTTTAGGTGATTTCTTTAGGTGAGAAGGATGCAGAGAAGGGGCCTGGAGTTAGGCTGAGCAGAGAGGAGACAGTGACAGGTACTAGCTATTATGGCTAGAGATGACTTAAAGCTTGTAGGAGGTGCGCAAAGGTCATATGATATGATGGGGGGGTGAACATCCATGGACTTCAGTATCCAAGAGGGATTCTGAAGCCTGTGCTTCAAGAAAATGAGAAACAACTGCAATGAGGTTTAAAGCATTATTTATATTTATTTAAGAGAGGGAGAAAAGAGGGAGGACAGTTTACACATGCATAGATCACAGATAGAGGTCAGAGGACAAATTTTGGAAGTTGGTCCTCTCTTTCTACCATGTGGACGTCTTCCAGCAACAATCAATCACCAGTCTCTACACTCTTAAGTTCTCATTTCATGGCAGGCTGCTAGACTTGCTGGAGCTGGAATGAAACCCACTGAGCTCCCTCTCTTTAATTTGAAAGAATGCACTGGCAATTTAGAGTAAAGAGAGCAGTGATAGTCACAGAAAGCTTCATTTACATAGGGGAGGATAGTATGTGATTCCTCTGGGGAGAGAACTGACTGGTGAGAAGGATGCAGAGAAGTGCGCTGGAGTCAGGCTGAGCAGAAAGGAGGCAGTGACAGGAGATGTGGAGTTAAAAGGGGTGGGGAGGTTTGTTAAAGTATCTGGAGAAGGGAAGATCCCATTACCTATACCTTTCAGCCAGGCAAGGTGAGTGCAAGTGATAGTGGAATCAGATTTCAATCCTCATCTAACTCCTGCCTCCGCAGAACACTACATTCGAAGTCCTCGCCAGGGCACTTATGACCTGACTATGAGAAATACATTCACTTATGCATAATTATGTATATAGAGCATAGCACAAACCCATGTACAGATCTATAAGAGGATTCTCAGAGAACAAAATCAGTCGGATGTGTGTTTATGTCTGTGTTGTGATTGTCAAATTGATAGGGCACTAGGAGACCATATCTGGGCATGTCCACGAGCTTCTAGGCCGGGTTAGTTGAAGTGGAAAGACCCACTTCATCAACATTCACTCCATGGGCTGGGATCCCTGGATGAGTTAAAAGGAGAAAGTGAGCTGAGGACCAGCATTCATGTTCTCTGCTTCATGACTGTGAGTGAAGTGTGACTAGCTGCCTTCCATTTTGCTGCTTCCATTCTTTCCATCACGATGGACTGTATCCTGTTGAACTGTAAGCTGAAGCAAAATAAACCCACTCTTGAAGCCAGGTCCTTGCACGTGCTAGGTGCGTGCTTTGTCACTGTGAACATCTCCAGCTTTCAATACAAGGTCTTGCCATGCAATTCATGCTGGCTTTGAATGTGCAAACCTCCTTTCTTCAGCCTTCTGAAAGCTGGGAAAACAGAAGCATGTGACCATGTCAGGCAAGAAATAGTTATTCTAAGGATACTACATTTATGGATGTGGGCTGCTGATTTCACTCTTGCTTGAAGGATATTTATATTTGCTTCTATTTAGGTGTTGACTTCCAAGCCACATTATGGAGAGTGATGTGCTTTGTTCTAAATCTACTTGTTTGAGTAGAAGTCACATAGAAAAATACCTTCACAACTGCATGGGCATTGGGGCTCATCCAAGCAGCAGGACACTCTCGCCCAGCAGTCAACATGAAAGGTGCCTGTCACAGGAGCCTGATTTCTTTTCTTTCTGTGCCTCCCTTCCTGAGTAGTGGATTCTTGTGTCATATAATCTGATGATGCTACAAATAAATGTTTAGTTCTTATTGTATAACTTATGAACTAAAGTAGTTCACATGTCTACGCAGTTCAGAATCTACTTTTGTGTACATTGTTTAATCTGATGTCAGTCATTTGGAGAGACGTTGAGATTGTGTGTGTGTGTGTGTGTGTGTGTGTGTGTGTGTGTGTATGAGTGTGTGCATGTGTGTGCTAGTTGCCCAGAGATATAGAAATTTTGTGTATCTGTAGGGTATATACGTGTATATTTAAGTATTCAGATGCCATGCTATCACCCATGTGTGTGTGTGTGTGTGTGTGTGTGTGTGTGTAGATCAGAGTGCATCAAAGCCTTTATTGTTTTGCACCTTATCTTTTGAGATGAGGACTCTCACTGAATCCAGAGATTGATATTTTAGCCAGACTAGATGGCCAGTGAGCCCCTGGGATCTGTCCCCAATGCTAGGATTATACACATGTCCTTCCAGCTCTTACATGAGTGCTGGGGATCCGAACTCATGTCCTCATGCTTAAGCAGCAAACACTGTACCCACTTGAGCCATGTCCTCAATCCAAGATGTAGAAATTCATTCTATCAACAGGGGAGGGGAAAGAACTTCAAAAAACCTCAGAGTAGTGGTTGGACTGGCCATGGGAGGAAGAGGAACATTCAGAACATTTAACCACGGCATATGTTACCATGCCTTCTTCCCTGGCATGCTTCATTTTACAACCTAGATCCAGTTGTCACATGCACAACACTCACGTGGAACAGTCCAAGATCCTTTTGGTTTCGCACGTACACACCTGCTGAGGTTCTTACATTCTTTGCCTTATTACTTGTTTATTCAGGCAGTGAAAAAAATTAATGATTACAATACGCTGTCAAACACTCCTACCTAGAAGGAATGAGGTAGGGATGAAAGGGGAGGGGTATATTCATTAAGTGAAAACCTTACATGCACACTCATTTTGTTTTAAATTCCTAAAAGCAATTTGTGAAAATGGAGGGAGTCATCCTTTGCTGGTAATGTGTACATTTTAATGTTTGATCTCATAAAAATAGAAAATCTGTGTCATTGTATGTGTGTGTGTGTGTGTGTGTGTGTGTGTGTGTGTGTGTGTGTGTGATAGGGATGAAAGAAGTCACCAAAGATTGGTTGGTTTGTTAGCCTCTAAAACTCAGATATTTGAATTTATTTTGGCAATTTAGCATTTATTCCCAATTTCAGGGTACCTCTTAGGGTTTTAAAGAATAAGTATGTTTTCCCAAGAATGAAGAATTATTCATATATGTGCTTTTTGCACTGGATTAAGCATCCAAAATACATCCACAAAACCCTCTGTCTTTTGTGGAAGCACTTGCTGTGTGCTAGTATGTCAGTGTGATACAGTCAGATCATACCCATTTGATAAGACTGAGATCCTGGACAGCAGAGACCATGTGATGTCCAGGGGAGACCTCCCCTCCTTATCACACTGTCGATTATCTTCCTCACATCTTTCTCTTCCCTGGGCTTCGACTTGTTTCTCTTTGTCCTCTTCAGTGGTCAGTCAGTCTTAGAGATTACACGGTATTTGCTTTGCCTTTGTATCTATAGGAAGCTTCTGTAATATCCCCTATTTGTCTGTTTGTCAGTCCTTTTGCCTTGGGAGTTAGGTTTCAAGAATTCACACGGGAAATTTAATGATACTTGTAAGAGAAATAAGGCCCATGTCCCAGATGAACATGGTTATATATTGAATACAGTGTAAATATAAATTGGGTGGTTTAGATTTTGAAGTATGCTAGTTGGACTAAATTTTAGTAATGAGCAATAGGGATAGGCTCAGATGTTTTGTGATATAGATGCCAATTCATGTTTTATGGTGTCTACACCAAACAAGGAAATAACCAAGGTGAATGCCTTATTAGATCTGAATTGGGGAAATTAAGTTTAATGTGCACAGCGACCTTTTGCACTGTAATTGTGAACATACTGAACTAGACCACATGAGGTCATGTTCTGGCAGTTTGTTTGCATGCACTTATAGTCATCCTTTTGACAGGCATAGACCTGGTTGCAAGGATACCTGGTATTTCAAACAAAACTACAGATTCAGCCATCACATGTAACAGTTTACGATTTGCCTTATATAAATACTTTAAATAACTTTCTGTAAAAAAATGGAATAAAAATGAGCAATTTTAAAAACATAGCTGGGGAAACAATTCCCTAAAACTGAAATGCTGATGGACTAATAAATCAATGTGAAAACTTGTTAAATCTTAGAGCAATAGAAGAAGCGTTTGTCTACAATAGAAAAGACATCTTAAAATCTCAGAGTCAGCTGGTGAAGAAATGTTTATTTGAAAATTTGCCACCTTGTTTATATTTAAGTAAATAAGTATTTTTTATTGATGTATTTCCCATAGAAGATGGTTGATTTCTGTTGCGAATTCTCTTATAATTTTCAGTGTTTGAAAGAAAGGAATCACTGAGTTAGTTGAATGGCTACATATTTCACAAACAAGCCTTCCCCAAAATGGACACAAGAGGGCGCCAAGCAAGCAGGAGTTGACAGAGATTTAATGGACGAAATAAACTCTGGCACTTAAAAATGAAGCCATGTTTATTTTATTCTGAGTAATATATTATGCACCTGCTTGTTTTATTTTTTAGACTGATTTGTGTCAAATGACTTTCCAGAAATATGACATGTGTATGGATCCAGGCAGAACTAATCTTTCAATGTAGAAGTTGTACTATTTTGTACAAAGTATATTCTCTGATATAATGAACTTTTCCTTTATTGTACTCACTGGAGAATGAATTGGAAGAATGTAACAAGTTGGCACATACTTCTTCAGCATTTTGTCTTTGTAGTTCCCTGCGCAGTACTTTGGAGCCACTGAATATTTAGGACAGGCCCATGAGTGAATCCCTTTTCTGCAGGTACAGTAGCAAATCCTTGTCTGTGGTGGCCAGTAATTTGTTAGGGTCTGAGACTTCTGCGAAAAAGCGGGAAAGGTGTTAACTGAAGGAACTTGGATCTTGCTGCAAATGAGGAAGAAATACTATATTTTTTGCCTGTAAATATTTGGCTTGTGTATTAATTTGCAGGACTGCTATCAGCCAGGTGGCTTAAGCTACAGAATTTATATTCTCACAGTTCCATAGGCTGGAAGTGCAAGGTCAAGATGTCAGCTGCTCTGTCTTTCCCAAGGCCTCTCTCTTTGGCTTGCCATAGCTTCAGGTGGTCTTTCCATCTTTGTGTTTCTCCATGGGTCTAAACTTCATCCTCCAGGTTGATTGAAGTAGGATCCACCCTGAAGGCCATGATCTAACATAGTCACCTCATGTAAAGCTCTACTTTCAGTGAAGTGATCTTCTCAAGATTTCAGCCTTCAACGTGTGAATTTCAGTTCAACTCCTAACTCCTGGGTTCCTTGTTGGCCTAAGGTTAGCATGGTGGGGCTGTGCTCTCCTCTGTCTGAGTGTGTTCATTAATCGGTTTCCAGCGTGGCAGTCACTACGTCTGCATGCATCAGGTACACACTGCATTTGAGCACTGATTGAATTTCTGCTTTGAATGGCTCCACATTTCCCAATGCTTGGCTTGCCTGAGATCTTCCACTGCGTGACAGGTAGTAATTAACTGCTGAAAGAAAGACATAAATACTTCCTTTTAAACATTGACATTATGTCCATCTGGTGAAAGAAAGGGATAGCGACAAATAAAGAGAGTTCAGGAAATGCTGAAATTTCTTTGAAATAATTTCATTGAAAATTAACAAGTTGATTATTGTGAAAACAGATTCCAATTTACACATAATGGCTAATCATCTAGCTTTCCTGGCCTTTGAAGGAACCCTTCTTACCCAGAGCGAGCTGCTTTTTACCCTACCGTGATGGTTATCGAGGGCTTCTTAGGTTAATTTTCCTTTCAGACTTCAACTGCTTACAGATAATACATTTAACTCAATTAGAAGCATCCCTCTCATTCACAGTATAGTTGTCTTCTGCCCACCCCTCGCTAGGAGAATCACGAGTTTTTTTTTTTTTTTAAATAATTGGACAATTTGGATTTTAAACTCAAACCTAGCGGTCAGCAAAAGTCCAGTTTAATGAAGTTTCCAGGACTGACTACTTCAGGAAGAATTACTGGCTACCTAGTTACAGAGGAGATCTTCTCCGGGACCCACAAGAAGTGGTTCAGAGGGCCGACTCACACATAGCCCTGACCTCGCCCCTTGCAGATGCACTAGATGCCAGACTTGTGACCCAGCATGCCTAGACTAGAAGGACCTGCCTGGAGACACAGGAGGGTCAGACAGACAGACCCTTGGCTTGGTGGCTACTTACAAAACTGTTTCCTCCTTTGAGCTGTTTTTCCAGCTGTTAAATTAGAGACTGATTTTTAAAAAATGTTTATTTCTGTCATGGGGGAACATGGGCTGAGAAAACATAAGGCAACAAGTTGCCTTTGGATTTAAAAAGAAAACTCCTTAAACTCCTTGCTTCCTGCTTCACGTGCCTCTGTCCTAACCTTCACAGAGCCCCATTTCTTCCTTCTTGTCTTTCCGATGGATGTCCCCTTTCAGGCTCCCGTGATAAAGTTCTTGATACTTTTCTCACAAGACTTTTTTTTTTTTTTTTAAATCCTTTCTGTTGGCAGGGAATCGACTCATGAATAAATGGATAATAATAACGGCTGACATTTTTGGAGCTGACTGTTTGGCAGACTCTAAGCTGAGGGATTTGCTCGCATTATCTCACTTGATCCTCTCAACAGCTTTGTGATAAAGCCCACTTCACAAAGGAAGAAACTAAAGCTCCCAGAGTTAAGTAGCTTGTCCTGGCCGTGCAATTCCAAGGCAGACATATTCCACTCTTCAGTACAGGAAAGAGAAGCTGGGTTTGGAATGGAAGTACAGGACCCCAGGCACAGGGAAGGGGTAGCAGGTCAAAAAGCTAATGCTGCTTGCTTTCACTTAGAGGAGTGTCAAGTGGCCACAGTAGGTCTAAGGCCCTGAGGGCAACGGACAGACTCAAGCCACACACGCTGCCCCTAGTGACAGTTTTATTCTGACATGGTGGTTTTCCACCTCTGGTGCTCCAACCCGTAAATAAGTGAGTGTATCCGGATGCTGTGTATCTGGATGCCTCAATGCAGTATTTCAGGAGGCAAGTCCCTCCGGGGATATGATCCAGGCATGGGGAGTCTTCTGAGCACCCCTGAGGATGTGAATAGGCAAAGCTGGAGATGCTGGCTGGGATGCAGAGTGATTTACCTGAGATGGGGAAGCCCTGTTCTGTGGCCTGGACTCTGTAGGGGACTTGCTGACCATCTGTTGTGGCCACTCTCAGGTCAGCAGCCCACCCTCAGCTCCGTTCTGTTCTTCACGAGCTAGTGCCTCACTTGCTCTAGAAAGCACCTTGCCCTGACTGACAGCCTCCAGCCAGGGTGGGATTGCTTCCTTTCTTCCCAAGGCGGGTTTAGAGAAGGAACTGTCAGATCCCCTGGCTTCTGAGGCCCTCCTCTGCCTCCCTTACTTCCTGTCCCCCTCCCCCAGCTTGCTTCTCTGGGTGAGCTTTTGTTCTCCCCTTTTATTTGTTTCTACGATTTTCCCCCTCACTTTAATTTTCTCATTTACCACTCTTTGTCTGTCACTCATCTATCTCTCTGATGAAAATTTGACAAGCTCAGTTATATATAAAAAAAGAAACAACTTTTTTTTTTTAATTTAGAAAAACAAAAGCTAAAGTGACTTTTGTATACTCTTTAATTAGGAATTTACAAGTACTGCCTTCCTTTCTACAAAGTGCCATCTCCTGGGACCTGGTCAGTCCCCGGTCACCTCGTTTTTTTTTTTTTTCAATCCACCATGGACACAGTGGTCACTCCTATTTCCACAGTGTCTCCTATTTCCATCACTGCCGAGATCCAGAATTCCCCTTGCATGTTACCATTACTCCATTTGGTGTTTAACTGCACTGAACATATTGAAAGGTTGAGAGAGACATTACTATTTTGGTTATTTATCTGTTGCCGAGTGCACATGGAAAGATGGCGCTTTGCTTCCAACACGCGTCAACAGCAGATAGGGTTTGCGGCTGGAGAGATTTTTTTTTCTCAAAGCAATTATAGCTATTCATTTACATGATGTTACATTTCACTTATTTGGACAATGTTTAGAAACTATAATGGTGCTTTGCGTGAGTAGGTGAGGAGACAGGGACAATGGAATCAGAGAACGGGGGAGCACCTATTTGGAACATGCTAGGCAGGTGTCAGCAACCAAAAGGCAGAGACCCAATGCTGAACAAGTGGAGACCTCCCATGGATCGGTGGCTGGAGAAACAACTCCCTGGATAAAGCAGCAGGTAGGCATAGGCTAAGAGGAATCAAAAACTGGGCATGAAGACCAGACTGGGAAGGGGAAAGAAAGAGTAAGTCGGCAGTTTAGAAACAAGTTTTCTACTCACAAAGGTGGACACGCAAAAGAATAGAAACCTAGGCGTCAGGCTGTCCTAATCCTAAAGAGGCACAACAGCACACTGGCAATAAAAACTTCCTTATTTGAAATCCTGGCTGGAGACTCAGCACTACCATAGAGGGGTCTCGGCGACTGCGAGCCTGCGCCGGAAGGTGGCGCCATCGTCAGCATTTGCAGAAAAGGCACTCACAGGCTTAGGCTCCTAGCTCGTTTCTGGTGACTCAACCTAACCGAATGTACTTAAAGCAGGATTTTGTGAACATTTGTGTTACAAGGGCATTCTGTAAAATACAACAAAATACCCCAAACCAAACTTGAAGTGGATGATTCAGGGCAGATGCTTTAGATCCGAGTCCCAACTATTTACCTTGTGGCCCGTATAGTCTACTGACTTCTTTAAATTGGTGTTCTATTTTGGCTAGGTTTGTAGTTCATTTTCCTCATCCTGGCAGAAATATGTTTCCAGCTGATGGGGGTGGGTGGGTGGGAGATTAATTGTATAATAATCCTATGTTCGAACTGTTGGAAATCTATAGAAATAATCCTGTTCTCCCGGGAGATCCACCACGTTCTCCAGCTGGGCTTGCTTACCTTACTGTGTGTGGTAGATGCACCTATTATCATCAGGCTCCAGACAGAAATCGGAACAGGAAAAGAACATTTCCATCTCATTCGGAGTAAATCTGAAACAAAGCATGTCTCACTGTTGAAATTCCCCTACAGAAGCACATTTCTCGGTTTGTTTTTTTTTTCTGGAATTTTAAGACATCAAATGCAGATCCAGCAAGCTAAACTTAAGGAATGATTTCTGGAGCTAAAAGAGAAACCATGGAGAACTGCCACGCTAAATCTTCTCTCCCTTTTAGTTGTGTATATGCGCTGGGCTTTCAAGGAGAGGAAGATGGGGGCCAGGTCAAGGTCAGGACACCACCAGAGAGTGAAAAGACATTTTAGCTCTGCTTATTGTAATTTCACACTGAACACTCTATTTAATCACATTCTTTGATCAAATAAGATTTTAAAAATATATTCATTAAAAATCACAAAAGAACATATTCAAAAGCAACTTTTGAAAATGAACTAGTAATTGAAGAATATGGACATATTCTGCCATGCCTTTGAAAACTTTCCCTTTGGTAATTTTTTTTCAGTTATGAATGCAGGTGAGCTTTCTGTGTTTATTCACACAGGTGGGTGTATTTCAGCACAGCCACATGTGACTTGGGTTTCTCAAAAGGAAAGACATGACAATCGTTGGTTAATAATTATTTCAGCAGCATTTCCTGAGCATCTTTTATATCATAAGCAACGTGGGTCCTGCTTCAGCTCTTCTGGATTCTATAATAACAGATGGATTGTGAGACTGTTTGCTGCTGCTTCCCACAAACTTCCTCTTTGTAAACTACTATATTATTTATGAATCAGGACACTTTCAAAGAAGTCTCCAGAATGATCACTGCTTGCTGATGAGTATGCATCAGAAAAACTTATTAGCCTAATTCTCCCAGCTTGTTTCCAACCACCATTATTATTTCTAAGTCTGCATTTGTTAACTCTCCAAAATGCCTGCTTCCATTTACTCACAAAGACCTTGTCACACAGACTGCAGTGACTCTGTCCTTAGCAAGCAGGTAATAATGCTCTCATGACAATGGGAAATGTCATGGGTACAGAAGGCCAGATACTTTCAGTTGCATTTAAAGTGAGCTTCAGAAAGTGCTACAAAATAATTTTGATTTGGAGTTGGTGCATATTCATTTTTTTTTTTTTTTGCACAGAACTGTGTCTGTTTTTCATCAAAAGCCCAGTCAATGGTATTAATAGTCATTTTGGGGGACTGAACTTGACACTAATAATTATGGGCATCATCCAGAAATAAATGAAGAAAAAGAGCAACACTGAAATACACCTCTTTAAAGTTTATTCGATCTACCCTCGTGTTGTAGTTTACCTTAACAATAGAAGGCAGTTTTCTGTGTGTGCAAGTGAAGTAGGCACAATGATAGCTACACTGATAGACTTTTAATTAGATACAAAAGAAAAGAGAAGATAAAACAAAAACTAAGTAAAGCAAAATCCCTACTAAAAGCAGAAAAATGACCCTGACTTTGCTTTTCAATTTGCTCTTTGCTACCTAACCATATGCCGTAGTGATTGCAATTAATCCATGAGGACCCCTAAGACAAAACACAAAGGAGTATTATCTATTACAGTTGTTTGGGGGGCTGGATCTGAGCTAAGTGTGTGTGGGGGGGAGAGAGAGGGAGGAAGAGAGAGAGAGAGAGAGAGAGATCATAACTTTGGTTATGTAATCATTCTATCGGAATATAATAGTAAATGTCCTGTTGTGACAGAGCAATTTCCTATCTCACTCCTAGCTGCTGGCTGTGTGGGGACCCTCATACCTGTGAATCCCTGGGCTCACTAGCTATAGGGTCTCTGGATACAGAGAACCAGGAAAGAGCTTGTGACAGATGCTTCGGCATTTTATGCAAATAGCAACTTCATGGATCAGTTTTCCTTTCCTTTGAGGATTCTAAACATCTGGAAAATAGAATCCCAAGAACCTTAGCCCAGGAAGACATGAACAGGATGACCAAACAGCCCAGGTAGCAGAGCAGAACTGGGGAGTCCGAGGAGTGTGCTCACTCAAGCCCTATTTCCACTGTGATTTCTTTCCTGCTCCAGCGTTGCGCTTCTGTTACTTCCCAGTACTTTTCTCTCCTTGAAAATGTAGCTACTGGAAAGCACATTTCTTGTATATATTTGTTACCCAGCCACTGCACTGCAGCCTTAGAGTGATATGGTGTTGCCATCAGAACAAAGAAATCAACACATTGGATGAACATGTGTTTAGAACAATTTTAAACAAAAGTGAAAACAAAACCCGGACATTCTTTTCCCAGAAAAAGTTCCAAAGCCTAAGGTTTCGGATGCATTTGCAGTTAAATAATGACTTCTCTCTCTCTCTCTTTTTTTTTTTTACATTATGTGCTACTTAAAATATACTTATGAAAAAACCATGTATGATCACTAAGATGTGGCAAATATTTATGAATGTTCTGACACTCAGTTTCATCTTAGAAATGGAGATTGCTGCTATTTGAGTACATAGATAATGTTATGGTATGTGTATATTTACTCCAATAAGGCATTCACATTATACCTAATTTTATGTAAATGTTATTCGGATTTCAATCCAAGAGTTTCCTAGGTGAGGTTAAAGGGTGTTTATCCTGATTTGTCAGAATGCACCACGAAAATTCAAGAGGGACAAATATTATGACTTTTTAAATTGTTCTAAATGGTTGTATTTGTTTATCAGGCTTGTGTTTATACAAAACATTTTAACTCTTTAAATATAACTCAATTTGACGATGAGAACCTCAGCTGAGAAGGAGATCTGGTAATCTCATAAACGGAGTGGGAAGATTGTTTTACAAGTTAACTCCTCTTTGTGAACAATGGTTTATGAAGTAAACTGGTACGAATCACATGTAGAAAAATATAAAAGAGTAAAAATGAATACAAAGTTTTAGATTATTTTGTTTTGTAAAATGTTACACTTAAAAATTATCGTGGGGATTTACTCTTAAAATGTATTTCTCAGACTCGGAGCTTTAATGTTCAGAGAGAACACGCATTCAGTTATATTAAAAAAGGAATGAGAACATGTTGACAGAGATGATTTCATTAGGTGGTTTTCAAATACTTCTGAAAATATTTTAAGAAGGGGATGGAAGTGATAGGAATGTTTCTTGAGGAGAACAGGACTGTTCCATTCCTATATGTTATTTATTAAATGTAACCAGTGGGGATAGAGTATAGATAAAGCAAGAATCTGCATGAGACCTTAAGTGAAAATTCAAAACTGCGCTTCAGAATCAAGTATTAATAGAATAAACTTAATTTTTAGTTTTTCATAAGAGCAGCTGCATTTTCTATTTAATTACAGGTTTTCAACAGTAGTAATTTTTCCTTGACCTCCTCAATCTCAAAAGTCAGAAAATTGCTTCTTTTTAGAAACTGACAATGGCGCGGTATGTTTCCAAAGGGGAAAAAAAAAAAGACAAATTACAGAAAACCATTAGTTTAAGCATATTTAAATAGCCAGGAAGAAGTTCTAATAGAAAACTTGGTAAAATATGAGAAGCTAGAAGTTGATTTGATTGCATGGCAGAGCACGGATGTTAGAATATTATAATATTTCGTATTTCACATTAAAATAAATGTGTTGAATAATTATAAAAGCCCATGCATTAAAGACGACTCATTTCTTGCTCATTGGTAGTAGAAATGTTTTCATCATTGTAAATTCAGAAATTTCGTCTGTAGCTTGTCTAGTAGCTGAACAGAACGAGGTATTTTAAAAGAGAAAAGTTTAGTTTATGCAGACATGAGGAAAAAGGAACTTGAGCAAACAGGACATTATCGGACTTTGAAAAATCCAATGAGTTTGAAGCATAGAATTTACTCACAAACAGAGGAAGGAAATACGCACTTTTTAAATTGTTAAATGAAAACCCAAAGTATAATAGGTTTTCTCCAAATGAAAAGTCAAATAACCATGGTTTACTATAGCAGACATCTTAATAACAGAAGAGAGAGAATTTTAAAAATTTAATACTTATTTTGTATAATATGCTACTACTAATCCTTTATTGTGGTCTCTGAGCAATTTTTGACTTAGAGCTCTGGGTGGTAACTGGTTGAAGAAGAACTTTTAAAATAATCAACAGATAATTATTACTTAATTAATTTTTTTCATTTCCAAACTTTTTTTTTTATTTGTATGCACTGGGATTTCTTCTTATTTTTAGATAGAATGGACATCTAATTGCATGGAAAGGACTTAAACCTAGTGAGGCCTACTTTCTCTAAATCTTAATTAGAAATTAATAATTTTCTTTTCATCATTTTTTGCTACCAACACAAAGCATGTCTTCAGAGCAAAACATGGTTTCAATACTCAGGTTAATTAAAAGGTCTCGGCTACAGAATCTGAGCCAGAAGTACCACCAGGCTCTTCTGAGAAGATACAGCCAGTCAGGAAGTCACGGGAAGCTTTTAATAAAAATCAGAGATGTCAAGACATTCAGTGCTTTGATCTCTGCTAATTTTGATAGAGTTGATATCAATCGGATGACCCAGGACTCCCTTCTAAGTGCAAAAACTCAGGTTGCCCTGGAAATCAGAGGCTCGAATTACTGTAAACTTTATATGGGAATACCAATAGCATTTAGCTTAATTTTTTCCTTCAGACTTTCAAATGGACATTAGATTTTGTAATTTACTTAGTAAAATTTCTCTTTGCTTGTGAGCAAGGTCCAGGTAAAAGTGTCACTTTACAGTTTTAGAAGCTGTAAATTTAAAACAAAAACTTTCGATTCCTAAAAAGAGACTCCTTAATCCTCCGGTGAGCTGGGCTTTCTTTGGATGGGGTAGTGGTGTCTTCCACTTTGAAAAGCAACCACAACATTCATTCCTGGGAGAAGAGCTTGTGTAGAAGAGATTCTTTGGACACCAAGAAACCATGAAAATGAAATAGAAAAATAAATACACATTTACACCCAAATTCTTGTAAATTATCAACCCATAAGAGGCTGACTGAAGGTTTCAAAGTGATTATGAACTTCCTTAGCAGTAGCTGACAATGTACTGTATTGTCCTTGTGAATACTGGAGCCATAAAACAAATGCATACTAATTTTAGGAACTCTTTTTATAGTGTTAGGAATGTCATAAAGGAAGTCCTCCCCAAGCAAATGTCTTTACATTAAATCTGTCGTTTTAATGTAAGGACATTTGCTTGTTAATTTCTTGCGCTGTAAGAAAATAAAAGATAAAGGTAAAAATAGGCCATAAGTCTAACTGGACAGGGAAATGCTATATATTTTAAGAGTCCAGAGAACTAATTCTAGGTCTGCCTGGGCTCCCTATGTTTCACATCTCATTTTCCTCACATTTAGAAGTGAAGGAGTTAGAGTGGATGATCTTTTGGATTCTGGAATGCTAAAATTCAAACCTTCGAAGTTTGATCAAAATGCTTTTCAAGTTCTTTTTTTTTAAATTTAGAAAGCATTGCTCATGTTTCAGTTAATTGATCCTGTATTATCTTACTGTGTTATATGCCCAGATTTGTAAAAAAAAAAAGAAAAAGAGTTTAGATCGTGCATTTCAGCACCAATACAAGGTCCCCCAGAGAAGAGTCAAAAGACTCTGGAGCAGAATGGAATCCTTGGAGTGAGGTGTGGGTGTTACCAACAGATGTGTGTGTGTGTGTGTGTGTGTGTGTGTGTGTGTGTGTGTGTGTGTGACCAACAGAAATGTGTGTGTTGAGAAGCCATGACCCATTGAGAAACATGTATTCCAAAGTAAGAAAGACACTTTCTCCCTTCTTCCCACAAAAAGCATGGTCAAGTGAAATGAGGGAAGAGAAGAAACAAGAGTGAGTGAGAAATCTGAACCAGAATTACCACCAGGTTATTCTGAGGACAGTAAGTCCAACCATGAGAGAATTTCCATCCTTTTGCATAATACACTTGATAACTACCAAAATGTATAAAGGCATTATTAGAATGTCAAAGCTATGAGGAAAGGGTTGGAAAAGTCAGTTAGGTCGGGGCAATATACAGGCCAGAGGCACTGTACTTAGTCAGATTGTAAAGCTGGGTGGAGGGAAAGGAGAGAAACTAAGTAGGGCAAAAGGCCAGGCAGTGGAAATTACTGGAAGACTGACTCACTGCTATCACTCCTCTCAGCAGCTACCTACCTTTCTTTACCTTTAGATCCTTTTCATATAATCAAGCCAACTCATTCATAGCCACTAAAAACACACTTTTCTAATTTCACAGTTGTAACTTTGCTGTGTTTCTGGCTGTAGTTCTGACTTCTGTGTTTGGTATTCTTCAGGCTTATGGTGTTGGGCACCACTGACTGTTGGTGTCTAGTGGGTAGCAGAACATGGGTAGATTCTCATCATCGGCTTTTATTATTGTCTTCTTTTGCTGGGAAGCAGTGGCTGTCAGTTGAGTGTCTTGTGGATGGTTTCAGCTGAAGTCTAAAGGTGGATTGGCTTAGACTCTTTCCACTAGGGAAGATTTCTTGCAGTGAGTCTGTGAAACTGGTTGCCAGGGTGTCTGTCATTCACTGATTCATTCAATGAATGATGCTCTAAGAAAGGACTGGATGCAACTGATAAAATCACAATGCAGAAGAAAGAATATAGAAGCATAAGTCAGGAGTGCACTAAGGAGGAGGCCTCGAGCAGGTCTAGATTTTCCACTGGGTAGTAGATTCTGGACTACAGGTTAGTAACCAACATCAAATTGTATTTCTAATAATACAAACTCAAAATTAAGTGAGATCTAGTAATAATCCCTTAATTTTAGGAAGAGCAATTATTATGAGAATAATAGCTATAATTGTGATAACTATTGTTATTTGTTAGTCTCTTTCTTGATATGACAGCATCCCAGATAGATGGGACTTACAAGGAAAGATCGGAATTTGGGAGTGAGTTCTGAATGATGCAGAAACATTTCTTATTTTGCATTTGTTTAGCTTGTTAGAAAAACCAGAGACAGATGATGCTATCTTCTTCAGAGCTCCTCCCTCTCTCCCTCATCACCTTTCCCTTCTTTTGCATAGCTCCTTACCCCCTCCCTAATTCCTAGCCACATTTCTACCTTGTCCTCAGATGATGGTTTTGTTAGTGGCTATGCACACATATCGATGGAGACATTGAACTTCCCTCAGAGTTCCTTATGTTTCTCTTTAGTTGTTTGGATTTCCATCAACCTGAGTTCAGATATATGAATGATTAATTTTAAAAACAGGCATAGAGTTTGGGATTAATTTTATGAAAAGACAGAAGAAAGATATGCACTGTTGGTGATACAGTACTTAAAAATTAGGTCTCTTCTTCCCATTCTTCTGAATTACAATATCAAAAAAAATCCGGGTCACATCGAACATTAGCATGAAATTCCTGAATATTAAACATTTGCATGTTCTCTCAGATCTGTGCACTTCCACTCCTCGATTACTGATGTATACACAGAATCAACACTTACTTGTGAATGTGCAGTAGCCATACTCTTGCTATTCTGTAGCCAAACTGCCTCATCATGTGGAATTTTTATAAAGATTAATACCATCAAAATATAGTTTTACTGAGTTTTTCACACTTTTGCCTCTTAGCTTAATTCTATTTATTAATAAAATTATATATAAAACAATTATGTTCCTTCATATTTTCCAAATATTTACAGAATAATTAGGACTTATTTTTTTTCTCTGAAGCTTTGCATTGAGTCACAGTTGGTAAGAAAAAAAATGAAACTATTCTCACAGGTAATGTTAACCACAGAAATGTGACTCTGGGAACTGGGTACAATTGACCTTTCCCAGATAGAAAAAAAATTGTCATTAGAAGAATAATATCTTCCAGCAGCGGGAGCCATCTCTGGTTTCTTTCCTTTCTTTCTGCCTCATATTTTAGGATTAAGATCATTTTCCCTTGAGGGAAATGACCTCTCACAGCACAGGCATGAAAATTCACTAGAAAGACCAACAATTAGTTTCAGAAGCAAGGTGGGCATCCTGTGCTGTCCATATAGATGTTAGACTTTTACAAAGGTAAAAGGAAGATATAATCAGCATTTTCAGACCTTATTCGTAGCTTATAACAAGCTTATGCTTTGTGGATAGAAAAAACATTGGCAAAATTAAGTGTGGAGAATTAGGGAAGAGATGTGAAGTAGATGAAACTAGTGTTTTGAATATAGTTATATTAACATCATTCTAATTTTAGTGATGGTTGGCTTTTTATAAAATGTGATATCACCTTGATTTCCAGTAACACTAAGTATTAGTAGATAAGGAAAATGGTTTTCTAAGAAGAAACTTCTAGGTGCAGTTTTGGTTTCGACCTAACTGATCAAGCTAATCTAGCGTGAGAAAAATGGCCCAGAGACCTCTTTGTGTGGAGTATCTCAACATATTGCTGCCTGTTATATTGTACTGAACACATCTACTTCTGTTTAGTAATATTTTGGGGAGCTGAGATTTTGGGAAGAAAAGACTGTAGTTTTTTTTATACAGCTAATTCTGAAGTTTTATGGGGTTATTTATTTATTGGAGCTATGATGAACATGCATTATTTGTAATAACATTTCCAGTTCACCATCCCTTTTTTTTTTAAAAATTTTATTTAGCTCTGCTTTTTAGACCTTTGAGTTTTTCTTTGCTTTAGCTTGGGAAAACCAAATAAGTGCAAGTTTCCTCCAAGACACCTCATGAAAACATTTTTTTTTAAAAAAGAGAATCAAGAGTGAAACGAGTCTATATTTATTTGGAAGATCATCTGACTCCTGCTAAATGGAGTATCTCAATCTGAAAGTGAAATCTGTTTCACTGCTAAAAATTGCCAAGAGTTTTTTGACTGAGATTTGGGAATCTGCAGAAAATGTAAAAGTTTTTTTTTTCTACAATAATCTGTTCAGTGAACAAGCTGTGAAAAATAGTTCTGTATTTTGTCCATGTGATGCAGCAGACGGTAAATTTCCATTTTAAAGAACGATATGAGTAGCTTCTGGCACCCATTTCTATTGCCTTACTCGAATCTACTTACACTGAGTTACAACAATGCAGTTTATTATTTCTTTAAAGCAAAAAATAACAAGGGAGTTTTTTCCCCCCACGGCTTAGCTCCCCTCCTCTATCTGGATCAGTGATGTGAGGGCACTGGGAAGCCTTATCAAATGGGCCTTAAAATACCACAATTACATTAAGAAGACACCATTTCCCTGCATTTAATGCTTTGCATTTGAAGGGCTTTAGAAACAATTTACTATTTCTTTCTAAGCATGCTATTTTGAGGTAGGTGGTCCCAGAAAGAACAGTTATTATAAACTGTTAAAGGATAATTTTTTTAGAAAGGTATAATTATGATTCTCATGGAAACAAAAAATGAACATGTGTTAAAGATTTTATTTAATTCATTAATCAATGAGGGAAGCAGGAAGATGCTGCAACCAGCTCAAAGAAGAATTTGAAATCACACAACACACATATATACACACACGTGCACACACCCACACATCCACAGAGACACATAAAAAATGCCGAAATGGATTTGCAAATGATGCAAAAATTAGTCAATATTTATATAGAAATTGCAGGCCATTGCAATCTAGAGGCCACACTTCATCTGTGCTTCCACAATCCAGAATAGGTTGCATTATTAATTATCTACAATCCACAGAGATATAAAAGAGCTCAAAGACAATGAAAAGCAGACGTAGGCCAGCCTTGAAGAGTGTACAACATAAGGATTGCTAATGATCTTTGTGATTTATTTCAAAGTCTTTACAGATTTTTAACTTTATTTTGTGTGTGTGTGTGTGTGTGTGTGTGTGTGTGTGTGTGTGTGCATGTGCGTGTGTGTGTGTGTGTATGTATGTATGTATGTATCAGAGGGAACTGTGTGTCCTTGTGGAGGACCAAGGGAGATCTCGGGAATCATCCTGGATTGATTCCTTCCCTTTTTTGCTTCTATCTGAGTTTTTCCCAGGCTCCACTTACTAGGACAGGAAGTGCAGGCTGAAACCATTTCTGCCTGGCATTTTTATGTTGGACCTGGGATTGGAACTCAGGACCTTCTGCTTGTGAGGCAGTGTCTTAACCCTTGAGCCATCTCTCCATCCTTTTTCCAGACTTTTAAAAAATATTTTGAGAGAGAGAGACAGAGACAGAGAGACAGAGAGAGACAGAAACAGAGATAAAGTCAGAGGACAAACTCATATCCTCCCCATGTTTTTGCATAGGCACCTTTTACCACCCGAGTCATCTCACTGGCCCCAATATTTATATATATAATATATAAATATATATTATATATAAATATATATTTATGTATTATTTTCATTTCTTTTTTTTCTGGCATCAATGGGGAATTGACCATAGGACCTCTTTTATGTTAGGCAAGCATTCTACCACTGAGCTACCACCCCAACTATCCAAAAATTTTATTAAAGATCTAACTGAAAATACTGTGGCTATTTCCCACTCATATAAATCGATTTTGCTTGCAGGTTCCATTTCCCTTTTAAATCAAATGCTTAAAATGATGTTTGATGCTTAGTAGGCAGTCCACACATTTTTTGAATGGATGAAAGTAGTTCTTTTACACTGTACTAAATTTTTATCATCTAGCTCAGTAGTGCAAATGAGCAAGGATGTAAGAACATTCAGAAAGAAACTTGGGGCAGCTGTCAAGACCTTAGTACATAACTTTCTCTTTTCTTTGACATAAAATATATGACATAAGATACCTAATATATTCGCAATTACATTTATACATGCATATACACAATAAGGCATTTGAGAAAGTGAGATCACAGAGACTCCAATCAAATGTCTACTTCTCCTGGTCTCCCATGGCAGAACTGTGGACTCTAGAGAATGAAAATGATATCAAGTTGGGAAGGAATGGGTGACCTCAGACAGCAAAAGGGTGTCTTTTCTGGGGACACTGGTGATATAGTGGCTTCTGATTATTGCACAAATATATGTCAGTTAACACTTAGATTTTGACTATATTAATTGACCCTTGAATTTGTTTTTGTTTCATGTTAATTTTTTCCCCATAGACTGTAGTCTAAGCAATGTGGTTTCAGGCCTGTGAGGGAAGTTCTCATATTCCAACATCTTTTCTCCTCAGTGGCCTACTATCTGAAACTCTACCATTGATACTTCATCTCTTGTTTCTCAGTTATTACAATGGTATCAAAGATGTATGTAGGATTTCTCTTAAGAGAGCCAAAGCTTTTTATTTTTTGAATATTATACATATCACTGGGAGAAAATTTAAAATCCCATTGTGATTTGCTCTCTCAGTAGGCATTTCACGAGAAGGTGAATGATTGAGACAATGATGTACCTGACATGGAGAGCAGGTCAGGAGAAGGCAAAGTCAGGATGACAGACCAGTTCAGTGAAGAGATCAATGTTTGTGCAAACTGATGGAAGGTGCCCTTTTCTTGGAGATGTCTCTGATCCAAAGTGTTTCTGTGCATATTATCTCCTTTATTTTTTTGCAATGGTCAGGTAGATCTTAGCCGGAAAGTAAGCTTTGCCTCTGGAGGCATTTTCTGCTGCTCTCGGCAGGATTTTCTGTGTGAAATAAACGGCTCGCGCAATCGATGTGTTCTCATCAGCGAGCTGACAGCTGGATGTTGATTGCCACATTATTTTTGTTGTGGTCATCCATATCCTGCCCCCGAACAATAAATAACACTGGCTCTGGAGCCACAGCCCGATTCATCTACCATTTATAGGTGTGGTTTAGAATTTCCTTCCACCCAGGTTTTACTGTCAACCACTGAACAAATTAGTTTTATAAACACTTAAAGTCTAGACTCATTGTCATCTTCTGCTTTGTCATACAATATTCCCAGATGTAGGAAGATGGAGTGGGAAAGTCATGGCACACAGGTTGACTGGCTGCTTTCTTTTATGACCCCATTAAGCAGCAAGTGTGGTCAATGAGAGTTGGGCTTTGTAAAAACAATGTGACTGCTAGAGGTGAGCAGATAGGATCTGCTGGTAATTCCTATACACAACACCAAGTAAGACTTAGAACAAGTGACTTAATTTTCTAAAATGAAAAGAATATTTTCAGTATAGGGCATAGAGGTAATGTGAGGATTAAGTACATGAAGTACTTGTATCTAAAAGATGCTATTTAAATGGGAGGCATTATTACTATGAAAAGTAATAGAGGACATGAGTTGTATGATGATTAAATTTGCTTTTAAACTCTTGAACCCAAAAGGTTGAGGAGCTCTGTGCTGATTTATCATTTTGTGTACCATAGCTGTCTATTTCAAAAGTGATCTGTGGATGGATTTTTACCAAACTGACATCCCAACCGATTTTATTCTTTCTGAATCATTAGACATAATTTGGGTGGCTCCGTCTCTGGAGAAAACTAATTTAGGTATATCCTCAAACAAGAGTGAATTTAAAATCTCATGGGCTGATTGAAATTATAGTTTGGAAATCCGAGAGAGAAAGGGAGAGAGAGAGAGAGAGAGAGAGTTCTTTGTGGTGTATGTGTGTATGTGTTTGCATGTATAGAGGCCAGAAGTCAATGTTGGGTGTCCTCTCTCATACCTTAATTTTTAATTTATTATTATTTATTCAATTGCGCGTGTATGCATGTATGCGCGTGTGTGTATGTGTATGTGTGTGTAGAACCACAGACGAATTTGGGAACCACCATGGACCGCCTCCACCTCCTCCTTATTTACTCTGCCCTGGGATTCACAGTCTCCTCCCTACCAGGACCAGAAACACAGGCCGCCCCTGCTTCCGCCTGGTGTCTATATGTGGAGTCTAGGATCCGAACTCAGGACCCTCTGCCTATAAGGCAGAGGCTTAACCCCTGAGCCACCTCTCCAGCCCCAGCGATCTGATATTTTATAAAAAATTTTGTAAGTCTTTGCCATACCAAAGTAAATCCTGTCACACACATACATACACACAGCCCCTCATACCTTAATTTTTGAGACAGGGTCTCTCAGTGGACAAGGAAAGTACTGATATGATAAGGTGCTTTCCAGTAACCCCAGGGATTCGCCTTAGTTCTGGTATTATAGTCATGTCCTGACATACCCAGAGATTTTTGTGAGTACTAGGGATCCAAACTTAGGTACTTACATTTGCACAACTAGCCCTTTATGGACTGTGTTACCTCTCCATCTCCAGTTTGGAAAATTCTTACCATGAAGGTATTTTATAGCATTTCCTATCTCAATCATTCTTTCTTTATGGCAGATGTTTATTTTAAATTTACTTTAGCTACATTGATCCTAGCACTGGTCAGCATTTGACTGTCTAGTGTTCTGCCATTTTTTTTTAACACTTATCCCCTTTTAGGAAAATAAATTTTTTATTTGTGCTCATCCCTAGTGCTGTCAGGGTAGTGATTGCCATTTTTGATCAAGTAGTGCCTTCTCTAGAACCTTCTCTGGGTACACTGGAACCTCCATCCCAAGAGTGGTGAGAAGCTCTTATGAGAGTAGAAGACAGAGACCCAGATGATATTCACAAGTCACAATCTCTCCAGCAGTTCTAACACAAGCTCCACACAGTGCTTCCTGCTTCCTGCTTTAGGTTTTTCATTTCTGCCCATCCTTGAACCCAATCTTTTAGCTTCTTGCTCATTTTCTTTTTGGCTTTCTCAAGAATCTTCTAGGTAATTGAGTATTTGCTTAAAGCAGTCAGAGTCAGTTTCTGTTGCTTACATGTAAAACCAGACTGAAAGGGTGAATTTGTGCTTTTGAGGAATAGCACATCAATGCAAGAAAAATATCAGGAATTCTACCTTGTTCTAAGCAACTAATATATTCTTCATTATTATTCCATCACTTTTTTGTTCAGTAATATCATATGACATTGTATTGCCTGTCCAGTCAGTCTTCTAGATTAGAAGGTAAGTATTTTTGCAAAAATTGATCTTCATTATTTTTGCATCTAGCTTGGTATTTGGAACATAGTTGTTATTCAATAACTTCTTGTCAATTAAACTGAAATTAAGTTAAGGTTTTATGCATTAAGTACAATGCATAAAATAAATTGTTATGTTATATCCATTAGACTTATTGCATCTTATTATGTCAAAGTTATTATGAAGAATATAAAAATGAATGTCATCTCTTTGTCTTTCTGCCATGAAAAAGTTTTAACTTTATAATGAAGAAAGAATGAGATAAGAAATTTGTAGTTGCTTTTATTTCCCCTCATGCAATTTTCTCTTTCATAGTTTGAATAGTACTACAGCACTATTTAATAACTGTATCCCTTTCTTAAGACTGGCTTCCCTTAATAATGTGCATGATGATATAATGCTTAATATGTTAAAATTAGTTGTAAAGCCAAAGGTGTATGTTATATTTTGATATCTGGTGATTTTGATTAAATTTTACCTATTACTTATATCAGGAACAAATTAGATTTAAAAAAACAATATTTTTGTTATTTTCTTGAAAGAGTCTTATTCTGTAGCTTAAGTTAGCTTTGACCTCGTTATGTAGCCCAGCCTGGCCTTGAATTCTTAATTCTCCTGTCTCATTCTTAGGAATGCAGGAATCATAGGATGCATGCTAATTTCAATGCATTCCACTGAAAAGTAGCAATAGACAGGTTATAATGAGACTTTTTGTTCAAACAAACAAAACTGGAAATGGTCATTTAAAAGACATCAATAAAATCAAATGAATCTAGAAATTGAGCTGAGTGTCTGGGATAATTATTTAAGCCTTAATGTATGTGATCCTTATCAGACCACCCAGAAAGAATTGTAGCTGTATTTCTAAGTTGTCATAAAGGAAGTAGAGCCCGCTGGGTACCATCCTTGGGATTCACTGACTTGTGTCTTGGATAAGAGTTTTGTGAAAACTGAAAACTCCACATCACATCTGGACATGATGAGCCAGGATTACACACCTGGATAGTCATTCTTGTGTCTTTGAAGTGAAATTGTTTGAATTCCCATTTACCCATGTTTTTGTCTGCTTGAGGCAAAAAGCTTGCTGTACAATGAATACCAGTCACCTCACCCAGCACTCTGTAGAGTTCAGTTAACATTTTACAGTAAGTCGTTATTGATGAAGGAATCTTCATTGATTTAAAGTCTTCCACAACCTTCTTATTTCATTGTAGATTGAAAGTGAGCACTTTGCAGTCTCAATACTGAGCAGCAGCTGTGGCTGATACACCATCATCTGGCTCACTTGTTAAAAAGATGCAGTGTATGAGCACATGAAATACCTACTCAATACTGCATTTGGGAAACCTCAGTATACATATTCATTTTTAAGACTTCTGAAGGCCTCTTTTCTGTTCACTCAATTTAAGAACCATTCTAAATAAATAGCAAAATGTCTTCAAAGCATTCCCAAAGTTTTAGGACATAACTTTATTTTTTAAAAAAATTTTCCCAAACTGTAAAATTATAATACTTTGAGGATTTTTACTAAGACGTTAATCAAGATCTCTGCAGTGAGTACCCAGTGGTTCCATGGTTTACGTTGCTTATTTCATGTTGTGATGTTGCAGTGGCGACTGCAAACAGCACTCCTATGCAGACATGGGCATTAAGTGAGGCAGCTTCTCTAAGTACCAGAAAAGATTTCTGTGTTGTCTCACACTGCCATCAATTCCAAAGAAGACTTGTGCTCACTAAGGAAAGTATTGCAAAAGTCTACATGAGATTCTTGTAAAAGTTACATTGAGCAGAACGAGGAGCTTTCTGTAATTTTGACCTAATATTGACAGGTTAATCGTTAGTAAAAAAAAAAAAACAGAAAAAAAATTACAGAAAGCATCTCAATATCCCTTCTCTGATAGTTAGTTGTCCTAGCTCCTGAGAATGGACAATGTATGATCAATATCATCTTATATGGATTGTGAAGATTCTCCAGTTTGGAGACGGTGCACAGATAAACCTGTGGCTTGGGAGTTTCCAAAGAGCTCTTCATGGTGGTGGAGAGAAGCTAGATAAGATTGTTACTGCTAACAGGCCATGTATACATAAAGAAAGTACATGATGTCATTCCAACAAAAAGTAGCTAAATTTCCTCTGTCATGAAGGATTAGAAGTATGGTGAAAGGCAGGACATAGAATAGAATAGGATGTCACAATGTTTCCTGATGTGACATAGGGAAGTGGAGCTTACTATTAATGGGATGTATTGTTTGATTTTGCACCTTTCCTTCAGAAGAAAGTGGCTTTGAATGATGTAACTGCTGCTCATCACTATCTGATCCTTCTTTCTCCTTATAATGTGCAGACTTCCATCTTAGGCTTCAAGGAATGGGCTGCTAATAGGCTGTGAGCATCAGTGATATCACCTCCAGGCTGAATCAAGGAGCAGTGAGTAGGTTTGATGACTCCATGTGATCTTCTGCTTTAGACACTTAAAGAATATTCTATGGAGAAGGCAAAGCTATGGAACCAAATTAAGTCAGGTTCTCCAGGCCACTGCAGGAAAGACAGCTGCCCTGTTACTATACCCATGAGCTCAGGACAGAGCGTACACACGTGAGAAGTATACATTGGTGGTACCGAGTCATTGAGATGTGAGAACTTAGTCCCCACTGCATAGCCTGTCTCAGCTTACTAGCAAAATAATTTATAAATGCTTCTTTGAACAGCTTGAGTGTCAGGTGTTCAGAAAAATTCAGACTGTGGAAGTGTCTGATTTTGTCAGAAGAAAGGGACTACTTTTTGTCACCATTCTTCAATTTGTTCAATTACTCAGTGAAATAAGGAGCATGTATGAGTGGCATGTGAACAATGTTCTATGCTGGAGGAAGCGTGGCACTGTGGTTACAGCGTGCATTTGGGAATCAATCACCTCCTGAGCTGGAATCCTAGTTCTGCTGGAGTAGCAGGTGCAATTACTGACATTTTTGTAAACTTCTCATGCATTTACTTGTTTCTTCAATTGAGTCTTAATTTCCTGTTCCATTGCTGCATTAAGCACATAATCCAAACAAGATAGGGACTTTTATTCCAGTTTATGATATCAACTGACAGTGTGTCATGCTGCAGGAGAGTTACCAGCAGAGCTGAGGGGGACCGGCCACACCACATCCCCAGGCAGGGCTGAAAGAGGGGCAGGACCAAAGCATACCTTCTAGCTTCCCAGTCTGCTAAAGCCAAACAGTTTGTCTCTATCATATTCCCCTGCCTGGAGAATGGTCCAACCCACTACAGCCTAGGTCTTTCCACCTCTCAATTAGATAACCTATGAGCTTTCTCAGAGATCTGACCTAACTAAATTATTCATCATTAAGTATGCTTAAAGGTTCAGTTTACAGTTGCCAAGTTAAAAGCTGTAAATACCTGTCACGATGCACAAACAGTACCTACCTTACAGAGTTTGTTGAAGAGAAAAGCGAGTAACATATGTACAGCCTTTGTCACTGTGCCCCATCAAGCAAATGTTGGAAAATGTTAGCTATCTGAGACAGCCACCTTCAGCAGCTCCCGTTTCAACCGAGAATGCCACTTTCTAGCAGCACATCAATTCTGGCATTAGTTTTTTTTTTTTTTTTTGTTACCCATGTAAGTTTGTACTTTCAAGTGCAAACATATCAGTTCACTGTTCTGTCGGCCGAATCCCAGGTTGCCGGTTTCTTATTCTGTCCTGAGCTGCCTAAGGCTGAAATCAAGTTCATCAGCAGCAGGGGTGGGGGGATGGGGAGGAATCTACTTTCCAGCACATTCAGGTGGGTAATTCCATGCCAAGGTAGGGATTAAATTCTTGTTCCCTTTATGGCTGTCTGCTGGCCCCCATCCTGAGTTCTTAGGTACCTCACTGCAACTGTGGCATCTATAGCCCAGAGCGACAAGCAGTAACTGGATCTTTCTAATACTTAGAGTCTGTCTGACTTCTTCTTTTTTTTTTCTTCCGTTTATTAATTAATTAATTTATTTCCGCTTGTACAAACTTAATAGGTACCCCTCCCTCCACCTCTTCCTGGACCCCCTTGCTTTCTCCCCCCTTTTCCTCTTCCTTTCCCGCCTCCCTCCCTTTCTCTCAGTGCCTCCCCCCCCCCATCCCTGGAGCATCCTTTAATGTGTTTGTCAAACTTTCCTCTGGGTCCTCCTCTCTGATGAAGTGTAAGGACTCAGTGGCATTTCCTAGAACTCTTTCTTGTATTCCTCTTAAGTATAGGAACACTATTGTGGCTGTTAATCCTTAGCTTCTAAGGTTCCTAGTGCCTTAGTCCATGCTAGACTTTGTGGGGTCAATAATGTGTTGGTCATTGCGCAGGTCATGCAAAGTCCTATTATGATTGCCTCGGCCCTAACTTGTGTGTGGAATCTTGCATATCGTTGCTTCTCCCCATCTTTAGGCTCTTACAATCTTACCGCCCCCTCTTCTGCAAATTTCCCAGGACCAGCAAAACTGAGAAAAAATCAACAAACCATAATTCAGAACATCAGAGACTCTATATCAACCACCTGACTTCTCCTTCTGCCCTGGGACTCCACTACTGTCCTTAGGTAGAGAAGGATTTTGGTTTATATGCCTCATGTGATTGGATTGGGACACCCAGGATAAATTCAATTATATTCATATCTACAGAGTTCCTTTTATCACATAATAAAGTATTTTCACAGGTTCCAATATTAGGGCCTGGCCATCTTTGGAAGACTCTAATATGTCTGATACAATTATTCTGAGTGTATAATATAGCTTTTCCTGTTTTAATAATTGTACTAGTATATATTGGGTTCTTTCTGCATTTCAAATATTATAACTCTGCTTCTGCATTTAACTGATTTTTCACAATACTACAAGCAAGGTATTAGTTTTTTTTTTCCGTTTTGAAGAAAAGAATTGATACTTAAAAGGGTTTGTGAATATAACCACTTAAAGATTGACCTGAAGAACTAAAGAGGAAGAATTCCAACCATGTCTGCCTGATGCCCACATTGCAACATTCGCATGTTTCTTTAATGATGGTTTGAGTTCCTTTTGACTTCTCTGTTTAGTTCATCAAGCACGGCCGACAGGTTCCCAAGCGGCCACTGTTCAGTCAGCAGAGTTCCACTCTGCTCTCTAGAGCTGTTGAATGCTTACATGTGGCCAGAAACTAGCTTCTTTTGGCAGGTTATGGTGCTTTAGGACAACACAAGATGGTTTCCTTGTTACAGAATGAGAACATCAGCTGAAAATTTTAGAAAACCAGGTACATGCTGGGCCTGGGACTGTGCCCTGCTCAAAGGAGTCTCATGAAATTAAAATTCAGAGACCTCAACTAGCTTGTTGAAGGTTCTGTAGCTATGAAGAGGCATCATGCCCTAGAACATGCAGGCATATGTCCTCAGCTATCTGTTTATATGTATTCATTTATTTAAAGTTAAGGTCTCATTAAGTTTTCTACTCTGACTTTGAATTTGCTCTGACTCTACGCTTGCATTCCTCACTTCTTGAGTAGCTGGGACTATAGACCCAGATACTTATACTTAAATATCATCAAGAATAATCATCTCGGTGCTGGAGAGGTGGCTCAGGGATTAAGCCTCTGCCTTGCAGGCGGAAGGTCCTGAGTTCGGATCCAAGATCCCACTTATAGATGCAGGGCGGGGGCGGCCTGCGTTGCTGGCCCTGATAGGGTGGAGCCTGTAAATACCGGGTCAGAATCAACAAGGAGGAGGTGGAGGCAGTCCATGGTGGTTCCCGAATTCGTCCATAGTTCTACACACACACACACACACACACACCTACACGCACACATGCACAATTGAATAAAAAAAAGAATAGTCATCTCATGATTTGTTCTTCAGAGATTTCTTATTCCTTCTCCTTTCCTCTGTCAGTAAAGTAGAAAACATGAAGCTCTGAGTCTGAGGTACTGGCAGAGAAATGATAAACAGGGTTGGCACTTAGCCAGCAACTACTGTTCCTAATGTGGGATCAGGTTTTGGATGGGGCAGCCTGGGTTGTTATTAAGAAGCCACAGAATGAGAGTTCCCTCTGATAAGATCCTGACACCACATTCAGCACATGTTTTTTATCACTGCCCTTCTCAACCCAGAACCTTCTGTCAGTGGATGGTTTTGTGTTATTACCTGTAACATTTCTCTTTCTTTCTAGACTATTGTGATGGGCAGCTGCTTTTCCTGACCTTTATTTCTTTCCTATTAAGAAGTGGCGACAGTAACACATGTTCCCCAGATTCTGTGTGTGTGAGCATGTGTGTGTGTGTGTGTGTGTGTGTGTGTGTGTGTGTGTATTTATTTATTTATTTATTTACTTATTTATTTTTGTTTGGACTTAGGCTCTTTCAACAAAACTCTTAAAAACATAGGCTTATATGTGTGGCTGCTTCAAAATACTTTTGAAGAAAGTTGTTAGAAAGTTATAATGAGTTATATTTACATCGTGTGTGTGTGTCTGTGTGTGTTGTAATAAGACAAGTTTGAAGCTATGCATGAATAGAGTAAAAGAGAAAGTCAGATATGTGTTTTAGAAATTAAACTCTGTAAGGAAAGGATGCAAAGACATTTTAGGAAGATGGCTGTCTTCCATAGATTTTCAAATGCTACTGGATTTGACAATTTCGCAGCATAAGTCAGGAATGGCTCATGAAGACAATGGTGAGTTTGGTCACAGGATAAAATTGACTTGTACTTTTTGTGCTGCAGATGAAAGTGACATCTAGAATGTACTGAAAGTTTGTTGTGGTTTAAGTGGTCCTATACAAAGAAGTCAGAAGAAATGCAGATGACTTTATACCTTTATGTGGAGTAATCTCCCTTGAAAAGATGTTTTAACTTAACATTGAAAGACAGCAGTAATTAAAATGTATTCTTAATTATTAGGCTTGGAGCACAAATATACTATGATGGTCTTGCTTTTTTCAAGTGCTACATATTGTGAAATTCATTGTGGAAAGCTACTTTTTACTGCTGTTATCTATCCTGCAGAGTCTTTATTCTGAAAATTTTTCATATCTTGAACTGATAATATTTAACTTAACATCATGCAGAAAAATTGGAAGTTCAGATTGAAAAGAGGTGATCATGCAAGGTTTTATTTGTTTTCATTAATTTAAAAGGAAACTCTGCAGTAGGAAAGTGCTTCCTAACCTCCTGCCAATTATAACATACCCGAGACAATCATCTCGCATGTAATAGAACTGTAATGCTCAACAGCTGAAGGCTGCCATTCAGGAAGGTTGATGAGCCTGGAAGAGGTGGGGGCCAGGTTCACCTTTTGACAGCAGTGGAAATGTGGCTCAGAAGTTTTCAAATTATAAAGAATGTTCTAGATCCATACTGGAGTGAAAAACCATTGACTTGTTTCAGAATTTAAACTCACTTGACTTTATAGTCTCCTCTGTCTAATTGCCTTTTGAACCTTTGTGATGAACATTAGGTCAAGAAAGTCTGGCTTAACAATCACACCACTCCTTAAACACTCCAAAGATCCTAATGTGGGATCTTTTTCGACTTCTTGATTCTGACACACATTTGTCCAATTTTGCTGCACTGTGCACACAAGGAAAGGCCTGCAGCAGCTGTATAGAACAGTTGTGGGCAGAGAGTGCTATGATAATACTCAGCAAAAGCTTCCTTCAATATCAAGGGGACTATAAAGAAATCCTAAAACTCTTTAGGAAGTTATATTGATGCAAAACTCTCCTATTACACTTATATTCTTTTAATTTGTGGGTTCATAATTTAAGACAGCACTAGATTAAATGCTTCGTGATTTAAAAATGTATTAAACACACAAAGTCAATAAAAATACTATAAACAGGACCATTCATTTATCCATGCATCAAATAATTATTGTGTAAAGTGCTGGCTAAGTCTTAGAGATGTAGTAATGAGCATAAGAGACAAGCAAAGAAATCCAACCTCCAACTTTATGGGAAGCACTTTCTATTTAGTTTTCCAGTGGTAATCCTGAAACTAAAAATCCCCAGTTATAAGGTAGACACTTTCAGTTGATTTTAAATTATGCATATACTTGAAATGCTATGCATTGACTAATAATAGCCATATACTACTATTTATTTCATTTAATTCTACTGGACATTTCTGAAAATTTGTATGGATTGTTTAACTTATGCGTGTGGTTCCTGATATATCAGACCTCAGACTAACTCTTTCTGGCAGAGTCTTTTTTAGACTAAGGTTTCCCTGTTGCTATCATAGTTACTATCATAGATATTTATTTCTATTTATGCTTACAGGGAAATGATGGAAAATTCCTTATTTTTTTCTCTGACTTTTCCCGTTGTGTTTTACTTGATTATAGGAGGGACTCCTGTTTGGATGAGTGTCAAACAGCATGATTAGGATGTGGACACACTCTCATAAAACAAATTATATTTGTATTTATTATGTGTTTTTCATTGTTCTTGGCATTTTTATGCTCCATGACATCTCATTTTCAGGACAACTTCATGAAGTAGTGGTACTCACTGACAGTTCACAGGTGAGGTGACAAATTATGGAGAGGTAATTGGAGCAACCCCACAAAACTACAAAACTATGGGGTCATATATAGGACACAAAATAAGAGTAAATAAACATCTCTTAAAAGTGGAGATGTTCCGTGGCTTTTGTCGGGTGATCAAAACTGGGGAAGGCATCCTTTTATTGCTCATTGGAACCATTCATCCCAGCATTCTCCAAGAAGTTCTTTAAGGCTTATACTTTTCTTTGTACCTTCACCTCAACTCCAATAGATAAGACAAGGACAAAATTCAATTCATTAAACTTAGAAATCAGAAACATTTTAGACATATGCAGCTAAGACAGCAAAAATGGTTACAGAACAAAAGTTTTGGTTTGGGGTTGCGGCTTGAGGGTAGAGCACTTGGGTAATGTGCAAAAGGTCCCAGCCTAACCTGCATCAGTGAAGAATTAGATAGATACATCAGAATAATTATAGAAATAGAGAAATTGTATTATAAGGCTACCATAGCTACTTTAACTACTCATGCTACTAGTAAGTAGCAAGAAAGAAAATTCCAACATATTCTCTTTACTTTTCTGTTCTTGTCCAAGCTCTTATCTCGCTTCTGCCTCTTTTCTTTCATGGGGAGTTCTGTACACAAAATGAGCATTTACAAGAAAGTGGAAGGTTAGCCAGGATTTTCTTTGTAAGAGTTTTGCAATCATAGGAGACTGTAACAACCCTCAAAAAGCATGTCTCTTCTTGGTTTGAATAACATGAATTTGTGAGGAGCATAATGTCTTCATTTGCTGGAAAGATATGTTCAAATATGATGCATAATGAGTTGTGAATTTAGAATATGAAGGTAGACATGCCTATTACAGCGATGGCTCTCCATGATAATGTAATTCTTTGCCTTTGACCACACTCTTGGATTAAAAAAAAGTTAGAAGTTTAAACTTGGTGTATGGATGGGTATCTCCTTACAGGTGTGTGTGTGTGTGTGTGTGTGTGTGTGTGTGTGTGTGTGTGTGTGTGTTTGTGTATGCATGCATGTGTGCCTGTATATAAAGAATGTTATGTCTGGTAAAATAGTTGTAGGCTTTTTGAACGACATTCTTGTCACTAGCCAGGCTCCTAGAAATGGAGCAAGGTAAGGCTGAAGGGTGATCTCCTCTAAATCTAGGTTTGATTGCAAGTAGAGATCATCCATTGACTAAAGACTGTAGATTTAAATTGCAACTTGGTATGGCAATTTAAGAAGCTCTGTGGGCATTGGATTTTCTTTTTACTAATGCAAAGAATTGATGTTGATGCATACTAGTACATTTTGTTTCTCAGAAGATAGATGTCTGGGGAAGTAGAAGAGACAACAGATTTGAGGAGGAATTTTCAGATTGATGAAAAGAGAATTGGGATGAAACAACTATTTCTCTTTCCCAAGACTCAGAGTGCCACATTATTTTTGAACATAAGTCCCGGAAGTCTTTCATGACCTCACAGTGAAGTTATCGTTCTGGTTATTCATCTATGTTCTTGCCATGAACTTGAGCTTCTGTGTCACGGTAGCAACTTCGCCTTGCTATAGACCAAGGCTGGGAACGTATTAATATCAGAGACTGTTTAAACAGAGCGCTAAAACAACAACACACTACTTTAACTAAACCCAGCTTGCAAGCTCATTTTAAGGCAGCGCCAAATGGAGGATGCATGTACATTAATTAACTCTAATAACAAAGAAGAAAGGGAGGGAAAAAAGGTCGAAAAGCATTGTTAAAAAAAAGACCTGAAGAACTCATGCTCAATTTCTTTCTGTCTTTTTTTTCAAAAAAGGTGTTTAACACTTCTACAATTTGGTCAAATTATGGGCTGGACAGCAAGGGAAGCTAGTCGGCTTTGAAAGACGAGAGCCTGTGAGACAGGACATGATTACTTTGCTGAATCTCCACTTTTTTTTCTTCCAAAAGAGACAAAGGGAAATACTTAAGAACCAATAGTGACGACCACAGGCAGTCATTGAGTTGCAGGGTACCTTTGTCTCTAGGGGGGCACACAGTAATTTTTCCATGTCTGCCACTGAGTGTCAAACCTTTTCTTTTCTTCTTCTTTCCATTCTGGATGGCCAAACTGATTATCTAAAATAGAAAATTAGCACACAATGGGTTTACTCCACGATACCCCTTATGCAACTAATGGCAAAGCTTGTTAATTGGTTGTAAATGCCAGCAGGTTGCCAGGATAATACTTCAGAAATAACCGGGTATTCTGATAATTACAGCAATCTTCATCTATAAAAGCTTAAGTAGATGAAGTAGTGGCTGGCTTAAAACCAAGACTTATCCCGCTGCACTCACATTAAAAGAAAAAATAAGATGAAAACAGTAATGTAACAAAACAATTATATAGCAGGAAGCTTTGTAGGTTTTAGAGATTGTGAAAACTCAGAAAGTAAAACAGTGCTGTAATAACCAGTTATGGAAAAATAGGCCATTTACATTTGTGTATAATTAAATAGTAGGCTATGCAATTTCACTTTTTAAAGTAAACTGCCTTTTCCTTTTTTTATAGGGCAACGTAGCCATAATTGCTGCATTAAAGCTTTAATGAAAGAAAAAAGCCGCAGATCAAGATGACATGTGACGTCTACATTTGCACCGCGGCACTCTGCTTGTTTAGTAATGGGAAGCTACTGAGGAGATTAAAATTGCAGAATTCTTCATAGTTTGTTCTCAAATTGCTATGGGAAGATCATTCGGGGTCTAAAATACACACAATTTATTTTTTTCCACCTTCAATCTGCAAGAATTTAATGGCTTTCCTAACTAGTAGGTGGTGGGAGACATGCTTTAGACTGAAGAGAGAAAGACTTCAGATCATCAGAATGATCAGAAGCGAGGGAATCAGACTTTCAACCTTAAGGGATTTCCTTAGCGCATTAGAAGATTGCCCCAAATATTATACTATAGTTTATGTTAATGCAGTGCAGTGTAAGAAGTCATCGTGTTCAAAATAGCAACAGGTTGGATTGTAATATTGTGTTTTTAGAGTTTGCAGTTTCTTTATCACCCATGTCCCCATGTTTCCCCCCACCCCCCAACATCAGGAAATGGCCCAGAAGGCAGTCAACTTCTACATGGAGGGGATGCTCTGGTAGCTGTTAACTGGCTCATAGTGCAATTTAGCTTTTTAAAAGAGTCATCACAGCTCCTGAGAGCTCCTTGCTCTGAAGTATGACATTTTCTTCAGATTTTAATCTCCACTTAGGTTGGCTATATTTTCTGTAAATCATCCCTGGCAAATAATGTCGGCAGAGACTGGAAGCGTTATAGAGCATGGAGCAGAGAGGCAGGGTTGGGAGCAGCCTAGGAGCATGACATTGGTGCCAAGGGCTGGAGCCATGAGGAGTGGCCTTTACAAAAAGTACATAAAATCAATGCGATCTTCTCTTCCTTTTGCAAAAAAGGATCATGCGAAAGCAAGCAAGTCGTCTTTCACTAAGAAAGACCTGTGGAATCCAAGCGAGGGAGACTGGGCTCTCATTTCAGGAAAGTGACTTGCTGCTCCACGGGTTTGTTTTGGTGTTTGTTTCTCGCAGGGGGGATGGCGAGATGCAACTTTCTCTGTGTGCTGTACTCCTGGAATGCAAAAAACTTCAAGTACACAGCCTTCTGGTGCGGCTGGCTTTCTCACAGACATGAGAATGTGGTGTTGGCATGGGGTAGGGGGTGGGGGGACTGCAGCCGTGGGTAAGCGTAGCCCACAGGAAGCAGTGAGTGCGGGCAGAGCAGCCTGGGCGACTTGCAGAACATCGCAGCTACTACTGCCGCGAGGCTGTCACTGGGAAAGGGAGGGAAAGATGGGCTTCGGGAACACACACAGACACAGGCAGGATGCTTCCCTGCGAGTAGGGCAATAGAAATGGGCAGGGAACCAGGGCCCTCCCTATCCCCTGGTTTTTGGATAGAGGCATGGTCACAGGAGGACTGGCCTGGCATGGACCTTGCTGGCATCTCATGTCTCTCCAGGATTGGCAGCTGATGCATGACTTGGGAGAGAATATTCAGAACACGGAGATTTTTTAGGTGGACTGTTTTAAGATGTTTTCTTCAATTCACATCGTTATATGTGATTGTAATGAGCATGTAAAATGGCCAAGGGACACCTTTGGAAGCTTTGGGGGAGCTGGGATTTCCTCAGCAGGAGATAAACTTTCCGGGAAAGGAAAACTAAAGTTGAGGAGCACAACTAAAGTTGAGGAACACAGGAGGCAGCCTGGAGGATCGTGACCCTGGGATGTCCTGGCTTGGCCTCCACGGTTTCCCTCCTTGTGTGTGAAAACCTCAAGAGTCTTACAACAGTCATGAAGCAAATCACACCTACCTCACACAGAGGAAAACTCTGGCATGCGAACATCCTTTCTAAGACCAGGTGCCCAGACAAGAATTCTCGATAATGTGGGACTTATGGAAATTCCTTATCTAATGTATTCTTACTCCTTTTTTTTTTTTTTTATAAAGGAGCCTAACAAGCTTTTGTTGCGCTTGTGTTAAATGATTCTTTTGAATACTATGCCACAGTTTTCCACTCATTAGGGAAATCTCCATGCAAGTTCCCCTGAAGGACACATGAAAATGAATTCAATGGAGAGCTCAGTGCTTTGAATCTTTCCACATGTTCATGATAACGATGATTCCTCTTTTTTTCCCCTTTGGTGTTTTAATTCTGTCTACTCATTCTTAAAGGACCTTCGAAACCTGATTTTTTGGACATTGTTGGAAATTTTTCAAAACACAAGTCATGTGCATAATTTGATCAAAGTACATTTTAACTTCTTTTTATTCCAGGAGACACTTTTTCCTGTCACTTCTTCTTTGGCGAAGTACATACAGTACAGTCTTGACATTTGAAGGATATTTAGAAAAGAATTATTAAATAAAAATGGAGGGTTTTTGGGGGGGTCGTTGCTTTCTCAGATTTAAATAAAGAACATGGCAATAAGAGAATTCTTTCTAAAACCATGTAACGGATGTGGTACTTTAAGCAGCAAAGTTCTTTGCCTAGAATTTTCTCCTGGGAGAAGAACATAGTTGATGTACATGCGAAAAGTTTAGCAAACCATCCTGATTGCATTCCGGCATGGATCATGTGTCTTCCCAACAGTGAACATTTTCTCTGTTTCTATGTCAGTTGTCACTAATCCGTTTTGCATCTGATGTGCAGATTCGTCAGGGAGTAGGATGGAAGTCATTTTGGCGTTAGCTGGTACAGGAGTTTACCAAAGCTCCCTTCGAAGCCTTCGCAGAGAGGGACGTGCATATGTTATGGTACCTCTACAGCAGCAGTGACTTCACTAGCTGACAAGTGACAGGAGGTTCCCCCCTCTTTGGTATTTCATGAAAGTGTGCACAAATCATAACAAGTCGCCTCTCTTTCACAAGACAGGGAACATTTTCCTTAGAGCACACATGTCTATATGGTGTTTGTATACATGAAAATTCATGCTGCTATCAAGTTTAATTTTGCCATTTTTGTTATTTTTAAGTTTCAGGTTTGGAATTTTTGAGGGGCTTAAATGATCGCTTTCAATTTCATCTTATAAGTGACATTTCAACTCTGTTGAATTCTTGGTGGAAAAGCAAAGGTTATTACCATTGAGAGAACTGTCACATGCAGAGGACCCATTTTGCTTGGGCTGTTGCTCTCTGTATTTGCTCAGGAAATACTGAACACCTACTGTGTGCTGGGACATCCTCAGCTAGGTGATCAGAGAAAGCCATGTATATCAGTGACCTGGGAGAATTCCCACAGTTTAACAGAGTGCTAACAGCAGCCAAGGTAAAGGTCAGGACTCTCTGCTGTTTCTTTGCACAGGGTATTGAGCTCTGTTGCATAGAATTCTGTGATAACAACAATAGGCATATTTCCAAGCTAATGTGATTAAGACTAGAGACATGGAGAGGTGGAGAGGCAAGAGGTCTTAGAGTCAAGAAGGTGTGGGTGAAAAATCTAGTCATTAGCATTCACAAGCTATGATTACTATGGGCACCAGTGTTGTTCTCTAAAATAAAGACATTGTGGTGAAGGATGAGCGTTCAAATCATGTAAGGTAATGCTTACACATAGTAGATGCTCAATAAATATTCTTCCTTGGATCTCCCTGTTCCTTTGTGGTCTCAGAACAGTTGTAATTCTTTTTAAGTAAGCTTCAACCTACTATACGATTCTTTTAAAAAATGAACTGAAATCTTTAGCTGAGAGGGTCTTGGACCCACAAAAGTTAACTGTCTGACTGTGACATCTGGGAAAAATGCTAGTAAGAGGATCTGCTCCAAATAACTAGTCTGCTACTGTGTGTGTGTGTGTGTGTGTGTGTGTGTGTGTGTGTGTGTGTGTTTGTTGTGTATACCTAGTCTTGTATGTTTTTTATTTTGTTTGTTTATTTGTATATCTTGAGATAGGGCCTCATTTTGTAGCCCAGACTGCCCTGAAACTATGTAACTGATATGATCTCAAACTCATATCAGTTCTCCTTCAGACTCTGGACTGCTAGGATGACACATAGGAGCCATCCAGATAACATGTATTCTTTAAAAAAAATCATCTAACATTTTTTAATGAATCTGTAAATACTGAAATGGTGATGACACAGTCAAGGACTGAGTTGTAGTTTTTATATCCCCCTGGGTTTTCTCTTAAAAGAAAGCACCATCATCTGAAGCCACAGAGCCCCAGCTCCAGAAGCAAGGACGCCTGAGGGAGCGTTCACCTCGGGTCCATTCTGAGCTCAGAGGCCCGCGCCTGTGACCTTCCTACAGAGACCACTGCAGGAGTTAGCAGGAGAGTCCCAGCTCTCGCGGCAACGGAAAGCCTGCTTGTGTCAGGACTGCACAGTGCACTGCCATTCCTAGACCGAGCAGAAAGAGAGCCACTCTGGAGGAAACACCAGTGACTCCCACACACTTCCCGGCGAGGTGTTCACTGCGGGACCATTTACAGATTTTGTCCATTTGCGGCGTTCCTTCTCCCTCCTTTAGACCGTTTCTGTAGCTTCCCTCACTCTTTCCTCTGAGGACAAGGAGTGTGAATCCAAGCTTTCGAGATCTCCGGGAGGAAGCGTGTTCTTCCTTTTCCCTACATATGAAGTGGCTTCCTTTTCTGTTTATGTCTTCATGTGAACATTCTGGAGGGTATAAATGACAGATTATTGGCTCAGTCGCAATGCGCCTTACACATAACCTCCCTGCCAATTTCATTTGCAAGAAAAGATGTCTTCCTTCACAGAGGAAATAAGCATATCTTTGTTGTGGTTAAAAAAATAAAAATAAAAATGCATATGAAAATCTCTTCTGTAACTGAAATCGTTCATTAAGTGAGATACACCTGAAGTCTTTGGTGAGCCCCAACTCTAAGGCTTTAGGGTCCCTGCTTCTTGCATTAGCTTTTTGTGCATTGCCATTTCTGATTATTCTATGTTGGCTTCTGACCAGTTTGACAGCATTCTTTTGTGTTCCTAATAATGACAGGATGATGATAACGATGATGATGGTTATATCATTTTGTGTAGTGTTCCACTCCATATTCTGGGATAAGTGGTATTAAAAGATATTGACAGGAAGATAACAATGCTCAATTAATGTGCTCATCCATGACCTCAATTACAACAAGCTTCAATAACACAGACTTGTCTAAAATATTTCTTGTAGTGACTCTGAATGGGGACGATTAATAATTGGCTGAGTCCATGGGGCAAAAAATGAAGGATTTTAATTCATGTAGTTTGGTCTCATTTTTGTACTTAACAAAAGTCTAGTGAAAAGCTTTTCTTTTTAAACTACAAAAATACAGTTTAATAAAGAAAAAAGGCTAATTAAATTTCTGTGTTATTTAAGCTGTTTTAGAAAAAGAAATAACAAGCTTATCCATGGTTAATAAAAGTGGGGTGAAGATTAATTTGTGCCATGTTTATCTTCTTCAGAGGTTAATTTGATTTAGATGGAAAGATGATGTTAACATTCTTTAATATATATCAGATCCCCTAGGGTAACTTTTATTTGATAACCCATTGTATACTTGATATGACTTTTACCATTGTGACAAAGTATAATCCCATAGCAAACTACAGTATTTAAGTGTAGCCGATGGTACAAGTTAGCCTCATATCTCGGCTCTTGTTAATCCATACAGGCATTTGAACTAAAAATATTATTCTCAAAATTTCAAAGACACTGTTCTTACAGAAACTATCATTTTGAAAACAGTGAAAAAAGGACACTGTATTTTAGAGTTATTCTTCTGATCTGATGGCATTGAAGCGCGTATTTGATATATCCCAGACTTGGCTATGCTAGGTCACTTTGGGAGCAAAGTGAGATAATATTGAGGGTAAAAGTGGCATTTGGCCTCAGGTGGCAGTCATTGATATTCCTTGCCAATTACCACACTTTTATCTTGGATGTGCAATGAAGTTAATATGCTACTCTCACTCCTACAAGTAATGTTAACACTCTTGTATTGCTGGAGATTTTTGTGGCTGTTTTGTAGCACACACCATGAAGTGCAGGCTGACTAATGCAACTGAAAGTTACACAGGGGGTAGGGGGAAATGTCATGTTCCATTCCTGGCTGCGAAAGAGTGTCACACAGAACTTGGCTCTGATGAGTGTTGTGTTTCTTTAAGACACTGAAGCCTCTAAGAGGTTGGAGAGTTATGCCATTAATTAATAACTGACTGCATGCTGATCAATATAAAAGGTATATACTATAATGGCTTATATGCATGATGGCTTTTAATGGCTTGTGTATAAATGTTAATTGATTTAAAACAAAGGGAAATTTCTGTCTATGGGTCAATAGTTTATGGATTATAAATACCTTTTAGTTTGAGATTGCTAACAAATGTTCCTTCCTCATCTCCCAACCCTTGGTCTGTTCTTCTATATTTTTTAATCAGAAATGCCTGTAAGCAAGATGCATTAGGGCAATTATTGGTTCTCAAATTGAATAACAATTGCAGAGCTTTCTATATGTTGCTCCACTGGGACTTAACATTATATATTCTACAACATGGGAAATGTGTGAATTTTGGAAGTTTTAGGTTTACCTCTTTAATAATGTTGCACTTCATGTAAATATCTATCACATATCATGTATATCATATAATTATGCATCCATCAATATATTAGCAAGGGTTTCAAGTGCTTTTTTATTTTTTAGCTTAATGTATATAGAATTGAGATGTGAACATAGTATCTGCCAGGATAATTGACCTAAAAGATGCAGCAGTGCTCTTTATTCTAGCATATAAATGAAGAATCAAATGCATTTAGAACAGGTTTACCACCAAGCAAGAACTGGCAGATGGACTTTACCTAGGACACTCGTATTGGCAATCATGGGAGTTGCTTATGAAAGAGGTATTATCTTAGGAGATGGTTATTATAATATGGTCTTGTGCTTAATGGAAAAGGGCTATGTGGTTAATTCTCCATCATTCCAGACGGCAGTTCTCGCATCATCTCCCCGTTCAATTGCTATGCTAGCATTTTTTTTTTCTGTTTTATTGCTCCATTCTTGGAGGTCTGCTTTGGAATGATGCCAGTTATCTTTTTTTACTCAGGCAAATTTTACATCAAAATACTGATTTTATATTTGAGGAAACTGGTGGCTTTGGAATAGTACCCATGTCAGCTTTTACATGAATGTGCATGAAGTTTAAAAAGCCAAATGGTGAGGGATCCTGCGACAAACAGCAGTCCTTTGCCCAACAGACCCCTGCCTCTCCCATAATTTTCACTCCTCATGGAGAGATGCCTGTAATTTTTCTAGCTGACTTTTTGTCTTCCTGGCATTTACCACCACATTTAAAATGAGTTGCTTATACCACAGACTTCTTATGTTTCAGTTTTAGACATCATCTACTCATTTTTTTTTGTAGAAGGTCAGAATTTAATACCCTTATACAACTCCTCTCTAGCAACCTTCCCAAGGAGTTTCTTCAGCTGCCAACTTCATTTCTAAGAAGGAAATTCCTTAGAAAGTTTTAGTCTTGGAGTGAGAGATGGCTCAAGGGTTTAACCTTTGCCTCATAAGGAAAAGAATCTGAGTTCAGATACACTGATCCCATGTTAAAATGCTCTGTCTGCAATGGTGGCCCTGGAAGGTGGAGTTTGGGAACCCTCAGAGTAAACCAATAGGGAAATAGAACAATTCAGGATGACTCCTTATGTCACCCCTGGGCTTCTCCTTTGGGCTCATATATTCAATTACCCTCTTATATACATGCCTGTACATATATGTGTACCCACTCACTCGCATGTAAGCACACAAGTACTAAAAAAGAGAAAGTTTCATTGTTTACAATTCTCACTTTATCTTAAATCCTTACTCAGACTTTTTAATCACAAATATAAATTTCTTCATCACATGTCCAAACTCTGAGAAGCTCCAGAACAACAGGAAGATAGAGGAAAGAAGAGCTCTCTCTTCTCAAGGGCTGTGATGATGTTATGGGAGTAAATTTACATGATACATAGAACAGAATTGCCAGAGGAGATTAAGAAGTAATAGTCAAACATGTTGGAAGGAAACCTGGAGAATATTTGGAAATAACAGAAGGGAGAGATGATAAGCCAGTGTAAAAATTCCATGTGCCCATTGAGTTTGTTTTACAGAGGACTGAGGTCAAGCCTCAATGCTGTGGAAAACAATAAAATAATTTTGGTAGTCACTTGAAGAACTTAGTCTTGAAATAAACAAGAAAAGAGATTTTAAAAATAGCTAGGTGAGGATAAAAGATTTAGTTTAATTATTTTGGGATGGATGACATGATCATGTCTATTGGGGAAGGTATAGATTGAAGACACTGAAGGTAGGCTGGTCTTTGTCTACTTACGCTTCACTGATAATTATTATCACTGTACGGTAATTACTTTTTCTTATGATACTGTATGTTACAATGTTTAAGGCCATGGTATGAAAGAATTTTCCTCCCCCCCATCCTGACGGCTGACATTTTGGAGGAGACTTCTGCTTACTTGACACATAAATACTAGGACTTAAACTTGGTTGGTCTAGAGCCCTTTGAAAAGCAGCAGTCTTTTGAATTACTTTTTCCCTTCCTTTCCTTCTTGGTTTATCTTTGCTGTTAAGAATTTCCTTTATCCTTACTCTTTCAGGCCAAATCTATCTGTCCGCCTGCCTGCTGGTTTTATTTCCTTCAAATCCACAGCTATATTGTGTGTTGACTAACTTCCACACACTATGAAGCTGCTGTTGCTATTCAAATCACACACAGATCCAGACATCTTGCAAAAGAGATTCCCTCCAGTTTAGTCCCCTATTTTAGGGACATATTTTTGTATGACTGTCACTAGAAACACCATTATCTTAAACAACATGTGGACTTAGAGCTATACATCAGGCTAGATAGCACATTCACTTTATGTGTTTGGAGCTTAACCTGGATTCTGTTGGGATTTGAGTGCTGAAAATCTACCCACAAATCTCATTAGGAATATATTTGCTTCTCATTTTACTTCTAAGAAGTGACTGTCATCAATCAGAGCTTATTAAATGGTTGGCTTCTTAAATGAGCAATCAAAGTCAGCTATGTGCTTAAGTTCTATGTTATTAATTGAAGATATTTAGTTACTTATAGATTTCCTGATTGTAGGTACATACCTTCCTCATTTATTCATTCATTCCACAAAACTTTTCAATGATCCAATGTGTACATCAGCTATAGCAGGCATCTCAGTTATAGTGAAGATCTCAGTCATGTAGACAGGAAAACCTCACCATATTAGAATGTGCAATATGCTTCCAGCAGGAATAGTGGGCTGCATGATCCCAGAGGGACATAAGCTTCCACAACAGGGGAGAAACAATTAAAAGAATACATTCTGGAGTTTGTAGGATATTAGGGGAGTGAGAAAAGTAATGGAGGAAAGGGAGGCTGACAAGCAGAAAGGAGGAACAATTTGTACACAAGCCAGTGGTCTGGTATAGTACCAGGAGAGCAAGCGTGTGAATGTCTAGACTTTGGGTACATCTGGAAAGAGTAGCAAGGAGATGATATATTGGGGGAAGTAATTAAGAGTTAGACCCACAAAAGACTCGTCTTTATGGAAGTCAAGTTTTAGGAAAACTGAGAATTCGAACAAGGGTTTAGAGCCAAGTAAACTAGTACTTTAGAAATACTAGTCAGGAGCAGGCAGAAGGGAGGAAGATTGGGGTCAAAAACCAGAAAGCCAGTTGACAAATTGTTCTGGCCTCACCAAATGAGAGGAGTGTGAGGAAAGGTGAAAGGTGATAATTTTGCTGTGATGAGTGTGTGTGTGTGTGTGTGTGTGTGTGTGTGTGTGTGTATGTGTATGTGTGTGTCTGTGTGTATGTATGTGTGTGTGTGTCTGTGTGTCTGCGTGTCTGTGTGTGTGTGTGTGTGTGTCCGTGTGTGTGTGAATGAGCATGCTGAACTCAGTGGTAATTCAGAATGTGGATCACTGCAGCTCATCTGAACAACTGGCTTATCTGTAGCTCATACATACCTGGGATTTAAGGATTTCTGGAAAACAATGTCCATTTCTTAAATCCAACACACATAAAACTTTCTAATTGCTGGTTTTATTCCATAATACTATCTTTGACACTATTGGATACATAAACTGAACAATCTTATCCTTGATTTATATTCTGTGACCAATGAATGATCATATGTAGACAAGAATATAATTCTGAAATGAACTTTCTTGTTCCTTTGCCTAAAGAGACATTCAAGAACACTTAGCTACATGCCTCAAAAGCGTGTGTGGAGATGTGTTGATGTTTATGTGCTGAGGATTTCCTTTCTTTGTCCAAGTATGTTTGACCTCAAGATTTGAATATTTCACAAAGTATGATAATACAAATACTTAAAAAGACTCCCCTAAAAAGTTAGAGCCTAACTTTAGACACTTGTTCTTAGTATCCTGAAAATGGGATTAAACAACTGTATAGGGTTTCTCTAGCCTTGAGAAGAGGATGAAGTTTTAGATTTTTAAAGGTTAAAGTGCTTATTTGTCAAGCTTACTTAGTGCTTATTAAATTAATAGAGAAATCAAAGAATAATGTATGTAATAGAAAGTCAAGTGTGCTTTACATTCTACTATAATTTCATTTCCTAGATATTAGCTGGAGCCAAGGTAAGGGTATGTTTTCTGGATGTACAGAACATTTTATATATTTATTTTTTAAAAGGAATATATGGTATATGTGTGGAGGTCAGAGGCCAACTTTCAGAAGTCAGTTCTCCTTTTCCACCACATAGACTCTGGGGATTGAACTCAGATCTCCAGGTTTGTGAATAGGCACCTTTACCCCCCTCAGCCATCTATTTTGTCCCCTGCCATATTTTCTTAACTTCCTACAACTTCCTACATGATTTTATATAATATGTATTTCTCAAGTGTGTTATATTCCCCTTGTTAATTACAGAAATATCCTTCAATTTTGTTTTTATTCTTTACATCCATATTTGACTTAGTTATTGCCTCAGTAGTGCTTCTTGTATCATTTCAACTCAACAGAAGGCATTGTTGTGAATATCCTTGTCTACATGACTTTCTGTATATTTCCCACTTGATAAATTCCCAAGCAGAATTATAGAGTTTGGAATTGCATATATTTTAAAATTTGGAAAATATAGTTATTTATCATCAGTACTGTAGGATATTGGTTCAGGAACCATACAGATGCCAAAATTGTAGATGCACAAGGCCCTTATATAAAATGGTGCGGGATTTGCAAATGATATGTGTGTGTGTGTGTGTGTGTGTGTGTGTGTGTGTGTGTATTTCTCTTATAGTTTAATCATCTTTAGATTATTTATAACCAATAGAATGTAAATTCTTCACAAAGAGTTGTTATATTATTCAACAAGAAAACACAAGAAAAAAAATGTCTGTACACATTTAGTCCAGACACAAGTTTTCTCTCTAAATATTTGTGGTCTGGGGTAGATTGAAACCCACAAAGGCTGACAATACTTTTAAAACTAACACACACAAGTCAAGCAGGTGAGAAAGTGCATCTATCTACTTACTATCACTCACTTTATAATAATTGATTATATTTTTTCCTATAAGAATAAAAAGTCTTGTGAATACTCATTTGGATATTCTTATATTTATGCTAATTGTCCATGGACCTTTGTTTTCTTTTGCAAAGTACTCATCAACAAGTTCTTTGCTGATTTTTCTATGGTTAGTTCTTATTTGTTTATTGCTTACAAAGAAAACTTGTCATCTGTTAGAAACTAACTTTTCCTTAGAATTTATGATTGGAGATCTGCTAAGACCCACCCACACTCCCCCACTAGATTGTGGATAGTGGCTTTTATTGGGAAAAATTAGAAATAAACTGCCTAAAGGAAATTTAAAAAAACTATTAGGGGATATATTGACAAAAAATTCAAAATCAGTTATAGCAGATTACAGAAAGAAACAGAAAGAGAGAGAGAGAATGAAAAAGAGAGAGAGAGAAAGAGAGAGAAAGAGAAAGAGAGAGAGATCGGGGCTTCACTTGGGATGTAAATGAAATAATGACTAGAGTATAAATTACCTGAGGATCTTTGTTTCTGTCCCTATGTTTGTCCCCTATAGCAGCACCTGGAACACAGAAGTTGCCAGCATCTGAGCCTATCAATGAATACAGGAGCACTAAGTACAACTAAGACTGTGAAGGTGGAGTGAGCACAGGTGCACTGGTTAGGTGGACCAGAGGCTGTGAGACATGGGACACCCGGGCAGGAGGATTCAAGACTATGGTGGTGGAATTATATGGTGGAGCCTGTCTGTGTACCAACTCACGTGTACACTGTGGATATCTGTAGTGTTTGTATATCAGTCATGCCTGAAAAACCTGAGAATCAGCATCATTCCTGTCCACACTGAGAAAATAGTGAACACTGTCATTATTGTGGTACACTTTCATTGTCACAGTGAAGCTGCTAATTTAAGCCTGAGATTCCTTTATTTATTGAAAATTTTCTTGACTGAAGATCACAAATTTCCTTGTGTATGAAGACATTAAAGCTATACCCATTGTAAGTTGTACTTTTAGAGCAATATAAAGCCTAAAGATAATATTAAAACACCATACTAAAGTGCTAAGTGCTAAGAAAAGCTCAGCTGATTGCTAGAATCTATTGTGTCATTATTTAGTGATATCAACACATAATGACAAAAGAGACTGATAAAAGAGAATTCAGAATTGCTTTAGCTTGACAAAATTTTAAGGTGTCTAAGAAAGATGTATGTTGTAATCTTAAAGTGTCTAGGAAGGATGTATGTTGTAATCTAAAAAAATTAACTTTCCTTTAAACAATGCTCAATAATGTCTTTTTAATTGTTTTTGACCAATTCTTTGTCATTTCAAGATTATCACATATACAGTTATGAAATGAATAAGTTCTGCATTTAAACTTATGGAAAAAAAATAACCTTTCATTTTCCCATAACTTGGATATTTTCTTGGGTTACTGAAAATTGCTTTATTAAGTTGCAGTTTCTAGTACTTTTTCCTAAAAGAATGATTTTTTATTAGTATAATAGCTAATTTTAGTTTTATGTGATACAAACCCTCCTAACTTTATATGTTATTTTATATAGTAAGTTTTATTTCCTGTACAAATTCTCTAGGATGTTTTATCTGTTTTATATCCCATTGAATTCTCCCTGAAACTGCACTAGTTTACAATAATTTTATTACTTTATTAATTAAACGTTTTCCAACAAGCTAGCTATGGCGTTTCTTATCATCAAGGGTTCCATTAGTTTTTAATGGTGTGAGACAAAATTACCACTTACCCACATGCAATTTAAGAAGCATCATTAACACGGGAAAAGCACCAGGTGGGATTTCTAATAGTTACTGTTTCTCATTTTTGTTTTTATTTAAAAGGAATAACTGGTTTTGATTTTTTTGTGGTTGCTATACTGCCAAATCCTCCCTTAGATTTTATGATCGAGATAATTTAAAATAATGTTCTTCTGTTTCCTTAGGCACTATTCAGCAATATTTTACTTACATGCATACAGCTCTGGTCGAGGACTTTTTTTCCCCCTTTGCGGTATGTGCATTTTGTTTGTATGGATAATAGAACAAAGAGGGGTCTTCATGGGCTCCAGCGGGGTCTTTAGCCAGGATTTGGCAGGACCAGTGGTTTAGTCACAGAAGTGTCTCAGACAGCAGGGTCATGGAAGCCTTGGAAGGTGACAAAAATACCAGGATGCTTTCAAGGTGGACATTTATTATTTATTTCCTGTCAGCCATAAGAACTAAACAATAAGTCATATGATATAGGATTAGTAAGATTTGTTGTCTTACCAAATGGAAAAGACTCATTTCTATAAAATAAATGTTAGAGAATCCATTAGAGATTTTCAGTTTCTAGCAAAACAGGTATTCTTAGATAATTGAAAAAAATATGTTACAACTCAGTGAATTACAAAATACATAAAGCATAATATAAGTTTCTATTGCCTATAAACCCTCGTGAGAAAGTGAAACCTATTCGTTCAAGTTCTCAGCAAAATATGATCACTAACAAGAGGCCAAGTTGAACAAATATCATATATAGAAGGAGGGATGTTATAAAAGAGATTAGGCAATTCTTTCAGATTTTATTTTCACCAGACAATTGCTACTTTGTTATAGAAAAGTATTGGAATAGTAAAAGGAAAAGTCAGGGTTTAGATAATTCCCTAGCTTTTTTTAAATACAAAATAGATTAAAACTAATCAAAATAAAAGTAGGATATAATAAATAAATATTGTTCTCGCTTGACTCAGAAAAAGCAATTGAAACATCTTTAACAATAACCTAAAAACTACATAACAGTTTTTATTACAGCTAAAATATCTGTTGAAAGAAATGAAGAAAACTTTTGGACTAGTAGTTAACATGTGAGTCCTCTCTGTAAGTATTTCATAAGGGAATGATTCTTAATACATTGGCAAATAAAGTGGCTTACTCTGGGGTACATTAATATAAAAATATTAAATATGACTCAACAAATACTTATTGGATACTGACTATGGACTTATGCTATGGCAACAATTATATCTTCGTTACAGTACAATGTTGAATTGGAATTATTTATTTTATTCCCAAAGGGGATGATAATAAAGGAGTTTTCAGTCAGAGGTCAGATGATAAATGAGGGAAGTTAAATCTTTTAGATGCAGAAGCTTTGAAATCACAGAAGTAACAGTTGATGTTTAAGATGAAGACACTTTAAGCCAACTCTGCACTTACTTTTCACACCAATCTAAACTTGTATTTAATTACCCAACAAATATGTGTCTAGATACAGAAAATACCTAAGCTTATTGAAAAGAATATTGTGTAAGTGACTGTATTTTTATTATCTGCACAATTACTACATTGTAGATAGTTTTTTGATTAGTAGGATATCAACTGTTTGCATGTGTTGCTTATAAAAGAAAAAATGAACATACCAACACATTGACCAACTGGGAAGCATTTGTTCTGCTCTATTCCTCTATTTTAAATTTGACCCATGTCAATTATGAAACTTTAATTATATTATTTTTCTACTATTGAATAAGAAATATGATTTTTTCAGCATTAACACATGTAGGAATGACTATATTATTCTATAGCACAATTAATTATGACATTATTTAAATATTACTTGAGATGACACCTATTAACACCAGATTCGCAGGGATCCTATGGAGTCTGTTGGTGCAGCAGGGTTCCTGGCATTTCTCACTCTATTCACTGTGCTTTTATTGTGCATGAAGCTGACAGAAAATTGCTATAGCCAATCACCAAAAAGCGCTTATTTTTTTATGATGTTTTATTTTCATTGCTCGACATTAACATAATGAAACTTTGGATTTTTCTATTAAAACAATGCAGTACATGTGACGTGTCATGATGTATGGCAATTTCTGTGATATACATTGTGCCGCTTGTAAAACAAAGATTGACATTAGCGCTTCCTGGATTAGATACTCTCTGATTTTATTTAGAGGCTTTATAAAGAGCAAGCACTTATGACACACATGCAATCTCTCTCTGTCTCTGTCTCTGTCTGTCTGTCTCTCTCTCTCTCTCAATTACTGTTTCTCACCAGAAGAAAGTCGACGGGAATATTTATTAGAGTATTGCTATTTCTATGATTGTTATTATTCAGCATTTACCACACTTTTGGCGCTATAAGAGATTCCAAGCCTTGTTCTTTTGAACCACATTTTTTCACGGAGCCAGATGCCTATACTATGTGTGGATCTTAAAGACAGTACATGTTGCTTAGAAGGGATATTTTTAATGGTTTGAATGTGTAAGTCATTAAAACAGTCTTTTCTTTGATGTGGGTAACATAAGGTTGACAAACTTAAAAAGATCTTGAGTTTATCCATAATGAACTTCGATGACTTTTGTTGTGAATCGACTCATACATTTAACATATAATAATGGCTACATGATTAACTGGGAAAACATATGCTGTGGGATTCTGAAATAAAAATCTAAAGTTTGTGGATCCACATGCTCCAGCAAATACATGGCAGATATGAAAGGTACATTGAGAAATGTTGGCAAGACATTGGAAGGTCTAGCAACTGAGAAAAAGAAGTAGAACAAAGGGTCAGGACCCTTAGCATTTGCTTCCCTGTCTGGGAACCTTTGTTCCTAGCGCAAAGTGTGGAAGCCCATCTTATGTTCTCCAGAGGTGAACACAAAAGAGAAGAGAAAACATACGAAGGCTTTGGGACCAGCTTGTTCCTTTCTTAACTCCTAAATCTTGTCTCTAAGGGATCCTGGGCAAGTCATTTTGTATCTCAAATCTGGGTAAGTTTTGATATGAAACATTTTGGCTTGCTGTAAAGTATAAATAGGACAAAGTTCCTACTATAAGGTTGGGCACAGTGTTAGACAGTAGACAGTTACCATTACACATCAAGTGTGTGTTCCCCTACTTCCAGCAAAAATACAGTGGCACATTGCATGGCTGGGTTTTTGACATAATCTTGGTTCTTTGAGTAAGGAAGGAACCAAGATTCCAATCATTAAATGTATTCTTAGAAATAGCAGATGACATTTTTTGAGTTTTTGCTGTTCTTGCCTAGAGCTAACTATATGTTTCTAGATGCAGATTGTACACACACACACACACACAATCTCATTTCAGTTTCTCCAAGCATTCATGAGGAAGGTATTACTGTTATCACTGTATTAAAAATGAGAAAGTGGGGTTGCAAAGATTAAGTTCCTTGTGTAAATTTCTTTCGTTATTGAATGCTATGTCCTGGGAGTCTCAGAGCTCACTGAAACTCTTGAAGCGTCATGTGCTATTACAGTTCTGTCCTTTGTGCAGGATGATACCATGTGCTTTATAAGTTATAAATCAATGGTTGGCTTTCTTCTGGTAGAATTTAGTTGAAGGCACTCTTACCCAATGGTGGCAGTGTTATGAACATGAAATCTGCATGAACATGGTATCACTGCTGACAGAAACAATGGGCACAAATAACAAAACAGAAGCTCAAGTGGGGAAGATGCTATAAGGTTCCGAGGAGGAAAGCCAACCAAGGTAAAATTCTATATATACTAAGTTATCTGAATATTTTAACAGCTTGCAAAAGTAAAGAACAAATGGCTAATGGAATCTTGGCAAATAGAAATTTAGAAAACAGAATTACCTCAGAATATGTTGGTCCTCTTAAATATCCTAAGATCTGAATACATGTTAAAAACTTTGTTGTTATCCAAACTGCATAAGAGGTAAATTAGAAACTACTTTAGAAAAATCTTATTTATCTTCTGTTCCTTGGATAACTCTCTAAAGCATTAAGTGAAAGTAGGCAAATACATCATTAGTTTAACTCACTGATGAACTTTATTGGCCACCTCGTTATTTGGGAATTAGAGGGTGCTTAATGGTATTTTTGTTCTCTGCACATGGCACTATTCAGTTATCAGTTGTGGCAACTCCAAATGTCTTTAAACACTCTTCCTTGGAGACGTAACCATCCAGATCTGAGGGTCACTGATCTATAGTGACACTGAGCAAGCTTCAGCTTTGGTGACTTCGAATTTAGAAAGCTCTGAGATAGTAGAATTAGAAACATGTTAAGGGGAATAAGTGGATTTATACTGAAATGTTTGGATAATCTACATGGTTTGATGACGTGATTTGAGGTGGGATTTCTTTTTATCTGCTTCCCCTGCTTCATTATTATTATATTTCTGTTTTCAGAAACTCCTAGAGTAGGTAGAAATAAAGTCTTGCTTGGTTGACTATGTAGTGCTTTGAGATGGTCATGGTCCCGATGAGTTCATTTTTCCCTGGTACTTACACCTGATCTATTTTTTTTTTTCTATCGCATCTTTTAGGCATCCAGGCCTCTATTAGGGTCAGTTTATCTTCTTCCCGTCTTTGCCCCTTCTACTAATCAGCGTATACATTGTCTCACTTACAACTCTGAAATTCTCTCTCTCTTCTCCATTTCATCCCACAGTATCCTTAAAGTACACATCCTTTTATGTGGATCACTGTTGCTATCCCTTGCCTGCCATCTTGTCTCCTTTCTTTTTACACAGACATATTGTACATAAATATCCACGAAGCCCTCTACCCTCATAATTCTCTACCTTCTCCAACTGGTGCTAAAGACACTTTTCTCCTTATCATATGCTGTGAACTTATGCTTTTAGGACTTTATCTCTCGATTTTTGAAATACTGTCATTTGTCCTAAATTATTTTTCATTCTCAGGTTTTCAGAATTTGGATGAGCATATCAAAAAGAAAAACAAATCATCTTTAAAGTCTGAAATAATACAGGATCCCAAATATCCACTTCTGCTCAAGTACCCTAAAGTCACTTTAAAGGTTATTTTAGAGATCTGTAATATGCAGATGGCTCTTAATTTTTTTCTACATTCATGGAATTCATGTATCCCTGAGGTTGATACTGTTTATTTTGCTTCTTGGAATTTAACATACAGCAGGCCTTCATTACCTCCTCATCTTATGGTGGGACATGAATATGTAATTTTAGTTTCCATATTTAACAAAAAACTTGTGCATAAATCTTAATCTGCATTCCATCCCAATGGATATTGACAATATTTGCTTAAGAAAGGCTTTCTACAAAGTTCACTTAATGGAGTTAATACAGGCAGTGAGGTCATAATTATTTAGTAATATTTATTGTCATAGTCCCTGATCCACGTATGGGAAAGAAGGAAAGTGAACACACATGAATTTACTGTTTGCCATTGAGGATGCTAAAATATTTCCATGGGAGAGGGCTTGGCCAGTGCCCAGGTTGCTAGTAAAGGGAATTATAGGTTGATGTCTGTTTGATGGTCTGTGTGAAATGGGTTGGTGGTCTCAGTCCAGTTATTAGAAGACAGGTGTCTACATCTCAAAACATCATGACAATTGGCACTAATTGGCACCTTTGTTGGGAATCTCAGCAGAAAAGCAGAAGAATGAATGGGGGAGGGGAAAGCTATTCTTTCACCCCTTCCTCTTGTTACCCAGTCCTCTCTCACATGCCTTTGATTTTGAATAGAGTTTTCAGTTCACCTTTTTTCCTCTCTGTCTTAGAAAACATGTGCTGAAATGAGAAATTAATTCCTTGGTTATGCCTCACATGATTTTGTCAGTTTCTGTGTTTTGTGGATTTCTTCTCTGTGTTCTCCCCAGACTTATGGTATCTCCATTTTCATGTATAGAAAATTAGTTGAGCATATTTTTTCCAGCTGCTGTTTGTTAATAGATTTTTGTTTTTATTTCATGACGTTCTTTACTTGGTTTTACTTGGACCTGTGTCACATTCTGCTACCTCCCCAGGTGTCCTGAACACCTGAGATTCTTGCTTGACCTATTTTAGCATTCAGGCAGCACCCATGTCATGATCTTAGTAAATGAATAGGAGAGAGGAATAGGAATGAAGGAATGCATTCAGTCTACTGAAGATATATGATAAAACATAGGAATGCAGGGAGGGTAGCTATGAAAGGAACATATCCTAAGACACAAAGTAGCAGGATTTGTAATTCCATTCTATTTGGTGCCTTGAAATTCCTCCACTCTCATTTTGAATGGTTGCTTAGTGTTCCAGTCCACGTGAGCTATCTTACACAATTGCTTTATAATCGGCATAATTTAGTTTTCTAAACGATGAGCCTGATCCAATGTGTTTATAAAGACTATTTCAGCTTTTTCTGTTAGAATTCATCATGTCAACCAATGCTAAATTTATTGTTTTTCAGTTTATGTGTGGCAGTTTAATGAATGTAATTTTGATTATCATAAGCAACAAATTTAAGAAAAGGGGAGAATGTCTTAAATATGGAAACCATAGCTGTACTTTGCTATTGAAAGTAAATACATTAAAATTGTTTTTGCTAATATATTAGAACTGAATAAATATTTCTGAGCTATTTTTCAAATATAATTTACCTTGAAAAAGTGCTATTTTAAAATTAGAAACCTAAAAATAGCTGTCAAATTGCCTTAAAAAGACCATTTGATTCTTACGTTGATTCTTTAGTTGAATACATTACTAATGTTAAAATGAGACTGTTAATACACTACTAATGTTTAAAATGTGACTATTAAAATATACCAAATAGAAATATAAATTAGTATTTTTTTATATAAATGAGATAAATAAGACACATAGACAGAATAAAAATTTATAGTTTATAAAATTACATAAGGTTTTTCAACTGGTAAATACTTTATATTTCTGTTTAACTTTTGGGTAGGATATTTTCCTTGAGATTTTATCTCAACAAAAATTTCACCTGGAAATTGATCAGAAGCAACTTCACAAATATAACAGTTTTAATATTATAATTTGCCCAAATATAGCTTCTTAATTTAATATCACTTGATTGATTTGAATCTTAGATCATCATATAAATATCAATTCTTTTCAAAATCTTTCTCTATGGTAGAATGGAACAATTCCTGTATTAATTGTTAGTAACCACCTACATTGAAATCACCTTTGCAGGGGATTTATAAAAGGTAAGAAGTCTTCATACCCAATTTTGTGATATGTGACCACATACTTTTAAAACCAAGTAAGTTTAATGTAGTCATTTCTACTTTTAATAACAAAATAAGAAATACAGGCACAACGTTGCACTATTCCATTTTCTAATTTATCAGATAATTTACATTGCCTTGGATTTTTTACGTATGCACTAAATGGTATATCACAGGTTAAGATTATTACTGAGATGAGGGCTTGGTGCAGAGTTCATATGCACATTAGTGCTGGTAGGGAATTCAGCTGACTTTCAGCAGACGGTTTCCGCTAAACCCAGGAAACTATTTTCAAGAAAGCCTGTGATGTTTCAGGTCCAACACAGAATTTCTATTAACAATGGTCAATTTGTAAGCTGATCAATGTAGGATCACTGTCAAAGGTATCTTGATATGCTGTGCTTCCCTGTGCCTTGCTCTTGCCAGGGGAACCTCCTTGCATTCACTCCCTGCTGCTCACCTCTGAAGTCACTCTTAGGATGACTTTTCTTTCTCCCCTCAATTCCACTTATGGGGCCTCCTCATCTTTAAAGTTTTCATGTTCTCTTTAGACAAATTTCCTTCATGGCTTTTTTTTTTTTTTTTTTTTGGTGGAGTTGTAATTAGTCCTGCGGAGCAGTTGTTTCTAATTAAGCAGGCAGAGAAAAAAAAATCACAACTGAACTTTTACAACAAACCATTAACATTTTTCTATCAGACTCATATTTCATCGATTTGGGGATAAAAATCTGTATTTTAGAAGTAATTCTCCTAATTTTTGTTTCATTATTGGCATTTCCTGTGAAGATATCCTTATTTTTAACTGCCCAGAAGGATAGGATTTTTACCATGTATATAAGCAGCATTTTGTTGAAATTTATTTTATATCACACAATCCAATACAAAGTATCTCTTTTAACACTATAGCATGTGTTGAATAATCACAATCTTAATTTACTTTAAAGATAGCATATTTTGAAATGAGGAAAACCAAAATTCTCCCGTAAAAGACAAAGGAGGTAACTAGTTTAATGAAACAAGTTATTTGGTTTCTTCTCATTTGTGATGACTTCATATTAAACATTTCAATAATGATGGTTGTTATCTCTGGTAATTTTTTCTTTTAAATACACGTGTTACTGTTGTAAAAAAATCAATCTTAACATTTAAAATTTATAATATCTATTTTTGTGTGTGTCATTTGTTTTTGAAATAACAGCTCAATGTACATACCAGTGAAATACTAAAGTGGAAAAAATATGTTAAAACTTATTCCTGGTAATCAGACTGCTCAAGGAGAAAAAGAATACAAACTGTTATTTAGTATGAAACGACTCTTGATACGATGCTGCAGGAGATATGGCAATTGCCTGTGGGTCCTTTTATAATTGAAAAGTAGAAATCCACATCCACAGATGTAGACAATCTATTTTATGTATGCTTTCATTGATACTAGTGGAACATGCATAGGCATGTCGAGGTACAAAGAGGTGGCCCCTCAGGGATTTAAAAAAAATCACTGAAGTCAAGTAGGGGTACTAATATTTCCTTGACCTTAGAAGTCAGTTCTGACATTGACAGTTCCAGAAGCCAGCATTATGTAATGAAAATGAATCACTAAATTTTATCCATACGCACAAAATTTTCACATTCTAGTTCCAAGTAAACACTGAATAATTTTTAGTTGGAAAAAATGGATATATTCTGCACCTTTTATAGAATGTTGCATGCTAAATCCATTAATTCGTTTGCTATTTGGAAACTAGATAAGAAGTTTTTGTAGACCTCGTGTGTGTGTGTGTGTGTGTGTGTGTGTGTGTGTGTGTGTGTGTGTGTATGCGCGCACCCACGCGCTTAGAGAAGGGTTGAAAAATAAAATGCAATAGGGAGAGTTGCTAATCAACTGTTCCTGCAGCATGCCTGTATGTCTGACAATTTCATGTAGATTGCCACTGTTGTCTTTCAGACATATTTTCTTTCCACATGCAGCAAAAAGTTTGCCTGATAATCTAATTAAGCAATACTGCTTCCTCGGGTTTGAAGGAGAATTCAGAAAGTTAGTTTTTTATTCTTCTTCATTTAAGTATTATTTTTTAATTGCAGCGTATTAAACATAAAATCTGGTACAATCTTTAAAAATAAATAGGACCTAACTATAAATGGGCCCTGTTGTGTTTTTATCTTTGACAAGCAAGTAATTGCTTCTCAAATTTATCAGTTTGTTTATGCAAAAACCATTTACCAAGCCTAGCTCAAAAGCATCAATTTCATCATTATCATCTTATTAATTTAGCCAAGCTATAACACAGCTGATTATTCCTGAGTAATATCCTCTGCAGCACATCATGTGTGGCAAAACCATCTGTACAGTACCTATTTAATAAATAAACCCTCGGCTAAATGTCTCTGTTTATTGAGAACTAATGTTTATAGAAAATATAATGGAACTCAATAAATAACTCAGCTTCATCAACCTGCATATGAATCAGTGTGAAGAACGCTGACATCATCACCTTTCAAGTACCAGAGAAAGCAAAATTACCCAAAAGAGCTATAGAGTCAATATTAAGGCATTAAAACTGCAATGAAGGCATATTAATGCTTAAAACGTCATTGTTGGCAGTGGAATTGGCGCAATGGACATATTTTATAACTCTAGGAATACTTAGGCTTTATGGCTGCTGCTTTGTTGACTGCCTTGCACTTAATGTAGTTTGCCACTTTAAATAAAAAAACCCTCAAGATCTTAAAAAAACTGGAAAATTGCTGATTCTGAGCATTCATCTTCAAAATAATGCAAACTGCTGATTCCAATTGTTCAGATACGAGAGAGAGAGAGAGAGAGAGAGAGAGAGAGAGAGAGAGAGAGAGAGAAAGAGAGAACCCAACTTCTTTAACTCCATGTTTCCTGAATGCATATTAGTAGCTAAGAGGCAACTTGGGCTTTTTAAAATGTTGCAGTTGTTTCTCTTTATAAAAAGAGATTATTTGAATGACATCATTAGTATCGAGCGTGTGAGAACAACTGACTGATTTCCCTAAGAGAAACAGGCCAAGTGTGTTTTGAGGTGTTATTCACAGTCATGTCCACTATTAAAGTGGGGAAAGTATGTAATATGTTTACATTGTTTTTCATCACTAAGTTTTAACTATTTTAGATTAATAACTTGAAGTATCACTCTGGTAGAATCTAATGGAAGCAAAGTGGAGTTTGAAATAGATAAGAAAAAGAGGCCAATTTGTTCCAAATTATTTTATAAGGCTATATGCTCACATTTCCCCCCCCCCCCCAAAACAAGAGGTCACTGAAAAGATTTTTAAGGCAATTATTTTCCAGGGAATGAACCCTCATTGCTCTCTGAAAATCACTGCTTTAGAACATCTTAGAGTTCACTCTACCTGGAAGCCTTCTTGTCCAGCAACTGAAAATTTTCCCTGCACTGGTGTACCCAGGACTTGGAATCTTTACCTATGTCCTAACCTGATATAACTTAAAATCGAGGAAAGAGTGGGTGCTGACTGCTGTCAAAGCCATCCTGTCTTTATTATCTGGCCTTGCTTCTCTTGCAAGCTTGCAACCTTGCAACCCACCTGGCTTACTCTTTTCCACCTGATGACTTAAAGTTTAGACTTTGAAGACACTTTCCCTGGGACCACTAGTTTTTGATAAAGTTTGAATGACAGGAGCACAGAATTGTCTACAGTTCTTCTCAAAGGCTTACTGAATTGCAGGGTGCTCTTTGTTGGTGGGCTGGCTGTTGTTGCTCTGAACATTTATTTCAGAGTGTTATAAGAGAAGGAGCAAAGTGTGAGAAAGCAACAAAGGTCAAGCCCTGTCATCTGGAGAGCTCAGTTTTCCTAGATGCTTGTCTTATTACACTAAGTTTACAGATTTTTTTCATTTTATTTTTTAATGTTCCAATTTATGCAGTGGGTTTTTTTTGTGGTTCATACAGAACACCCATTCCTCAAACTTATGTGGATTGGGAGTAATTCTAATGAAATCCCTGTACCTCCTAAATTAGGCAAACGTTGAAATGAAATGAGTACCACATGAAATGAGCAGAAGGATAGTGAAATGTGCCAGTAATTGCCTTGTGGGGCAAGTCAACTTAAACAACTTAAAGCTTGCCGACACTGCACCCACACTACTCAGAGAATACTTTTGTTCGAGGGTTTAAATTGCAAGCTAGGGAGCCAACAACTCTAAATCTCCATTTAGGAGCCAGAGCACGCATTGTGCCTCTGACATAGGCCTGTAAGTAAACCTGTCTCTGGCATGTCAGCAGTTTGAGTAACTTGGGTTTGGTGACCAAAGTCAGCTTTCCACATACTCTGTCACAGTCAGCCCCAGATCAGCAAGAAGGCAGTGTGATTTGCTAACTGGGGTCATTCACTTGAAGGTGAAAAGTTCAAAGGCATCTTCCAAGTGGAGGAATGTTGGCAGCCAAACTCCTGTTACCTAGGGGCTCACACTCACAGCACTCCCCAGAAGAAGCAGAACAGATATGTATCTATTTGTTCAGAGTCTACTTCAGTGTCTAGCCTGCCATTGTGTAAATCTATAAAATCACTTTCATCCCTTTTTAAGAAATCAATTTCAGATATTTCTGACATGAGGTGATGTCAGGCCTTTGCCATTTTGAGTCAAGGAATTAGAATACTAATTTCAGTCATTTACCTGGAGATGAGTAATGGAGAGATGGATGAATGTTTTTGTGTGCACAGAATAGAGAGCGTATGTGCCTTCAATAGAACACCAGCGATTTGCATTACTTTGAATACATTGGCCTGAGCCAGATCTCATGCCCTCCTCAAGCTCAGTTTTAAAGGAAAAGTAATTTAGCTTGTATCTGCTAGGAGTCGATATGAATGGCCACTGACTATGACAGACCACAATTCAAGGTTATAATGCCAAATCCATGGGTGCAAAGCTAGACACATTCTTGGAGAAATCCAGGGATTGGTAAGTCTGGTGTGTAGCTATGAAGAATACTTTATTTGATCAAGGGTCAAACCAGGAAGTAAGTGGCACCTTGTTGCTTTCTTTCATCAGATGGTAGGAACATCTTTACAAGGAATAGAGCAGTTATATTTCCAAAGGCAGCATTATAATAAATACCAATAACAAGGTGTCCGTTTTAGTTGGATGAGTCCAGCCATGGTAGATATTCATTTGTTCATCGGTCACACAATGCAACTGTACTTATTAGGTGTCTATATTCTACTAGTTGATAGGGTACTTAAGTAAGCAGAAGGAAATAAACCATCTTGGGCTCACAGACAACAAAATCTGGTGGAATTGAAATACAAGTTCAACTACAGATAGGGTTATGAAGGGCAGATGAGATGTTTAGAACATTTTGAAAATGAAATAATCCCTTGGAATATTCACTTTGTTAAAAGGATGCATGTGTGTCAGGAACAGAAAAACAACAACACAGCATGACTAGATAATAGTTAACAAAAGATAGCTGGTGCAAGAAGGATCTGTAAAAGTGGAAAAATTGACAGTGTTTGCTGTTGCCCATTTTAGTCTTCAGTAATGTTATAGTTCACTGCTTGGGGACCTGCACCTGAGCATGTGACATCAGAATATTTCCTGCCACTTAGTATTAAAATATTCAGTGCTTCAACTAACATTTTATTAAAGAGCTATTCTTTGTAACACACAAACACTGGAAATACAGTGGAGAGTGTCATAGACTCATGCCTGGTTTCTGTTGTCATGGAACTTGCAGTGTATCAGGAGAAATAAACTTTGAGTGTAATCAGGTGTCACAGAGAGTCAGTAAGATGGCTCAGTGGGTTGAGGCTCTCACTGTGCAGGTCTCAGGACCTGAGTGTGATCCTAGAATCTAGTAAAAGGTGGATGGAGAGAAGGCTACACGCAGGTGCCATGGCATGTGCATATCTGCTCACATGTGCATGCCTGTGCACATTTGTGCATGCGCACGCACGCACGCACGCACACTCACACACACACACACCACACGTACACACACATACACACATACACTGATATTCAAAAAGGAAATACAGGTTCATGGCAAGGGAGCCACTTCCATGGCTTGAGTTAGGAACAGCTCTGTGTGAATTTAAGGTGGTTACAGGAGGTCCACTAGATACTAAAGAAGTGACAGAAGGAGAAATTGAAGAGACTGATGCATGGAGTAAGGCTTAGAGGCTACTGTATTAGGAGTTGACAATGAAAACAAATCTGATTTCGTTCACTCCTAAGCATATTTTCTCACTGAATCTGGGGAAATGCATTATGAGAGATGAGGATGCCTTGTGAAAGAGTTCACGAGAATGCGTGTAGATTAACTTGAATCACCCCCCTCCCCACTATGATGAGTGTTACCCTTGTCTTTCCCCAGGCTTCTGCAGCATGAATATTGAAAGTACAGATCATAACTTTTTGGAGGTGAATTAAAATTGATTTGGATTGCAATCAAGGGAGTATGCATCCTTGGGGTCAGGTTGATCTCAGGAGTGAAATGGGTCATATGACTATGACCAATTCTCCTTTTTAAAATTTTTATTCATGTTTTTGGGGGAGACATATGCAAATACATCAGTTATCTTTCTGCCATTGTGTTCTGAAGGAGAGAAAGAAATGAAAGGGATCAAGAATCCTGCAATGGAGACTGGTACATGCAGCTGGAATGAGACAGAGTGAAGTTTATGGTCTTCCCAAATTTTCCAGTTCTTTTATCACTCTGATCAGGATAAATTACTCTGAAGTGCCTTGCAATCTATCCTCCAGAGTTGCTGATCGCTTTTATACCAACTTTGGAATCAAAAGAAATGGCAAGAGGAAGAGGTACTAGGATAATTGGAGAGCTACTTGTGCAGAATCTCAAGCAGTCCACCTAGCAGGCTCAGTATAGTGCAGGTGTGGATCTTGGTTTACCTCATCCCATATAGAAGGGATCAGTCCTGTGTTTCATACACAGACATGATTATGCCCTGAAAGATCCCATTGTCTAGGTTTGTGTCTTAATATATTAAATTCTTTGCTTTCTATCAGTTACATAGATGCAGGTAGGGAAGGATGGTTACATCAAAGAATATAGCCAATTAGTTATGGCCTAGGAGTCAAAACTCTCAAAAACAATTTAAAGAAACACCTCTACACTTTGTAAAAACTTCTTTTGAGAGCTTTTAGCTAAGTGAAGGCTTTTTATGACCTCTAAGAAACTTCTACTTCTTGCAAGCATTAATTCTGACAAATTACATACTAACTTTCCTTGTAGAAAGAAAAAACATAAGAATAAGAAAAATAAGAAAATAACAAATATTTCCTGACTTTTAAAACTAAAATTGTTTAATTTAGGTTGAAAAATTTTCAACTTGATGTGTTTTAATGTTTTGTGTTTATCTTAACCTCTTTCCTATAAATATGTAGTCTTTGAGGCAAACATTACTAGTCAGTGGAAGGAAGAGTTTGAGTGACAGGTAGGACACATGTGTGGAGGAGACTCTTCCTCCTACAGCAATGGTCTTACTTAGTGTACTTATCAAATGCCTGCCAGAATGACCTTGGGACAACCCCATCAAACAAGTCATTTTGACTTTCACATTTGCAGATGAAGTATATCTACTGAGGGTGAAGGTTAATCCAACTCTCCCTGAATTCCTAAAATGACCAGTAAAGTTAGGGTAGGAGGAATGTTTAAAAAGCTTACAGTTATAATCATCTATATTAAAAGGTAGAGTTAGTTAGTGTCCTGAGATTTAGAACTCCAATGAAAGATCCCCAAAAGTCAGGTTACTGTTTTTAGTTAGTGTTGCAATCATTTTCAATTTCTAACTTTGTCCTTCGTTTTAAAAAAAAATCAGGAATGTGTATATTTGTGGATAAACTTACCTACTTTTTTTAAAAAAATAAGTATTTTGAAATGAAAGATATAGCTATAGCAAATGGGTGGCTCATTCAATAATGTCTAAAGTCATTTAGAGAATGATGACCATGTAGCTGTCAAAACATTCTCAGGGTGACGCTAATGCTAAAATGACAATTTAGCTGATGAGTTGGAAAGTCCTTAGTCACCTGGAGTCCTATGGACATGGTGTCAAGCTGGAGATGATCACTGAGTGCATTTGTGAACTCTGGGAGAAAATTGTGAGTGAAGGGAAGTTTTCAAGTTGCTCAGTGGGAAATTGGTGAAATTCTGCTTCTTAATCCATTCTTAACCCATTAATCTGTTTCTTAATCCATTCACTTTTTAATTAAGTGAATTATTTTGTAATTATTGCTCTGGTTAGGGCTAAGGGAATTTTCAAGCTAATATTAAAATATTCACCAAAGCATAGATAGAATATTTACATAATTGTACATGTAAATATAAAAAATATATTATAAAATACTGTGTTATACAATACATGAAAGGTCTGGAAGCTCTATTTTATAGATACCCATGAAAATATCCAAAGCACCACTCTTCATGTAGTAAGGTCATTCCTGATGAAAAATATTTTATGCTTTGAGGAGTTTCAGGGTCCTGTGCCATGCCGAGTCCTAAACATGTCATGTGGCCTGGATTCCGTGTTACAAAAATATGTACACAATGTAGGTGCAAAGAGCGAAAGAAGCAAAGTGAAATCAAAATTTTAGCAGGAATTTCTTACCTGGTGACAGTCAGTTTGGTGAAGTGAGGCGTCAGACCCTGAAGCTTTGGGCAAGGATTCCAGCACATGGGTACGTGTGCTGTGCCATTGTAAGCTGAGCTGAATTGCCAAAGGTGCCCAACCCAGGCAGGGGATCAGCCAGCATCTGGTCTCAGCACCCCTCTGTTCCTGGGGCCGATATTGGTGCAGAGAACAAAGAAACTGCCCTCCTCCCCATGCCAGGGGAGCAGACATGGTGGAGCATTCCCAACTCAGAGTGCCCTAAAATCAAAGAATGAATAAAAGCATAGTTCCCAGGTCTATCTCGGAGATTATGATCTGAATTGGAAGATTCTGAGATCAATTCTTAAGTAAGTGACTCATGAACCTCACTGAAAATAACACTAGATCGAAAGAACTGAATGTGTTCCTCCTGAGCATTTTCTTTTCTTTTCTTTTCATAATTTTTTTAAATTCAATTGTGCTGTGTGTGCTTGTGTGTATGTGTGTGTGTGTGTGTGTGTGTAGAACCACGGACGAATTCTGGAACCACCGTGGACCACCTCCACCACCTCCTTGTTTATTCTGCCCGGGGATTCACAGGCTCCGCCCTACTAGGACCAGAAACCCAGGCCGCCCCCACTTCCGCCTGGCCTCTATATGTGGGGTCTAGGATACGAACTCAAGACCTTCTGCCTGCAAGGCAGAGGCTTAACCCCTGAGCCACCTCTCCAGCCCCCTCCTGAGCATTTTCAATAGCTGGAAGATGAATGCTAACTCTGGTAAATTTTGAAAATTGAGACTTTATCATGATCACTTTACAAGTATAGCTAATGCAAAAGATGAACGTGCATATTTGAAAGACTTCATTTATAAGGCATGCTGTTTGCAAACGTTATTTTCATGTTCATGAGACAGTAAAATGATCTTAATAGCTGGTGCAATTGTATTCGCTTTCTTTGTAGTTTTGCAAATTGGAATGTATTGAAGATGAAAGTATACTACATATGGAAAAGTTGCTCCATCAGATGAGGTAAATTATTTGGGATCGGTCTTTAAATATCTAATATCAAGTTTATTTTTTCTTTGTTTCCTACATCTTGATACTTTTTAAAAGCTATTTTCGTTTAAAAAGTGATCAAACAAATTTATTTTGTATTTTTCTTCAGAAGCTTTAAAAGTACTCAAATTCACACCATCTTATAGCAAAAATTATTTTCATGCAATTTAAATTTCAATTACCTTACAACTCTTTTAACAAAATCTCTTAGTATTAATATTAATTCATTTGTTCTCATTAGGTTAGTCTTTATGTCATGCCTGAAGTTTTTAATCATTACTAAAGTCATACTCTGAGCGCCTCCCCTTGTAGTGTGTATGCATTTGGCACCTCAAATATAGACAGAGCTGTTTACTTCTAATACAGGACTTTTGGTCACACATACTTAACATTTTAAAAAGATTATTAAACTAGAAATAGAATGAATGGTATTTCAGGTTTATTTTAATATTACATAGTTTGAAATAAAGTAAAAAACAGATAGGAATCTGGTAAATGCAGATATCTAGCTTTGTGTAATCCCGTAATTACTTTCTCCAGGCAAGAGACATTGACCTGTGTAACCACTGATCCTTCTCTACAATAAGAGTATGAGCAGTAACCAATAGGCCCCTCATTTTGAGCCAAATATTTGAAATAAATCAAACATGCACAAATCACAGAAGGCAATTGATGGCTGACTCAGATCTGCACGATGTGTCTTATTAATTTTTCTGAACCAATTTGCATTTTAAAAATTAGTTTTAGTGCTATGAATAGTCAAGCATTTTATGGCGTCTTAAAAATTGCTTTATTCTTTTAAAATTAGTAGTTTTCTTAGCACATTTAGAGTATAGAAAATTATAGAATGAGCATATGTTAAGTTTATTGTTTTAATTTTGTGAATGAGAAGAAACTTTTTTTTTTTTTTTATTCTCTGGAGTAATCCTATAGATTGTTTCAGATAAACTCCAAGCAGAGGACTTTAGTGGGAGATACACTACAAAAAGTTTTCCAAAGATGTGCCGAATGACACAAATCTCCAGCTCAGATGCCAGATTCTGTGGGTTTAAATCCTGTTGGCTAGAGAGTAACCCTAACCAACTCTGTCTGATTTTCCATTTGATTTTTGCATTTGATTTTCTATAGGATTACTGAAAATCTAGAGGACATGATTTGATTTCATTTCTATTGAGACGCTTTTACAAGGAGACTTGGCTGTGGAAATGGGCAAAGGTCACATTTAAGAGGCATTCTCCTGTCTATATATTCTGAGTGTGGACAACTTTAATCAGCATGACACAGATCTTTTCATAGTCAAATAGAAGCACAACTTTAAACATCTCCATGTGTAGAGTGCCATGACTTCTGCTGTTCATGGCAGTCATTAGATGCAATGCCACACCGCCACACACCAGACCTAACCCAGAGCAGGCATAGCAGTGGACCTTATGAATGAATCCAAGCTAACATGCCAAAGCTGTAGTGTGTAAAGTCTAAGATCCACCTATGGTGACATCAGAGTCAGTAACCTGAGTGCCCTCCTGCCTTAAGTGCAGCCAGAGTTCAGTAAAGTTTGGCAAGTATGTCCTGAGGTCGTGTCCAGAGAGTCCAAAACCGTCACCCATAGAGCTTAATTCTGTATTTCCGGCCCAGACAAAACTCCGATTAAAGTCAATGAGTGTTTCTCATTTTAGACGGTTGTGCATGTGCATGCCACGTTCTTTTCTTAGATAAAAACATAGCCACGGCCCCCTCCACACAAAAATGAAACCAAACACATTTAGAACACATGTAAGCCATTTCTCCATGAGAAAGGCCATTTGTGGTTAACACAGAAAGTATTTATGGTTTCACTGTTAATTGTGGTTTCTTTGTATTAGCCAAAAAAGGTAGCATTTTCATGGTAGGAAGAGTATGAAAGAAAGTGCTTTTCTAAAATAGGCTGGCATCTTCTGGGGCATGAGGAAGTGACTGGATTTATGTAACTTCTAAACACTAAAGGAATCTATATGAGCTAAATTATGTTTTCAATTTGATTACAAGTTTATTGGAAATTGTCTAAATTCTACTTTTGTACATTTCCCAAGTCAAAATTATCATCATTGCATAATATTTAAGGGTAGGTATATTTTATTTTTTATTCATACTTGCTATCTAGGGATATTAAAGTTTTTTCCTGAACCATTACTATTTTTGAGAGATGGTTAACTTTACAAATTAAATTTATTTGCCTATATAAATCATTTGGCTTGCCTGTTTCTTTCTTTCTTTCTTTCTTTCCTTCTTTCTTTCTTTCTTTCTTTCTTTCTTTCTTTCTTTCTTTCTTTCTTTCTTTCTTTCTTTCTTTCTTCACTTTACTTTTGTAATTAAAATTTGAACAATCATTGTGGTGCTGAAATACTGCTAAAGGTAAAAGTTTTAAGCTACAGTTTGGCTAGGATTCTACAAGGTGAGTAAATATATACGAGATCTAATTAAAGAAGAATGTGCATTTGTGGAATCTGGGCAGTGTTCTTTTTTTTTTAAAGCAGGCATTTCTGTAAGGGCTACATGCTAACATCAAATGTCTTTCATGCACATTATTAGAAAGTAAGAAGAGAGCGTGATCATAGATCAAGTACAAGAACAGGAAGATTAGCATATCAAGCAGTATTTTTTATATACTAAATTTCACTGTCCACTAAAACATATTTCATAACATTGTTCTTAAAAATTCAGAACAATATATATTGTTATGTGTTATTAAATTGCACAAGAAAACAAATCACCAAACCATGACCCCAATCTCCTCTTTCTGAGTGTGAAAAACATTGTCTAGGAGAATGCTTGTAAGTATAATTTGTTAATTTAATCACATACACTTATGTATATCTCATGAATGTATGTGAAATTGACTCTAAATGAACATTTTATGATGTTAAATGCAGTTTTCTAAAGATCTACATTTATTCAAAGATTATGTAAAAGGATGTTAATTTAGATAAATACTTCTGTGTCCATTGCTAATCATTTATGTAATTCTGGGTTTTAATTTAACAGTTATGACACCAAGTATATTAGTATGCTTAACTTGCACTAATATTGTTGTTTGAAATCTTTCCAATAAAAGATTAAATGATTTGGTATGTATTCTGCACTTTTCATTTTTCAAATGGAAAAATATACACTGGAATCCTTACAATATATGGAAGTTAAAATTCTTGGTTAAGATGTATGCATAAAATTTTTTGCCTCTAATATTTTATACAATGTATGCTATTGAATATTAACATAGTAATATTTTTGGCATGTTTATGTATCCATTTCTGTATTACTTTAAAGTTTAATAACCATGTCTGTCTGCGATTTTTATTTTTAAAAACAATGCTTTAAGTGATAACATTTATAGAAGCAAGTTCTTCTCTGTGGAGGGTTTAACATAACAGGATAAAATGCATTCTCAAACTCCAGTTTGCTGAATTTCATTAAAGGTTATGATACATTTTCTTTTTCTTCTACAAACACCAGATACAAATAATTTCTGATACTAGATACAGGTTTTGTTTTTAAAAAAAATTTTACTGTTATTTTCATGCTTATTCAAATGGACATATTCCTATTGACATAGCCAAAGAATGTAAACTGACTTTTTACTAATATGTTGTGTTTTCACTAATTGTAGGCAATAGGTGATGTTGCCCAAATTAAAGGATAAAAGATTCATGCAAAAGGTTTTCATTTACTAATGTTCATTAAAGATTAAAAGCAGGAATTCATGCGGTCTGCGTGTTCCCTAAGCTCTAAGGTCACATTTTCTCAGCAAAATCTTACCTTCTTTGCAGGGTGCCTCATTGAGAATCTTAAACGCCAGACTCTGTCTGCTCTTTGCTAGTCATCTCCTTGCATTGTGAACGTCAGCCCGTAGGGGGCACTCCTCAGCTGCCACAGAGAGACTTGATAAGGCATCTCTGTGGCTCTGAGATGTATTTAATATTCATTATTTTATCAAGGCATTTAGTTTAAAAAGAATTCATAGTTCATTTTACAAGCACACACAGCTACGATGGAGTCAAAAACAGTCTCGGGCATGAAGGCAGGCATTTGGATTTCTGAGGAGATTCATGAAAATGTACCAAACTGCAGTTGTGGCTGGGTAAACTCACACTTTTCAGACTTCTCTCTGCTATTCTTTACGTCTTGGATCTCAGGGTGCATTTCATAATTCCCGGGTTTGTGTTACTACTATACCTCTAGTCTTGCTGTCTCTTTGCCTCTAGGACTCCAGAGAGCTTCGTAATCATGATTCTTGTTTGAGAAGAAGAACCACAGAGTTTTTACGTAGAATTATGGGCCCCACACTGAAGCTTATAAACAGCTTATCTTTAATGGGAGTGAAATATTGAATTTAAGATTGTGTGTGGCCTTCTCAAGTCCCTTCCCTCCCCTTTCCTTGTCCCTCTCCCGATCTCTAACAGAATCTACTTGGGTGGCGGTTCTCAGGACCACTGTGGAGCAAAGACCTCAAGCTTTCACACTCTTAGGGCTGCTTCAGCATCTGGGTGGCTATCATGCCCCCCCCTCAAATCACTATCTGTTAGGAAAGGATTTATTTTGTTTGTTTGTGTGTGTGTGTGTGTGTGTGTGTGTGTGTGTGTGTATCAGAGAACAACATTCAGAAGGTAGTTCTTTCCTTCTACTTTGCAGATTGGGGGAGGGAAGATCGATCATCTACAGTTATTGAGCTCTCTGGCTGCCCTTGAGATGACCTTTTCTGTCTGTTCTGTCTGTCCACATGGAGAATCTTGCTTGGCTTTCTCATGCAGCTGCTTCTTCCCAGCTGTTGTTGAATCTAGCTTTCCTTACTCCTCTGAAGACAAGCCCTGCACTGAGATCCTAGCGTCCAAGCATCCTTTAGTCCTGTCTGACTTCGCTCCACATCAGCACTTGGCCCATCTTCATCTTCAAACTTTCCCTCTCCTATTACTGTTTCCCTAGCTCTTTCCAGCCCTTGACTTCAGCCTGCAATCTTGCCACAAGTTTTCTTTGGGATGTCCCCAATGCATCACCGTTCTCCCCACCTCCCCTACCCCAACAATATACACACACTCTTTTGAGGTCACTAGTGACCTGCAAGCTTCCAAAGTCACATTCACTCCTTCGTCCTCATTGTGGGTGACATAGAAGCAGTGTCTCACCTGTGAGACACTTTTCCCTTAGATAATCCTTTCAGATGGCTTCTGATGTCTATACCCTCATTTCTTCTGATGTCTACACCCTCATCTCTTATCTCTAGCATCTCCTCCTCAGTTCTTCTTGAGATGTGAGGGACTCAGACCCCAAACCTTTCTTCTCTCTACACTCACTTTCAAGTTTACTTCATTTCCTTTTAAAATTAAAACACCAACTAAACTCTGAATAATGGTTTATTTCCAGCCAGGAACACTTCTCTTCTCTGGTCTCCTGGCAACTTCAGGACATTATTTCTTGGGTGTGTCTAACAGGTTTCTTAATCTGATCTCCATTTTAAAGTCCTGAAAATAATGAAACTTCTTTCTGTATTTACTTTTTGAGAAGGGTCCTTGTGTACAGTTCAGGCTGGCCTGGAATTCTAGGTCCTTCTTCCTCCACTTGCTGAGTGCTAGAATTATACATGTGTACTATCTTGCTGAACTTTCAAACCTTGGCATAAGACAGTCTAGAACTCTCACCATTGCACTTGTGTGGTATTCTGCTATCTCTCCACACAGATGTATGCTTTGACATTGGTACAGCTGTACTTAAAAGTTAGCTTATTGTTTCTTTCCAGAAGGTGCCAGTGGCTGCCCACTTCAGAGTTAGAACCTCAGACCGATTAGTGACCCATTAGCTCCCATGGTGCTGCTTGACCTTCCCTGTTCCTCTCCCAGAATTTGAAGTGCGTATTGGCTTTTTGTTGTTTGCAATATAATTTAACTCCTCAAAGTGTGGTCACTTTATCTTGTGCTTGTATCTTTGGCTATTCTCTTTATTTCATTTTGAACTTATGGGGCTTTTTAACTTTTAGTAAGTATTCGATGCAAGAATAATTTCTTGGAGAGTTCAGAACTCCTTTCTTTGTGTGGTCCTGTGTGTGTGTGTGTGTGTGTGTGTGTGTGTGTGTGTGTGTGTGTGTGTGTTGCAGAGAGGAAGAAGAGAGGTGGCTGTATTGGTAAAGTGCTTGATATACAAGTGTAAAGACCTGAGTTCAGAGCTCTAGTACACACATTAAAGAAAGGTGAGATCATACATGCCTTTTATCCCAGTACTGGGGAGGTAGACAGGAGGATTCCTCAGGTTCCTTGACTAGCTAGTCCAGTGGAGTCAGAGAGTTTCAGGTTCTGTGTGAGACATCTTGAAACCAAATGGGAAACAGAGAGAGAAAGAGAGGGGGGAGGAGGAGAAGGAGGAGGAGGAGATATCATTGGGACTTGGGAGGGTCAAATTCCTTGGGGGTTTTTAATTTTAGATACCACTGACTATTTCTAAAAACTCCTCCAAATTTAGCAAAAGAGATGATCTGACTTGGATACATTTTTTTCTTTTTCTTTTTTTATTTCCACTCATACAAACTTAACAGGTACACCGGTTCCCCCCCTCCAACACCCTATCTCCCTGTGTCCCCCTCCCCTCCCCTTTTCCTCCCCATCCCCCAATGCCTCCTCCCCGGAGCATCCTTTAATGTGCATGCCAAACTCTCCTCTGTGATGCAGTGCAAGGACCCAGTGGCATTTTCCAGAACCCTTTCCTGTGTTCACGTTAAGCATAGAAACACTTCTGTGCCTCCTAGGATCCTAGTGCCTTTAGCAAATACTAGACTTTGTGAGGTCAGTAGTGTGATGGACATTGCACAGGGCATGCAAAGTCCAAATAGGATACATTTTATTGAGCAGAAAGAATTTTTATTTTGAGTAGAAAAATTCTGTAAGGAAGCTTCTTCTAATGATTTTTGGGGATTGATAAAAATTGGTCATAGATGCTTTTCAGTCCTGTTTGTTTCTAATCTTCCTCATACTCTGGATAGCCTAAGATTATTGTAGCCTTGCAGAATAATGTATTAACTATTAAACCTATAGAAGCTAACATGGTTCATTTGTGCATCAGATTGATGGGTACATTTCCACCTGGATGAGTTTAAAAAAATTTGAGCAGAAACAACTCAAATTTCATTCATACTGAGGATTGTGCTAGGGTTTTCTTGTATCAGTTCATTTAATACTTAATGAATCCCATTAGAAAGACAAAGAATCCGAGATGTGGAGAAGATTGCATATCTTTTCCAAGATCCTATACCCAAAATATTACTGTTGGTGGCTCAGGATCTGTTTTTTTCTTCAGATTTTCAGTGTATTACACTGACTTCTCTATTATCAGCTTGGCTTAATGTACCTTAAACTCAGAAGGCTTTTTAGGCAGCTCTCAGCAAGTAATATGCATATACCATGACTGTTGACAGTCAACACAGCTGCATATCCCTGTGAGAGAATAATAGCCATTTACAGGGTCCTTTTCACATCTCTTACAGATCTCTTTTCTAATCTTTGCAGGAACTCCAACGTGATTCCTAGTCACCATTATTTAACAGAGAAAGAAGCTGAAGTGCAGAGAAGTAAAGTGTTTCTTCCTCATCGTGATGACGGGACTGGTCTAAGGATAACGCATCAGAGGCCTAAGTCTTTCATTTCCTCCCTTCATCCTGTTTGCTCTCAGGTCATCTTTCACACAGATCTTCTTCTGGGCAAGGTTTCTAGATAATACTATGTCCAAATGATGGGCCTCTTAGTCTGCTTAATTTTCCTTTAAAAACCTACTTCGACTTACTCCTAATAATTTATTTGTTCTTTTTCTAGCTAGTACTCAAGCCCTGTGAAAACAGGAATGATAGTGATTTTTATTCTCTGTTGTAACTGAGACTCTAGGATACGTAACAGTAGTTATGCAGTAGATATCAGTCAGGTGAAAATGTGACAAAGAATTGTCTGAAAGTTCAGATGATTTAGATTCAGATGTGGAAGGGGATCATGGGGTCATGGAACCAAATTCTGTAGAAGAATGAAGGTAGGAAAGAAAAGAATGACCTGATTGAAGGTAGGAAAGAAAAGAATGACCTGATTAAAGAAAAGAACCCAATGTGAGCAGTTAGATCATCTTGAAAACAGACCTATATATATATAATTTATGGTAAGATTAATTCATTCCCCACTATCTATTTAAAAAGTATGATTTTAGAGGAGAGGTGTACTTAACATATGGCATAATACTTTGTGAAGAGGAAAAGGTGATTTTGAGGATACTTACAGATGGAAGGAAGGTTGAGTTGTTGAATTAAAGATACATAAAATATGAATGATGTCTATGATATTTCATACTCAGATAATGAGACACTGGGCTATCATGAAGACTCAACAGAGCTAGCTGATGATACTTTATTTTGGGGTTTTGGTCTTCCCTATCCTTGATTTCCATGTATCTCATATGAGAATTAAATCTGAATTAAATGCAACATGGTAGCAGAAAGAAGATGTTAAAAATGTCAGTTTTTTTCCTTTTTTCTTCTATTTTTTTTCTGTCATACTTTGAAAGTAATAGCATTATTTTTAATAATGACAATGTTGATAACTATGTTTATTGAACACTTGGCATGCACCAGGCACTATTTGCAGTTTGAGTGATTTTCCGGCTTTCTTTCTTTCATTAATACAGAGAGATAGGCACAGTGAACGCGCTCATTTTGCAGAAGAAATTGGATTGCAGAGATGGTAAGAAATTTGCCTCATGCTGCATGGCTACTGACTGGCTCAGACAGGATGATAAACTGAGGGGCAATTGCCACTGTCCATACTTTACTCCCTCTTCTTTCACTGAATTCATATGTAGAGCTTTCAGACTTTTTGAAATTCTGCCAAGTATGCTGATTTTCTGTATTCTGACCCTGCTGTGGCTTGCAACATTGCATGACTCCTTAAGGATGCACAGCATGAAAAAGTTACTCTGCCTTGGTTCTCTAGGCAGTAGTATTAAGCATTCTTACACTTACTCATTTACCCATGGAAAACAAACCCGTCACAGAGGCCTAAGAAAGTGCTTTATGTTTTGTTATTATTTAAAAATAATTATTGATTGACAGGTAAAAATTTCAAGTTCCGGTTCTCTGAGATAACAGAAAATGACAGTAGATCTCAGCATACTGGTTTTCAGGGAATGTAAACTCCTAGATGACTGGATCGTTGGAAAGAGTGGATGAAATACAAAATTTAGTAATTTGTGAAAAAGAGAAAAAAAACCCAGAGAATTCAAATCTCTTTAAAAAAAGAAGACGATCCTTAATTAGATCCACATAAAAATGCTGATAACTTATACTTCCAACCTTGGAAGGCAGAGCCTGGGAAACCCCAGAGTGAATCAGTAAGAAGGTACAGTAATGCAGGATGATTCTTGAAGTCACAGGCACACACAGTGCCCTCTGATGTCACACACATACACACACACACACACACACACACACACACACATAAACACACAAATTTTAAAAAATAAAACAGAAAGTTCTTCAAAGACATCAAAAGGATATTTTAGATGTGACTGAAAAGTTTGGAGCTTTAAAAGGAAAATGTTAAGAAAGAAATATAAAATTACCTATGTAGCTATCCACCCATCTATCCATCTATCCCCACTTAGTCACCCACTCCATCATAATCTTTACACTGAATAGCTAGAGAAAGAAATGGAGACCACAAGTTAGCAGGAATGGCATTTCAGTTATCCCAAGAATCATTAACTTCAATAACATTAAAAATAAAATTATATTATTTGAAATAAAATGTCAATATTATTAATTAGACATAAATAAGCAGTATACCATCTATGTTGTCTTGTCTAGTAGTAAAAATGGGACCCTTTCCATTTCTTATGTTCAGTATTAAAAGTAGGCATAAGTCATGAAATAGATATGTACAAATTTTGTCCTTCTTTTTGAAGGGGAAAGATGGTGACCAAACCTTTATACATGTTTACTTACTACTGATAAGAGAATATTCTATTTTTGCTTTTCTAAATAACATAAATGGTGTGGTTTATTTGTAACTGTTCATAAGCATATTTTTTTCTGGTAAGACCCCTTTCAATATAAGGAGCAATTTAGAGAGAGGAAAGGCCAACAGATAAATTAACGCCCTGCAAAAACATGCAATAATGATGCCAAAACCAGAAATCCAAACACAACCAAACATCATTTTCCTGGGACTAAGAACAACTTCATTGTTCACCTCTGTGGATCTTCTTATGTGCTCAGTATGGAGTATTCAGTCAATATTTGCTGCAACTTTGACTAAATAAATGAAGGGATCTTATCTCATGCAAGAACAAGCACCTGTGCTTGCTTTTTAGTTCTTTTAGGAAATTATCAGAAGCTTTCCTGTTACAGTTTCCAGCTCTGCCTCTGCATTATCATACCATTTCCCATTGCTTGCATATAACTTCTTTACCTGCTGCATGCCAAATGTGTTGAGTTTATCCATAGAACTTTCTTTTCTTTCTTTCTTTCTTTCTTTCTTTCTTTCTTTCTTTCTTTCTTTCTTTCTTTCTTTCTTTCTTTCTTTCTTTCTTTCTTTCTTCTTTCTTTCTTTCTTTCTTTCTTTTTTTTTTTTTTTTTTTTTTACCAGTGTGAAGTTGTCCAGGAAAGAGCTCAGCTTGGCAAGCATGTGCAAGTGTCTAAGGAGTCTGGGCTTCCCATGTTGTGTTTACAGGGGGTGTGCTGATAGCCTAGAGCTTCTGTAGTATTGATTTTCTTTTATTTCCATTAATGTTTTACAAATTATCTTTCTACCTCTTCCTTCCCAGCATGTAGACTACTTTAGGTTGTCTAGGTTTTGGAGAATTATAGAAATGAATGATGCAATGATAGTGTGATGCCAACGTGATACAAGGAAGCTTACTATATAAAAGACTAGTGGTTCTAACAGGGTGTTTGTTGGGGTCTGGGATGAGGAAAAGATAGCTAATGATAAAGGTAGCCTTAACTGATATGATGTCATAATGGAATGTAAATGGGAGAAAGAAGCAAATATGAAAGTATTTAGGATAACATGGTGTAGAACAGAGAGAACTCTGTCCTCATTGGAGGTAGAAAAAAACATTTGGTATATACTGTAGGTGCAGACATGTCTATTGGTAGGGGGAAAGCATAAGGAAGAATAATGCCATTTCCAAGGTTGGTGGCTGCCTGAAGAAAGCACATCTCCAATGCGCTTTATTTAGGAACAAATTACACACTAGTGAATACATAAGACTGCTCATACTTACACATTTTGGGAGACAGGAGAAGTACCATGTAAAAATAGAGAATACTTTGGAAATAAAATCACCATTTATATCAGACATGGAAAGGTGCTGTCTGAAAAAGCCTGTATCTTCCATTGATATCCAGACAGGAGGCTGAGGATGGGTCTGCTATGGTTAAAATCAGTACTTCAAGACTTGTGTGTTTAAAATGGGAAAAAGACTGGTGGTTGGAAACCTCAGTTCTCTTTGTTACTGTTTTTGAAACATCAGGACATCAGCTTGTCTCTTGGGACTGTGCCCAGGAGGTCTAATTTTGCTGAAGGATCCAGTCAAGCCTTTGGACTGAGTTTAGTATTCTAAATTCGTTGTATTTTGATTTTACTTGGATTTTTTGGAAAAAACTAAAAAAAACCATCATCTACAAGAGGCAATTCCAGGTTCTTCCTACCTCCCATGAAATGGTTTTATGGTTGTTATGTTGAGCACACACAAGTAAAAATATCCCTCTGAAAAATGTTCAAGCAGCACATACAATTCCTATTTGAGAACCAACTCACATACCCTTAGCTGAATGGCATCAGTCTATTCCGAGAAGCATAATGGGGATTCCCTTGTAATGTTCAGTGCCGAGAATGTTGGGATAAATCTTTGCTGCCTTAGAATGTGGGTACCTGGAATACTATGCAAATATTTTTTGCGTCATCAAAGCAATGAAAGGGAATGGGGAGTGGAAGAAAGAGAACAGAATTACAGATACAAGATTGCATCCGCAATCAGTGAAAGCTGGAAACAGTGAATCAGAGAAAGTCAAGAGATAAGGGATTATCTGGATCCAGGAAATAGAAACTGGAAGTCAAAGTAGAGATGTGAGTCAGAAACAAGATGGCAGTGAATGTGAACTGGAAATGGAGACGGAGTGTTTATAAAGGAAGCAACAGAAATATACATAGTTTGTGAGATAGACCATGTGGAACTTTGCCTTACACACCATCTTTCTGACAGAGCGAGGACCAATGACTGGTATGAGGAGAAAGAGGATTCAAAGGCCAGACAGCACGCAGCTACTCTGTATTATCAGAGTGGTGGGGGTGGTGGGTTCTGGAATGCCCTAGAGTTTTGGTTTTGGAAAGGATGACTGTGCTATGAATCTGTAAGCTTTCTGTAAATTACATCATCATTCCTTGGTCCATGCCATTCGGAAATATGTCTCACAAATTTAATTTGGTTAATTCACAAGCCTATTTTTTTTACCTGTTCAATTTAATACCACTCAAATTTGCCAACAAGTGATATGCCAATTTCCTGCCAGACTACTCAAGATACAATGTGAATCATCAGTAGCTAAATGGCTTTTCTTGACATTGAATAAATTTCCAATTTCCTATTTAGCAATGATGCATGTATATAACTGACCTTAATAGGAAAATAAGGTCTTTCTACACTTTATCTAGCTCAGGTCTTTGTATAACTCTCTCCTGTTGTATAATTCTGGGTGTGTCTGTGTAACTTGTTATACAAACATATATTTATACAATGTGATTTGAACACATATAGATTTGCATATATGTTCATAGATATTTATAATAAGATAACACAATTAAATCTCTTTTATTTCATATTAATTTGCCTTATGCGTGTGCCAAAGAATAGAAACTTTTCAAGCATATTGTATTTATTTATTTAAACAATATTCTCTAGAACTTTATTCGAACTAAGTCTGTTCACAACAAATCTTATGTTCACTTCCACTGTTTCATGTCTTACTTTCATTTTACTGAAAATAAATCTAAGTGTTAAATTATTGCTGCCTTCTGTTTTTAATACCTGAGACTAATGGAGTGGAGGATATTTTGAAGGTGTATGGCAGACACATATTAGGAATATATGCCTAAGAATATGGAAACTTCTAAATTCTTTTTTGGCGACCACATCAAAGGCAATTCTTGAGGTTTAGAAATACAAAAATATTCCTTGGAAAAACAAAAGAAAATTAGAAAAAATTAGTTCAAGCACAAATACCACAAGAAAACAGTATAAGTATATGCCCATAAGTATATGTTAATAAATTTAGCAACAAAAATATATAGTGCTTCTTGATGTGACTCATTAAAAATGAATTTAACTAGCTGGTGACAGAATATGAATGAGTACATGACAGTTACAGTAAATGTGCAAGTGTAGCCTTTCTTTTAGACAAAGTATTAGGGAAGAAAATTGCACACTTGGTGTCTGGTGGTTTCTAGAACGCTGTTTTTGTTTATGGATTTGGGCAAATGCCAGTGGTTTCAAAATAAGAATAGAAATCATCCATTATTGTGAAGATATTTTAAAACAACAGATGCGGGGCAAGTCATGGGATATTTTCTGAAATTCTCAAAGGATCAGGGTCATATTTTTCTTTGATATCTCTAGAATCAATATTATGAATACCTTCTGTAATGTACACATTATCGAGAAATATAAGATTATTGAAATATTTAACCAAATAAGTAACTGAAAAATAGATAGCCTTTCTGGGGGATGTAGATCCAGGGTTATGTTAACTATTTCCATGGAGTTAGACTGATATTAAAACCTATAAACATTTTTTTCTTTTTATGAGCCTTTTCTTCCTTTAATGATGGTCTTACTAGAGTTTCAAGATATCCCATAGTCCAATGGAGTAACTGACATGTGTCTTTCTTACCCCTCTCCTCTCCCTCCCCGTCCCCCAGTGCCTCCCCCTCCCATCCCTGGAGCATCCTTTAATGTGCGTGCCAAACTCTCCTCTGGGTTCTCCTCTCCGATGAGGTGCAAGGACCCAGTGGCACTTCCCAGAACCCTTTCCTGTGTTCCTGTTAAGCATAGGAACACTACTGTGGCTGTCAATCCCTTGCCTCCAAGGATCCTAGTGCCTTTAGCAAATGCTAGACTTTGTGGGGTAATAGTGTGTTGGACATTGCACAGGGCAATTCATCTAACAAATAATCTGCTTTCTTTACGTAATTAGGTTGTTATCCAATGGAAGTTGACGATTAATGTATAACATGTAATTCTTATCTTTTAAAGAAATTAGGCCAGCCTAATCTCTCCCCATCCTGAAGTTCAGGGAAATTTGCGGAAGAGAGGGTGGTAAGATTGTAAAAGCACAAGGAAGGGAGGAGCAATGATATGCAAGATACTCCACACAAGTTAGGGCTGAAGCAGTCATAATTGGACTTTGCATGCCCTGAGCAATGTCCAACACACTATTGACCTAAAGGCACTAGGATCCTTGGAGGCAAGGGATTGACAGCCACAGTAGTGTTCCTATGCTTAAGGGGAACACAGGAAAGGGTTCTGGGAAATGCCACTGGGTCCTTGCACTTCATCGGAGAGGAGGACCCAGAGGAGAGTTTGGCATGCACATTAAAGGATGCTCCGGGGATGGGAGGGAGAGGAGAGGGGAAAGGGCACAGGGCAGTGGGAGGTTGGAGGGAGGGAGGGGACCAGTGTACCTGTTAAGTTTGTATGAGTGGAAATAAAAAATTTTTTTTAAGGAAAAAAGGGACATTTATGGTTCCAGAGAGGAGATATAGTCCATTATGGCAGAAAAAACATGGTAGGTGGCCAAAAACTGGAGGTGGACTCAAGTCACTGTAGACATCATGGAAGCAGAGAGAGGCAGTTCAAACTGAAGAGCAGACTAGAAGCAGAAGCAGGGCAGGGATAACCAAATTCAAAGTCCATCCCCTGTGACATGCCTCTTTTGAAGGAATTTTTCATATGAGAGGGTATAGAACACTCTATCTCACTTTAAACAAAATTTCTAAACTATTATCTTGTATTCTTCAACTTGTCACAAATAAAATATTTAAAATTTTATCTGTAATGGTTTGCTTGTTCAGTATGACCCCCATAACTGTTTCATGGACTTCCTGCTTGGGTCATCTCTAGTGAATGGACACACTCTCTCTGAAATTCTCTTGTGTTTTCTTGGCCATCTGTGGCTGAGAAAGCAATGGGTAGTTCTTTGCTAACTAGTTGGTTCAGGAAAAGCCAGCAGTTTGATAGCCCTGGATAGCCTTTCAAAATACTAGAGCTATTTTTTAAAAACTTAAAATATAAGCTTGCTCAAATTACTTCCTTAAAACCCCGAAAGCTTTTAGGATGAATATAAACTCCTTCTCTATGACTTATTGATCTGGACTCATCTCTAGTGGTCTAAAGAATTGGTGTTGATTACTTTGAGATATGATGGCCACAAAAATTATCTTCCTTGTGCAATGGTGTCCTAGATGGGTTATAATTGCATAATGGTCTCCGTGATGGTGAGGAGAGAACTCTTTGCTCTTGGAGAACTCCAAGGGAGAAATACCTGTGGAAGGTTGACTTAGACACTAATTCACCACAGAGATTATAGAACCACTTCCTTGGTTCACAGAATTCTCACTTTTCATGGTGCACACATCTCTGTATGTGGACTGAGTATTCATGGATCTAAGTACCAGCCACAAAGTTTTGCCTGCGGTCATTCTTCTTGTGTCTTCCTGCTTGACACTTGACATCCCTGTTGATGGAATCTGCTTGCCTTTCAAGATACTTTGTCCATATGATACATTCTCTCTCAGGCATTTTGTAGTCCCTACTCAGAATACCAGATTAGGGTAAGAACTGATTACAAATGCAGCTCAAGTTGTTTTTATCTGTCCTGATGTTTCTCATGTATCCTGTGACTCGGTGGATGGGAAACAGGAGATTTGGAGAAGGAATATACCATCACATAGCTCTGTATTACTCTACTTCACATAGCATACTGCATTATAAATGTCTGTTGTTCTTCACATTTTGTAAGCTTTTCCATGTTGTTAAACATTCAGGAAATGTGTCAGATTCATCATTCTACCATGAATGGAGAACGCATTACACAACCATGGTTGTATTTGGAGGAAATGAACATGCATCTCTTAAAACTAGAGCTCTAATTGGGGAAGATCTGAGATAGAGAATAAATATTCTACCTCTTAGAATATTTCCTCCATGCATTTGTTTTCCAGATTATTTTCCCAGAAAAATTGATAAAATACTCTCCTTTGTATACACTCATTCTCAGTGGTTAGAGTGTGCACAAAAGTTTAGAATATTTGCTCTCCTCTTTATCTTGGTCTTGTCTAGTAGCAATAAAAGTCATCATTTTTAGAAATAATTTTGCCCAAGAATCTTCTATTAGTCTTTGTTGTTGTAGTCATATTATGATAAGGAGTTGGGCATGACTGGGTTTACCAAATCTCCTGTCATTTGATAGATCTGAGTGTGACTTGTATTTGATCATGAGAGATTAATGTTGTCACGGCAGCAAATGTAGTATAATGGTAGTAATAGTTTGAAAAGCATCAGTAATTCCATGTCAGAGAGAAACAAACATGAAACTGTATATATGTGCACTCTGTGCTTCTTGGATTCTTGGAAGAAATGCTTGTCAAATAGCTTATCCCAAATAAAAGTATACCACACTAAAAATCACTTGACAGAAACATAAATAATGGTATAATTACAAATAAATGCTAAAATAAGTTTACATTTTTAAACATGTAGGTCAGGTTTCGTATGGAAAAGCATAAACACATAGACATTATTACTTCATCATCTATAATTATTTCCAGTCAATTAGCTTATAAATTCCAGATTCCTTTTTATTTCACAGCATACTATGATGTACATAAATACCTGTTTTTCAGAGGGAAAGCAGATTTTTGTGGGCATTGGCCTAAAGATGTAAGCGTCTCTGTAATTTGTGTGCTGTTTCTGCTAGCCATATAATTTTGCTTTGATAAGTAACACATGATACAGTTGGCCTTGCTGGCTGACCACCCCAAAGAAGATGCCTAAAAAACTATAATATTTGCAAGTGAGTTGGGTCAGTGACCACAAGACAATGACTACTCAAAGCAGATAAACACAAAGAAGGACAGTGGTGGTCATAGCCCATGCACAGGAGGCCAGCTGATCCTCAGACGTTGGAGATTCCTGGGCTCTAGGGTCATGCTTTAAAGCTGAGGGCACATGCTACCTGCAGTGCCTGCCTTCTTTCCTTCTAGAAGTCGTTTTCTTTTTAATAAAACTTCTATGATACAATCAAGAGTTAGTAAGTAGAAAAGAACAGTGAATTAGACAGCTTTTTACTGAAATGCTTGTTTTCTCAATTTCTAACTTTTTGATTCTTGGCCTGTCTGTATTAGTATGGGCTCAGATCTCTGTGGAAGATTAATTGTCTCTTCCTAGGGTAAACCCACTGATAGGGGTATTCTTCTTTACCTGTCTAGTCCTAGGCCCTAAGATTCCACCTGCATATAAATATTTCTCCTGAGTTCATTGCCAGTCTATGGGAGAATGTTGATACTTCAGTCATAGTGCAAGTCTGGTGAGAATAAGTGTCATTGTAGTAAGCTTCTGGATGCAGCAGCCCTATCTTTACTGGAATGATTTGGCCAGTTGTGGATCTTCCCACCTTTAGGCTCTTACAATATTACCTCCCTTTCTTCCACAAGATTCCTTGAGCCTTAGGATGGGGAGAGATTTAGTTGGTGTGATTCTGAGTGAGAGTTTTAGGATAGAACTGAAAAGAAACTTCTCATAAGATAAAATTCAAATGTCTAACAAAGATCTTAAAAAATGTTTTACCTCCCTAATCATTAAGTAAATGCAAATTAAAACCGCCCTGAGATATTATCTCATTCCAATCAGAATGGCCAAGATCCAAAATACAAGCAACAACAAATAGTGTGGATAAGGGGAGAAAAGAGCTGTCATATACTGCTTGTGGGATTGTAAACTCATACAACTCTTTTGGAAATGAATTTTTAGGTTCCTAAAAAGGTTGAAAATAGAAATTCCATATGACCCAGCTATATCACTCCTAGGTATATTCCCAAAGATCACTGCATCCTACAATAGAGTCATGGATATAACCATGTTCATAGCAGTTCTTTTCAAAATGGTGAAGAAATGGAACCAGCCCAGATATCTAAGAGTTGATGAATGGCTAACAAAAATGTGGCACGTCTATACAATGGAATATTATTCAGTTTTCAGGAAAGATAAACTAATGAAATTTGCTAGTACATGGATGGAATTGGAAGAAATCATACTAAGTGAAAGAAAGATATTTTATGCTCTCCCTTACAAGCGGATCCATTCAGTTTGATGTAATCAAGCAGAAAATCTCACAACACCCACAAACAAAAGAAAAGATCTCAACCTAAAAAAGGCACAGCCTATTGGAATGGAAGAACAGTGAAATAGACAACCACCACCAAGCAGAGCACGTTATTTTCTTTGGCTTCTTCTAGCTTCTCATTCAAAATCTTCCTAAGTTCGTATCTCCCATGGATGTTTTGGGGACCATGGAACCAGTGACACAAAGCATCTGTGGCTCTAACACTTCATCATATTTATGTGCAACTGTGGTTAACAATACATGCCCAATATGTCTTTGACCATTGAAGTGTTTACCATATTACCTTGTAAGCACTGATGTAGAACCTAGTTCCTTTGGATTCCTTCAGCCCTAAAACCACAAGACTTGGGAAAGAACAACTGGCCACCCATTCTTCTTCTTTTCTTTCTTACCTTGATAGAGAATGGTAGGATATGGTTCCTTCTTACTGCTTTTAGTTGGGTAGTTATGTGTTTTTGCATCTCTTTATTTTGTGTCTCCATCTCTTTATTATTATGCTTTGTTTCAATGTTATTTGCAGTCTTTACCTGAATCCTAAATTTAGCCTCCACCACTGTCTTCAGTAATTCAGTGTCCTATAGCTAATTATGATACAATAAATGACCAGATGCCAAAAGTCAGTTTTTTTCATTTGAAATATTTAATACTTGTAAAATAAAAATTATGGAAATTTTGAGAAAACTTGTTTGAAAATAACAAGCTTGACTTTTCACTATCTATGTGAAAGCATGCGGTCAGTTTATTGAATAAGAAACTCACATCCTCATAGGAACTATTGTAGTTTATTCATTATCCTGCTAGGGAAACTTCATATGAATCATCCCTTCCTATGTGATAGCAGAAGAAATTGAAGGATAATCTGGCAATCAGCTATGAGCATTTAAATCTGACTGTATTTTAAGCATTTATTATGAAAATTATAGAGAAATTGATGAGTTGCAGTGAAGAAATGTGGATTTCCTAGTATTTTATGCTTGTAAAGATAAGTGAAGAGATGGGAACTTCAACCAGAACGGGAACAAATAGAGCAATGAAGTGGAAGAACACAAGAAGAGTACTGTCCTGTAATCACAGGCACAGCCACCAGCAAGCAGATTCCCATACAAGCAAATATAAAACAAAGAAGAGAAAATGTTGCCTGGCTAAGTCAACTGTATAAGGATTATTTATATTTCAGTGCTCAGATATGTGGATTGTTCTTTTAAGCAACTCCATGAATTTGGAGCAAATATTAGGAAGTAGAAAGGAAGGAAAAAGAAAAAAGAAAAATAATGGATGGTTAAGATGTGTCCTAAAATTCACATTTAAATTGTACATATTTCTAGGGGATTTATTTAATGAGGAACAGATTTAGTTCAGTATTATTGCATGTTGTTGCAATAGTATGTTGTCTAATGACATCAGAAGAAGCATGTATCACTAATGAGATGCATTCAATGTCACCTGAAATATAGTTCTACAAAATTCATTTGATTTTTTTATGCCAGCCAGAACATGTAGCGACAGCAATTCTTCCCTTTTTCTGCTGTTGGTTTCTACGTTCTCTATGACATATTCACTTTTGTTTGGCTTTCTAAGGATGCATGAACAAGGTACATCAAATTCAGGGTCTCATTTTTACCCCATTAAATCTCCCTCTGCCTTGGGACTGGTTGGTTGATTTAAGACCTAAGTTGGGTTATAAGAGCTAACTTGTTAACAGTCTGGGATGTGATTTACCTCTGACCCTGTCTTCCCCAGAGCCTAGAATGTCTATGTTTTGTGATTCAAACCAGACAACATGAATATCAATGGTCGACTCAAAAATTTTTTAATTAACATGAAAATGCGGGTCCAATTGACCAATGCTGCTTTTTCTGTTTTCAACATATTGAATTAATCTGTATTTGTTGCAGTTTGAGCTTGGCCAAATACAGCCCTCCATTTTTCAGTCCATACTTTGGTCTAGTCAAAACCCTTTTGGTTCCATCTTTCATTTCTCATTCTAAAGGAAGGCTGAGTTCACATGCAAGATCTATGGTCAGAAACATCTACTGACTTTAAATTTATAGGGTTCTCCTGGATACTTTCTTATTATTAAGGCTGAAAGATGCCAGCATCACTTCTCTATTATTCCTCTAGTTTAGTTTCTTGTTTTACAACTTCATTATTCCCCTGAGTTGCTATTTAGTCAGCAAGTTCATTCTTTAAATACCTGTCTGTCTACATGAATGAATAAATAAATAAATAAAGCTAATTAGTACAGCAGTACTAGTACTAGCAATAACAAGGTATACTAGTTATACTCAAGGAGTTGGTAATCTAATAAAAGTTGCTAAAAGATAGGTATAGAAGTATATATGTGGTTAGTGCTGGGAATTATAAATACAGGCTGGGAACATGTATACTTAGTTGTAGGAATAAGCCCAGACAGATGTCACTGGTGGCAACAAGAAAAGTAACAGAGGTAAAAATCTTTCTCTTAGGAATATGAACCAGATACTGAATTTGCCAATTAGCAGTAGACATTTAATCAGAAAGCTCATATGAGAAGACGGTTTAGGATCATCATGAAGTAGAGAATTTGAGAAAACAAAGGACACCACCAAGGTCTGGAGACACACAGAACAGGGACTATTGGAAGAGATTCAGATAGTGCTGACCAGGGAGCAGCTGACTTATACTAAGAAGTGTAATTTCTGGAAATAGTATTGGGATGTGGGTGCATAGGAAAAGTAGAACCTTATAGCATCATGCACCTTGGACCTTTAATTTTCAAGTTGCATCAGTCTTATGTCTAGGATAATCTGTCTCTGTGTGTAACCTGGGGCCAACAAACTAACAGCTCCAATATTCTTATTCTGCTCTAAAAGATTAGGTGAGATAGTCAATGAAAAGTATATATTATAATTCCTTGTGCTCTCATGCAGAAAAATGTTTGCTTTCATTATTTATTCATTCGTCTCAATAAATAAAATAAAATAAATAGGTGGATGTCAAATAGGAGGTTTTTTTTCAAGTTGTGTATTTTCAGTAGTAAGTATGTCATATAATACATTGAGAGAAGAATAGCCAGAATTAGTCTAGGTTATATGAGAAGCATTTTCTACAGTAAAAGTGATAATTACAAAAAACATTTTCAGAAACATATGTATATTCTTCTGTATGCATATATTTATACAGGGCCATGCTCATAACAATTTGAAGCCCACTGTATTATTTGAATGCCAGAAGAATAGTACAGATCAAATCAACACATGCATAGATAATAATAAGTCTAGCTCTGAGAAAAACATATCAGTATATCTATTAGTAAGATGAGGTCACTTAAATGTATATGTGAAGGCAACTGTCCGTAATCTACACCTCCTGTATTAAGAGTTTTGGGATCCTAAGTCTTGAGCTTTTTCTGTCTTCAAAAACTGTTAACAACTCCATCTAGATTTATCCTGTGCTGACTCTGATTCTCTTTTGTATCCCTTACATTAAGAGATTTAAGTGTTCTCAACATCAAAGCTCTTTTTGGTTGAGGAAAAAAAAGCATGTCAATTAGCTAGATTTAAACATTCTACAAGAGATATGTAATTCAAATGTCAAATGTATGCAGCAAATACACATACATTTAATCCATTAATTAAAATAAACAAAGCAAAAAGAATGGTAGATTTATTAAAAGAATATTCCTGTCCATTCTGCATTATGATGATGTGTCTATCAATATTTTAACCATAATATTCCAAAAAATGACTATCATTTGTTTATCAGAGAGCTATAGACATGCAAACATGAATAATTTAAATACAAAAATTAATCAAATTGCCTGCCTCAGAAAGATGGTTTGAAGGCATTCTAGTGACACAAATATAATGCAAAGATTCTAACTTATGAAAATATAGAAACAAAAGGAAGTGCATATGTTGTTCAGAATAGATACCTTAAAGAGTGTCCAAGAATGTGTTTCAGAGCAATAGATGAAATTTCTTGAAATAAAAATATAAGACTACAGAAATAAATTTGGTAATAGCTTGGAATCATCAGTCCTAAACAGCAAAATGTGAGAAAGAAGGAGAAATAAAAGTTTGTAAATGTTAAAATTGTGGCATGCCTCTTATTCCTAGAAGAAATGCATCCAAGTAAAGATACAAAGTTGAATGTTGCTAGTGTATAAATGATGGCTTTGCTTTTCTAGGTAGGACACACCTATTCTATTTCCCTTTTTACTTCACTAACAGTTTTGTGAATCTCTTATGTCTTCCAACTATATTCATGATGCTCTCAGCTTCACCTAATGTCATCACATTGGAAAATATCTTTACATGGACAAATCCAAGAACTCTGATCTCTCTCCTGAACCTTAGGTTCTCAGGCCCACCCCCTGCTTCATCTGATCTACTCAGTTACTGCTGACTCAGTTACTGCTGACCATCCTAACTCAGTTACTGCTGACTCCCTTACCCTGGTTGCTCGGGACCAAATCATGGAGTCTTGAGCTCTCTTGTATGTTTGCCAACCTCTAGTGTAACTATAAACCTTACTCATCTGTCTTCAAAATATGTATAGATAGAACACATCAATTGTTATTCATTCACACTTATCTGACTTCCTTTAATAGTCTCTTAACTAGTAACTCATTTAGGTCTTCATCTTTCCTTCAGCCTGTTCTCTATAAAACAATAACAGTTAATTCTTTAAAAGCTCATCTTGGGTCATGTCACTCCATACAAAGCCACCAATGTTTGTTTTAATTAATAAGAGAAAAACTAAAATGTCTTGCAGAGTTGGTATAACTCTCCAAACAATGCTATTTTTTGCCTATTGGAATGTATCTCTTATCACTCTGCTTTTCCTCTCCAACACTCTTTATAGAAATCTCTTCACAAGATACTTTGACAACTCAACTCAATGATCTCTTCAGGTTCTTTTAAAAGTGTCATACTTTGTACCATACTATAGAAAATTGCATCTGTGAATCCCTATCACTCTTGCTTTCTTTTTCCTCATTTACACTGTTGGTGCAGTTTTTACCTTTATCTATCTACTATCTGGAATGCACTAAGGGGTTTTGTTGCTGTTTTATTATGCTGTATTCCAAGAGTCTAGAATAGAGCACTAGAAAACACATAAACGAGACTCACTGAAAGATTTTTGATTGTGCCAGTAGATGAAAGTGATATGTGCAAAGTGCCTGCAAAACAGGTGGCAAGAGAGGAATGAGGTCTGAAAATTCATAGGAAGAAGACCATGCAGTGTAAAAATCAGATGGACAACATGATTCTAATGGTCAGGTGCTCCATCTGCTGTCCTGGTATGTTGGATTCAGTCAGCAACTGCATCTTCCCTGCAGCTGGATGGTCCTGATCATGTGGTATAAGCACAAGTTGCTTCATAGACCTGTGAGCAAGTAGTTTACATCAGAGGTCAATTGCTCATCTTTGTATTTTTGATGTGAATAAAAATCAGTTCTTGTTATGATACTTTTGCATGATAAACTTTCTGATAAACACAGCTTAATTTAATCCATGACTGATAGAAACATGAATAAACTACTATTTATAAATATACCTATGAGAAATAGATGTCTGAGATGTACCATATCTTTAATATTCGGAAAACAAAAAGTGGAATAAAAGGAATGGATCATGTTTTATCCTTTTTATACACTGGCGAACAATTAAAGCAAAATAGCGCAAGATTAAGAACAAAAGCCTTGAAGCCAGTGAGTCTGGGTTTAAATCCCTACTTCTTCACTTAAAATCTGTGTATCCTTGGGGGAAATCCCTTAACCTTACTAAATTTCCATTATGTGAGTGAATATCTTTAGGAAGTTTAGAATGATGCTTGGAATGTAGCATTTTAATTATTGTTATTTAAACTTTTTCAGAAATGAGAGCTAAAGGGCAGAGCATCAGAATGGATTTCAGTAAATTGTAGACATCTGAGAGCACAGTCTGGCAATACTTTCAAAAATGTACATATATAACTACCCGACCAGCATTCCCAAAGAAACAAGGAATTCAAGGAACAAGGATACATGTACAAGTACAGTTAAATTGTATAAGTGTCTGAGGCAGCAGGAATCATGTAAACTCCTTACAAACTGGAAATGAAGTGGGTGTCAACAGAGGGTTGGTGATAGTTTGCACTACATTTTTATTGCATAGTAGTGGTTTGATGTTTATCAGTTAATGTGCAAAATCTGTTATTGCTGTTATCTGAAGGTAATAAAGATTCAGAAAACTTGCATATTATATACACGTATCTTTGTAAGCAGTTGTAAGACCATGAAGAGATGAGGTGATCAACCTCAGCTAGCCCAGGTAGGGGCTATTTTAAATGGGTGGATGAAAAAGAAAAAAATAAACAATGCTTTAAAAGATAGGATGGAATATGTAAGGTTCAGGTATATTAACTGAAGCTTGTAAAAATATTTCCAAAATGTCAATGGTGGTTGATAGTCTCAGCAGAAGTTTCAGGTTGTTTTTGTCATCTTATTAAGTTACTGTATGCTTTATGTAGTCTCAAAATAGTTTTTATCAGATTTAAAATTTAGCAGAAGGAAAAGAGAATTGGAAGAAAGGTAATTGCCACAGCTTCTGTCATTTCATTTTTGCTTTCAACACTCTCATCTGTGAAGAAAAATGAAATTATGGAAGGTGGAAGTGAATAAAGACACTGGTGAAAGTTTGGTGGGAATGGCTATCGCCAGTGTGGGTTTCAATGTTGAAGGTCAGGATTATGTAGAGTCAGACGATTTGAGGCTCCAGTGACTGAGAGACTAGCTGAAGGAGGAGCCCTTGGGAAGGTCTAAGAAGGGATCCAGAGCAAAGGAAGAAAGCTGCAAGAAGAGGAAGACCATGAGTACCCTCAGCTGTGAGGAAAGGCAACGGATTTTGAAAACGAGGTTGGAATCTTAACTGTGAAAAAGTTAGTCATCACTGCTGGATCTTAAGAGAGGAAAGTGATGTGACTTTTAGTATGACAGTGGCAAGACCCAGAGGGGCAAGCCAAGCAGTTCCCATGATAAGATAGTTCTTGCACGTGGCCGAAAAGCAAGGTTAGCAAGGCCAAGTAGGATAGGCAGCACTCAGGGATAATACAGACTTCATCTGGAGGTAATCTGCACTCTCTTGAAAACTTTAAATCTACCTTTTGGAGATCTAAGCAATGTAGCATTTTTCACTTTCAAGTCATCTGAAAATCGTGGATAGGTTATCTGTGCTCATGGGTTACCTGACTTATCTCCCATTTTTTCAACTGTGGGTGCCTCTCTTCGTTATTGCAAAAACTTCAGTGTCTAGCAACTGGGATGTCCTATTGTGGGAGTTCTGTTCAATCTTATAGCCTTGACACTGTTGCCACATATAAAAATATGTTTCTAAGCAATATAGCAATGCATTGTTTTTGGTATTTTTTTTAAAGACATAGTAGTGGCTACTACTACTAATGTACCCTGGGCTTCAGCAAAGAGTGAAAGTCATATATTACCCTACATAAAGTTTTCTCATATATCTACTTGCCATTCCTGGTACCTGTTTCAATTGCTTTTCTGTATCGATTTATACTACACATGGGATCACTTTGGAGCAAGAAATGAGACATTGCTACTAGGTATAAATTAGGATAATAGGTGTAAACTGAGATCTGGAAAACTCCATACATATAGTTATCTTACTGATTATTTTCCCATTTATCATATTGGAATTTTATCTGTTTTCTTAATTTCTCATTGCAACTATACTAATTGCCAATGACTTGACTCAACAGAAAAGTATTGCTACAGTTCTGAAGGTCAGAAGTTTGAAGTGAGTCCTACAAGGATGTATGAAGATGATTTTTTCTGGAGTCTGCTTCTGTTTTCCTGCTGTCTCTGCTTTCTAGAAACTGCACCCTTTGGCTCACAGCACCGCCCACCTCACCCCTTTCCTCTTAGCATCCTTCTTCCTCCTTCCTTGATGATGTTTGTGATTACATCCAGGACCTACTTAGATAGTCCAGGAGAATTCAGGTCCTGATATCAGGTCCCTTTAATTTAACCACTATAGCAAATCCTCTTTTTACACATGTGATGACAATCCAAGAATTTGGGGGCAATTACTCTGCTTCCTCTGCTATTCTTGTGAGTGACATCTCACAAGGTGTTATGACCTGTTTTCTTCTGTAAGTTATCTCTCCTGGTGCTGATATCTGGAAGCTTCCATTTATTTTTCTCCTAGGGGGCTATGACTTCTTATACTATATTAGGTTAGTTATGCCTCTAGTCTGTTTCCTAAAAATCACATATAATACAGGGATGAGTTTGCTATGGAGCCTCTCATGATTTGAGTGTGGATTTCCCCGATGAGTCAGGGGGCTTTTTTGAGGGTAACAGGGCCTTTGCTGGAGCAAGCGCATCACCGCTGGAGGGCACTGGGATTCTGTAGCCTAGACCCACTTCCTCTTGCTTTCTCTGCTTCTTAACAGCTGCTGTGACATGAACCAGTCTCTTGCTTCTGCTGCCATGCATTCTCAACCATAATTGAACTACATATCTTCTGGAACTGTGAGCTAAATAATAAACATTATCTCCTTTAAGTCTGCTGGATCAGGGAATTTTCTAGCAGCAACAGAAGAGGGACTGTGGCAGAAATTGGCCCTGAAAAGTGGGGTGTTGCCATGTGATTAAAAGAGATTCCCACCCTAGACATTTACCAAGTGTGTGTGTGTGTGTGTGTGTGTGTGTGTGTGTGTATATATATATATATATATATATATATATATATATATATATATACCAAGTATATATACTGACAATGACAGGTTCAGTTTTTAATTGCTCATGTTTCATGTCTTTCTGTTGTCTTAGAATAAATGATGTCCAGAGAGCATCCACCTCCTTAAAAGGTCCCATGTGACTTGACCTGGTTCCCCTCTGGTGTTATCCTATGGTACTCCCCCATACTCATCTCTAAGGAGTGCTGGACTTGTGGTGATCGCCTCAGATGGCTTCAAAATCTTTTTCTCTCTCTTACTCTTCTTTCGCATATGTATGTGCTTTGTGCACGTGTGAGCATCCACCTTCCTTCTCTTGCCGCTCTTCCTCAATCCTCCAGGTCTCAGCTTCAAAGGCACTTTCTCATACTTGTGTTCTTCATTCCTTCATTCCTTTTAATTTTTATGCACTGCTATGGGCACCTGTGTGTCTCTGTTACATCTCTTTGTGGAATTACTTAATTTGACATTGTTTATTTGTCCTTTTCCCTTCACTTTCCTGCTAAATTGATGGCCCATCTAGGGAAATTGCTTCATTTACCTTGGCCCTTGCATAACACTTGACACATGGAAGAAAGTACTCCCCAAGGATTTACTGATTAATGTACTGTGAAGAGGACACTTATTTTGGTGAGAGTTGCCTTAATCTCTGTTTATTCACTCAACTCCAAGAGAAATAATGTATTTTCTGTTTTTTAAAGATCCTAGAAAAAGTCGTGTATTTTTCATGTTCCTGGAACACTTTCCCCATATAGATTAGTTTCTTATTAAGAAAGCGCCCTCTTTCTAAGCTACACTTATGAAAACACTTCTGAATTCAAGAGTCAAAGTAAAGAAAATTCCCCACAATCCAGGGTTATTGTAAAACGTAGGAGAATCATAGGGCACACATATTTTTGCTTCATGTACTTTGATGATTGTTTTTTCATTCACATAAACTTACAAAGACTAAGATCTGAGTTCCCGAAGGGGCACAGCAGATCTCTCTGACCCACCGGACGAGCTGTTCAGCCTGGGTAGGTGAGCTCATCCATAACTGATGTTTTACATCTTCAAGGAAGGCAAGTCATTTTTCTTCTAGTAAATGTCGACCTTGATCTTCTACTAACAGGTTTTCCTTTTGTCTGTTCACAAAGTGTTTTCTGTTTTATTTAACAAATTTCCTTCTGTCTCTGTGTTAAATGTGTGTGCTTTTGCTATAGTTGCCCAAACTGGGCATGTGGTAGCATTGCGTCTTTCTTTCTAGTAGCTAGTTCTTTAAACGTAGAAAACTCTTCATGTTCAGCTTCACAGCTACTCTAACGAGGGTCTATTCTGCTTTCTGAACCTTTCTGGGTTGCAACAATGTGCGCCATATGGCCTCAACAAACACTCCTTTGCCATGCCTAATTTTTTTGCAGCCAGCTTTCTCTCTCAAATGTATGTACTCATGTGATTTTGCATATGCGTCTTTTATGTAACGATCCAGATTCTTTGCTCTTCTGTTATTTTCTTTCACCATTGCTTCAAGGTCTTTAGCTTAAGTAAAAGATGACAGTGTCATCTACATATTTGAGGTGTCTCTGGTCCTTGAGTCCTTCTCTTTATCGTAGAAACCTTGAAAGTTTTCTCAAGGCAGGAGGTGAAGAGTCTTGTGAGATACCACCTATTAATTCTACACTACAAACTGACCTTTACCACCTAATTTTCGAGTTAAACGTGACTGTATCATTTGTGAAGATGTGTTTGGGGCACTTACCATGTGAATCTTCTATTGCTTCTTTCGCAGGGTTCCCAGCAAAGCACCAGTTTCCATTAAGTCAAAATTCTTTTCAAAACCCACAAAAGCCATACAAAATGTTTATTGTCTATTGTTCAGCCTGCTCTGCAGTTTGAATGTGAATAAAAAATAATGCCCACTTTAACTACCCATACTTGCTAGGTTTAATCAGTTGTTATACATGGTTTATTGTTGAAGAAAAAGGTGCATCTCTCACTGAACTCCTGGGGGCACAGTGAAAGTTAACCAGATGATTAATGAAGAAACAGCAATACAGAATAAATGAATGTTTTCTCAAGCAACAGTCTGACTTTCAAGTTGAATCAGTCAACACTATCACTCAGTTCAAAAGGCAAGCATGAGAAAACATTAAACGATAAATAGAAGCTATGCAAATAAGAGGATCACTATGTACATCTACCCAAAGGCAGGTGTAGATAAACTGCGTGTGCATGATCTCCTACACTGAGGTTTAGAACTTCTTTATGGGTTGGGAGAAGTACTAAGAAACATGCCTCTGTGTATCTCTTTTTCTTCCTGGCTCCTCCCTCCCAACTTCTGTCACTGTCTTCTTTCCATCTTGATTTCCTTTCTTCTTTGTGAGGGTGGTTTGCAAAATAAGATCTAAGCTAAAAATCTCTGTATGGGTGGTTCAAAATGAAATATTGTAAGTAAGGCATATATGTCATAGAATAATCATTGTTTATGGCTAATATACTTCTGCAAACACCAATATTTATGACCTCCTACTTTCCAGGGGAGTTTCTGACTGCAGCTGAGCTGGGAGCATTTGATGCAGTTATTCACGTGTTTGTTAAAGTGCCTATTGGCGTTGGAGACCCATGCACTGCTTCCTGATACAAAACAGAAAAATCCACCTGGGTGTGTCACACGCAAACAAGTGTTCTTGAAGGCCAGAAGTCAACTCAGGTGTCATTCCTTAGAGCTATCTACTTGATTTTTAAGAGAAGCCTCTGTGTTAGGCTAGACAGACTGGCCAGATCGTCTTGTATTAGAGGTAGTACCACCACAGCTGGTGTTTTTTGGTGGGGTCTTGGGAATTGAACTCAGGTCCTCATGCTTCTATAGCAAGTGTTTTATTGACCGAGTTGTCTTTCCAGCCTAAGCTTTTGCTTTGCAGTCTATGTTTCTGGTTGTGGACAGGTTGAGTTTTTCTCATGAGGTAGTTTTTCTCATGAGGTAGTACATTCAGGAAAAATGATGATAGAGAACTTGAAGTGAAAGCTGAAGTCTTCTGTAACTCACCTTGCAACACTGACCTTTCTGTCTTGATCTACTCATGAGGAATGAAATAACCTGTCTCAGCCTCTTTCAAGTTGAAAATTGTGCATGGGGTGGGATTGTTTGGATCATTTTAGAGGTTACATACTACAAGCTGTAAAGATGACCTCCACCTCCTTAAAACTGGGTTTATACCTAATTTATATATTTTTGGCAGCTAGATAGAAAATGTGTTTCTTACTTAGCTGCATTTGTCATCATAGTGATTTTCACAGCAGAGTGTCTTCTCCATTCCCTAATTCTTACTTTCTTCTTTTCCTCTTAGTGAAACCCTATTTTCTGAGTCAGTTTGGGTTACCATATTTTTGCTATTCATTTGTCATTATATCCAGTCTGTGCAGTACAATGTCATGTATACAACTGACTCTCAATAAGAGTTGTCAAAATAGTGAGAAGTACCAATATCTTCAGGAGCTGTGACTAATGCCCTCTTCCAGTCATGAGCTCACCTTCTCTTTCATTAAGCTCCACGCGCTTTGAAAGGTAGCATGGTTACAACCCCTTCTCTGGAGTCAGACTTCTTGAAATGCTGTGCTCACTAATTATCTTTGGGGAAGCTACAGAACTTCCCTGTGTCTCAGCTTAGTCATATGCAGGTGGCAGCAGGGTTGCTCTGAGAGTCAGAATGAGAAAACACATGTGAAGATTAGAAGAGGATTTTCATGTAACCAGCACTTACTAATACTAGATTTTGCACATTACTCAAGTATTTCTCATTACTTACTTTTTTCCTGCAATTGTTCACGTTTATTTTATTTCATGTGGAATATGTCAGAACAATTACAAGGGAAATCACTCATCTATTTTTTTCTTTTCTTTGCAAGTTTTTGGTGTGCATGACAGATATAGTGTGTGTATTTGTGTGTGTGTGTGTGTGGTGTAGGTCCAATGCTGATACTGGGAATTATCCTCGATTGCTCATCCACATCTTCCTTGAAGCAGAGTCTCTCAGATCAAATTCGAAGTTCATTGGTAGGACTTATCAGGCTAGCCAGGTGCTCTGGAGAGTCCCAATGTCTGCATTGTAAGCCCGAAATTACAGTTGGGTTACCATGGCCACCCAGCACTTACATGGGTTCTGGAAATCTGAACCTCTCTCCTCTTTATTATGTGGCAAACATTTTAATGACTAGGCCATCTCCCGGCCTCTCTTTTACTTTCTTTCTTTTAAAAAGTATTTTCTTTAAAAACTTCATTTCATTTTATTATTAAAATTTAGTAAGCACAATTGGTAGATTTCCCTACCCCTCTTCTTTACTCCCTCCCTTGCTTTCATGGATCCAACCTGTTCCCTCACACTCTTCCTGTCCATGAGTTTTTATGGGTATGGGGTTGCACTCTGGGTCGTCTGGTCTAGGCATCTGGCTTCAGGCATCTGTGCCACTTTCCCATGTTTTATGTCTGATTTCTGATGATAAGTTCAAATTCTGTGGGCCATTTTGGAGAAGAGGAGAGAAACAGAAGTTTACTGTTTCATAGGAGTAGGACTCAACTGGTGACTCAAGCCCAGTACCCTCTCTCCACCTGCTTAAGTATTTTCTTTAAGTTGACACTACTTCTAAGTGTCCTGGTCTCCTCAGTATAGGTCTAGCATGTAATTTTTAAGATACATTTCTCTTTTGGATTTCAAACTAGGTATTAGTATGAATTGTAGCCAATACTTCATTTTGTACCTCTTTAAGATTCTGATAATACAATGCCTTTTATACGCATGATCAATGTTTTGTTTTGTATTGTTTCAAATCAACTTGATATCCTGTTCTTTTACTGTCACTGATCTCTAACTCCCTACTCCCCATTATACTTAGTAGATAAACATAGCCAGACCATCTGTTATATTTCTACTTTTCACCATCTGAAATGGCTTGAAGAGAAGCACTGATATGACTTTGATTTGAATTCCTAATATACTCAAGATGATTTTCCATTTTCTTATAACACTGGGGACACATTCATAGAGTGATATTTACTTTTCATGATAAAAATGCACAATCACAATTCTATTTCATCTAGGTGCTAATGATTGAATACTAGTGAGATACTAATACATTCAAACAGATACAATGAAAACTGTATTATATTGTCTACACCAGATTTGGATTTCTCTAAGTCCTTTTTATCTTCATGCAAAGTTATGCCAGACTTGCACTTGAAAAATGAAATATCCAGGGGATGGTATATGATGTCGAGTTTGAGTAAGCATATAATAAGAAAAAATTTAGGAAATTTAAAGACCTAACAAGGGAAAAACCAGAAAGCATCCAATGATTTATTTTTGATGTTTTAAAATGAGAGGAGAAGATGGCGGCTAAATAAAAACTCAGCTCTCCATTTTATTATAAGTCTACAAACTAAAGAGCATGGTTAGATGCTGCATTTAGAAATTGTTTGGAAGTGGAATTCATTAAAATATTTTATAGTTCAGTTAGTGTTGTTTCAGAAGGGCGTTCCAAAGAAAATTCAAACAAGACCATGCCTAGGTGTTCAAGAAAATGTGGGACCTATTTTAAAATAACTTATTTTACTAAAATGTAAAGTATAAATTCTCATTTGGAGTAAGTTTCTACCAGCTGTCTTGTAAGTATTTATGATTATAGCATACAGCAAGTTAGAAATGAATAAAGCAGCATGATTCACTATATGCTATCTCAAAGATTATGGATTCCCATTTGAAGTTGTATTAGAGAGACATTTTACTTTGGGTTGTTGAGCACATGTGCAGACTTACAGTTAAAACTGGAAAAAGTTGGAGACATGCAAAAGAGGATTTCTAAGATGGCTCAATGATACCTCCCTTTTAGCAATAAGAAGACCATGTCCTTCTTTTTTTGTAATTCATGCACAGATAATCCCAGAGCTCTCTCATCAGTCACACCCCAAGACTGTTTCCCATCCCGTGATGTCCAGCATCCTAGAATTTTCAGCTATTCTTGACTTCAGTGACATGACATTGAATTACAAAACAGTACAAGCAAAGAAAATACTCAAAGACTTTACAAAGGAATATTTACAAAGATATAGGATACCGATGCTAAACCAAGCTTACAAAAAATACTTATTCTAACAGAAGTCAATAAGAAAAATGTCTGGAGAATGAAAGGGAGACTAAAGTTTGGGAATGGTGAATCAATTGTTTCTAAGCTACAGGTAGGCATAGAAATTATGGAATCACGGGAGAGTGACTACAGACAGCAATGATGGATTATGTATTTCAAAGGCTAAAGGAATTTAAATGTTTTCACTGTAAAGAAGTGATGGTACAGGGGCTGGAGAGGTGGCTCAGGGGTTAAGCCTCTGCCTTGCAGGCGGAAGTTCCTGAGTTCGGATCCCAGATCCCACGTATAGACGCCGGAAGGAAGCGGGGGCGGCCTGCGCTTCTGGTCCTGGTAGGGCGGAGCCTGTGAATCCCGGGGCAGAGTAAACAAGGAGGAGGTGGAGGTGGTCCATGGTGGTTCCCAAATTCGTCCGTGGTTCTACACACACACACACACACACGCACACATGCATACACACGCATACACGTACAATTGAATAAATAATAAAAAAGAAATGATGATACAATAAAGAGATATGTTCATTCTAGGTTAATCATTATGTATTGTGCACATATATCTGAACATTTTCTGTCTGCCCATGAACCTATACAGTTAAATCTGGAGAGTAAAAAGTCAAAAACAGAGGAAATTAAGAGAAAGAAAAAGAGAAAAAACCTTTAAGTGATGCTCCTGTAAGTTAGTCTCAGGCTATAATGTCAAATGAGATAAGAGTGTTTATGATGTTTTATTCTGCAGTTTGAAGGATCCACTGTTCCTGCCAGGCTTCATTATGGAAACATCGCTTTCTCTATGGAAACATTCAAGCTAGGCCTTTTTGCCTTAAGAATGCCTGCACTATTAGAAAAATTTTATTCTAATTTTATCTAGTGCACATTATAAGAAATCTAGAAAAATTAACATGCCCTTTAGGAATGATTATGCCAGGACTTTTTAATCCTATGCCATTCCATATTGAAAGCGTCTTTCACCAACTTTCTGATCTCCAGAGGACTTCTGTGTTTCACAACACTGTGGAGAGAAAGGTTCAGAAATGATAGAATTAAGGTTTTTTGAGTATGAAGTGTCTTATGTTCTTAGAAGTTTTGCTTCTGTCTTTTAGAGAGTTAGGATCTTGGTGACATGAATAAAATCCTGCTCCTTTTGATCAGTAGTTGTCGACGTTATGTAATTTGGTAGAATGGCTATTAGATAATCCAAATTATATATGTGACTACTTGAGTAGAATAATGCATTAAATATAATCAAAATCATGCTATAAGGATAAATTGGTCTCTTGACTTGCCTTACTTTGCATTACTTTTTTAGTTCGTTTAATTTTGGGGAACAAACCAGCATTTGATACTGTGATACACTGCAACCCGAGGGATGGTACTTTTGATGAAAGAGAAAGTGTTTTCCTTCCTGTTCATGAGTTTTGGTTAGAAATTTTAAGTAATATGAAGGATACCATGAGCTACAAATGAACAGTCTAATTAGGAAGGCCTTTTTTTGACAGCAGATATTCAATTCTGGGCACTACTAATTTTTTTTTTTTTTGTTTAAAATCAGGAACTGAAGTGGTACAGAAACATTAGTTTGCTCTGAACCCTTGTTTCAATTATTTAGGAATGACATTATTTCCTTGAAAGTTTTTTTGGTTCATAAATTTTCATGTATCAGGTATTGTAATCATTAGAAATAGGTTAGATGACTTGAGAGAGGCAATGATTATCACCCATCCAAATACTTGCTCCAGTGAGCAAAGAGGGGTTAGTGCTGCCCAGCTTTTCCTGCCTGAGGTGGCTGCTTAAGGCAAACCCCAGAGCTGCTACTCCAGGATCCCAGAGCTGCTCACAGATTCATTTTATCATTTACTAACACTTTAATGTCCTTGTACAGAGGCAAGATACTCACAACTAATTAAATTATGTTTTGACCAGAATTTACCTTAGTCTCTGAGCTATGAGAATTCACAAGTTTTTATTGTAGTCAAGTAGGAGAGTCTTCCATTACTGTGGATAGCCTAAATAATAAATATGGGGTTTAGAGCCATGGGCTTGAATTGCCATGTGTATATTAGCTATCAGAACCCAGTGTTTCCACGTATACAATGGAAAGCAAGAATAATAGTATGTACCTTACTGAGTGTCATAGGTGAAAAAATATCAGAGTTCAGCTCATCGCAGGGATTTGCTCCGCATTTACTCTTTCCCTTTATGATCACCTGGAGTCAGTTTAACTCTGGTGGTGGCTCAAGTCGATGCCCTGTTCTCATGAGCTTTCCTTACTTTCCCCTTGGTAGGTAGTGTAGACAACATCCAAATATTTAGTAAATTGAGGCAAACTAATTCTCCTAACAAAAAATGGACTTTGGGAAAGTGTAACTATGTTTTACTCATCTTAAAATGAACTTTTATTAAGTATGGATAGTTTGAAAACTCAAAAGTGATAAAACTGCAATTAAAAAGTATTTGACATTTCTCAACTTGAATATAATAACTAATAATATTCTGTTAGTTTTCCTTCAAATCCATGTTTAATCCTCTATCTATCTGCACATATATTTTCCCTGGCATAATTTATACTATATGTGTATATCATATATTATATATTTGTATTATATAAGTTACATACATGAAAGAATACATACATTTCTTCTAACTTAAGGTTTATCGTGAGCATTTTCTTGTCATTGAGAATTTTCAAATTTGTTTTTCTTTCCTCACTGAATAATAGTAGGTTGAATCTAGTATTCTGTAGTATTATCCTTGCTAGTAATAATCATGCTTTCATGAAATCATCATACATATCTTAAGTGGATCCTAAGAGTGCAATTGCTGAGTAATAAAGAATGGGCCATTTGAAGATATAAAACATATTTACAGTTTGCTTCCAAGGAGCAGAGCTTGAGTCAACTCATGGCCTTTAGTAGAGTGTAAGAATGCCTACTTTCCTAAAATACTCACTGAGTGGGATGAAAGTCTGAAAACTGTGTTGGTGAGAGATGAGAATAGGATATTTTAGGTCAAAAGAGTTGTATGTTGTTATTTCTTGTGTAGATTGAAGGTATTGTTTTCTATACTTTTTTTGGTCAATCCACGCAATTTAGAAAAGATTTTTAACTTTGTTATATTTCCATTATTTCCAAGTTCCAACAAGAACTTGATATTTACTTTTACAAGATATTTTTTATCCTTTATCAAGATGTTTTCTCATGATTAGCTTATTTCTATTTAAACTGCAGTGCAGTGGCCATAATTTAGTTCTTCTTTAAGGGTCCTGAACAGTTGGTTTTCTATGATATTGAGTTTTTACTTATCAGGTTTCAGCTTTCTTCTCTGAATATTCAAATACATTTGTCAACTGCTTTACCAGGAGAAGCTGAGATTGTGGAAGATGATGATAAATCTGGAAATATAATTCTAATCTTTTGAATCTAAAAGTGTGACACATGGAGCCTAGGGGTTTGCAATCTAGCCTAGGTCAGAATCATCATGGAGATCTGAAAAAATGCCCAGAGCTTTGCTCTGGCTCTACACCACCTAAGAACACAGAACAGGGTGGAGATGATGGCGTTTTGTCTACATAGCTTCCCAGGTGATTCTAATGGAGGAGTAGGATTGAAGAGCCGAAGTCATGGGATTCCAGCTTAAGAGCAGGCTGTGCCCCTGCTCCTCTGTGCGATCTTGGACAAATCACCCAAGAAGCCCAGGTCTTCAGAGAGGCAGGAAGAGGAGGTAGCTGCCGTAGCATGTGTTCTATAATAAGCCATAGCTTCTGCAAAGTGAGAAGGTCTCCAGGCGGGTGGCACTGCAAAGAAATGTTAGCATCACAGGTACATGTCGATGTATTTGATACAGCACGGATGTGTGGTTTATATACAGCATGTATCATTTGAAATTAAAATAGAGGAAGTTTTAAGTGATTTCACTGCAGGGTCCTTGCTAAAGGCCGGGTAGCGCTGCCAGTTCTTCTGTGAGAATTACAGATTAGCAAAGTGAGAATTGTAGCAGTTTGGCTGTAAAGATATTAAAAAGTCTAGTAAGTTTAAGTTATTTTCACTCCAGGAAAACTATAATCATTTGAAAGATCAAAGAACAAGAGTGAAATTTAAAATAAGATTACATAGTCAAGCACACCATGTTGCTGGTAAAGGGACACTGATTATTTACCATGTCTCATTGTACAAAGGTTTTATATTGAAAACAACTTGCTACTGTAAAAGCTTTAAACCTATAATATGCCACAAAACCTTGCCTGGCAGCTATTTTTATTGTTGTTGTTGTTGTAAGGAAATAATTTCTTTTTCATGCTAAGAATAACTTTCTGGTATATCACTGAATATGAATGTCAAAATGCCACTGATCTCTTTTGCTGTCTAGCTCTCAAGATGTGAGCAAATGCGAGAATTTCCTGATTAATCTTTTGCATAGAAAGATTAGGATTGATGCTTTTCTGACCAAACAACCAAGAAAATATAATATAACATAGCCTTTCCAGTGGAACCCCCCTACCCCCCAAAAATGAAATCAAGACATGTCTGTACACTTGAGTTTTAAAGGTTGATGTCAGCTGATATGTCTTTTCATGACCTTATTTTTTAATTGTTGTAGATGAACACCATTATTATCTTTTCATACAACTGTTCCTGTATTGAGTGGGACCAAGGCAAGAGGCAGAGAGAGTATTAGTGACACATATGAGTTTCTTGGTCCAATCTTAAAGGTATGTTTGTGAAGAAGATATCATGAAAGATGGAAGAACCCAACTTTCTCATGAAATTTAAATTGTGTAAATTCATCAGCTAAAATGACTGCTCTGGGCTCCCTTGTTTTACTGGTATATTTTCTAAATTAGGGCAAGTCAACTAAAATTCATAATTTATAAACAATACATGGAAAAGAATCAGTGAATTATTTACAACACTTTTGAAAAATGTGTTTGTATCTTATATAAAATTAGCCAGTCTGTTAATCACAGTGGTGCCACAAATATGCTGGAAATTAAGGCCTGAAGAGTGAGTTTGGAAAACAAAGTCCTGTAACTCAATCTGCAATTGGGAAACCAAACCGATCCTGACCAGTCTATTTAAACAAGTGCCAATTATTGAATAATTCTCTGGCCTAAACAGAAACTTATTGTATATGAAAAGACTTTTTTTCCACTTTGAGTGCTTTATTCCAGATGCCCTTTTAAATTGTTTTTAATTCTCTGTGGGCAGTGGATAACTAAACCTACAGAATGTAGTAATGTCAGGGAGGAAGCAATCACACTGGCCGTTTCTCATTGAAAGTTGTGGAAAAGGCGTCTGTTCTATATGAATTGTAGACTATAAGGACTTTGACAGTTCATAGACCAGACCTAATTTATTAAACTAAGTTTCTAATATAAACAGTAATTTGTTTCAGGCACTGACACTGCAGGTCTGGATTATGTGAACCAAATAGAAAGAACTGTATTTCCTTTTTGGAAAGTGTGTGCATTTCAAGGACTGGAAGAGAATAATCTAATATGGCACTAAATATGATGATCATGGCCGCCTTCCTGAGCATGGGCTGATTCACACTCTTTGCTTCTTGAGTTTTCCAGAAGTTACTTTAATAAGACCGAGGCGTGATTTGCAAACTTCGAAGCACATCTGTAACCTAGTATTCCAAATCAATCAGAACAAGGTGTGACTATTTGAATAGGTTGCTATCTAGTTTAAATTGTTGTGAAAAAAAATTCCCACTGTAAAACAGAAAAAAACTTTATGGTTAGAAACTCTGAAGGTTCTGTTGTGTTATATTAGTAGTGCTTGATAGAATAGGCATCCTTATTCACATATCAAAGTAAACTGGATATTTGAAAAAAGATTTCTCAAGATGTAGTTTCCAGACTTTGGAAGATACATTTTAATTAGACCAAATGTGACTGGAGACAAGTGGTTATGAAAGCATTATAATATATATTTTTCATGTTTAAAAGTGCCCATTATCAAATTTCACACATATGTTGATAATTTTCATGTAAATCAAGGAATGATATATAAATACTTATTTTTATTTATTTTAATTTTGGTCTGTAGGGCATTAGATTTGTGAAAATAATTGTGTCTGGCTATTACTGGCATACTAATGTTATACTGAAATATAAGGAACTTATCTTAAAATATGCCTAAAACTCAAAAGGCATTTTAATTTACATAATAAATAGACACCAAGTACTTCTACAGTGCTTATTAGTTCATTACTTCAATGATTTACCTGATAGATTTCTCCTTCAGTCCTTACTCAATGTTCCTCCAGAACATGGCAGAGTATTTCTATCAATTTTCCACCAAAAAAAGAGATAGATAGATAGATAGATAGATAGATAGATAGATAGATAGATAGAGAGAGAGACAGAGAGAGAGACAGAGAGACAGAGAGACAGAGAGAGACAGAGAGAGAGAGAGAGAATGTCCCTGAAATGCTGGCTGGAGTGTAGCAAATGTCTCCTTCTGATTCAGGTCAGCAATTACATGGTGTTCATCCAGGAGAATGGGAATACCCTGGGGCCTGAACACGGGAGCAGTTGATTCAAGTCTCTGAACCTAAACAAAAGCAGGGCACAGTCAGCAACGATGAAGGGGACAGGTAAACTGCAGTGCTGTCCAAAGATAGCATCAAACCATGAAATTAACTTGTTGGTAACAACTAATTGATGGTTGTTAGGCATACAAGAAAAATCTGGGTGGTGTTACTCTCTCACAGTTACATTCAGAAAAGAAGTGTTTTATTATCTTTTCTATGACACATTTAATATAACATTAATAAAATACTTGTAGAATGATAAATACCAAGCCAAAACCCGGTAGAAGAAGTGCAATCTGAGGAGACTGAGACATTTAGACCATTTTGGTTTCTGAGCTCTGTTAGTTGCAGGCCATCTCGCCTTATGTAAACCTCAATTGACAAGCTAATGACAGAAAACAACCAGCCAGTAGATTGTGTTCTTGTTTCAAAGGGCAATATTGCTTCTCCTACCAAAGCACCTCTCCGGAGGATCAGTACTGTGGAGTGGGGAAAGGGAGAGAAAGACGGGAGGTGGTAGAGGAAGGTCCAGGGAGGAAGCGTGCAGGGCACAGAGGGGTTCAGATGCTGGATGCAATGGATCATTTAAGGTTCCTTCATTGTACTATTTTCAGTGGTATATTTTTATTATAGCTTATACTCAAAAATTTTCCCTTCAGTTTTTATTTAGACTGTACCTCTTATTCAGTATAACATAAAAGATAATTTTAAAACATTCATTGTATGTTGTAGCACATGAATTGTCTTTGATAATGGCAGTGATCTATTTGGAGGTTATGCCTTTGCCATACTTACATAGCTGACTTCTGTCAATAAATGCTCATGCCTACTAGCTAGAACTAGAGAGGAGGGGGAACTAACCCTAAGCATTTTTGTTTCTAACATGGAAATTATGCACCCCTAATCTTTTAAAGCATTTCAGAGGGGCAATAAAAATTCAAAAGAAAAACAAAAATAACAAAAGAATACTGTCTTAACCAGGCACATACTAATTCAATGTACATCTCTAAATGGGAGAAGTGAGATCATGGACCAGTGAGTACTTTTCCCAACTGTGCCCTGGATAACACATGGCTGTTGTGATAGATATGGAGCAATAATTCTGCTTACCTGGCTAGTGCTAGGGCTTGGGTTCCAGATGGGCTTAGTACCTGAGATAAGGTGTTCACAGGAGAGAAAGAAAACAACATGCACACAGTGAAAGCAAGCCCAGTCTTATTTTAGTTATACATAGCTTTGCAACTATAGTTTGAATGCGCATATTCACTTTGCTAGTATTTTCTTGGGGAGGGCATATCTGTTATGTATAGATTTAGAATTCTTGCAAGCAAAATTTATTTACTTAGGATTGTTACTTTTTTTAAATAAAGTTTTCCTTCCAAATATAGAATTACTATTATTTTTGAATTAAACTTTGGCAAGAAAGCATGAATATACTGGAAGGTTAACCTGGAATTTAAGATGTCCAGGAACTCACATTAAAATAAACTCATGTAAATTCCAACATGCCTTGCTGACTCTTGTGCCCTGACAACTGCATATTCTCTTCTTCCAAAGACACAATAATGTTGAAAAACAGTATGGCTGGAGTCAAGATAGTGGAATTCTTGTTCAAGCATCCTTTGCCTTCAGTGTATCTGCTGTTGGTGATTTAGTTGAGACTTTGCAGCTCAAGCACTATTAATTCATTCACACTGGTTGCTATTTTGGTCAAGAAGCAGTGTTTCAGTTCTGTCCATTGTAGTGAAAATGTTCTAGAATCCTTGGATTTTTATTCCTAGTTGTTGCTTTGTGTTTCTGCACAATATCTCTAGATTCACTCTGGAGAACTTTTCACATTCATGGAAGGATTTCAATTACAGATTTAATCTTACTGCTAAGTACTGCTTAGTCCATGGAAAGAGGGATACCAGTCTTGATGAAAGTTGTTAAGTAGAATAGTTTATTTTATAATATAAGAAAATAGATTTTCTGAAACCCAGAAACTGCACATGTAAACTCACACCTGTAAAAAAATGAATTTGAAAATTTTTAGTGCATATGTTTAGCAGTGAATTTGGTTATAAATAAATACTATAATTACTTTTCAGTCTAAAACTTTCCATTTTTTTAAAGTTTGGGGTTGTGTTGCTTGTTGCCTTTGGGAGTAACAAAACCAAAAGTAGCTGTTTTTAGCATAAAAAATCTGATCTTTTCTAAGTTAAATAAGCTTTCAACATACCCAAGCTTTTGGGACTGGAGAGCTGGCTCAGGGGTTAAGCCTCCGTCTTGCAGGCGGAAGGTCCTGAGTTCGGATCCCAGATCCCATGTATAGACGCCAGGCGGAAGCGGGGGCGGCCTGCGTTTCTGGTCCTGGTAGGGCAGAGTCTGTGAATCCCGGGGCAGAAGGAGGTGGAGGCGTACATGGAGGTTCGCGAATTCGTCCGTGCTTCTACACATACACACACACACACACACACACACAAGCGCGTGCGCACATACACATGCATATGCACACAGTTGAATAAATAATAATAATAAAAAATTAAAAAAACATACCCAAGCTTTTGAAAGTATTTCTTTTAGCTTGGCATTTAAAAGAATTTCCATGTTAACTTTCATTCTAAACAGAAGAATAGATAGTTCAAGTGAGTGTCTTCAAGCCTAAGAGATGTCCCATTACACTGTCTTCTAGAAATTGTGAGATCTCGATCAGTTGCTTCTTGAAATAAGGGATCAAATCAAGCACAGTAAAAATTTTTAATCCCAAAAGATGGTATTGGATATCAATTTAATTGAATATTAACTTCGTGACAAGATAAGATACAGTGATAATAAAATATTATTAATCAATTATAATTAAAGGCTTTGAGATCACTCATTGTCTAGAAGAAACTCTGCTTGCATATATTATTGCACATATCCAGAAGAAAATATTATTCAGATAAACTCTGCAACATTTGGGGGATTCGGTCTGTTGTATTAAATTTCTTAAACACATTCCAAAGTTTGGACTTAGGAAGATTCTGGCAATATTTCTCCCCTGATCTTTACTTCATGCTTTAGTTGCAATAATATAAATAGCGATATTTCCGATTTACTCTCACAATAAACTCTTTGGCTCCTTCAATCTATCATCTATCTTTTAAAAATTGCAATTGTAGCTCTTTTTTTAAAATTATGGATAGCCATGCTACTCCAACAGGGGTTTAGCTATCAATATGGGGCATGTGTTGTAAAATTCTAAATATGACAGGGATGCTCTGGAGTAGGTTGCTCAAAGCAGAAAACTGTCCTTAGCTCGCCACAGTATTTTTGTTCTTCACTCCTAGTGGCGAGACCTCAGGCATAGGTGTGGCTTTCAGTTTGTTACTCTGAACCTATCTCATGTGCTCTTCAGGCTCAATAGCTAAAGACATTAAATAATTTCTTTGGATCCCTCAGAGAGGACTTGGTAATTAGTTATAAGCAGGTTATTCTTTTCTTTATGCCTTCTTCTATCAACCCTTCTACTTCCTTGGCTTTGCATATTCTGTACAATTGAAGGGTGTTTTTCTAATACATATTTGCAATGAATCATCTCTTACCCTACGAGTCAGTCTTTCTAAACTCTTAGAATGCTCTGACAGAGAGCGCACTAGGTAAACTGTGATTGTGGAGACGAGCGTGAAATAGGAACTGGTGAGATTTATCCTGTTTTTACATAAGATCAGGTATAAGAAGTGGATTATATATCTGAATTTCATGCTGTTTCCCAGAGGACTAGCTTCTAAAATGGCATTAAACTTATGTATGTTAAAGAGATCATGGTAAATTCAAGTATGGGAATTTATATGGCATATTATTTAACTCTGCCTTTCCTTGTATGTACTCCTTTATTTTGCAAATGGTATCTTTGAAATCACTGAGCATGCTTATGCAGAAGATTTTTTTTCTAGAAAGAAGAATAGAGAGAAGAAATAGACAATATGACAATAAGTAAAGTTTTTCCCTGCTTGGAATGCTAGGTGAACTAACAGAGGCCTGTTTTGGTAGTACATGAGCTGTTCTTGATAATGTTAGTGATATATATGAAGGGAATAAGCCTGTTGTTTTCCCAAGGCAGAGAGGACTCCTAATTTTCCTCACTGTGTTAAGCACAGGGAAGAGAAGAGGCCTGGAACAGCAGGAATTAAAATGGATCCTACCTGCTGCCCTGTGCCAGGGAATCAGATTAGACCCAGGTCTGGTGCACTGCCCTCTATGGGAAAATCTGCCTAGACTCTCCCTCATGTTCCCAGTGTTCATGCTTCTGCTACACCTAGAGTCTGGGGATGGGGAATTCAAGGGTCCCCAAAAGCCTAGGTAGTTCATCTGAATCAAATGTCTTGGGTACAACCTGACAACCTTGGGGATACAAGCCATTTCCCAGCAGGTTCTTGGAGACAGTCTTTTTCTGCCCAGTGGGAATTTCCTCTCAAGGTTGCCGAATAGAGTGATTTTCAAGAGTAAAGTTTTTCAAAACCATAAGTCTGGATGTTTTTGTGTATCTGCTAAATTATTTGATTTTTACATTGAAAAGTTTTCAATGTAAAATCAAACAAATTAGCAGTCAAATTAAATTTTGAAAATTCAAAAAGGGGAAACTCCTCCTCTACTGGTCACATCGGTAAGGTATGTCCAATGTCTCAGACACAAATACTGTTTGAATGCCAGTTTCCCTCACAATGGAAGTAAGCAACATTATCTTCCTAAAGAGCTTCTTGCCCTCTGCTGAGAGGTGAAAATGGCAGATGTGTTCATGTAAGCAGCTTATGTGTTTGGAAATATCTATGGACAGTTTTTCTTCATATCTGTAAAACAGAAGAATTTTAATTCTTTTCAGAATGTTTTATACTCAGAATTAGCAAGAGTAATTTTTAATATTTCAGTGTTTATTTTTTTCTCATTTAAAATACCAACATTTTGTTACAGTAATTTTGGCATTTAAACCCTGAAACTTATTCTTTATTAAAATTTAAGGCATACATGTTTGTGCTTAGGAAATATTTGTCTGTTCTTGGGTGGCCATCTGAAGGAGGACGAAATAGAACAATATAATTTTACTTTGTAATAGAAATTTATATAGTCATACTTCAAAGATTTTCTAAACAAGTGGAATATGTGAGCACATTATAAATCTAATACTGTTCCATAATCTCTTCCTAATATGATAAGGCCAATGACTCTTGAATTAGACTGTAATTTTTCTCCAATGCTGGGAAATTCTTTTTCTAATATCTTATTCTCAAAAGAATGTCTGCAGTAGTAGTCCTGGTGATTTAGTGTTAAATAAATTGTATAGTAGCTATGGCATTGTTCTTTGTTATAAGTTGAAGTCATTACATGTGCTGTAAAACTTTTTGAAAATAGAATACAGATATCTTCCTTACTTATTTTTTCTTCTAGTGGTATCATAATACTAGTTATCACCTTTTAAACCTTCTTCTTCTTTCTACCTTCTTCTTAGTGATCTACTTAAGATCAATTCTCTGGTTAGCTTTCTAGACCTTTCATGACATATCTCATTTTCCTAGACACATTTCCACATGATCTACAACTAAGTAACTGAAACACTTCCAAAGCATATTTTTGTGTGGATGTGCTTTTGATTTCTAGCAGGAAATTTTCTTTCTATAATTCACACAAAATAAGTTGTGTCATCTTTTTTAAGACTGTTTCCCATTATGAGAACAATAGAGGATACTGAACAGGATTAATTTGTTTTGCAAAAGTGAAACAAACACATTGTTGGGAAGTACTAAAAGTCAACATTTACCAGGGATAGAATACAGTTTCATTGGTGCCGGGAGAAAGCTAAATCTCAAATGGATGGATTCCAGGCTTTCTGACTGCTACTCTGCCTTGACTTGTGATATTCTTTACTATAACTTTACCTTTGAACTACATATCTCATTCACGAAGCTTTTGCCCAGTTCCAAGGACGTGTGTTAGCACCTGCTGGAAGGACATAGAGTTTTTGTTTTTAAATAGGTTTCAGTGGCTGTGAAATTTGTATTCTGCTTTTAAGGGGATTGTTAGATCCTGTAATGTGAACTACATTTTATTCGTTACTTTCCTTAAAAGAAATTTTATCCACTGTTCAGTAGAAAAGCTGAGGATAAAAGAAAATAAACAGATTTTCTTTAATAGAATGTATACAACTACCATAGTAATTTTTTCTTTTTTATTTATTTTTAATCTCAGAACAGCTCAAAGAGTTGAATGAGATTTTTACATTGAAAAGTGATACTGAGAAAGAGTTGGAAACTGTAAGAAATGTCATCTATCAGTGTATAAAAACCATCCAAAATGAAATCTAATAAAAGTGTTTGAATAGAGATAACCTACAAATGTCAGGCTGAATTATCAATTAGCATTAAACACATACGTCGACAAAACACACTTGAAGCTAGACTGACCTCAGCATTGCTAACATGGAAACAGTCAATGGATCTATATAAAATTTACATGACATGTAGGAATGCATTTTCATAATTTCTGCAAACTGTTTCCTTTAACCTAAGACCCTTGATGACATTGAAATAATCACTTACTGTTTCATGACAAGAAACGACCAGCTACAGAGAGTCTGCCCCACTTGGACTAACTTTTTAAGTTGTGGCATAGGAGCAGTGAATGTATATAACAGATATTTAAGCTACTACCAATTGATTGTAGTACTCTCAAGAGAAAAGTGGGTATAAGCCTCAGAAAAGGCTAAGAAGAAAGGTAGCAATTTTTTTACAAATATTAATAAGCATAAAAATATTTTTATTTCCTCAAGTGATAGCAAAATGACATACCTGCAAATAACTGCTCCATGAATACAAAAACTAGCCAGCAGATGCGAGGGAAAAAAGTTCTAAGGATGTAGAATCAAAAAATGATATTCCTGTCTCTACCAAATAGTCAGTATTTCACAATGTTGGTTAATTTTCTCATTTCTGTAGAAAAATAGTGATGAAAGTAACTTAAGGAATAGTTTATTTTTGTTCACAAAATGGTGGGATGTCATGGTTGCAGTTGCATTGAGCCTAAAGTCAGGAAGCAGAGAGAATGCTGGTGGTCAGCTTACTTTCTTCTTCTTCTTTTTTTTTTCTATCCAGGATTCCAGCCCGTAAGATGGGGAAACTTCCATTCAGTGTGGGTCTTCCTTTGTTAGAATCTTCTGATTCCTGGAGCAAAGGACAAATACCTATGATATAGCTTTCTTTCTTGACCCACTGCAGGCTAGCTCTGACTTTTTTTCTGCATCTGTTCTACACACATGGAGCCAGCAGAGGTCTCTTACTGCATCTGATGGGTAGGTTGTGTTTGGTCCTTTGCACATTTCTTTAAAGTTTCTTACTTCATATATTTACTCAATATATCTACTCTATGTGATTTTAAAACCTATCATCTATCTATTTATCTGTCTATCATCTATCTATCTATCTATCTATCTATCTATCTATCATCTATCTATCTATCTATCTATCTATCTATCTATCTATCTATCTATCATCTATCTACCTACCTTTCTAAGGACAGAAAGAGAGGGACAGAGAGATATATGTATGACATATGTAAAGAGGTCAGAGAGCAATTTTCAGAAGTCAGTCCTCTTCTTCCACCATGTGGAGTCTGGGGATTGAACTGAGGTTGTGAGGTTTACACGCAAGTGCCTTTAATCACTGAGTCAGTTTGTTGACTCTAAGTAATTTTTTTTAATGTGTGTATTCTGTATTCATGTACTGAGTGTGTCAGTATATTTATATGTGTGCTTTTGGAGGCCCAAGGTTGACATTGGGAATCCTTCTTAATCACGCTCTTGATGATTTAGGCAGGTTCTCTCAGCTGAATGCAGAGCTCCCCAAATGGCTAGTCTGGCTAGCGAACTTGTTCTGGGGATCCTCTGTCTTCTGTCTCCTGATTGTTGCAATTACAGGTAGAAGCCCACGGGCTTTGGTTATCAGGATGTGTTTTTGAAAAGAGCTAAACTGTTTTTGGAAAATAAGTTGTGAACTCGGTGCCTGTCCACTTAATCATAGGAAAGAAGTGATTTGCCATAAATGTGGAAAACTTAGGACTATTATGATGGCCTCATAACTCCTCAGGCTGCTTTGGGCAGAATTGCCTGTGCTTCCTGTTCAGAGGGCAGTCTTACTCCACAGATATGTTCCTTTCTGCTGAGGAAATAGGGCTCATTGCTTGCTTCAAGCCCTGTGGATGAAGGGGCAGCACATACTCTGGCGGCCACTGGATTTTAGGGAAGAACCACTCTACACACAGTGGAGATTTTCTTGGCCAGGCCTTTTTGGTTACAGCACAGCTATACATAAGCAGATACATATTTAACATCTTTGAGACCAGCTTTAAGTTATGCTTCTACTTTGTTTTGAAGTACGATAAAGAAAAATTAAGTCATATCAATAGAGAATACTTACAACTACACTAAGATAAATTGCTATGAGGCCTAGGACTTACTATTTTTCTCCTAAATAATAATTTCTTTATAAAGTAGCTTTTTAAAGCCTCTGCTAATTAAAAGGCATCTACTCGGTTACTAATCCCTAATAACAATAATTATACCTTAGCTGAACAGTAGGTGGATTGGCTTGGGAGTATAATTTTCCTGGTTAACTTGTGTTCTTCAGCAGCAAAATATAGGCTCAGCATTCCCTCTAAATGAAACTGAAGCAGTGTAGTAACTTTCATGTTTAATTCCTCGAGGTGAATGATCAGAAGAAGAGGGGATGGGGTGCTCACTGGATTAGGGCATTCTTGCTGAAAGGTAGAATTTTCTCAGAGCTGCACAGCAGATTGGTGGCTTTGTGTTTAAACAAGACAGATGAATTTAAGAGTGATAAATCAACAGTCAGAGATCTGGGGGACTGGGGGACTCACATCTCTCAAAGGTCTAGGAGTGGGATTGCTCCTTGCAGGAATTGGGCAAACCCCTCAGCGGGGTCTCTGCTCCTGTACATAATGTGTGTGAAGACGGATTGTTGAACAGACCCTGTTCTTTGAAGATCATTCCTTTTCTGTCTTGTTTTCTAAAACAGTAACATGTGACTCATAAAAATTTTAGAACTTTTTTAATAGATAAGGCACTTAGTAGGGTTTTGAGGCCTCTAAAAAGGATAAGATACCAACCCCAACTTCTTTACACTTATGACAAGAGGGAGGATAAGGCAAGCAGTCCATAGCATTAGGTGTGCTGCAGATTCATTCATTCATTCATTCATTCATTCAACAGTTGTATGAGCCCTATGAGTTTCCTAGTAGCATCTTCCTGGCTACAGAATGCAGAACTTTTACATGACCGTGTTTTTAGCCGAACTCAAGCTGTTGGGCCACCATGTGGATGCGACATTTAGGAACCTAGTAGGCAGTCGGAAGTTTCTGAACTTTCAGCAGGGCCACACAATGGAAACATCTAGAGGAGTATGTTACGGTGATAGTTAAGATAGATTAAAGTGGGGAAATTGAGAATGGGATGGACCCATAAAGAAAGATGGCAATAATTGAGAGAAGTCCTCCAACTTAAGCTTGTGGAGGTGTTGCAGTCCACCTGCATGGTTGCTGATAAATGACCATCACAAGGCTTAAGGAGGGAACAAGGGATTTATTCTCTTATGATTACTGGTTACAGTTCTTAGTCCAGCTTGATGGGAGAGCATGCACCAACACCAGGGCTGAGGGAACTGGCCACACCACGTTTACACAATAGTTGAGAGAGAGAGACAATCCTTACTTGTCAGACCAGCATGTCTGGCCAAGTGAACAGAAGGATGCCAACTCTCTCAACCAGCTCTCCGTGATTTATTCCAGGGCCTAATCTTGCCCACCATGGGCTAGACCTTCCCCATCAGCTAGACAATCTTTTTGCAGGTTTTTTCTGGCCTGAACTCAACAACTAATTCTCTGTAAATGTGCCCAGAGCTCAAACCTTCAACAGTCAAGTCGACATCTGTGCTAACTATGACAAGAGGAGACCAAAGAAATACAGGTGGTAAGGCTAGAGACTTGATGATTTGGAAGACTTGAATTCTTTGAAACATTCCTTATACTATGTATGAGCTATGTCCACTGGGCAGGAATTCTGCACTCAAAATTTCTTTCTACTCTATTCAAATAAACCTTGTTTGCACACAAATGTAGCACTTCTGTCTTCTGGTCTGTTACCACTGCTCTCTCTGTTTTACCTTATTGAATCAGGAAATCATTCTTTGCAGGGTTTGTGGTAGTGGGTGCTTGGTCTTTGTTTTGGAAATGGGTCTCACATGCAGCTTCTACCATTTAAAGATATAATTAACTCTTATTATAAATTATTCAATGCTTTTTACTCCCCCCCATCTTCTTTGCAATGGAAACTGTGGCCTTTAGTTCATTCCTGTGGCATAAGGCACAACAAGGGCACATAGGATGTCTATTCTGGTGAGAGGAAGCCAGTCAGCCAATGGAGTAGGAGGGGGGCATGGGCACCCTAGACAGCCCCACGTTTTGCTCTTGAGGCATTTCAGCATTTTAGGGAGAGGCAGCTTCTGGTCCTTGGAAGGTTAGTGCTTCCTGTGCCTTCTCTTGACCTTAATGTATGGTTTTTGTGCATGATGTTCTTTTTTCCCATTCTTTCACTTTTGGCATATTTGAATACAGTGAATTCATAATATATTCAATTTTTGCCACTTAGTCCCAAGTTCCAACCCCTCTCTTTTCCTCTTACAATCTTTCATCTCCCCTGTCAGACTCCCTCCTGTTTTCAAATCTATTTGCTTGTGTGGCTCACTGTGCATTATCTTGTTTGTCTTTGATGACATATGCCTAACATGCTTCATATAGCAAGGATCATAGATCAGGGGGTGTACCATTGAGGAAAGCATCTTCATTTTCTACCCCATCAGTATTAGTTCTTATCAGTCTCTCAGAGAGGTATAGATCTTTCTGATTTCATGGTAAGATGTTGAGACAGATCCTATGCCAAGACATGCTCTATATCACAACTCTGTCATGTCCAGAAGATAATATCTGGCCCATCATTGTCTTACTTCAAGCTCTTACAATCTTAGTGCTCTACTTTGATATTTATCTTAATTTTAATTATATCTTTTTAAGTTGCTTATAAAATATTAGGTTTCCATATTTTTTTCAAGAATCCTTAGTTTTGGTTAATCCTTCCACCTCCTCTTTTCCCCTATTCCTTCCATTCCATTCCAATTTTACCCTTTCCCCTCATTAGTCTCTACTTTGCTTTCATATCACAGTTTTTTATTATTATTATTATTTATTCAACTGTGTGCATGTGCGCGCGCGCATGTGTCTGTGTGTGTGTCTGTGTATGTGTATGTGTATGTGTAGAACCACGGACGAATTCGTGAACCACCATGGGCGTCTCCACCTCCTTCTGCCCTGGGATTCACAGGCTCCGCCCTACCAGGACCAGAAGCGCAGGCCGCCCCCGCTTCCGCCGGCGTCTATACGTGGGATCTGGGATCCGAACTCAGACCTTCCGACTGCAAGGCGGAGACTTAACCCCTGAGCCACCTCTCCAGCCCCTCATATCACAGTTTTTTAAAATTTAAATTTTTAAAAAATTTTCTACTTTTACAAGGATATTGAGTATTCATCCCAGTTTCCCTCCTTCCTCCCTCCCTCTTATCCCCTTCACCATTCCCGCCCATTCCCATTCACTCTCGTCTGTAGCTTCTACGGACCCCCCTCCCAAGGTTCACTGTAGCTTGTCTACTTCTATGGGGGCTCAGGCCTCCATAGTATATCAAGTTACCTCTCTTCAGGCCACCCCACTGATATGTGCATTTTCCTTCACTCATCTAACTTTAAACCCAAAGATTTCCAATGTAATTTCCTATTCTATGGGTATAATAACAGTTGCCCACAGAGCAGTTTGATGTACTGTCTTTCCTACCTACAGCCTTATTGGCTATCTTCTTTTTTAACTTTTTTATTATTTATTCAATTGTGCGTGTATGCGTGTGTGCATGTGTGTGTGTGTGTGTGTGTGTGTGTGCTCCTCCACCTTCTCCTTGTTTACTCTGCCCCAGGATTCACAGGCTCCGCCCTACCAGGACCAGAAACGCAGGCCGCCCCCCCTTCCGCCCGGCGTCTATACGTGGGGTCTAGGATCCGAACTCAGGATCTTCCGCCTGCAAGGCAGAGGCTTAACCCCTGAGCCACCTCTCCAGTCTCTGCTATCTTCCTTTTTTTTTTTTTTTTATTCAATTGTGCGTGTATGCGTGTATGTATGTGTGTGTGTGTAGAACCACAGACGAATTCGGGAACCACCATGGACGCCTCCACCTCCTCCTTGTTTACTCTGCCCAAGGAATCACAGGCTCCACCCTACCAGGACCAGAAACGCAAGCCGCTCCGGCTTCTGCTGGGCTCTACATGTGGGGTCTAGGATACGAACTCAAAGACCTTCTGCCTGCAAGGCAGAAGCTTAACCCCTGAGCCACCTCTCCAGCCCCTACTTTTAAAACTTTAAATTTCATCTTTATCTTGTTCTACATACTCATTCAATATTCAAGTTTCCAGTTCCATTCATTTACCAGAAAATTCCATAATCTCATCCTTTCTGATGACAGCCAATAAACCTATAGATAGGAAGATAGTACATCAAAGTGCTGTCTGGATCCTCTGCATGTTGTTCTGTGACTCTGGGTTAAAAGCAATCACCAATCTAAGAGTTCTCTTCACTTGTCTAGTCCTTATCTTACTGATAACAAATGATCTTATAAATAGTTTACCCATGTTCGAGGCGTAAATGTTCATTGTTTTCAGTTACAAGAATGAAATTCCCACTGTATTTCATAACTCTTTAGGAAGATCATGTCATCTCTGTTTAACTTCTTAAAATATGGGCAGTTTCCTTCGGGAGGGAAAATTAGGGAAAGCTGGAAAATTAGATGATGGAGTAATCTTAATTTCAATGAGTAAGTCAGTTTCATATGCCACACAGATTTAAGGTTTTTGAACTAAGAGAACTTTATGTGAGTTGAGGAAGCATCCTCATCGTGCTCAGGATTTCAGGATGTCTCCAGTTTTATACATCCTTCCTTTCAGACCAAAGCATCCACTGCATCCTCTGCTGCTCCTCTCCCAAAGCTGTGTTACAGTGACTCCCTGTCCATTAGGCAGGCTATCAAGTGTTCCACCATGAAGAATGACCATTTTTAACAGCTTTTACTTGAATTACCATGACAGGTACTAGAGTGCAGTGTTGTTAATCTTTTCCTAAAAGCTTAATGTTGCTATTTGGTTGTTTATTAATAAATCAAAGAAAAAACATGTCTTGTCATTTTAACTTGGACATAAATGGAGATAGAGGATGTCCTACAGGAGAGGAAATAATCATTTGTCTTAAAAGAAATATGATACTGAATGCCCAGCAAAACACTCACACACACACATACACACACACACACCCAAAAAAACTGCTGTAAGTCCATATCTAAAAAAATGTGAAAATAGAAGATATCGCATGCATGGGAATCTGCTGTAAACTATAAAGAAGCAAATGTAAATATTATCAGACTGAACTATCTGTTTTAATTTGATCTTTATTTTTTTCTCTGCAGTTTCCTTACAAGTCCATCAGAATAGGATACTTTTTTAGAATTATCTAATTTCATATTGAGTATCTTTTTTATTCCATTTTAGAATCTACTATTCCTGTTATCTTCACAGCCGTTTGTTTAAAATTCCAGTACACAGTTACTCTTAATTTCCTGGCAGGTTTTTTTTTTTTTAATTTTTTTTTTAGATAAGAAAAAAAAAAAAAACCTAGCCTAGTGCTAAGAGTTGATAATTTGGTCCTAGAGATTACAAGACAAGTTGACCTGTCCATTTAGACTGCCGATTTTATACTTCCCCAGGGCTTTGAGGTAATCAAGGTTGAATGGATGCTAAAGGTATGGGTGTGAAAGTGAATAAAACAAAAAATAAACATTTGACAGGTGTGAGTTTTGAGGTGACGCAAAATATCTAAACTTAGCTTCTTCAGAATCTTGAACAATAAAATTGTTCTGAAAACTGAAAAACACAACAGGACTACAGATAGAAAAATTTGATCACCATAATTTTTTAAAATTTTTATTTATTTAATATTTATTCAATTGTGCGTGTATGCACATGTGTGTATTATGTGCGTGTGTGTATGTGTGTAGAACCACGGGCGAATTCCGGAACCACCATGGACCACCTCCACCTCCTCCTGGTTTACTCTGCCCTGGGATTCACAGGCTCTGCCCTACCAGGACCAGAAATGCAGGCCACCCCCACTTTCTGCCGGGCGTCTATATGTGGGGTCTAGGATCCAAACTCAGGACCTTCCGCCTGTAAGGCTTAACCCCTGAGCCACTTCTCCAGCCCCTGATCAGCATAATTTTATGCAACTTTTTGTTCTACTCCAAACACAAATAGTAAAACTGAGGAGCTGCTTAAAGAAGAAAATTTGCGCTGGAACTCACTTGAAGTTCTGCTTTCCTCTAAGAAGGAATAAATCTTTGAATCAGTCTTGTAATTATAAGTTGATAAAGGTTTGACCTAATAATTGCACAATAAGCTAAGTTACTCATTTTTTAGAGTTGTTTTCTGTGTTTGCTGAGTTTCACAAAATGTCAATGTGTTAGTTATGCACTATTCAAAACCTTCAGGAATTTCAGCAGTTCACTGGTATTCAAGAAGACTGAAAAGTAAGCATGTTGAGAAGAATAAAAAATAAAAATTAAATATTTTATGATTTCAATGTTTGTTGCTGTTGTTAATGATAAATTTGGGGATATTACTCTTGTTCTTTATCTCATGGCTGTTTATTGATCAGGGTCCATTTCAAATATCCTTGTCTTCTAGCCATGTACTTTACTCTGGAGCTTGTGAGCAATAGTTTACTCTGTTGAAATAACAGTGTAACACTGTAGAAGACATCTGAGTCTTTATGGCTTTGTCATTGTTACCAGCGCCATACCCTTTACTTGACTATAAGCTGAACACCTGCTGGACTTTGTATCTCAAAAGTATTATTTAACACATTAAAAAGATAAACAGTTTGTGATATACCCACAAATACACATCTTTACATAACTTTAGTATGGTGGTCGGAAATGCAATTGTTTCCTTAAATTTTATAATTATTTTCCAAAGTCATAGTGGCATAGTCAATAGAAAAGTACTTTAATGAATAGTGTTATTTAAAACAATCACTTGAGACAATCTCTTACCTCATAATCTTTGACAGATTGGTGTGCTTAACAAGCTGTGAAGACTTTTGGTTTATTTTATTGCCTCTGCATTTGTGTGTGTGTGTGTGTGTGTGTGTGTATGTGTGTGTGTGTGCACACATGTGTTGTGCATGTCTTGGATTCACGTGTCTGTACATGCACATATGTGTATGTGCATATGGAAGGTAGAGATGAAAGTCTGGTGTCTTCCCAGTCACTCTCCACCTTATTTTCGAGACAGGGTCTCTATCGAATTTGGGATTCACTGCCTCAGCTAAACTGGTTGATTAGGGAGTTTGTATATTCAAACCTTATCAAACATTTTCATTCAACTGTCTTATTTGTAGGTTAAAAAGTGAGTCAACTTCCTTTTCTCTAATTTCATAAAGAACAGTTTTGGGAGCTTTTAATCTTCTGTGTTGTTTCTTTAAAATATTGCTTCAAAGTTTCCATTTTGAACCCATTGTGCTTAAAGGAACCTGACTGGGTGGAGAAGTTCTGAAGTCTATTTCTCCTTTCTTTCCTCACATAGCATATTCCAAGTCAGGCATCCACTTGAAAACCTGCAACGCTGCAAGTGCAGTTCACATGTGTATCCAGCTGCCTGTCTTTCACCCTCTGTTTACATCATGGTACTTTTCATGGGCTCTCTGCATGCACATCAAACATGGATAAGTGTTTGGAATGGATTCTGAGAATGAGTACATTTTTTTAAAAATTTTTTTTATTATTATTATTTATTCAATTGTGAGTGTGTGTGCGTGTGTATGTATGTATGTGTGTGTCTGTGTGTGTGTAGAACCACGGACGAACTCGGGAACCACCATGGACACCTCCACCTCCTCCTTGTCACTCTGCCCCGGGATTCACAGGCTCCGCCCTACCAGGACCAGAAGCGCAGGCCGCCCCGCTTCCGCCTGGCGTCTATACGTGGGGTCTAGGATCCGAACTCAGGACCTTCCGCCTTCAAGGCAGAGGCTTAACCCCTGAGCCACCTCTCCAGCCCCGAGAATGAGTACATTCTTAATCAACATAATAGCTGTCTATAATGTGGCACAGTCTAACCTAAATGTGTACCTATAAACCCATCCAGTCTAGAGATGGACTAGTCACTGAACTGGTCAAGTTAATAAAAACACGATTAAGGCTAACTTGCCTCTTCTTATTCATACCACTCGTACATGGGTTTATGAATCATAAAATCTAAGGCCAAATGAGTTTTAATTTTATCTTTTTGAACTTAGGTGTTTATAGGTGTCTGTATCTACATGCATATGTCTGTGGTCATATCTTTGCACCTGTGTATGTGTGTATTTCTTTTTATGTGGGTATACATATATGAATGTGTCTCAGTGTATGTGCATGTTTTTGTGCACATGAGTGTATTTTGTAATCTGTACTCTTGTGTGCTAGATCACTGTTTGCAAACTCTTATTTTCATTTTTATCCAGAATTATATTCCATTTCATATATATATATATATACTTTTTTCCTTTACTATAAACTCCCTAGAGGTTGGGCTCTTGTCTTGCTTTCACTGTAACCTCTACAACAGTCACACACAGACTTTGACAGGAGAGCATACTTGGCCATGAGTTACTAAGAGAATAAATCCAAATAATATCACACAGCAATGAGTTTCTTTTGCTTGTCTGGTGAAGTGTGCTAGGTCTCTGGGACTGGTTGAGTTGTCTTTATCTTTTCTCCTGTAGCTGATTCATTGCCTGTCCTGTGCTAGGGGCAAGCATTCATGAAACTGTGCTGAGATACCCCAAATAAAAGATGGGATCATGGTGGTGTGGGTCCAGCATACTCTTCTGGAGAGAAGTGTGTGTGATGAGAGCTTGAGGGGTTATGAGGCTCAGTCATGATGCTAAATTATCACAGAATAGTTTTTTTTTTCTTTTTGAGTCAGGGTCTTACTATGTAGTCCAGGCTGGGCTGGAGCTCACTATGTAGCGCAGGCTGGTCTCCCACCCATGATTCTTCCCAATAGTATGGTAACAGGGATCTCAAGTGTAGTTGTAATCATATGAATAAATAACTTGATCAACAAAATATTAACATGGTATGTACATCAGTTTCCAAATATTTGTGTTAATAAACTACAATAGAGACTGAGATGTTTGCTTACTTCAAATCTCTTCTTTCTTTACTCCTGACTTTTAGATGGACACTTGGTTACCTCATAAAAATGCCTGTGCTTCCCATTCTCACATTTAAATGTAGTCGTGTGACAAAACTCTGACCAATAACAAGTAAGTGGAGGTAGTTGTTGAGACCTTTTGAAAAGGTAACAGGAGCCATGCCAACCTAAGGAGTTTAAAACTTTCCCCTTTCTTCCTCTTTCTTTTATTCTGTTTATAACACTGGAGGGATATAAATGTTCAAAGCCACTTTAGACTGTGAGGTAATAGGATGATACCCATTCCATCTCCTCAAATGTGGAAGTAGAAAGGCAGGAATCAGGGTCTTGAATAGAGCAACATTTATGTACTTGGACTTCTAATTTCTGAACTTTCTTACATAAGAGATATGGAAATGTACCAAGTTTCAGTTATTTTAATATCCTATGTGAATGTGCCTAAAGCTAATCCTAATGACTGCAGAGCTATTTAAAATACAAGTTTAGTTCTCTTCAGGATACACACAAAAAATATCTGACACACACATGAGGCCCTCCTCAGACACTAATATATGGTTTAATTTCTTATCAGTTAAATTGAAGTTGAGGGAGAATACTGCAATAGTGATATTGTTGACAGTGACTATGGAATAAAGTACAATACAGTATCTTTTCTTGTTGAAGCTCAGTCTCTCTCAGGGAGGCAGAGCAGGGTGAGTTTCACATGAGTTCTGTCCCTGTATTGGGGCATGGTAGCTTCTCTCACCATCTCAGGACAGAGTTTGCATCTACAGCCTGTGTGATTGTGAATATTAAATGATCAAATGAGCTAACATAAGAAGTAACATATGCTGCACTTCTTATCCCTCCCCCTTCCTTTCTCTCAGAATAAGAAATTAGAAAATTCTGAGATAAGCCAGTCTGATTTAGATAAAAAAAAAAAAAAAAAAAGAGTTTCACTTGAGGGCTGTTGTTGATGTCTTTCCTGGTTACTAGTGTTATATTTAAAGTCAAAAGTCAGATTTTTTTCCCTTATTCAATTTCCTCTGTGTGTGTGTGTGTGTGTGTATGTGTGTGTGTGTGTATCTATGTGTGTATGTGGAGGGGTGCATGCATACATGTGCATATACATGTTTACATGTGCATAGGTGCACATGTGTGTGGGCACACATTTTTATGCATGTAGATGTCTGAGGCTGGTATCAGCAATCATTCTTGTTTATTCTTCTACCTTATTCTTTTAAGATAAGTCTTTAATCAAACCCAGAACTCCCCAGTAGGACTGATCTGGCCAGCCAGTCTGCTCTGGGGATTTCTAGTATCTTTAAGAGGCTAGAATTATACATGGGCCGCCATCTCAACTGACACTTTCTGTGGGAATCTGACCGTTGGTCCTTTTTCTTGCATAGCAAGTGCTTTAACTGCTGAGTTATCTCTCCAGCCCTCCAAAAGTCAGATTTTTTTTAAAGATAAAGATCTTTTTATTTTATTAAAATTTTTTTATTCAATTGTGTGTGTGTATGTGTGTGCATATGTATGTGTGTGTGTGTGTGTGTAGAACCACGGACAAATTCGGGAATTACCATGGACGCCTCCACCTTCTCCTTGTTTACTCTGCTCCGGGATTCACAGGTTCCGCCCTACCAGGACCAGAAACGCAGGCCACCCCCGCTTCCGCCCGGCGTCTATACGTGGGATCTGGGATCCGAACTCAGGACCTTCCGCCTGCGAGGCAAAGGCTTAACCACTGAGCCACCTCTCCAGCCCCCAAAAGTCAGATTTTTTTTTAAATTTTATTATTATTATTATTTATTCAACTGTGTGCATGTGCGTGTGTATGTGCGTGCGCGTGTGTGTGTCTGTGTGTGTGTGTCTGTGTATGTGTAGAACCACGGACGAATTCCCGAACCACCATGGACGCCTCCACCTCCTTTGGCCCCAGGATTCACAGGCTCCGCCCTACCAGGACCAGAAACGCAAGCCGCCCCCGCTTCCGCCTGGCATCTATACGTGGGATCTAGGATCCGAACTCAGGACCTTCCGCCTGCAAGGCAGAGGCTTAACCCCTGAGCCACCTCTCCAGCCCAAAAGTCAGATTTTTGAAGCCTTACATTATTACTGTTTACTCACCTTCCATCTGTCCTAGAGTAAGCGTTTGTTAGAAAAGTGAAAACTTTGCAGTTTTTTTTAAAATTCAAAGGGGTTCAGTATCAGTATACAGGTTCAGTACCAGTATAGAGTAATCATTATTTCTACTGATGACTGTTTTTTTTCTTTTATTCAATTGTGCGTGTGCGCGTGTGTGTTTATGTATGTATATGTGTGTGTGTGTGTGTGTGTGTGTGTGTGTGTGTGTGTATGTGTGTGTGTATGTAGAACCACGGGAGAATTCGGGAACCACCATGGACGCCTCCATCTCCTTCTTGTTTACTCTGCCCCGGGATTCACAGGCTCCGCCTATCAGGACCAGAAACGCAGGCTGCCCCCGCTTCCACCCGGCGTCTATACGTGGGGTCTAGGATCCGAACTCAGGACCTTCCGCCTGCAAGGCAGAGGCTTAACCCCTGAGCCACCTCTCCAGCCCTGATGCCTGTTTTCTTAACCAGCCTCCCCATTTGCTTCTGTGTGGAACTGAAATACTGTATTATGTTCTTGTGGTATTTTAACTCTAACCTTATGACAGTCTGAATTTTACACTAACACACACAAATGTCTTTTTATATGTATTTCTCCATGTGTTAAGTACCCGTTTTTCTAAGATTTTAACTTCATATGGCTATCAGTATATAACAGGTGGCAACAGAGAAGACAGCCATATTAAATTTATTATTTTCTTCATATATTTAATATTTTGAAATTAGTTTTTATGAAGAAGGAAAGTAGATCAGAGTCTGGTACAGCTTAGAAAAATAGAGGATGATATGAATAATTAACATATGGGTTTCAGAAGAGCTCTTCATTAATCATTAGCAACTGTTATAAATATTTTAGATTTTTAATAAAAATCTGATGCCAAACATTTTATAATTTGTGTCTTGAAGAGTGAGAGTGGTGCTTAGGAAATATTTCCTAAAATAAATTCAGAGTCAGCTGGAATTTCATAACTGAACTTCCAAACTAGAATTTTGTTCACTTGATCAATACTATTACTATGAATAAAAGTCACAAGTAAGCATCTTTGTCACTCCTGAAAATGCAAGTTTGATTTCTTTTTCTAAATTTTAAAAAGCTAGATATAAGATACAGATTTGCATGTAAGTCATCTTCTTTAAAAGTTGTCAAGAATGTTTGCATGGTATCCTTCCATGTAAGTATTTTATTGTGAAGCATAGCATAAGGTAACATAAAGAAAAAAAAAACATTGCCATTGTTCCAAGGTGAGTGTAAAGAAAGCACTTGGAAGTTACTTGCTCTTGGAATGAGCTGTAATCATAGCACAACTTGCACAACCTTCCATACTAGTGGCTGCTTTTCCTCTTATGCTGTGCTCACTCACTGTGTATTTCTCATACTCACACCAGATGACAGGGCTTTGTCCTTCTTCTGATTTGCCACACCTGCCCATCTCCTGCTTCTCCCTCTGCCTGTTCTTGCCTAGCTAAATCTCAGATCCCCTTGGTGTCATATTAGAGATGCCTCTTCAGCAAGACTTGCCTGATGTTCAGCCCAAGTGAAGTGTGATGTCTGTGTATTCCTGATGTGCCCTGTGCTTCCCTCCCACAGCCCAGCCTTTCAATTGCCATCCTACAGCCATCCTGAAATGTGGGCACTTTCATAAGCTGAAGCCTCCAACTCCCAAGCTAATGGTATGAAAAGGAGGGCATCTTAAGGGGGTGACTAGGTCATGTATAGAATTAATGCCTTTGTGTAAGAAGTTTGAGACTTTTTTTGTTCATTCTACCACATGAGGTTATAGCAGAAGCCATGGGAACTGGAGAACTATCTCCTACCAGACAATGACTGCACTGGTCCCTTGGTCTAAAAAAGAACCTTATCTCAGCATTATTCTCATTTTTTTTTCAAATTTTGAATTTGCAGATGTTTAATTGTACTCAAATTTAAAATAAAGTTGAGGTAAAGGCAGGAGACTAAACATCCCACAGAGAAATTGCTAGACTTTCTTTTCAAAGTCTAGAGTGGCTTTTCTCTCTTTTCTATATTTATCCCTCAACAGTAATAATAAAATAAGTTGGAGGAGGCGAACCATATAATCACTCCTCCATGGGTCCGTTTAAGCAACCCTGTCATCTGGGGCTGTCTGCAGCCCAGAAGCAGGCTGGGCACCTTTTTAAACTTCCAGGACACCAGGTGGGACTCTGAGGTGGCAAGACCACCAAGTGTGACAATCAATTCCAATGCATAAAATCCGTAGTAGCAAACCCAACACATCCCAAAGTACTGTGTTGAGAAATTTGAAGATGAGTCTTTTCATTTATTTTGACTTAATTTCCCCCCCACTTGTGCTTTTCCCCAAGGAAAAGTTTTCCTCAAGTTTGCTTCCTCTGTGACTTTCTATACTCTTTTATTTTAAAAAATATTTTAGTTATTATCATATGCATACAATGTGTATGAGGGCATGCATGATGCAGTGCATGCATGAAGTTCAGAGGACAATGTTATGGAGATGGCTGTCTCCATCTTTATGGGGGTTTCAAGGATTGAATTCAGGTCATCAGGGTGGTGAGACAAGCTCACTTACCCACCATATCTTTGGTAAATTTCTTGATCCTTCTGCTTCTTTGAATAATCCTTGTGACATTATTTCTTCTTAATGAATGATATTGTCTATTTTAAAGCATCAATGAATAAAGAGAACTACTGTATATCACAGTACCTCCAGTTCATGATGAAATACTGTGTTTTTGGAAATTATAGATAATAGATTTTTAAGTGTTTTCACCAGAAAAAAATACATTTGTGATATATACAAATGTTAACTCACTCCACTTCTCCAGTCTACAATGCACACATCTATGAAAACATCTTGTATGTCGTGAATATATAAAACATTTAATCTATCAATAAAATTTCTTAAAAATGAGAAGAACACTATACTGTCTGTGGCTACAAAGTTGATGACACAGCCCACTTACTAAACTTCTGAGCAATTTCAGCAAAAAGAAAAAAAAACTGTTCATACGAAGAAATGCTCTATTTCATTCTAGCTCAGTTCTGAAAAACTGTCCCTGGGTGAAGACAGCCTTGGGTCAGCTGCTGTAACCCATGTGTGGTACCAGTAACAACTGCTTCAGGAAACCTGGGGCAGTACACAACAGCATGCAGAGACAGCCCGAGCTGTGGAATTAGAGATAGGTGCTGGGGAGAGGCTTTTAGGCAGAAGGCAGGCAGACCTTGTGGCTATTCATAGGCTAGGGGCCGTGAAGGGAAGCCTGGTGATGGCTGGTCACCTGCTCATCCTGGCAGTACACTACTCACCTAGAATTACTAAGCTTCCCCCAGCTCCCATCCTATGGGAATCTCAGAACTCTTCTTCCTGCTCCTACTGCCATTGCCCAGCCTTGCATGCCTAGGGCCAGTGCTGCTGATATCAAACATTACTCCACACCACACTGTTTTAGTTATGTAGGTTCTAGCACATAGTTGCAGAGAGTGGTGGTGAGGAGAAAGAACAGAAAGGAAGAAAAGAAGGGAGAGAAGGAGAGAGATCATGCTATCAGGGAAATACAGAAGTTTTTAAAAAACATTTCCTCATTTGAAAACATCTATATGTATAAACATGCATATGATCTTTTAAAAAGCAATTCTTAAACATTTTAATTCTCCCCAAAGCTTCCTTTTACCTTTTGGAGGAACCGAGTCTTTTATTTCTTTCATAAACCAGCAGTATATAATTGTGACACATAACTACTGAAAAGAGGAGTTGAATGTTTCTCGGGGAGGAAGACCCGGTCAGGAAAGTCAAATGGCTTAATTAGCTCATAAGCATTTGCCATTTTCTTAGACTAATCCGAACCAGCTTTGTCTTTGTCAGAGAAAAACCACCCTTTACTTTTGCTCAACAGAATAATTGCACGTTTGTTACTCAAAAAATAATATCATGGGTGCATGTTCAGAATAGTGCTGGAGAGATCTCTTTCCCCCTCTCTGTGCTTTCTCTTAAGTAGCTCCTTATTGCTTCCCTGTGAAGTTCTGCTTTCTCCATGTTCTTGCGTGTTGGAATTTTTAAGGCACACAGGGAATGGTGGCCTGGAGACAGAGAGAGATACAAGGAAAGGTTGTTTTCCCTGGGCCTGTCCATGTGCTTACAGGTTCTTTCTGGTGTGAACATGTTTGGGAAACAGTCTTGTGTGTGAAGACGAAAGAGCTATGCATTCCTGTTGAAAACGTCACTAGGCAGGATGAGGTTGGCACAGTCTAAGTTCTTTTCTCTTTGCTTTACCACCACACACTGGAACTGAAACTGGAAAATACAGATCATCTAGAGACCTTTCTCTCGGGGAATAGCCATTATGGTGTGCTCACTAGGAAATCACTGTCAAGTCTATCCGTGGCTGTGACTGGTAGCCTGTGAGGGGCATGGCACAAGCACCAAATAAAGGTAGGATAATTCATGATTATTTTAAAGAAGTGTCCTCACAGATTGAGCTCAGTAAATGGAAGTGGAAAGAGTGATTACTTAGAACAAAGTGACATTCAGTGACTGTCGTTCTTCTGCCAGTGCCCCAAAGGAACGGTTGCTCTGGTAACTGATTCTCTGCCAGGCATGGTCTAGTATTACTCTTGATTGTGGTTGGACATCTTTATTCTAAAAGACCAGGAGAAATTGCACCCTGTCTCATGTGCTCCATGAAATCAGCCAGATTCCAGCCCAAACTCTGTTTCTGCTTGAGCTCTCCACTTTTCACACTGCACATTCTCCTCTCTTACTCCATCTGTAGACAGCCCAAGACACTCCAGAGTGGCATACTGAATGTCCTTTCTATGCTCAGGACATCCCATATTTCTTCAACTCTTAGTTCAGAAGTATAATGCTTGCTAGCATGCTTAAGGCCAAGCCCCTGCACATTCTCTCTCTCTCTCTCTTTCTTTCTCTCTCTCTCTCTCTCTCTCTCTCACACACACACACACACACACACTCATGAATGACCTTTTATTCTGAAGAAAAATTCATCTTTTTGATTGAATCGAAAGCTGGTAATTCCCCCTCCCAGGATATTACTTTCTCTGTGGTCCCTCTGAAGCTTATCTTCAGGGTCACTAGTGAGATAGGCACCAGCCTTTGTCTCTCTGGTCCATGTTGACTTTTCATCCACTTCCCACTTCCAACATAATGTCACATATCATTTCCACCATCTCTTGCCACAGATTTACTGGATATTTTACACTGTTTTCTTTTTTGCTAAGTAATTGTGAATGCCCTATTCTAATTCATAGCCATCTTATCAGGCTATTTAAACCACTAGGTGGTGGCCATGGCAATTTCTTCTTATGACTACTACTTTCCTGAAGCCCCTCAAAAAAGGGAAGGGCAATTTTGGGATTATGCATTGCTGACAGCCTGATGACCTATGCCATTTCCTCCTAAGCTATTTGTTCTTACGGCAACATCATCAGTTTCATCATCCAAGCTTGTGATGGTTAATCCTGGGTGTCAATTTGACCACACCTAGCCTTGACTCAGATCAGCTATCAGACTACCTAAAGAGATTATCTAGATCAATATATTCACAATATGAAGACTAGTTCTAGATCTGATTAGAACCTCCCAATAGCAGATCAGATAAAAGGAACCATAGAACAGAAGACTTTGAAGAGAGACTCTCTGAAGCTCTGCTAGAAAACTCTTCCCTCCTTGTTGCCTGGCTTCTTTGTTTCTTTGGCTTTCCAGGAATCCTCCAGTCTTTAACCGTCACTCACTGGCTTACTGGACTGAGCAGCTCTGAACCTCCAGAATGTTTGCAGTGACTTAGCCTTCCCCCAGCTTTACCACCAGCCATGTCATCTCCACATGAAAGACTGTTTCTCCCCTCTGGAGCCATAAGCTGAATAAATTTTCCTTTCTCCACAGAATGTTACCACAGAATGGTAACAGAAAAAGCATCATACCACTAGGATGACTTTTGAACTTTTACTTGGTTTATAATCAAATAGACATTGAATATTTCTTCCTTCCTCCAATACCCCAGACATCGAGATGCTTATTTATTCTACTTCTCATTATAGAAATATATTATCCATATCATTGCACATATACCTATTATCTCAGCTAAAATAGAAGATGTAACTTTCCACATGCCACAGGTAACTGTCTCTCTGGAGTGGTTCTTTTCCAGTTTTCCTTATTTGGGGCAAAAAGTTATGCTTGACCTTTTTATTCATCTTGATTTCCATCAGCAGTCCTGATTTATTGTTTTCAAACCCTAGTCTTGAATTTCTCTGGTCTTTCTGTGTATCACAACCACTATTTCACTAGTCCAAATCACAAACACCTAATGCAAAGCAGTCAATATTCAGTTATCGGCTGTACTGATTGCTGATTTTGCTCCACGTTCCATATATTAGTCACTTGTTTTTACAACAATACAGATTTGATTTTTTGCCTCTGTGGTTTAAAACACGTTGGCATTTTACTATGTCTCTGAAACACAGTGGAAACTCCTTATAGGCAACATGTTCAGCTGTCATCTGACTTCAGCCTTTAGAGTTTCATCTCAGTGTGCTGCTCTGCTCTGCTCTGCCACTGGGATTTGCTCACTTAGACTTTTTTGTTTTATTTTAAAACTCCTTAGGCACACTAAGCTGTTTTCTACCTTGGGGGTCTGTGTTCTTCTCCTTACACCTTGACTATATAACATTTACTTCACAACTGACCTCTTACTCTCCAGGTCTCAATTTAAAGAGAAACTGTTTTCTAATGTAGCATGTAACATGTAACATGTTTGTCTTTACCACATTATGCTTATGATGTTCCTTCTTAAGGGAATGTGATAATTTGTATAAATGGACAGCAAAATTGAGTAAGTGCACTTAATTTTCCAAATTCCCTGTTAAAGTGGAAGTTCCACCCACGAAAGAGAGCCAGGTCTCTTGCTTGCTGAGTCTTCAGCATCTTGCATGGTTGTTAACATGTAGTAATTGCTAATTGAAGGCCATATTAAGTTAATCTTGAAACTAATTGGGATTTTTCTTTTGATATTTCCTCTCCCCATTTTCTTATGCCATATTCAGTAAAATATTCTTTCTAAAAATATACATAGCCAAAAGAGATTATATGCATTTTATTTGGAAAATGATAATCATTAATTATGCATGTCTACAGAATAATAATTTATTATTATACAGTACTTTTATTTTAGGGACTAAGCCTAGTTAGACATAATAATTAATGAGAGCAGATATGATGATTCTGGGTCATTTAGATAACTTTTTGTAGACATGAGATCCTTAAGATTCCTGCTGTAAGACATGTTAGATTTATTACTCACAACCTCAAATTGAATAACTTTACATTGAAATAGATTTAAATCAGTGAAGTGAAATTACATGATAAAGAGTCATGAAATAATTACTTATATTAATAGCCATGAAATGAAAGAAAACAACATTGTTCTATTTGTAAAAATGTTTAGAGTTATCAATAATAATTGTCAATGATAACATATTATCAAACATTCATTGAGCACCTACTGTATTCTGGAAAAATTTCTGGAGTCTGGAGCTATGAGGCTGAATGCAATCTTGTCTTCATAGTAATAGGAAGTTTCAAAACAGTGTGATACTTGCCATAGTAGAATAATGTATAAAATGCTTTTATTTATAATAAAAGAAGGTTCGAAATGGACTCAAAGTGGGGAAGGAGGGTCCCACAGAAGAGACTTCTGTACTTATAGGTAAGAATGGATAGAAGCTGATAAGATTGAGAAAGAGTAGTCAATTCTCAGAAAATGAGAGAGGAATGGAGATGGGACAGTGTATGATCACAAAAGTAATCATTAGAATGTAGCAAAGGGTGTAGGGGGGAAAGTATCTATAGTGGAGGTACAATGAGAAATTATGGTGCTCTTTTACTGATGTGCTTCCCAGCAGACAAGAAGGTTGTATAGATGAAAGCTGTTCATGAAGATTGTCTCCATTTGATTGTAGGTTAATATGATCGCAATGCAGATTCTTCATTCATTCGCATACATAATTCAATAGTGTTAGTATAACCGTCAAGTTACCAGGTGGAACATGTTCTATGATTTCTCCTTAATAGCTGAGCCAACTCAGTTTCTTCAAATGTGGTGAACTTTTATGTATACTTTTGCATCTTGAGATGATTTGTGGCCTACAATTTAGGCCAGCCATCAATGTTCAGATTGCTTAAAGCTTAAATTAAAAATTGGCTCATTAGAGTTCCTGCCCATGACTTATTTTTCACATATGTAGAGTGGGTGGTCATCTGTGTTCCATGGTGGGAAGATTCCAGGAATGCCTTTGTGCTTAACATTTTTTGTAGCTCATGATTCACAGTGATAGACAAACCATATTAGAATTTTCCAAGGGTTAAAATATTGCCCACAAAACTTGTTTTCTCTATCTATTTTATGTTACAAATGTCTTTCTGTCTCATTCCAAAGACATTTTTGAATTTTCATCTTACTTGACTTCTACCAAACATTTGGTCTCTCATGCAACTTATTCTCTTAAGTTTTTCTGTTCTCTAAATGGTGTTGGATTCACTAATACCTTCCACTCATGCTTTGATGATATAAAGTAAGAATTAGTATTTAATCCCATTTAACAAGTGCTGCCTTGCTATAGCCTTCTGTCTGCATGGTGCTTTAGACAAGAATTGGTCTACTTACTTTTGTTTCAGGGCATCAACCTTCCCCCATCTATGTGGGTGTGAGAGAATTTTTGTTGACGATCCAGGCAGAATGAGATGGACAGTGGGAAATCTGAGGCAGAAATTCAACAAACAGTTCGGCATTCCTTCCATTTCACCTGAAGCTCCCTTGTTTTCTTACTTTTTTGGGGTGCACGCGTTTGTGTGTGTGTGTGTGTGTGTGTGTGTGTGCAAGAAAGCATTTAAGCATGTATACCTATGGAGAAGCAAGGGTGGCATCAGGAATCATCCTGAATTGCTCTACCTCTTTATTGCTTTGCTCTGTCTTTCAGGGATGGGCTTACAGAACATTGAAGTAATAGCCATCCATCACCCATCATTTTTTGTATAGTATCTGGGGGATTTAAATTCAGATTCTTTTCCTTGCAAGGCAAAGGCTTAACCACTGGGCCATCTCTCCATCCTCCTTATTGTTCTAAAGGGTGTTTGTTAGTTCTTCTTCAAACCATCCTGATTCTACAGGGTGGGTCCATTTCCTCTGTTTGGATTTCTCTCTAACAGTAGTTAAATTAATTTCAGTTTTGTGAGTCAACAACAACTGTTGTGACCTTTTTTTCACTTTCATAACATGGTTGATGTTATCTGCTGTCACTGCTTCCCCTCTTCTCTAGATATTCTGGGATTTTAGTAGTTCATTCTTTTCAGGAAGATTTTAGGAAGAAGCTAAACAAGACTGCTTTTAGGTTTCCATGTTTGATTAGAAATTTTAAAGACTATTTTGCTAACAAACACTTTGATTTGATAGACCTGATGTTTCAATCTTTCAATGCCTTGTTTATATCCACCCTAAAATCATAGCTTCTATTGAGTGTCATCAAAGTGCTTCCTGATTTCTCTCTTAACTACCTGACCTCCAGGAGTGTCCCTTGCTTCTTTCATTTCTGTAGCTCTTTATGGTTTATTTCAGTACACTTCTCTCCCAACCATCCCTGCTTGAGCAGTACAGAGCAACAGAATTCCATTAGCAAGCTTTCAAACTCATACTGCAGAATGTGGGAAGACTTTGGAAACTGCCTGTTACAGCATGCTGTATAAACAGAGAAGCAAGGCATAACTTTCAGAAGGTGATTTCAAATAGATAAGTCTTTGTGGATCACCAAAGAGACTCCAGGTTCAGGTGCAGCGGGCAAAATGAAGAGGAAGAGGAAGAAGTGTCAGAAGGCTCATGTGAAAACCTGTTAACCAGAAGTCAAGGAATCAGAGGCAATGCCCTCCCTTCAATCTCTTTTGTTTCAGTATCCACATTTTCTTCACCAACTAATTTTTCTCTACTTTTTTTCTTATACTTACCTTTTCTCACTCTCCTTGAAACCTGTTGAATTATTATTATTTTTTATTTATTTATTTCCACTCATACAAACTTAATAGGTACCCTGGTCCCCTCCCTCCCTCCACCCTTTCCTGGATCCCCTTGCTCTCTCCTCCCTTTTTCCCTTCTTTTCCCCCCTCCCTCCCTTTCTCCCAGTGCATCCTCCCCCCCATCCCTGGAGCATCCTTTAATGTGTATGTCAAACTTTCTTCTGGGTCCTCCTCTCTGATGAGGTGTAAGGACTCAGTGGCATTTCCTAGAACTCTTTCTTGTGTTCCCCTTAAGTATAGGAACACTATTGTGGCTGTTAATCCTTAGCTTCTAAGGATCCTAGTGCCTTGAGCCCATGCTAGACTTTGAGGGGTCAATAATGTGTTGGTCATTGCGTAGGTCATGCAAAGTCCTATTATGATTGCTTCGGCCCTAACTTGTGTGGAGTATCTTGTATATCATTGCCTCCTCCCCATCTTTAGGCTCTTACAATCTTACCGCCCCCTCTTCCGTGAATTTCCCTGAGCTTCAAGATGGGGAGGGATTAGGCTGGCCTAGTTCCAGGTGGTTGATATAGAGTCTCTGATGTTCTGAATTATGGTTTGTTGATTTTTTTCCAGTTTTGCTGCTCCTGCAATACCCTTGGCTCCATCCTGATGGGTATTGGATGTCACCTCCTGGCCAGAGATAAAAAGCTGTTGAATAAAAGTAGGAGACCGCCCTGAGGGGTCGGGGGAGTAAGTCCCCCGTTGAAAAATGGTTACTTTCTATCTGCCAGATTACATGCCCTCCCCTTCTGGTGAGATCATACCCCATCAAGGAGAGAGGGGATCATGTTACAGCAGAGAAAATAGGCCACCATCAAGGACTGCAAGTAAGTAATGAAACCTGTTGAATTATTGACCTTAAATTTTCAGTCCACTCTACTAATATCATTTGTCACTTTTGTTTAGGCCTCATGGTGAGAAGAATATACTTGCTCATTTTTGAATTTGAACTTGGTCATAACAAGGTGTACTCGGCTACTGGGACATTAAAAAATAAAGCAGGACAAAAAAGTTTCAAATGTTCTTGGGAAGTTGACTTGCTCACTTGTAAAGCCATGATGTTAACATTTCCCACAATGTCTCTCTATTCTGGATGTAGACAGGGGCATGTGAAACAGAACTACCCAATTCCTATAGATGCATAGGTATGAAATAACATTGATTGGTAAAGACTACTAAAATGTTGCTTTTTTAACATGCATAAAGTGGTAAGATACTGCTACAAGATAGTAGAATATATAGAATTGATTTAAGTAGAGGATGACAAGGAAAGTTCTACCCAAGGGTGGAAAGAAATAGCAAGATGTGTTTTGTAGAAGCCAAATAACTGGTAAAATTATTGCCTACAGTCTGAAGAATATGTATCAAGTGAGCCTGAAATAGTTTCTAAGATTAGAAAATGACTGGCCAATTTACTTGAAAAATTTAGAGCGAAAATAAAGAGTCCAGAAATTTCAGGTTAAAATATAAGTGAAAGCCCAAGAGAATAATTCCACAGATGTTTGACATATTCCAGGTACTGAAAAGAGAGTATGCTTTTGAGGGAATTGTACATATGGCTTTGATAACTGGAGTTGACATGAATCAAATATATGAAAGTCCATAAACATTTTAAAGTCAGAGATATTAGCAAGATCACCAACTTGGAATAAAAGGAAGTGTGTGAGACATAAAATTACCTATGATTCTCCAGCTTTCAGTCTACTGTGAATGTCTTAATTATTTAATATTATGATCGTAAATAAGTTGAACTATTTTCATTTTTAGATGAAAAGCAAAAAACAAATACTTAGAAAGAAATAAATGAACATGCGGACTCTCTATTGTCAAAGCAGGACAATATTTTGTAACTTTGCAGTACAAATAACAAAATTAAAATAATTCCTAAGTTTCACATAAATCTGAAAATCACATCTTTTATAAAAACCATAGTCATTTCCAAAGGGAAGCAATGAACTTCGAACTATAATATGTTTTCAAATATTTTAGTAATCAATGCATGCAGTAACTATTAACTAACAATAAGAAAGTAGAATAATGGAGAATTATTTCTAATGTTACCCTTGGGCCTTCACAAGCACAAACACTCAACTGTCCCCCTTATGTACACACACACACACACACACACACACACACACACACACACACACACACACACATTCCAAAGCAGTTCCTTTATAAAGGAATAAAAACAGATACCCATTTAAAATACCAAGTTTCGATATTTCAAAGCAAGTGTATAGATGCTTAAAATGTGTGTTACAAATAATCATCAGCATAAATAATTTTCAAAATGCTGGGAAAGTGATATAATAATTATATGCTTGTTAAAAATGATACTTTTCCCAATTTCCTGTGTATGTGTATGGAATGTGTGCATGTGTAAGTATATGCATGTACACATGTAAGGGAGTGTATGTGGGATGTATGTGCAAGTACATGTGGAGGCATGAGGCATAGGTCATCCTATTCTTTTGAGATAGGGGCAGTAATTAAACCTAGAGCTCATTGACAGGGCTAATCTGGCTAGCAGTTTGCTCTAGGAATTCCCAGTTTTCCCTATCCCAGGCTTGATATACAGGTGGGTCACCCCCACCAAGAATTTTACATTGGATCTGGGAGTCAGAACTCTATTCCTTTTGCTTTTTTGTACTACTAAGCCATCTCCCCATCTGGGTATATTTAATATCAGTTTCTGGGTATGTTCTGTGATGTAAGACTACTGAGAATAACCATACAAACATTTTTAGGGCTTTTCATACATTTTGTGTTCATTGCAGTACAGGAAAGAGTGTCAGACATAACAAAGCACTGAGACATGTGCCTTGACTACAGGCGTATGCAAAGTGGTCTTGAGAAGCAAGATGGTAGAATGGTAAAAACAACAGTCATTTGAAATAGATTCCTGGATTCGCCACCTTCACAAACTCAGTTACTAGGTTTTGCTATCTACTAGTAGTAGATATGATTTTCCTAGTCTTGGCAAAGATAGAATATGTCTGTGTGTCTTATTTTATTCCTCTGTAAAATGAGGACATTGATGATATCTCCACACAGGATGCATTACTTGTGTTGTTAAATTTTTCCCACATATTTTTAAAATAAATGATAGTGTACTTATAAAATATTAAGAAGACTCAGTAATAGTATAAAGCTCCATATATTTATTCTTCACAGTAAGGTATATATATATTAGTTTTCTTGAAGAACAATATCGAATTAATAGATTTTTTGAAAAGTAATCTAAAGGAAAGCTAGAATAATAAAATATATGCTGAATTCTTTTTCTCAAATTAAACTAACTGCTAAAACACAGTAAAATATTTTAGTGGATATTTCTAGATAGCATTGCTTTCTAAATTTTTGGCAAAAGGTTTCCATGACTTAAAAAAATCATTTTAATTAGATTAAAAAACACACAGATTGAATATCTTAAGGTGCCTTCCCTAGACTCTTAGTCAAAGTTAATTGCTCCCTTCTTAGCTCTCCCAGAGCTTCTATTAGGGAATTGTGTCCTAATGACTTGTTTACATTTCTGTCTCTACCACTCCACTCTGAGCTCTGTGAAAGTAGGACCAACATTTAACTTCTGGTCCCCATTCCTTGACATACTACAGATCTGTTAGGTATTAAAATCGCTTTGAATAAGGCCAGACCTCCTCCAACACTGACTTTACATAGGCGGCAGATGGACAGTATTTGTGATATTTAAAAGGCAAATTCTGGATTTTAATGTAATTTTATATTTATGAGCAAAAAGATGCCAATTTTAGGTAGTAAAATTTGACAAGCCATCTTAAGTAGCAATAGGCTGGTATGTCTTAACTGGATTATCCCATACTGGGAAAGATGCACACTAGAATATTAGAGAAAGAGAGAGAAAAAGAGACAGAGAAACAGAAAGACATAGATAAATAGTTGTGTGTGTGTGTAATGTATAATATGTCTACCCACTTTTGTATATATGTGAGGAGGCAGTATTTATCCTTAGGCAAAGGATAGCTGACTTTGAAAAATACCATTCTTACGTTGGCATTGGAGAGAAAAAAGGGTAACTCAGCCTCCTTCATTTTGAGGGTCCTTGTCTGGAATCACTTTCATCCTGGCTCACAGGATGTTTTTCAAAGTAGATTTAGGTCCAAAGAGTAGTGAGAATTTTTTTACCTTAGAGTTAAGGCATCTTCTTTCTCCCAGATGCTTTAGAAGGACAACGAAACACATAAGAGCATTTTAAAAAGAGATTGACTATATTGCTTAGGAAATGCAATTTTATTATCACATGATTAACCAGCTTTTGTTGAATTTAACTTGATATTTTAGGAATGGAAGAAATGCTCTGTATTCTGCTCTAATATCTATGCTTACTCTCTTCTGCTCTTTGGAGATGTTCTGCTCCACATAAACTCTTGAAAAGTCCTTTATGAGAGATTTTAACACAGGGATAAGTTCAATAGAATCAGGAATTTAAAAAAAATGCTGAATGCAGAGTTCCAAGATCGCAAATGAGTAAATATTAACAGTGATTGTTCTTTTCTGTCATACATTATAATAAATAATATAAAGAAGAATATAACATATTTTATTAAAATTTATGAACTTGGAGCAGGAGAAATGGCTCAGGGATTAAAGCTTTTGCCTCACAAGCAAAAGAATAAGAGTTCAGATCCCAGATCTTGCACATGGGCAAATGTGGCCATGGTGGCCCACACTTCTTTTTTATTTTTTTTTCCACTGTGACCAGGTTGGATTTATTCCAGAAACATAAGATTTCTTCAATATACACAAATCAATAAATGGAATTCATCACATAAACAAATACAAGGACAAAAATCACATGATTCTATAGACACAGTAAAAGCTTTTGATAAAATTCAACATTCTTTCTTTCCACACATTTTCATTTATTTTTATCTTTCCCTAGTTGTAAAAGCACAATGAGTTACAATCCTATTCCCCTTCTTCCCTCTTCCCTTCCTTCTCCTCCCTCCTTGCTTCTCTCCTTCTTTTCCCTCCCTTCATCAATTCATCCTGCTTCCTCCCACCCTCCTGACTGTCTGCTTCTATGATTCCTGGGGTTCCCTCTAGATCATCTGCTCTGTTAGGGTTCAGACCTCTGTGGCTGACCAAGTGGCCCTTCCTTGGTCAGACCCACTGATAGGGGCACTCCTTTTCACATGTCAAGCCTTAGCTGCTAAGGTTGCTATTGCTTGAAATTCCTCCTGAGATCCTCATTAATGTATGTGGGCATGTTGATTCGTCAGCCATTGTTTAGGTTGGTAAGGACAAGTCCCATTGGAGTGAGATCCTGGATACAGCAGCCCTACCCTGTGTGGATTGTCATGTCCAGTGGTGGACCTTCCCATCCTTAGGTTCTTACAATCTAAGAGCCCTCTCTTCTGCAAGGTTCCCTGAGCTTTAGGATGGGAAGGGATTTGGCTGGCCTGATTCCAGGCAAACATTGCAAGGTTGCCAGCACTTTTCATTCTAGGTGGTTGTTATCTATTTCGTTGCTTTTCTACTTCACTAGTCTGCATCCTGTCTGGGTGTTGGGATCCTCTCCTATTTAAAGATTAAAAAATAACTGTTAAAATTGGCCTTTATATAAGAAAAGACTTAAAGGAGAGGGAAGATCAGAATTAGGCCACAGTAGAGAGTGGAGCTGGCGACCAGGTAACTAACCATCTGCTTACTAACCCTAACCCCACCCATCCATGAGAGGGAATACATGCAGAGCATTGTAAATCAGTCTGTACAACAGTGGATGGGGAGGAAACTGAATGTGGACAAGATCAGATGTCTCAATATGTATGGGCTTTTCCTTTTTTTTTTATTTCCACTCATACAAACTTAACAGGTGCACTGGTCCCCTCCCTCCCTCCACCCCCCCTCCCATCCCCCAGTGCCTCCCCCTCCCATCCCCGGAGCATCCTTTAATGTGCATGCCAAACTCTTCTCTGGGTCCTCCTCTCTGATGAGGTACAAGGACCCAGTGGCATTTCCCAGTACCCTTTCCTGTGTTCTCGTTAAGCATAGGAACACTACTGTAGCTGTCAATCCCTTGACTCCAAGGATTTTAGTGCCTTTAGCAAATGCTAGACTTTATGGGGTCAATAGTGTGGTGGACATTGCGAAGGGTATGCAAAGTCCAATTATGATTGCTTCAGTCCTAACTTGTGTGGAGTATCTTGCATATCATTACTCCTCCCATCCTTGTGCTCTTACAATCTTACCGCCCCCTCTTCCGTGAATTTCCCTGAGCTTCAGGATGGGGAGAGATTAGGCTGGCCTAGTTCTATGTGGTTGATATAGAGTCTCTGAAGTTCTGGATTGTGGTTTGTTGATTTTCTTTTGCAGTTTTGCTGCTCCTGCAATGCCCTTCACTCCATCCTGATGGGTATTGAATGTCACTCCCTGGACAGAGATAAAAACCTGTTAAACTGGAGTCTTGTTATAAGAGTATATTCAAAGATAGATGTAATAAAAGTAGGAAACTGTAGTGAGGGGTCAATCACCCATTTGCAAAACGGTTACTTTCTATCTGCCAGACTATCTTACCCTTCTGGTAAGATCTTACCTCATAAGTTGTAAATGATCAGGAAGGAAAGACTGTGAATTTAACCAGATGTCTCATTACTTACTTGTAGTCCTTGATGGTGGCCTATTTTCTCTGCTGTAACATAATCACCTCTTTCCTTGTTTCTAGTGTGGCCCTCCTTCCCCATTTCTCCTGTTCATGATCATTGCAATTACTGTAAGTATTACAGAGAATTATCCTTAAGTGTCTCTAAGTGGGTTTGGTACTATGATTCACCTATTAGGGAGTACATACAGCACTTAATTTTCTGGGTCTGGGATACTTCACTCAATATAATTGTTTCTAATTCCATCCATTTCCAGGCAAATTCCATTAATTCATCATTTTTGATGGCTGAGTAGTATTCCATTGTGTAGATGTACCACAGTTTCCTTATCCACTCGTCAACTGTTGGACATTTGGGTTGATTCCATGACTTTGCTATTGTAAACAGTGCTGCTATGAACATGGTCGTGCTTGTGCTATCGAGGTGAAATTTTGCTGTATGGGGGGTTATTCCCAAAAGTGGAATAGCAGGGTCATATGGCATTTCAAGCTTTAATTTCTTTGAGAATCTCCAGACAGCTTGTCAGAGTGGCTGTATGAGCCTGCATTCCCACCAGCAATGTAGGAGAGTTCCCCTCTCTTCACATCCTCTCCAACATTTGTTGTTGTTTGTATTGTGGATTTTTGCCATCCTGACCAGGGTGAGATGATATCTCAGGGAAGTATTGATTTGCATTTCCCTGATGACTAAGGATGTGTAGCATTTTTTAAGATATTTGTTAGACATTTTAGTTTCATCCCTGGTAAAATTTCTTTTAAGTTCCAGGGCCCGTTTTTTAATTGGGCCATTTGTTTCCTTGGTGTTTAGTTTTCTAGTTCTTTGTGCACTCTGAATAATAGAGCTCTATCAGATATGTGGTTAGTGAAGATTTTCTCCCATTCTGTGGGTTGCCTTTGTGCTCGTGTTACAATCTCTTTATCTGAACAGAAGCTCTTTAATTTCACAAGGTCCCAACTGTTGAGAGTTGGTTGCAGTGAGAGTTGGTTGGATGTCTGTTTAGGAACTGTTGGCCAAGCCCAATACGCTCGAGGGAGTTCCCTACCCTTTCAACTATGGTTTTTATAGTCTCTGGCCTGATATCAAGGTCCTTGATCCATTTGGAATTAATTCTTGTACATTGTTACAATTATGGATCCAGTTTTAATCTTTGCATGTGGAGATCCAGTTTTGCCAGAACCATTTATTAAAGATACTGTTCTTTTTCCATTGGATTTTTTGGGCCCCTTTGTCAAAGATCAAATGGCTGTATTTTGAGGGCTTATATCTGGGTCTTCACCCCTTAGCCATTGATCTGTGTGTCTATTTTGGAGCCAGTACCAGGCTGTTTTTATAACTATGGATTTGTAGTATAAACTAAGGTTTGGTATGGTGATACCTCCAGCAGTGTTTTTGTTGATCAGGATTGTCTTTGCTATTCAGGGTCTTTTGTGCCTCCATTATAAATTTTAAGATTGTTTGGTCAACCTCTTTAAAGAATTGCTTTGGGATTTTAATTGGTATAGCGTTGAATTTGTATATTGCCTTCGGTAGAATGGTCATTTTTACGATGTTGATTCTGCCAATCCAGGAACATGGGAGGTCTTTCCACCTTCTGCTGTATCTGCAATTTCTTTCTTTAGGGTTTTAAAGTTTTCATTGTAAAGGTCTCTTACTTCCTTAGTTAGTTTTATACCAAGGTATTTCATTTATTTAGGGGCTATAGTAAATGGGATTGTTTCTCTCAGGGCTTTTTCACTTCTTTCATTCTGGGCATATAGGAAGGCCTCTGATTTTTCTACATTTATTTTGTATCCTGTCACCCTGCTGAACTTCTGTATTAATTCCAGGAGCTTCCTGGTGGAGTTTTTGGGATCCCTCAGGTATAAGATCATGTCATCTGCAAATAGGGATAGCTTGACTTCTTCCTTGCCGATTTGAATCCCTCTTATGTGCCTTTCTTGTCTTATGGCTTCAGCTAAGACTTCAAGTACAATATTGAATAGACGTGGTGAGAGTGGACAGCCTTGTCTAGTTCCTGATCAAAGCGGGAATGCTTCAAGTTTTTCTCCATTTAGTATAATCCTTGCTGTAGGCTTGTTGTATACAGCTTTTATTATATTGATAAAGGTTCCTTCCATTCCAACTATCTGTAGCATTTTGATCATAAAAGGCTGTTGGATCTTGTCAAAAGCTTTTTCTGCATCTATCAAGAGTATCATGTGGTCTTGGACTTTGGGCTGGTTTATATGATGAATTATATTTATTGTTTTGCGTATGTTGAACCACCTTGTGTGCCAGGGATAAAGCCTACTTGATCCCCATGAATGATCTTTTTGATATGTTTTTGAATCTGATTTGCTAAGAGTTTGTTGAGAATCTTTGCATCTGTGTTCATCAGAGAGATTGGCTTATATGTTTTCTTTTTTAAGTGTATCTTTATTAGATTTTGGAATTAAGACATATTAGCTGCATAGAAGGAATTTGGTAGTGTTCCTTCCTTTGCTATTTGATGGAACAGTTTAAGGAGTATTGGTGTTATAAGCTCCTTAAATATCTGGTAGAACTCTGTGCTGAATCCATCTGGTCCAGGACATTTTTTGGTGGGAAGATTCGAGATTACTTCCTCAATTTCCTCATAGGAAATAGTCCTTATAGGACTACTTAAATAATTCACAACTTCCTGATTCAATTTAGATAAGTTGTGTTTACTTAGGAATTCATCCATCTCTTTTGTGTTGTCAAATTTCACAGAGTATAAGTTTTTGAAATATGATGTTATAATTCTCTGGATTTCTTGGGTATCAGCAGTGATAACTCCATTTTCATTTCTGATTTTGTTAATTTGGGTTTTCTCTCTCTTGCTTTTGGCTAATTTAGCTAGGGGTGTATCAATCATATTGATTTTTTTCAAAGAACCAGCTTTTTGACTGATTGATTTTCTCTATCGTTTTTCTAATCTCAATTTCAGATCTTTCTCTCCTTATTTTACTAATCTCTTCCCTTCTACTGCTTTTGGGATCAGATTGCTCTAGTTTCTCTAAAGCTTTAAGCTACATTGTTAAGTTATTTATTTCTCATGTTTCCATTTTTTTTGATATAAGCATAAAGAGCTATGAACTTACCTCTTAGGACAGCTTTCATTGTGTCCCAGAGATTTTGGTAATTTGTATTTTCATTATCGTTTGTTTTCAGGAAATCTTGAATTTCCTTTTTAATTTCTTCCTGAATCCAATTCTCATTCAGCATCATAGTGTTAAGTTTCCAGGAGTTAGTGTATTTTCTCTTGTTTGTTGTGTTGTGGATGTCCAGCTTTAGGCCGTGGTGGTCTGATGGGGCACAGGCTGGAATTTCAACCTTCTTGTATATGTAGAATTTCGTTTTGTGGCCCAATATGTGATCTATTTTGGAGAAAGTTCCGTGTGCTGCTGAGAAAAATGTGTATTCTTTGGTGCGTTGATGAGAAGTTTGATAGAGATCTGTAAGGTCCATTTCTTTAAAGGTTTAAGTTCCAAAGTGTCTCTGTTAAGCTTTTGACCTGTTGATCTATCCCATGTTGAGAGGGCAGTGTTGAAATCCCCACGAATTATCGTTTGGGAGTTGATTTCTTGCTTTAGACACTGTAGGGTTTTCTTAATGAATGTGAAGGGGTCTGTATTGAATGCATATATGTTCAGTATTGTGAAGTCTTCCTGGTGAATTGTACATGTGACTAAAATGTAGTATCCATCTGTGTCTCTTATGATTTTTTTGGTTTGAAGTCCACTTTGTCTGAGAGCATAATGGCTACTCCTGCCTGTTTCCTGGTTCCATTTGCTTGCAAAATTTTGGATCAGCCTTTCATTTTTAGGATGTGCCTATCTTTTGTGGTGAGATGAGTTTCCTGAAGGCAGCAGATTGATGGGTTGTAGTTTTTAATCCAAGTTTGTAATCTGTGTCTCTTCACCGGTGAGTTAATACCATTGACATTTAATGGTATAATGGAGAAATTATTTTTAATTCTGGACATTTTTTATGTTTAGTGGATTTTGTAAGCATATTGTTTGACATTTTTGTTTTGGTGGATTATACTTCCCTTCTGTCCTCCTGGATACACTTGTTTTTTTCTTCAAGTTTTAGTGTCATTTCTAGCATTTTTTGAAGACCTGGTTTGGTAAACATGTATCCCTTCAAATTGTCCTTGTGCTGGAAAATTTTTCTTTCTCCCTCAATTATGACAGATAGTTTTGCCAAGTATATCAGTCTGACTTGGCATTTTTGCCAATTTAATACTTGAAGTATGTCTCTCCAAGCTCTTCTTGCTTTTACTGTTTCCATTGAGAAGTCATTTGTTATTTTAATAGGTTTATTTTTAAAAGTGACTTCCTTTTTCTCTCTTGAAGCTCTCAGCACCTTTTCTTTGTCTTGAATGTGGAGTGTTTTGACTATTATTTTTCATGGCGAGTTTCTATTTTGGTCATATCTGTTTGGAGTGCGAAATGCCTCTTCTATTTGGATGGGCCTCTCATTCTTTAGTTGAGGGAAGTTTTCATTTATGATAATTTGAAAAATTTCCTCAGGTGTGGTATTTTGGGATTCTTGCTCTGGTATTCCATGAATGTGCATGTTAGGTTTCTTCAGGGTGTCCCATATCTCTTGAATGTTCCTCTCAAGTATCTTTTTGGCTTTAACAATCTTCTCCATTGAGCTGGTTAATTCTCCCACTTTATCTTCAAGATCTGAAAATCTATTTTCTGCTTTGTTAGTTCTGCTGATAAGACTCTCTGTTGAGTTTTGGGTTGAAGATAAGTTGTCTTTCAGTTCGATTTTAAACTCTGCTTGAGACTGTTTTAACTGCTCTATGCCTATTTTTGTTTTTTGAACTGTTTTTCTCAACTCCTCCCAATGCCTGTTGTGTTCCTGTTCAGTGTTTGATGCGGATGTTTAACTCCTCTTGGATTTCCTCTTTCATAGTATTAATCATGGTAATGATTATACTTTGAAAGTTGTTATCTTGGGTCTGGCTTTCTTGGCTGTTTTCTGTGAATTTGTTCTGGTTGGAATCCATCATTTTGGGGTTAATTCTTTTGGTGGGAGATTGGTCTTCTTGGGTTTTGTTTCTCATGGATTTGCACTTTGACTTGGGCATTGTTGTTTTGTCCTTTAGGACCTTTCAGTTTCTGTGTGTTTTTGACTGAACTGATTTAGTTGGTATTACTACACTTGGGCAGTTATTTCTAGTGCTTGCCTTGGAGTTGGGTATATTTGTCTTTTGTTATTGTTATTTCCTAAATGAGGCTATTAGGCTGTTAGTACATCAGTTAAGTCAGGTTAAGTAGACAGGGGGTGAATATTAGTATGCTAGTGCACTTTTATGATTTAGTATCTTGGTGATATGTGAGGATGAGTGGTGTACTCCCTGGAGATGTGTATGTTTTTGGGGTGGCTGTATGGAAAAGTTAATCTACAGTGATTAATACTAGAAAAGAACAGTAAGGTGAAAAAAAGGAAGTTTACTTATCTTTGAGCTGGATGTGAAGAATCTCTCCCATGCGATAGGATGATTGTAGAGGTCTTCAGATGTATGGCCTTTGACTCTTAGAACTTTGCTTGAGTTTCCTTTGGTCTCTATTGAATTCTGAGTAACGGTATGTCTTCCGTGGACCACGTGCCTGGGTCCCTGGTGGGCCAGAGAGGTGGAGGGGCTGATGTTGATGGCAGAATTCTTCACCTGGGACCTGGGACTTGGCTTAGTGGCCCACCCAAGCTCCAGGGATGGAGGAATGTGAGCAAGTCCTGTCTAGTCAGGTGGACAGGCGGGCTCGAGGAAGAAAGGGGCTGGGGCCTGGGGCGTAGCCCAGGCAAAACTGGAGGCAGCCTGGGTGCCAGCTGGAACAGGGGGCCACTTGGGGGGCTCGGCGAACTCACCTGGGATGGAGGACTGGGAGCGTGATTGGGCGGACAAGAGGGCGGGAGGAAGAAGGTGGCCCAACTTCTAACCCTGGAATGCACAGCCTAGAAATCCTTGTATAAAAACAATTAAAAGATAGAACAATCCAGGGTCATTCCTGAAGAGACACTTGACCTCCACAGATACACACAAAAACATAGACACAGACACACAGACACACACAGACACACATACACACACACACACACACACGTGTCCTTTTCTACACACACACACAAATAATTCATGAACCCAAGAAAATATTTTCTAGCAACGAATTGTAGAGTTTTATTTTTTGGCCACAGAAATGCTGAGAGAGAAGAGGAATAATTCTTGCTTTTAAGTCTCTGACACTTAGGTGTTACTTAGATTATGACATTATATGGACTCTGCTTTCTGCCTACCCAGAGAAGACCTGGGAAGAGCCCAGAGACAGTTTCTCTGCACCAATGATTACATAATTAATACAGCTTGCCCCATGGGAATGCTCTGCCTTTTAGAATTTCCTACAACTACAGTGTGGTGAGGGAGGTTCAGGAAATTTTGGGATTTTGGAGGCTTGAAGATGCCTCTCTTGAAAGCTATAGCAGTTCCAAAAGGAGCAGTGATTCCCAAGGCTCAGAGGAATGACTGTAGGACATAAACAGCTCTAGCTATTGAAAATGGAAGTCCCAAATATCTGGGTACCTCTCTGCCTTTAATTATTTAAAACTAGTACTTATTCCTGAGTGTGTCTGATGATGTCTATAAAAGAAGCTTCAATTCATGCAGGACAAACCTTCTTTTCTAATTTGAAAGGTCCACTGGATACACAGAGCAACATGTAAAACAAAATAAGTAGAAACAAACATTGAAAATACCTTTCTTGATTTATAAATAGCAGTCATATAATTAGGTCAACACACAACTGTGGCATAATTAATGTTATTAACCAAATTTGGGTTTCAAACGTATAGAAAAATTATACAATTATAGTGTAATTGAGGCCATTTAACCTGCAACTTTGTTCTTTTCTTTTAATACCAGGTATTCACTTAGTTGTCATGTGTTTTCTGATTTTTTAAGGAAAAATTTATTAAGACACTCCAGATTTCTACATTTCTTTTCCTCTGATAAGCTAACTTATATTTAGCTTGTTCTTACATAGTTGTTCCCATGATCTAGTGTTGCAAAAATTTCACACCAACAAATACATGTGTCACTTTGATGAAGTATATAACTAATCCCAACCTTATATGAAAATCCAAGCTACAGTTGCAGAAATAGGCAATAGCAGGGGTAGTATGAATAATCAACATTTCCATGATTAAAATGATATTAGTTTCCTAATGATTTCTTATTTCCAAATTTTCAAAGATGTAATTTTTTCAGAGGATTTTCTTTTATTATTTTATTATTTTAATTTATTCTCTTGGGATTACAAGTTACCACTCCTGAAGAAAATGCTTTTTAAAAATCAGACATTGACAAGAAAAGGAGGAGGACCGATAATTTCCTTATTGCAACCTTCATTTCAAGCCTCCAATAATTATTGAAACATAACCTTCTCTGATGCCAGATGGAGGTAAGTCCAAATGTTACCTATGTTTTTGGAACTACATCATGTCTTTCTTAAGAGGAAAAAAGTTTGATCAGACTCTGGCCTGAGCTGCAGACCAGTTAGTGTATTTCCTTACTAATTCTAATGCTAAATTCTCTTTTCCTAGACTTTTTCCCGAGTGCCTTCTTATCTATTTTCCCATTTCAAAACAAATTTTCTCCCTCCTCCTGATCTCTTCATTAATTCTGTCTCTACAAACAATACAGCCCAATTTTCATTACTTGTATTCTTATTTATTGTGTGTCTGTTTTTTTTTTCATTTTCTTACTTTGAAAACAGAAATGTGAGTTTCTTCAGCTTTAAATTCCTTGTAATAGTCTGCTGCTGTCTTTTGTATACATAGATTTAATACTTTCTAGACCCTTATGCTCACTGGTTGCAACTGACCTTGAAGACATTCTTTTTTCTTGCCATTTTGCTCCTGTATCTTCAGTGCTCCCAGAGCACTGGAACAGAAAGCTACATGTATAGGATGCTCTGCCATAGGATATTCTAAAAAGGAAAGTTTACCTGACCTTATGTTTTGCTTTGCCATTGGTCTACTTTCCTGATAAACCAGAGACTAACAAAGTTCTCCAGCTTTGACCACAGGTTGTTATTAAACTAGCTTGAGCTCACTGGTCTGATATCTTCTAAATGACCACTGAGGTGTCTGCAGTGTGTACTCCATGCCACTATTTCTCCACCACAGGGAAATCAGACAGGGACTAAGATAGAGTCTGGTATGGATTCCCAGAACTAAGTGCTTAGCAAATGAGAATTGTTTGTTTGGTCTTTCTAGCAAGGAAAATAGTGGGCATTTGGAATTAGGGACAGTCTCTCTGCCCACAGGTAGAATAAATGAGCATGATTCCATCTGTATTAGCAGCATTCACCAACCAAATGAACTCACCATGTGCAGACTGTTCTGCAGAAGGTGTTAATTCACAATGATTCAAATTAACATTAATATTTGCAGACATTGCCTTTCATTTATCTTAGCTCATTTACTTTATCATAAAATAAAACTGAATTAGATATTACTATATGCTGAAGAAACGTAAAGCGGCTGAGTAGCGCAGCAAGCCTTAGAAAGCATTCATCTTCATTACGGATGAGACACGGTAATTTTCTTCAAGACATACCACTTGAGTTAAAACATTCCTCGAGGGAAAAGATAATTTTTTATATCTTTGAGATATAAGCATTGTCCATGTGATCTCAATAAAGGGTTTCTCCATTTATTCTCATGATTGTTGCCATGAGCGGGAGAACATAATGAAGGCAGCTGGTAGGAAGGATGGTTCAACTGGCTGAGAGTGTTACAGGTCATCCAGTCATCTTGCCTAGACACATGGGTCAGGCAAACCTAGCTTATCTGAAGTCAATGCTGACCAGCTGCACGTCCCAGAAGATCTACAGATTTGTAAAAATTAATGGTCAGGGCTGGGATGTAACTCAGTTGGTAGAGTTCAGTTTGCTTAGTATGTATTAGACCTTGAGTTGAATCTTCAGAATCAAATTAAGCTACGCATAGTAGTGCATCCCTCTAATCCCTGAACTTCAGAGGTAGAGGGGGGAAGATTTGAAATTCGAGGTCATACTTTGATCCATAGGGAGTTCAAGGCTACCTGAGGTACAGGAGACCCTCTTTCAAGGAAAAAAAAAAAAAAACAGGACTGGTTCAGGGGTTAAGACTCTGTCTCGCAAGCAGTAGGTCCTAAGTTGGATCCCAAGTTCCAGGTAAAAATACCAGGTGGAAACAGTGGTAGCCTGCACTTCTGGGGAGCTTGGGAAAGCCCAGAGTAAAGCCGAGAAGGAAGTAGAAGCAACCCAGGATGATTACCAAAGTTGCCCTTGGTCCTCCACAGGGAGCACATAGTGCTTTTCATACACACACACACACACACACACACACACACACACACACACACACACACAAATAAAAAATTTTAAGAAAGAAATAAAGAAAAACAGTGACTTTTAAAATGGTTGTCAAGAGCAACAGACTTTTTCTTTTAGGATGGTTTGTTATATAGTATTATTATCAATAGAGAGGCTTATTTCCTACAAGACTATGTGAAATTTATTGATCATTTGAGAATGCATAGAAAATATACAATTAAGTTGTGCAATGAAGTTGATCAACCTACAGATAGAAAATTGAACTGCAAAGCAAAAGAACATTTCAGAAGGTATAAAACAAATTCAGAGGCAAATTTAAGAGTGCATACATTGTTTCATAAAACATAGAATCTGGTAGAAACTAATGGGCTTACATTCTGGGACGCAAACCTTGGTAGCTATGTGGTAGTTACTCAACCTGTCTGTGCTTCCTTTTGCTCATCTAGAAAATTGGAATACCTATCAATTGTTTCATAGCCTTGAAAATTCTATAAGGAGACACAGATATAAGAGTTTTGATGTGTAACGAACAGCCATTAGTGCCAGCTATTATATGATTAATGGAGTATGACATAAGGGGTTTCAAACCATTAATATGTGACAAATTTAGGATCTGTTGTTGGACTTCAAGTAGAGGTTTCTGTTTCTGGTCATGTGTTAGTCAGACTTTTAATTGCTCTGGTAAATATCTGAGAAAAACAGCCTGAAAGAGGGAAAGATTATTTTGACTCATAGTTTCAGAGGTTTCACTTGGTGATGACTAGAGAATTCGGAGGGGAAGGAAAATTCACATCACTGCAGCCAGGGTGCAGAGAGAGTGTCTGTGCTAACAGGCTGCTCCCCTTCCCATGTTAATGACCTACAGGACTCTTGCCTATGCAACACTTCCCACATTCAAGGTGTATCCCCCTCATTGCTTTTTGTTTATTCTCTCTAGAAATTCTCTTACCCAAAAGTGTGCTTTACCAATGTCCTAGGTATCTCTCAATTTAATCAAGTGGACAATAAAGATATCACATTCCTATCCCTTGTCAACTTGATACTAAAATACATCATATATCATACTGAATCACTTAATAAAGACAAAAGCAAGATTGCACTTCCATTTAATATGACATAACTAAACTCCATATAACCAAAAGATACATTCATTCCTTCTATGGACAGTTCCAATGTAATTCAAATGTCTCAGTTCAAAGTCTTTTCTGAGACTCAAGGAAAATGCTGAGTTGTGGACTAATGGCAAATTTAAGAAAAAACAGGCTGTATGCTCCAACATACAATGCACATAAACATTCCCATTACAAAAGAGAGAATTTGGGGGCTTATCAAGGAAAGAAGGGACAGTCCTTAGTCCCACATAGATTCTCTTCTGAGATGCTTGGGATGAGCTAGACCTTTAACATCACTTCATCCTGAAGTTTCTGCTGCATGCTCAGCTTCACTCTTCTACCTACAGATATTGCCCTGAAAGTGACTTCCCACAGATTCCAACATGACTACATGTAGCTTGGCCTCTCAGGCTTTCCTCTGAGATCCATGGAGAAATTTTCTTGACCTCATAATTCTTCATTGATTCGATCTCATCAGCATCACATGGCTGATGACAAGATCTGTTGTCTGCCCCAGCAGCATTTGAAGCCCCTTGAACTATGTCTACAGTGACCATTGAGTGGCAGTGACCATAGAAATGTTTTGCTAAGTGGTCCTGTATGTGCAGAAACCTTCTAGAGTTCTCTTTTCAAAGTCTTTCAAATTAGTTGTACTGCTGAGCCAGAGTGTACAAGTCTGGGCTGTTTCTAGGATTCTTCAAGGCATCTGTCCTGTTGTTCTAATACACAATTCTTAGGTTCCTTTTAATACCTGTGATCTCTTCACAATCTATTTTTTTCTTGCCCCCTCCCATCTTACACAGATTTCTTTTACAAATTAATTATTGGTTTTTCCTAATTGTTCTGTGCTGCTTTTGTTCATTTGTTTATTATAAACGACCTGAAATAGCTAATAACTATGACTTAAACTGAATGCTAGGCCACCTGGGAATTTTTTCCACCCAGATAAAATATCATAACATCATTAAGCAAAGTCTTATATATAGTCTCAGGGCATGGACAAAATGGACACAGTTGTTTGCTTCAATGTAATAGGAACAACTCTCATCCTATTCCCAAGAGAGTCATTATTCCTGTCTGAAACGTCATGAGCAATGCTGTCTCTCCTCATCCATATCATTGTCTTCTGCACTCCTACCACAATCACTCATTAAGCTCCACCTGAAGAACTTTAAGCTTTCTCTTGCTAGCTTTTCTGCATCCTTTCCTTCCAGTAAGCTGGTCCTATCAACTAATGAAATCACACCTTAGCAAGAGTGCAGACAGCATGCTCCATCATGGCATGTAGAAAGCAGAGAGATAGAGATACAGATGGAGATGGGAAGGAGGGAGGGGAACAGAGAGAGAGAGAGAGAGAGAGAGAGAGAGAGAGAGAGAGAGAGAGAGAGAGAATATTTTAGCACTAGTGGGTTTTCTCCTATCCATGCCTTCAGCCTATGGGATGGTACCACTCACTTTCAGGGGAGGTCTTCTCTTAGTTGACTTTTCCTGGAAATACTGTCATGGACACACAAGTTTGGTCCACTGATCACCTAGAAATTTCTCAGTATATTCAAGTTGACAAAGTTGCTATTGCACACCATCACCAATTACTTGCTTTTCTTCCAGATTTTTCCAAAAATGATCCCGACTGTAGATTTATTTAACAAACGAATAGAAAGATATAAGGAACAGCAAGCTTGGATTCATGTTCTATGATAATGGCAAACCGTGGTGCTTCCAGGAGTCAAATACTTTCATCAGTCAATGAAGGCTTATATCTTCAATCTATTTTCTCTAAGCCTATGTCTTAGTATCATGGTACCAAAAATAAGTACTGATCTCATGTCTCACAATGGATGAGTAATTTTCTTCATGATGTAATAGATCAGGTGGTAGGAAAGAATTCAATAATGTTTTAAGTGAAATTCTGTTACTTTATACAAAGACAGAGCACATAATAACACATGTTGGCCATGGAGCCTTACAACTAAACTATGACAAACAGTGTAGTACAGTGAGGACTCACACACCAGCTCCTGTCCAATTTGTGAAGTGGAAAGATAGAGGGGAATGGAAACATAGAGAAACAAAGATGGTGGGAATAAAGACAAGAGAGTGAGAAGGAGGTAAAGAGAGGGAGGAGAAAGATTAAAGGAGGAAGAAGAGTGGAAGAGGAAGGATGAGGAGAGACCTATTTTCTAAAAGCATATTTTGTTCTTCAGAAAACAATAATTTTGCTTATTATAAATACATAAAATCATGGGCCTACGAGTAGCTCTGCTGTTAAGCATTTGCTCACAAACTTAGTGACCTAAGTTCAATTCCCAGAAGCCACATGGTGGAAGGAAAGAACTGACTTCTGAAGGTTATCCTCTGACTTACACTCATGTGCCATTCATGAATGCATGTTCCCCTCTCTCCTCTTTCTCTCCATCCTCTCTCTCTCAAATAAAATAAATAAAACATTAATAAAAAGAACGCTTCTTCTAAAGAAGTCTGCTGTTAATAGTCACTAAAATATAGATATCCCCAAACCTTATTTTATCATTTTCCCATGAAACTATGAGTGGGATTTTTTTTTTAGCCATAATCAGAGTGTCCATAAACAAAAATTAAAAATCAAGTTGCACTGAATATGTTATTGTCTCTTAACAGTAGACTCCCCTGGCCTTGCAAGCTTCCAGAAGGAGGTAGCAGAACACGAAGATGGAAGACAGAGAAAGGGTTCCTCCAGCCTAGTTCTTTGTGAGCTTCCTGCTTCGGAAGCCTCAGAATCTAGTTTTCCATTTTGGACACTTGCCCAACTAACTTTATGATGTCTCAGTACAAAGATATTGACCTAACTGAACGGTAGCTCAGAAGTCCGAGTTTCTCCCCACTGGATTCTTCCATTAAGGTTTTGATGATCTCCACCTTGATTTCTTCCAAGTTTCTAGGCTGGGAGCAAAATTCCCAAGTTCCATATCTGTCATACCTTAAGTCCACCTCTAATTTTTTCCATCATGTAGATATTTAAATTCATCTTTAGTTAACAGATCTATTAGATTGTGTAGCCATAAAAATTTCAAATCCTTATTTTGCATATGAATTATAAATTCACAGAATTTTATACATGTAGCCATCAATTTGTGTCTAGACCTATGACATGTTTGTAGCCCTCAGAAGTTTTCTTGTATTTTTTTACAGTTAATATCCTTTGAGAAGGCAATTACTCTAGAATTTTCCATTCCTGGATTCATTCAAATTAACTTTTTGCATGTTTGAATGACTTCTTCAGATGATCCTATTTTTGAAATTTGCTAATATTTTTCTGTGTAGTCATGTTCTTTTTTTTATTATTTATTCAACTATGCGCATGTGTGTGTGTATGTGTGCGCGTGTGTGTATGTCTGTGTGTGTGTCTGTGTATGTGTAGAACCACGGACGAATTCGGGAACCACCATGGACGCCTCCATCTCCTTCTGCCCCGGGATTCACAGGCTCCGTCCTACCAGGACCAGAAGCGCAGAGCCGCCCCCGCTTCCGCCTGGCGTCTATATGTGGGATCTGGGATCTGAACTCAGGACCTTCCGCCTGCAAGGCGGAGGCTTAACCCCTGAGCCACCTCTCCAGCCCTGTGTAGTCATGTTCTATTTCACTGGTGTCCTTCACAGTTTATTTTCTCATTAATAAACACTGGGTTGGTTTGTAGACTTAAATAAAGTTACTATGAAATGTCTCATACAATCTTTGATTGTCATAAGTGTTATTTGGAGTTATGTAACCAGGAATGAAAATTTGAATGTACATTTGTTTATAATTGGCAGCTATTGCTAGTTTTCCAGGAAGGTTTTATTAATGTGTAAACTTACCTGTGATAGAGAGATCCCCTTGACTCTAAGCTTTGCTTTTATCTAGTACTTCTTTCACAGTCTTTTTCCCAATTTCCTGAAACTTACTTATTCAGTCTTCTCTTGTATTTATTTAAGGAAATCTGAATTTCAGAAATGAAATTGTTTTCTTTAGAATTTCAGTTGCATTATTTCTAAAAATTCTCTCTCTATATATATATTAAATACACTCATCACAGTTACCTTCAGACCCTCCCTGATGATTCCTTTATCTATATTATCTGTACATGTATCTTGGTGTTCTGAATGAGTTACATGCATTGCATATGATGCTAACATGAATGACCTTTCAAAATTATTTTATGACTCAGTGTTGAATTCAAAGTTTTTACCAAGGGTCAGAAGTGAACTTTTGTTACCATTTTTCTTAATTTTTCTGTTTTTTCTTTCACAAATTTCAACTTTTACCATTATCTTGGCCTTTGTTCTACTAGACTGTATTGAATTTGCTCTTTTTCTGAGTTCTTTTCTTTTATGTGTGTGTGTGTGTGTGTGTGTGTGTGTGTGTGTGTGTGTGTGTGTGTATGTATGTATCAGAGGGCATTGTGTATCCCTGTGCAGGACCAAGGGTGACTCTGGGAATCATCCTGGATTGCTTCTACCTCCTTCATGTTTTGTTCTGGGATTTCCCAGACTCTGCCCACCAGTGCTGAAAGTACAGGCTGCTGCCATTTCTACCTGGCATTTTTATGTGGGACCTGGGATCCGAACTCAAAACCTTCTGGTTGTGAGCCAGAGTCTTAACCCCTGAGGCATCTCTCCAGAACTTTTCTGAGTTTCTTGAAAATAAATATTGACTTGAAGCCTTCTTTTCTAATATAAGTGTTCTATGTTGCAAAAATTTTCCGCAGTGTATTAATTCATTTTACCAGCTTCTATGTATTGTATATTTTAAGATTTCCTTTGAAATTTCAATATTTAAGCATGAATTATTTAGAAGAGTATAGTTTAACTTTCAACAATTGAAAGATTCCAGAAGTTTTTCTAATCTTTCTATAGTCTAAATGAATTATTTTTAGTCATGCATATGTAAAAAATAAAAATAATTTTTTCAAAACAATGTTTTGCTATGAAGCCCGGGCTGGCCTCAAATCTTCTGTGCAGCCCAGGTTATCAGCAAGCTTAACAGAATTCCTCATATTTCTACCTCCTGAATGGTGGGTTATTAAGCATCTCCCAAGATGCTTAATAGTTGTGTGGTGGTATTCTGTTAGTTACATAACAGTCATGTGCTGAATCTGTGTGCTGTGTTGCAAATTTAGGATTATTGACATCTTTAACTACAATTATGTGTTTCTTTACTTTTCCTTTAAGTTCTATCATTTAACTTTCCCTTTTGCTTTAAATTTCTCTTCTTTGGTGTGTACTCATTTAGGACTCTTAGGTCTTCTTATGAACTGACCACTTAGTTATCATGTAATGACTTTCTTTGCCCTGATAATATTCAATGCTCTTTGTTCAGAAGTCAGCTTCCTTTGATACTAACATAGCTCTCCAGCTTCTTTTTGAGCATCATTTTCAGGGTGTATATTTCTATTCTTTTCTATTTAACCTTATATTCAAGCACACACACTGAGATACACATGCATATACATAAATAATAAGTTGCCTCTATATTTGTCTTAGAGTAAGACTTCTGATACTGACTTTCTAGAGTATTTACTGAGACATTCTTTCTTTTTGGAAACATATTTTTATATGGCATAGAAGCCTGGGTGGTAGTTTTTAAAATTTCAGTATTGTGAAGATGTTGCTCATTGTTATCTACTTTGTAGGATTCCTAATGATAAATCTACTGTAATTTTTCTCTTTGTAGTTTTTCCTGTAGCTACTATAAGAGTCTCTTATTATCCTTTGTTGTTAATAATTTTGAACATAAAAATGCTTATGCGGTTTGTCTACAGCTCTCTACAGGGTATTTTCTGAGTCTCTTAGATCTGTGGCTTGTTTACTGTCCTTAATATTGAAAACTGCTTGGCCATTATTGCCTTAAATCTCTTACTGTCTGTCACTCTTCTCAGATTAGAATTTTAAATCTGGTGAATACCATGATAGAATGCAAGATCAACTGATATATACATACTTTTTTGGATAATGGGCCTTAAGGGTATTTTTCATTAATAGTTTTACTACTTGTCCACACTTCCTTTTTCTCTTTCATTTAGTTAATTCCTAGTGATCTTTCATCAGCTATCTTGAATTTTACTGATTCTCTTTCTTAAAAACTGGGTACAATATTTCTCATTTTTTATTGTGTTTTTAATTCTTAGTGTTTGTAATTGATGTGTTTTCTTATAGTTTTATCTCTATCCAGAATTTAATCAACTGATTTTGCATGCTAGCCACCTCTTCAATTAGAGGCTTTAACATATTAATTATATCTATTTTACATCTCTTGTCTGTTAACTTCGCCATCTGTGCCATATCTCAGTCTGGTTCTGATGATTATTCGTCTCCCAGTCATATGTTTTTTCTTACCTTTTTGCATATCTTATAATTTTGTTATTGAAATTCAGCATCTTGGATAGGAAAGATAGACATTTTGCAGCATGTATGCCTGGAAATTGATCTCTTTCTCTCTCTCTCCAATTGGACCTGTGATAGAAATGTTTAAATGAACACAGTGGAGTCAGTGCAGTTTAGGCTTCTCTCTAATTCTTGTCAGTTTTTCTTTGCTAACTCTAAGACACCACATTCCTCCAGTGACACCTTATAGAATGTTGTCTTGCTGGAGGACTTTTTCCCCTTGCTAAGTATTCCTGCATGCTCTGTAAATCTTTGAGTTCATCTCTGAGAGGGTTTCTGTCCCATGTTCTTCATCTGCTATGTTGTTCACAGCCACATTCCTCCTGTTACTCAGCCTGTCAGTAAACGGTGACAGCCAGATGTTTTTTCTCTTCACATTAAACTTTAGTGTTAGACTGGCATGGTATTGTGTCACTGGGTGATGCATTGTGAGGTCCTCCTCCAGGTGTTTCCCCAGGTCCAGGCGTTGAACCTTGCTTGTGCTCCCAACCCAGCTGAGTCCCAGGGCTAAGATTTTTGTTGTTCCTTTCTTTAGGTTGCAGTTGATTTTCACCAATATGCTAAGAGTAGCAATCTTTGCATGTGCCATGTAGTTTGAGACTTTGTTGTATAGTGGGGAGGGAGTGGTAGGAGGGAATAGGGCTCCCATGTCCTTCTTGCTGGGACCCATGTACACCACAAGGAACTTTTCCTTAAAATTATCAATTCTTTCTGTGATTAACCTTGTTACACAGAGAAAAGCACTAAAGAAAATGTCAACTCCTTTGCTTTTCTTATCTCCTAGGTGTTTCACATTCTCTCCAGTGTGTTTCTAGCCCTTACCAATTTGCCATCTACCCTACTTCAATTTTTACTGGTACTTAATTTCTTTTGTCTTTAAGCTACTATTGTGCTTTACTACTTTTTTTTTTTTTTTTTTTTTTTTGTCGGCACCTGCCTCTTTAGACTTTGGAAGCAATGACTTCCCTATAATTTCGGCTTTGAGTGCTTTAAAAAAACTCATGAAATTTTTTGGCTCTGTTGCACTATTATATGGGTGCAAATGTCACCCTTTCCTGCTCTCTGTATCCCTGGGTGAAAACTAAGTTTGGTGCTAACAAAGTATCATTGAAGGAATGATCAGAATATCATGTTTTCTTGCAAATTAACAACCCAGGATTTTATGGGACCTAGAAAAGGAAGAGATCGGCAAGTAGATGAAGATGTGTTATATTTTGTTCCGAAAATACTTGCAAAGAGCTTACTCTCACACTCCAAGCACTCCAACTGAAGGCAGGTTAGAGTGCCAAATTCTTTGGAATAGATGAAATCATTTCATAGCAACAGGGACTGATGTTCTCAACTCAAGTGCCACAGAGTTATCATTACGGCATCATATCATGGCTTACGTGCCAAGCCACATTTTTTTCCTTTCTTGGTGGTCCATAAAGTAATAACTCACCTTATAATTAACTGCATTCCCCATACTGCTAGTGTGGGGTGCAGCTCACTGTAGGTAGAGTAATAGGACTCTTTCAAGGTAGTCATCGAGACAAAAGTAACAAAAAATTAAATATGGATGTTTATAGAATGCTGACATCATAAGCCTTCCTCATTTGAAATTGATTTATTCATAAATTTACTAGCAAATTCCCTTGAATAGTGGGCAAAAGAACTTTTATGATGTGTACATGTACAGTATGTGAGTAGTACATGTGTGTGTATGTGTGTGCGTGTGTGTACATGTGTGGTGGTGTGCAGTGACACACAAGGAGGTCAGCAGACAAACAGGGTTTTTGTCCTTGTCTTTCCATCTGGTTTCAGACAGGGATCCACTGTTAGAGCCCACAAGCACAAAGGAGTTTTAGTGATTCACAATATATATCAGATCTCTTTTCATTGGGAAGAAATTTAGACTCAAAGCTCAGAATGCTATTGTATCCAAGAAGTATAACATGAGTGTGGTGACTCAAGGAGAAAGCAGGGAACAAAACTAAATGATAGAAGGTCAGTAGTTAGATACAGGAATGCATTAACAATTTTGTTGTTCTGGCTCAATAATATCTGAGTCAGTTCTTTCCTTTCTAATTGGTATAAAAACAATATATTGAATGAAATATGTGATATATGATTCTATACTACAGTTCACAAGGAAATCAAACTCCAACAACCATATCACATGAAATAATACTCAGCAATTCGACCCTGTTCATGCTATAGTAATTCTGTACTTCAACTTCTTGAAGTAAACTGTTCCATTTTTAGAGAAGATAATTGAAAGAAATTTTCTAGCATTTTACCAATTCGTTTAGCTCTTAGCCTATTTTTTGATCTGAACATCACTCTCTCAAAAGCTCAATAATTTTCAAGACAAAATTGACATAAAATGAAGCATGATGTCCAACTGAGGCAGACTCCATTCTTCTAGAAACATTTGACAGCTCAAATTTATATTTGCATGCTACTTTTAATCCTGAATTATAAATAAAATGTTAGAGTTGTACAAGTTACATGCCAACTTCTAAAGGTAAAATTGGTGTTACATAGATATTTGCTTTCCTTAAATTTAGATTTTTCATTCATAAAAATTCCAAGTGAAGAGATTTGCCACATGCTAGTGTATTTTTTGTAATATATTTCTTTGGTAGTATTTTAAATAACAGGGAGTACCAAAAACTGATCATTATGTAGGGATTTAACCTCAGCTAGCTATTTTATAACCAGCGCTTTATTCCAGCTCTATAATTAACATCTAAAATTAACATTTTTCAACATGACTTTAAACATTAGAGAATCTAAGTAGATATAAATACTTAAAGTACTATTGCTTTGCACTTTTTAGGCCTTTCAAAACGGAACTAAAGTCAGTCTCTTTCTACATGAAATATGGCACAGTACATGATCTGGAATTGCTTTATAGTTTTAAATATTTTTATGCAATTGGATATAACTATTTCCATATGTTTATAAAAAGTAAGTGAAGGTAGCAGCTGAGATGCTGAAATGTTCCATTTCTCTCTGTGGTCCTAGCCACATGAGAGAACTGTACCTTCTTATCGCTAGTCTATTGGCAAATAGAATTTATCCATTTTCCTTAATTCTAACCTGAAGATGCTGTTTAATGTACCATAAACAAATCTTTATGAATTTTTTACATGATTAAAATGGTCATAACTATCCAATGTTTCTTGCTGATTGAATCTGCCACTTCTGTTTACTGGGAAAATAAATAACACATGTTTGCTCTGTTTTTAAAAGGTTCCTATTTATTCTGTGGTCATTTCCCACTTATAATATTTCCAGCTTAATTTCATAAAACAGCTTTTATAGGACTTGAATAAAAAGACCTTCTTGTCCATTGTCTTCAAACATTTTGGCTTTGAGTTCTGGACTTTTATTCAAAAAAATGTCTAACCATCAAAAATATTTCTTATCTCCTTCCCTTCCTCCCTTTATCCTTTCCTCCCTTCCTCTCTTTGTTCTTCTCTTCTCTTCTTCCCTCATCTCTCCCTCCCTCCTTAGGTAGGTCTGGAATTTAAGAAGTGAAATATCTGCATGTCTTGCATATGCGTGCATAAGAGGCAGAGTTCAGGTTTTCTTCTTTACTACATTACCCCTGTTTGTGCCTAATTTATAGCAGTCAAACAAAGAAAAACAAGTTTCATAGCACATTTGTCTGACAGAAGAACTATTAAGATGAACAAGCATGCAGGAAATCCTCTAGCAAGAAAGCTACTATCATTGCCATCTCTTAAGACATAAGCATGATAGTTATGCGTCTAATGACTTTGTCCCGTCACATTTGTCCCGTATGAATATAAAGCTTAGTGGACACACCTTTAACTTTGTTAAAAACTTAACATATTAACTCACTCTATATGTTTTATGTCATGTGTTTTACACATATTGAAAATGAGAGTTAAGACCTTTTATTATACCACTATGCTGGTGTTGAAATATCTTGGGCAGGTGCTCCTTGGTGCATTCATCTAGAACTTTCCCATGATATGTATTTGTGCTATGACTGCCAGCTCTATGTGCTGGAATATGCTCTGCCTTGCATTACAGCAATCGGTGCGATTGTCTCATTTCCCCTTAGGAGAGCTTCTAATCTGTTTTCCTCTCCACTGTCTTATAGGAATACATCTGTCTTGGTAAAAGTTCAATAATAAGAGCAAGAGTTTGTGTAGGTGGTCTTCACTTGTCCACTTGAGCATTTGGTGAAGGATTTCTTTTACTTAATGGAATGAGAGTCAAAACAAACTACAGCCCATGCTATACACACTTACACCAAAGCTGCTACCTACAAAAGGAACACTTCTAGCTATGAGCCAAGAATCTTCTGAAACACCTTATCTTTCTGTTAGTTCTAAATAAAGGAGTCCACAGTTGAAAGTCAGACTTACTGTAACTGAGCTCTCACTTGTCAAATTTCAAAATATTCTTACCAAAACTAGAGAGATGGCTCAGGGGTTAAGACTCTATCTCACAAGCAGAAGGTCCTAAGTTTGGATCCCATATAAAAATGATAGGCTGAAATAGAGGCAGTGGCCTGCACTTCTGACCCTGGGGGGCAGAGCATGGGAAATCCCAGAATGAAGCAAAAAGGAGGTAGAAGCAATCCAAGATGATTCCCAAAGTCACCCTTGGTCCTCCATAGGGACACACAGTGCCCTCTGATACACACACACACACACACACACACACACACACACAAAAGTATATATGCACACACGCATGCACACACACACACACACAAAATAAATGAATAAATAAATAAAATTTCAAACAAAATATTCTTACACAGTAATTTTCTTTCTCCTAAAATTACTTAAATTGCCAGCTGAGTATGTAAGTTTTCTTTTCTGACAATCTCAATGTGTAAGATTTACATGTCCACAGAATTCTAGTGAGTGATGCTAATATTGATGATGTGTAGTATCCTGACAAATCGTCTGGATTAACTAACTTATATGCCTTTTCCTATTTCAAAAATGAGGCATCCGTGGCTCAGTCATGTGAATTAATAAATGATGGTGTTGGACTTAAAATACAGGTTTGTCTTGTTTAAAAATACATAGTCTTCATTATATCATCAAGTTGAGTTCATCCTAAATATAGTTGCAGATCTCTCATTTTTGGAAATAGAAAGTTATTTCAAACTCATTTGCATGTAAGAAGAGGCTGAGTGAGCCTTATTTGTAATTGGAGATGGCAATCAACCTAATCTGCAGAAAATGTCTTTTGCATAGATGGGGCAAATAGGGTTATGTGCATCATATGAGGTTGACTTAATAATTACAAAGTTGCAAACTGCTTATATGTTGTGTACACACACACACGTGCACGTACACACACACACACACACACGCACACACACACACACACACACATCCCAAGTCATTTAATGTTTTTTAGGAGTTTACATGAAATAGTTCAGGAGAGAAACCATGGCAACTATACAAATAATGCTTAAAATGGGCTAAAGAGAGCATGTTCTTTTTAGAAAAAGGCAGGGAAAATTTTCAGGACAAAGTAAAAAAGAAAAGATTGCTTACAATTCTCTGGAGAACAAACATAATATTTTTTTAATTGTGGAGTGATGATGCTTTTAAATTAAAAATAAGCATATGCTAATTATGCAAGAAATGTTTTAATGGTGACATTTTCATGTTTGCATATTATACACTTTGAACACCCTGATCTCTTCAGGTCCCCTGTTGTGTTCTTCCATTTCCCATCATCCATCATCTTCCTTTCATTCATTCTTCTTTCATGTCTTAATATATTCTTAGTATTTTGTCTAGATTTCACTTATGTGACAAAATACTTTCTGAGTCTGACTAGACATGATGTATTTCATGATGATCTTCAATTGCATCCATTTTCCTGAAAACAACCCAGGTTCATTTTTAACGAAGTGATAGTTATATAAATAGTGGAACTTACACAGTTTCAAATACATAAATATAATCTTCTTTATTAATTCATCTGATAATAAGCATCAATTCTGATCCCATGACCTACTTAGTGTATATACAGTACTGCAGGAAACATGGGTATACAGGTATTTCTATTTCATGTCGCCTTTGATTTCTTTGGAAATAAACCCAATAGTAGATTACTGTAGTATATGGTAGTTCTATTTTTAGGTCTGTGAGGGACTTCTGTTATTATATCATAGTGGCTGTGTCAGTTGACTTTCCAGGAGTATCAAGGGTTAGTTTTTCCTACACTTGCATTAGTATTTGTTTGTTCATTTGACAAGGGCTATTCTGAGTCTGGTGGGAAAGAGTCTAGTTACAGTTTGCATTTTCTTGATGGTTAAGGATATTGAACATAAAAAATTAAATATATTGACCTTTTGGTACTTCTTTTGTAAAATGTCTATTTCAACTAGGAAAGAAACAAATGAAGAAGGTGATGGAGAGAGGCAGTCTAGAGAAAGAGAGAGAAGAGAAAAAGGTAGAAATTATAACAATAAACCTGACAAAGATGAATTGCTCACTCTTCTAAAGCATTGAGCTATGTTCAATAACACATTCACATAATCATTAATGACTCTTTGGATTGGTATCATTTTTATCATCAATTTGCAGAACAGAGAAGTAACCTGCTATGTCTAGGAAGTCACAGCTCATGAGTGGAAGGACTGAGTTCCAGCACATCAATTTGGCCCTCAACCTGTGTCCTTCATTTGCACACTCACATGACTTTACTAATCAAATAAAGTAGATATTGGTGAAAAAAATAATAGCAATCAGGATCATGAGAGTCACTTGCTGTTTACAACTCTACAAGTTATAAATGACTCTGGAATTCTGATAGATATTTGAAAATCAAAACATTTTTTATGTAGTGCTTGTTTTATTTTCCATTCTCCCATTTATTGGCTGGATTGTTCTTTACATGTTTGAATTCACAGTATATTCTGAATATGAATTCCAGTGATATACTTTTGAATGTAACAGTAAATAGATAACAGGTTATAAGCTAGCTAGGTCACACATAACTAACTCTGGGTTTTAATGTGAATATGTGGTATATGTCCTCCATAGTAATCACAAGGGTAGTTATGCAAATTCTTGTGCAAACTCAAATGACCCAGACTCAGACTATTCCTGCAGTCTTTGTTTCACTCTATGTGTGGACTCTTCCATTCTTTTCTGAAGCCAATAGGTCAATAGTTTTACATCTCCATAAATTCTCCCACTTTCTTTTTTTTAATGAATGTAATCCATTTTCCCTCGCTATGTTTATTGGTCCAATTATTATTTTGTTTAGATCATTTAGATAAAGAATATTTTGTTTAGAGAAAGGACAGGATTATACAAAAAATGCAAACATTTTTAGCTTTTGGAACTTATTATAATTTAAAGTGATTCGGAGATGAAATGAAATTTGAAGCTTGAGTTATTTTTGTTTGTTAAAAATTCTACGAAAACTTCCATCATAAGGAGAAAAACACTAGGTGTGATGTTGACTCATAGTTCTACTTAAGTCATGATGTAATAGTATCCTTGGATGGCATGCTATTTTTCAGAGTTATTTATTGTGTGTATGGTGTATATATGTGCATATATATACTGTGTATGGTATCTGTGATATGTGTATGGAGTATGTACATGTATGTGTATATTGTGTGTGTGTGTGTGTGTGTGTGTGTGTGTGTATGTATGCATGTGTAATTTACACTTGATCTTAGCCAAAAGGCCGAGAAGCGATAACTTTCTCCAGAGTTATTGCTCTGCTTCTCCCATTTGGACTCTGAGGATCGAACTGAGGTCACCAGATTTTGAAGAGGCAAGCAATTTTAAAACTGAACTATCTTTCTGGCCTGTGACTCTATTTTTTATAAAGGAAATGATAAGAAGTTTTTAAGTGGATGGTCTCGGATCATTAATTTCCAAAGCCACACATCATCTTGGAGTTAAAGAATTTAGAACTCTCAGTTACTGATTATGTAAAGAATTATGAATGACTAAGTGAATCTATTAAAATAAGCATGGTTGCTTCCAGGATAAGTTGATGATGTATTTGAGATCAGAGCTGCTTAGCTATCAATCTGAGCTACAGATTGTGCAACACAGCTGTGACTGCTAAACTTTACAGTGAAAGTAGACAATTGAGTCTCCATATCTTTGAGACAGAAGGATTCCTGAGAATTATTATTCTGGAAAACCCAATGCTTGAGAGTCAGCAGCAAAAGCAGAGATTAAAGCACATATCTAATCTACCTATAAAAAAGGTAAAATTCATGTTTTTTTTTCTGGTTATCTGTGTGTTATAAATAAGACTTAGGAAATATAAATTTATAAATGAATGACTTCTTATTATACATGTCAAAATTTCATTGAATTAATCTCAGTGGTCATAAAAACAGGAACTATATTCTACAGTATTTATTGAACAACTTGCAATGTACCAAATACACTGGACGTATTTTCTTAATTATCTCTTTTGACTCCTACAGCCATCATGACATACTGGCATTAGTACTGTCTTTTTGTAGGATCAAATCAAGTAGCTCATTAAAAGTATGATAATTTTGTAGTAATCAAGTTTTGAGGAAAAATATATTCACTCAAATTTGAGTCTGGCAAAGACAAGTATATTAGGCAATGAAGGATGAGGCAAATAGGCGAGAGAAATGGGAAGACACAAAGGGGCAGGACGTGAAATGAGTACTGAAGGCCATGAATAGAACAGCCTGGTTGGAAGACAGTTTATGTGTAAAAGCAGATGGAAATATATATTTGGAAAGGGAAGCTTAGTCTGAATTATATGTGCCTCTGTAGTTATAAATACCTCCCTTTTACCTATCTCTCATAGATCTCATTTTCCGATGCCACTGAAATGAAGATAATTTTAGTTTCATATCCTCTATTTGATAGTTACCTGTCCCATAAAAGAACAAAGATGAGAAGAGGGACTTTACTTTCACATTCTCTCTCTTTTGTAGTGGTTTGGTTTTTGTAAAAAAAAAAAAAAAAAAAAAAGATGCCCAAGCTATACTGTTTGGATCTAGCTCATAATTTGTGCCTAATATAGTCTACACCTAAGATATGTATGTACATAAAACCAATTCCAAGCAACTTAAAAATAACACAGGAAATTCAGGTTAACATTTGTCACCGTTTCCAATGGAAACAGCCTGTCTATTTAACTTGTGATGAAGCGAAAATGCTGCACTTCATTTTCTCTCTTCAGTGTAATGCCTCCTTTTGCGCCAGCCAGAAATCTCACCAACTTGGACATTGCGAGGAATACTCTCTTTCTGGCCTTTATTGTAAGACACCGAGGACTGTTTTCTGTAAGGACTTAGAAAATATGCACTTAAGAGATGATGAATGTTGCTCTGTGGTAAATCTTTGTGTAAAAATGTGTTAAATTTTAGTCATTTTCTGTGGGATTGTAGCGTCAGCAACTGGCATGAGTTGAATCAGACCGAAGATTCCAGTTCTTTACAGAGCAGACAGCATGATATAATGGCACTGAAAAAAATCTCCCTTGGCAACTTTTGGATCCATGAAGTGCAAAAGAGGTGTTAGATATTACTATACTTGGAATGAGCAGGAGTCCTCATTTCAACTATTGAAATTATTTGACATCTTTTTTTTTTTTTTTTTACCATTTCTTTCAGTGCTGACAACACGGACATCAGCCTTTGCTCTTCTGGGCAAGGCAGTCCTGGTTTTCTGTGGGGTCTGAAGCTCTCAGAAGTCTAAAAACTTTTTCTATAAAGGGCTGTTTGAGCAACACATGTCCAGACATAGTATTTTCTTCATTTCTTTATACACATTCAACTCTGCCAAGTATCATCTCAAGAACTGCATATTTGGTGTGTGTGTGTGTGTGTGTGTGTGTGTGTGTGTGTGTGTATGTGTGTGTGTGTGTTTTCAACTGCCACAGTCTTGCTTGGAAGGTCACCTTCTGTGAAAGCTGAATTGATGTAATCCCTTCAGAGAAATTTTAGTGTGGGCTGTACAGTCAGAATTTTAAAGGAGACTTGTATGTTACAGAGTCACATACATCTCTTCCTTGAGGACAAGAAGATAGAAAGGCTGTCAGAATGCGTTAATTTAGGAGTTTGAGGGACTAAATGACCAATAGAAACTTACAGTGTATTTATGGTGCTAAATGTAGATATCCAAAGTATTACATGGAAATGCTATGATAGAGCTATTAACTTGGTTCATTTGGAGTTTAAAATATAAAAAGAATTATTCCAATTGACCTCACATAGTTGTCTCCTGCCTGATCATGTGAAGCTATTGACTATGATTGATGCAGGAATCTCTTCTTAGCCACAATTTGTTTCCAATTCTATCCAGATGAAATCCCAGGAAACAAGACACAGAAACCATATGTTTAGACTATGGCAAATGGCTGCTACATCAGGAAGCAGGGGAAATACATGAAGGCATTTGTGCTCCAGAAAGCCACTGTGAGAAACAAGAATGAACAAACACCAAAATCAAGATCCTTAATATGTTTGGAAGCCTTGAGGAAACCTCTTGGGTAACCAAAGGCAGCATCAAGATACTGGGCATCTAGTTTGGTGAGGTTTGGGTAATTGCAAGCCTCTTAAATGTCAGAGAACTCACTATCAAAGAGAATGTACTACAGTATTACAACTGTTGCCAGAAACACATCTATTCACTATTCACATGAAGAGGCACCTGTCCTTAGAGAGAAAGCTATTGGATTCTTGAAAGTTGAAAGTGCATATATTAAATTAGAGAACTTTGAATAATGTGATTTTAAAGATTAAATTCTAAAATTATTTAATTTGAAGTTAAGTACAATATGAGGATATTGTACAAAAGTAAAATATTATGAGAACATATTCAACATCAGAATTATATTTAGTTTATAGATCAGGCAGAGATCTGCAATCTGTTTTCATTTTTCTTCTCTGTTCTAGGAGTATAATTGGACTTACCTGACATAGTTAGTGATGTAAGTCTGAGTTCTGGCCATTTGAATGTAGGTGAAATAATAGATTCCACTTGCAGATCTGACCCCTAAGTATTTCTCATAGGATTATACATTCTCTCCTCACTCATTTCTGGCTGGAGGCAAAAGATGCCATAGGGAACTGAGACTGTAAAGACCAGTAACGGCAAGGAATGTCGAGAAATTGACTCTCTGTGAATGAAGAGATGAAGCACATACCATCAAACACTCAAAACTGAACTGTCACATAAAAAAAAATAACACCGTAGACCTCAACTGAGGTTTGTTATTTCTCATCCTTGTTTCATGAGCACAATTCATAGAATTTCTAAAGAATTTAGCAAATTGCACATGGTACCATTGGTGTTTCTGAATAACAGGGCCACTGAATTATTCTTTATAGCACACAAAGTGTTCTTTGGAAGCACCCTTTTTATATTAAAGAATATCACTCTTTTTAAAATTTTTTATTATTATTTATTCAATTGTGCGTGAATGCACATGTGTGCATGTGTGTATGTATGTGTGTGTGTGTATGTATGTGTGTGTGTGTAGAACCACGGACGAATTCGGGAACCACCATGGGCCGCCTCCACCTCCTCCTTGTTTTACTCTACCCCAGGATATACAGGCTCTGCCCTACCAGGACCAGAAACGCAGGCCGCCCCGGCTTCCGCCCGGCATCTATACGTGGGATCTAGGATCCAAACTCAGGACCTTCTGCCTGCAAGGCAGAAGCTTAACCCCTGAGCTGTCTCTCTAGCTCCAAGAATATTAATCTTTAAATAAATATGCATATTGGATAATATCAGTATTAACTTAAAAGTGGATCAATGCATATATTATATGTTATCAATATGAAGCATTATTTTGGGAGTATATATAGTTAGAAAAAATGAAAAAAAAGAAAATATGAACAATAAAGAACGACTTCGTGGAAAGTTAAATTGAAACCAGAATAGCAACTGAAATGTATTTTAACATCCATGTAACTGACACAGAGATGTCAGTTTCTGTCATCTAGAAGCAGGCGAACCTCACATATTCACATATCTCTAGAGCCTCCCAGAAGCACTGACCCTTATGAACATTAGAGTTTTTCACAGATTAATAAGAGTAAACATTCATGACATGTATATCAACTTATGGTTTCTATGGCCCTCTAAAATTAGAAAATATTGATGCAAACAAAAGCAGATTTCTCTTTTAAAAATATTTCTTAAGTCTATGGTAATAAACATTTCTATTTTTTCTAGAATCATGAATAAGATGTTGCAGTACACAAACTTATTTGATCCTCAGACCTTTCTTTTTCCCATCCCAAGGGGATGTCTATAGCAAGACACTGAGAAAGAGTGCCTTAACCTGTGGCAGTAATCCTTTATGAAATGCTTATATGTTAGGGATCTCCTATGAAAATGAGACTTAGTGTCACACATGATATAATTTTTACATTAGGAAAATATCACTTAATTCAAAGCATGATTTTTTCTCAATGATACTTTATCTGAGAGGTTTTCTAATTGCGTCCTAAAAACACAATTTTTATAAAAAGAAAAGGGTTTCCATGAATTCTATAAGAATTAAAACACCAACGAATGAAGAAATTTCTGTTCTTATGTTTAATAGCTGCATTTTCTACCCATCTTTTGGGAGATGAAAAAAGATGAGCATTTTATTTTTACAGTGAAAGGCAGTGCCAGTATACTTGAGGAACCTTTATAGTCTAAAGAAGGAACTTTAATGACTAGTTGGGAAGAGAACAAAATGCTGGTATTCTTTTGAATGTACGTAGAAAGGTTTCAGTGAAAGATTTCAAACCATATGCTGTTTATATAACGTAACATTAAAACATTTTCTGACCCATGGTGAAATTTTAAGTTCTGATCCTGTTATATCTATAGCTTCATCTGAAATAGAGTTTTAAAAATTATTAATTATTTGTCCATTTTACTCATGTCAAATTTCTCTATGTCTAAATAGTTATGTTCTTCGGTCAGGAAACTGAGTTATCAGTATTAGGGCTACTAGTCTTAGATAATTCAATTTGAGAAGATACTCAATTGCAAACAGATTATCTCTTGTCTTTGATGAAAATGTTGAGAACTTTCTCTTTAATGCATTTTCTCAATTTTCTCTGGCTGGAGATAATATGTATTTAAATAAAGATGAACATTCAAAGATGTTTTTTAAAACCACAAACTGTAATTTCACCATTGGGCTAAATAGAGGGCATTGGAGAAAGCTTGCCCTAGGCTTTAGATCTTGCATACTATCATGACAAGAGACTAAACAGTGGGAACCACTCCTCTGTTAATGGTTGGGCAGAAAAGAGGAGAAATGATAAACAGAGAAAAGTATACTTGGATTGGTTTCTTGGACACCCATTGATGATATGCCAGTAGGATGGAGGCTTTTCAAAATGACATGTTTGTTGACATCAAAGAACCTTGAAAAGATTATATATCTAAGTGATAGAGGCCTGTTAAACTATGTGTTGACTGCTGAAATTTCATTTTATTCACTTAGTTAGCATGGCAAAATTTTATATACTAGAACACACATGGTTTTCACACCAATGGTTTTTGTTGTTTTCTATTAGTTGTTTTACTGAGATGTTTCTCACCAATGTCAATAAACTGTCTTTTATATGTAAACAACTGATAGTCGAGTAGATGTCAACACCTGATAGTCCTATGTGTAACTATACTAGAACAAGGATAGCTAAAGAAAATAGCAAAGCTTTAAATTATAGGTAATCATTGGAAATATTAAGACAGTGTTATATGACATAGATCTTTATTAACCAACTATTACTTACTTGCCTTTCATTTTGCTCATTGGAATTCAGATTTCCATCTTATGTGGTATTTTAATCTTATACTAGAAGTTATGTCTTAGATTTTTTTTTTTCAAATGGAGGGCTTAGAACTTTTCATTTTCTTAAAATATAAGGAATTTTATTTTGACCTATATTCACATATATGTTAGCACTATTTTCTAGAAAATGAAGTCATCCATATTAATTAAGAGAAAGTCAAATGGTATCTTCAAAAATAGAATGTTACACATTTGTTCTTAAAGTTAATGATCATGCTTCCTGAATTAAGGTTATACTGTAACTATGGAAATCCCGAATATAACCACAGTGTACGCAAAATACAATTATTTAAAAATATTACTTGGTATATTAAATATATACACACCTTCAAGTAAATGAATTAATCTTATATAATAACACCAAGTATACACACTAGTATCATAACATTAGTACTTTATACTCTCCTCCATGCTCTAGCAGACGTTTTCTTTAGATAACCACCCTTTAGATTTCCATGAATAAATCCACTTTCATATTGGGTGAGTGACAGCAACATTTCTATTTTCCTCTTTCTTTCATTCAACATTGCACTTGTCAGTGTCCTCTGTCGATACATGCAATTTTAATCTATTTATTTTATAAGTAAGTGTTTCAAATGCAGAAACTTCGTATGTTTGCAGAAAAATTGCAGAGTGCAGAGTTCTCATATCGAGCACCTAATTTCCCCTCTTATTGAGGTCCTGTTATTATGATATATTTGTCACAATTTTTAGAGAGTCAATATTGGGGTGAGGAGAAAGGTAGGCAGTCAGATAAATCTCTTGAATTCAAACAAAAGGACCAGAATATATATATGAAATATTAGGCAGGTATGCAGGCCTGCCTATAATTCCAGCAATAGAAGGTAAAGTCTGGGAATCCTCAGAGAAGGTTGGCTAGCCAGACTAGCCCTAATGATGTTCACTGGTTTAATTAGGCTCATATCAATAAGGCAAAAGAGTAATCAAGGATGAGTCCTGATGTCATCCTTGGGTTTCCACATGCCCACATAGACACATGCATCCATATACTTGCATGCTCAAGATCTCTTGGCTGTCTTTTAGTGTAATGGACATTCGGTAAAACATCTCTCTTTGAACATTGCCTGATCTTTTCTCATGATTAGACTGGAGTTACAGAAATCTAGTAATTCCTTTCTTATCATACACCAAGAGTATCTAATCTCAGTATGACTTTTCACTGAGGATAATTTTGAAAGGCTGTCTGAAATAGTGCTCACTGGGGTTTCCTACTGCTCAGCTCTTCTTCTCTCCTTTCAATATAATACTCAATGCATGGAATCTTTGTATTTAGGCAATTATTAAGGAGAGCAGAACATTATGGCTTACCTCTTTATCTTAATAAATCTTTTGGAAATTTTCTAAATGAGAACTATATTTTTATCTATACATTGATTAGTAAATTAATAATTTTATTAGTATGAAATATAATATTCATTTTATGCATTGGATTATATTTTAATGGTGCTTTATTAATTTTGCTTGTGAAATTGTTCTACCTTTGACCCATTGAGAGTTATTTCAGTATCTTTTTGGATCTCATGTCCCCCTTTTGTGTGTACCTCTGTGTGTATATGTGTGCATATATGCTTATGTTTAAACACCTATTTGCTTTTTGTTGTCAGAAGATACTCCAGGACAACTATATATATATGTGTTTGCCATATACTAAATCTCCTGGTTTTCAGGAATCCCTGGTTCACTTTATTAGGAATGGTATGTGAAATTAAGATATAGACACTAGATGTGGTTGCTGATGTTGTGTGAACCCTGCTTCTAGAGCTTATCATATGATGCAACAAGATAATGTATGAATATACATATATAAACTTACATATTTCAAATGTTATGGCGTATATAAAGAGAGCATGAGTTTATACTGATATTTGCAACTCCTCACTTATAACAGTATTGCATTTCGTCTGCAGGATTGCTGATAAATCACCATCAAACACCTAAATCACGGTCAAACAGCTTAAGGGAACAAAGGGTTTATTTCCACATGACGGTTTGGTTACAGTTCTCAGTCCAGCTTGATGCGAGAGCATGCACCAATACCAGGGCCAAGGGAACTGGCCACATCATCATCACATAACAACTGACAGAGGGACAATCCTTACTCGGTAGACCAGCATGTCCGGCCAAGTATACAGAAAGATATGAACTTTCTCAACCAGCTCTCAGTATTTTATTCAAGGGCCTAGTCCCACCCACAATGGGTTGGGCCTTCCCCATTATTCAATCTCCTGTAGATTTGCTCTGGGCTCAACTCAATCATTGATTCTCTACAAATGTACCCAGAGCTCAAACCCTCAACTGTTAAGTTGACACCTAACTATGATAACATTTGTCACTGTACTTCTGTACCTTATCACCCTGTCTCATTTTCTGTTAGCTTTCTACTTGAAAAGAATACATTCTGGCCCTACATTTCATCATCCACTGCATTTCACTTGCAGTAGTTAGAAAATTTCCCCATTAAATAATGTTATCAAGAAAAGCATTGTTTTACAAGTGGTCTCTCTTATCCCAAATTTGCAGATTCCATTTATACCCAATGTTAAACCTCTCCATTATGTCATTGGGTTGTTCCAAATGTTTCTAGTGCAGAATCTATTGAAATAAGCCATATTTTTATCCTAGGTTACTTTGATCTCTTAATGATCCTTTTAGTTTTTGAATACACTAAGGATGAGGATTTCAGGTGTGTAAGTCTGTGGATCTTGACACAGTCATGGATCCACATGTATGATGAGGAGATGATCAATTCTCTTTTCCTCAATAGGTTTCTCATGTTACCAGCTGCAAGAAAGAAGTGAGTAGACAGAGAAGAATGAGGAAACTTATGTAGCACAAGAGGAACAGTGAACAAGGGAGCATATTATTACGGCGAAAGCATGTTGTCACAAAGAAGTGAAACAGATGGATTTGAATTCTTGCAGTGGTGGGATGCTAGGTAAGAATTTGCCATAAGCACTACAGCTCTGGAGGTGTCCCAGTCCTGGAGGGTCATGTAGACAGTGCCTTGCTCTTCAGTCTTATCTTAGGATGCCACTGAGATATTGATGAGAACTATCGCTGATAGGGAAGCAAAGGAAGACATCTTCTTCAAGTATATGCACTGATCTATAATATTTGCTGGAATATGAATCATGTCAGTCATATGTCATCAAAGGAAAACTATATAACACACAGTGAGCCACAAAAGGGAAAGACTTGAAAATAGGAGGAAGTCTGGAAAGGGAGAGGAGGTAAGGGGAAAGGGAGGAGAATGGGATTGAGGATTAAGGGATGAAGATGTCATAAATTCACTATATTCATGTATGCAACACTAAAAAGTAAAATACATATTAAAGAAGGAAATATGCATTTTTTCAAGAATTTTCAAGTGATACACTGAAAAATGTGTATTTCATTTAACATAGATTTAGACTCAAAAGAAAAAATACTATGAAGATATTTCAATTCTGTGATATGCATGTACAAGTATTTGGAAGGAAGTGTACTGAAGTTTGTAACTTTGAGTAACATAAAAATAATATAGATTATAAATGTGTAGAAACAGATATAAAAATAGATAAAATGTGATAAGGCAACTATATTAGGTTTTACTTGTTGAATCTTATGATACATATGTGTGTATTTATTGTTCAGGTTTTTTCCCATATGTTTGGAAATAATCCCAAATGTAACCTGGTCTTTCAATACTTTTGTCTTCCTCTTCTGCCGACTGAGTTATGCCCAAATCGCCTCTCTCCAAAATACTGCAAGCATTCTGCTTCAGCTGCCTTTGCAGTAGCCACATTGTGTTGGGAATATGAGACCATGCTAAATCAGCGACTTGTGCTAATCTAGAAAAGTGTAGAAGAGCTTCTGTGCTGATCTCTTAGTACTTCCTACAGTGACTGTGCTCTAAACACAGTGACCTCCAACCCTCAAGCATCCTTGGGACTATTATTACCTCTTTGCAGGATGCTATCTCTACATCTCTTTGTACAAATTATTCAGCTCTTGCTTTCTCAAGCAAGAGATCCAGGGACAGGCTGTGGGGACAAGATCCTTGGAGATGAGCAAGGGGAGGGGGACAGTATGTCAAGGAGAACAGGGCCTCTCTGCTCAGAGAATGCAATGTCCCCACCACAGCTGGTAGCAAATTGGCTCCTTCTTCTCACTTCAGATCCCCCAGGGCTTTAAGATGATCTGACCAGAGCAAAAAGGCCAATCTAGTAATACAAACTATCCTGACCCTTTTAGTTCCATTTTTCCTTACTCTCTCCAACATCTCATAATACATTACATGATTTATGAATTTTTTATTTTGTTGTTAAGTCTGTTAAGAAAGATATTTTGTTTATTGAGATATCCCAAGCCCTTCCAAGAGTTTTTGATACATAGTAGATTTGAAATAATACTTGTTTCAAAATGAACTAATACAGGGGGCTGGAGAGGTGGCTCAGGGGTTAAGCCTCTGCTTTGCAGGCGGAAGATCCTGAGTTCGGATCTTAGGCCCCACGTATAGGCACTAGGCAGAAGCGGGGGCGGCCTGCCTTTCTGGTCCTGGTAGGGTGGAGCCTGTATATCCTGGGGCAGAGTAAAACAAGGAGGAGGTGGAGGTGGTCCATGGTGGTTCCCGAATTCTCCTGTGGTTCTATACTCACACACACACACACACACACACACACACACACACACACACATATACACACACACACGCACAATTGAATAAATAATAAAAAAATTAAAATGAACTAATGCCTGTGAATCCCGGGGCAGAGTAAACAAGGAGGAGGTGGAGGCGGTCCATGGTGGTTTTCAAATTCACACACACACACACACACACACACACACACACACACGCACAATTGAATAAATAATAAAAAAAATTAAAATGAACTAATGCAAAAGTCTTGTTATATGGCTAAATGAGAGTGTGCAGAATCTATGAGACCTTGGATTTGATCTCACTAATTGCACTAATGCTTAAAAATTGCACTATTGCTTAAAGAAATAGAAAATCTTTACTTGTAAACTTTTTGGGAAGAAAAACCACATTTTAAAGAGAAATAAGCAAATAAATTAGAAGAAACACAGTATCAATAATGAAAAAACAAAATAAAAAAACCCATATAAGCCAACTAAGCAACATTAATTTTAGCTAATGATTTGATAATTTTCAGAAATACATATATACAAAAAATCAAAAGATAACTTGCATATTTTTCTGAAGTTTTTTTGGAAGTGAATATATTATTATGAATTTCAAATAGGACTTGTTTTTTGCTTAATACTACAAGGTTCATGTGGATAGTGTATTTTCCATAGATTGATTTAAAACTCATTTAATGGCTACACTAGCACATCCCTTGTTGGTAACTTATAATTTTTATTACTTGAAGTTGTTTGGATAGTCGCCCCACATAGCTAATCCTTAACATTCATTAGGATGTATTTCAGAACTGGAGTTATAGTTTTACGAAGGCTATACTTCAAGCCTTTTTTCATAATTATTGCAAATACTTGCCTGCAGTGTAGCAATTTACCTACTGTGTGAAAGAGGGTCTGTAGATGTGAATAAACGGGAGGGGGGTCTACCCCAAAGTCTAGCATGGATCACAGGGGAGAAGGATCCAGGCAGTATGATCCTTAGAGACAAGGGATTAAACTGTCATAATAGAGTTCCCATACTAATGGGAAACCCAAGAAGGGGCTCGGGGATATGCCACTGAGTCCTGAACCCTCACTAGGGTGGATGACTTAGAGCGAGGTTTGGTGTTCACATAAAAAGATGCTCTAAGGGATGGGAGGGAGGAGGGAAGAGAGGGAGAAAGGGAGAGAGGATGAAGAAAAGGGGGAAGGGGAGAGAGTACTGGGGATGGGAGGAGGGAGGGAGAGGATGGGGGAGTACCTATTGAGCTTGTATGATTAGGAAAAAATATAATGGAAGTTTTATGGAAGTGAATATTAGGAGAAAAATAAAAATTAAAAAAGTGGGGGGATCTACTGGTGTAAATATTGCATATAAAAGTCAGCATGCAGGAACGGTTTAACTAAGCTTTCTGGTCAGGAAGAAGCCCTGTTTGGCCCACAGGGAGTGTCCGTTTGGGTGGAGGGCAGTCTTAGTCTGGTAGAGTCTGGGCCTTCCATAACAAAATTAGGACTAGGTAGCTGTGCCAGTGTCAGCTTGACAATTGAGGATTGAGTCTTCCAACACATCTGTGAAGAATTAGTTGAAGGAAATCTTGAGCAAGTCTGTGGGGGATTATCTAATTGATGTGGGAAGAGCCAGCCCATGGTGGGTGGAATCATTCCCTGGGCAGGTGGTTAATGTGGGGAGAGTCGGTTCAGTACTTTGACTTGCAGGCATGCTAGTAAGTATCTCCTTCTCTTAGCTCTTTGAATGAATATAGTGTGGCCAGTTCCCTCGCTCCTGATGCTGGTATGACCTCTACTTATTATGATGATAAAATGTGACCAGTCATAGTAAGCAAGCAAACCCACCCTTTTCCTCTTAGTTATTTGGATCCTATATTCACTCAGCAACAATAGGAAGATGAAGTTAACTCCACAGCTTCAACAACAGAGTGTGGAGTGTAGATGTCTATAATCAAAGGGTTGCATGTCCCTGAGGCCACTGTCTTGTGATTTTCTTTGTCTCACACTTTTCTGTTCAGGAGGCATTAAGGACTTGGAGGATAAGAATTTATCTGGCAATCTTGAGATAAAAATAAATCAATTTATTTTCTTCAGGATGCAAAATTATTTGTTTGGAGGCCTAGCGAAGGAGAATTATGAAAAGAAATAGTATGCTAGAGTCTACAGAACAATGAAATTTATGACATCTACTGGATGTTTTCCAATTTAGTTTCTGTTCTTTACATTACAAGCCAGGTGTGTAAGCATTGTGGCACATCCGTCCCATTGACTAACCTGAAGCCTTGTACAATGCATCTCAGACTCGGGAAAGAAAAGAAGATGCATTCAGACATTGGTTTTTCTATTTCATTAATAAAAAGATATTTCTTCGATTTTTAAATAAACGGATATGGCATTTCCTGTGAATGCTCCCTGACACCCATCAGATGCTCCTAGTTTTGAACAAAGTCAAAGGAGTCCAAGCAGATGTAGGATTGATCATCACAAGAGTGGTTGGGATAAGGATTCTAAGATCAGGAACATTTAATTTGATGTAGTATATAGGTAGCAATATGCTAGATAAATAACAAAATAATTTGTTTAGTGAATTATATAACTAAACACAAAACATTGTTGTAAGCATTATTTTGACTATATTACTGTCAATAATATTTAATGTATCTTTTGCTTACAATCAACTATAAAATATATTTAGGCCTTAGGGTACAGGCTTTGAATGGGGCACTTGAGCATATGTTTCTAACAAAAATTCATCTTGTTCTCTCTTAAGCCTGAACTCAATGTCCTTTTCTGCCCACTCTCTGATCAATATTTCCAGATAAGATATGTGTCTTGATTATTTATAGATTAACATGGTCTTAGACTAAATTATTCTCATGTTATTGAAACTCTTAAATTCAGCAAGAGACAGGGAATTAGCCAAATTATAGTGATCTAGAAATAGCTCAATTATAATGAAATATATAAAAGGTTTATTTTTAAGAAGATGAAGTCCAAACAGTTCTTTTCCTGAAAATCCAATATTATACGCTGAATTTAAAGGATTCTTAAATATTTTAACTGTCTTGCTGATGTGTGCAGTGCCTAACTGTTAGGCAGGTTGGGATAATAATATATGTCCTGTCACATACTGTCATTTCTTCTGTGCTAGTAAAGTTGTTTGGTAAATTGCTTTCAACTTTATGTAAATACACTTTCATAAAACCTTTCCTCCTTTGTAGGGAAGGACGTGCTTTCTTTTCTAAGATAAGTAAGGTACTTTAGCAAATAAAATATAGCTTTTGGGGGTTAGAAAGTGTGTGTCTGTTGGGGGTGGTGTAGAAAGTGCACTGTGTGTGTGCCTGTGGAGACTCAAGAGTGACATCAGGAATTACCCTGTTCTACTCTTTATTGCTTTGCTCTGGGTTTTCTCAGATCCTTCCTTCCAGGGATGGAATTGTAAACCATATCTGCCCGACATTTATATGGAGGATCTAAGGATTTGAATTCAGGTCCTTGTGCCTCGGAGGCAAAGACGTTTCACCCCCTGAGCTATCTCCTTGACCTGAAAGTTTAGTTTTTAATGGTTGTGAGACTAATTCACCTTTCTTCTCCTATACCCTTCAACATTAAACAGAAGTCTTAAAATAAATTTCTTTCTAATTTTTGAGGATATCAAAAAGTTAGATTTTTGAGAAGGTAAAAATATAGTTCTACTTTTTCCTTGCTTGAAGTAAAACTATTCATTCAATTGAAGGGAGTCTGAAGGTTAATGTTCACTTATCTGTCAGTCCAATGTCCCAAAGATGGGACATTTTCTACCAAAATTGTGTAGAGTTCATCAAAGTAAGAATTAATATTTGGAAAAGTATGGAATTAAAGAGAGGGCAATTATTTAAATAGTTAATTTATTGCCTAACACAATGAAAGTCATTATATTTGGTAACTAAAAGATTCTTGGTCCTTATTGTTTATAAAACTTGATCAACATTGGAAGCTGGACATTTAAGCTTCTTGTAAATGTTAATGTGCTCAAAGACCTTTGTTATGTCCACTTCTCATTTGAATTTGAGCAACGATGATTATTAAAACTAATATTTTTCTTAGGAAAATGGCGATAGTTATTACTATTTAATAGCTGGCTTCTACATATTCACAAACACGCATACTTTGTGTGCAATTTCTTTTAACACATTTTTGGCAAGTCTAAATTAGCTTTCAATCAAATGTGGAGTACATTGGTATAATATTACTTTAAAATTAACTCATTAGACTATTAAACAAGGCCTCAAGGAAGTATTAGGATTTAAAGATATCAATTTTTTGAACTTATATTTTTTGATATAAAAGGATACTGGCATCCAGGCAACTCAGAAAAGTGAATCCCAAGAGACCCTGTCCTAGCTGTAATGATCTTAGCTCATTGTATAGGCAGAGTGGCCATGTTAGGAGGGGGAAGGATATAAGCTCTCTGTTATTTCTGCAAATTGAGAAGATCAAGTTTGGAGTGCCTAAACTCTCAGGATGGGCAGAAAAGAGCAGTATGCAGACAGCCTTTTAGCAGGAGCATTTATTAATACACCAATGGGAAGTGCTTGAGACTAGGAAAATACACTCTGGCCCTGCCATCCAATACATACCTAGATTAAGCATGTGTGTTGTTGCTGCAACAAAATTCCTGAGAAGACGCAGTTTAAGTTTATTCTGGCTTATGGTCAAGGGAAGACAGCCTAGCATGGTGGGAAAGACATGGTGGCAGAATCAGAAGCCAGGCTGGACACATAGCATCTATAGTCAGAAAGCAGATAGAATATAGGAAGTGGAATCTATAAAACAATTAGGCCTGTTTGTAGAGAGCTTCTTCCTCCAGCAAGGCTCCATTGACTAAAGGTTCTATAAGCTTGCAAAACAGAGTCATGAACTAGGGACCAAGGGTTCAAACACATAAACCTATATGGGAGATTTAACACGCAAACCACAGCAATACACACTCACAAAACTCAACTATGACGGAGAACCATTTTTTTTGCCACAGCTAAAATCAAGAGAATGGTTAAGGCATGGGATTTTGAGTAGACAACTGAGCTGAATATTGCTGTAGTCATCAAGCTAATGATTCCTCATCTGAGGTTATCAAGCTATACTTCTAAGGTCAATCAAGACTGAGGTCTGACTTTATTTAGTGTTAAGAATGGTCTGTATGTTATGAAAGGTCTTGGAAAAGAGAAAGGATAAGATGAAGAAGAGCAGATAGGTAGTAAAAAAGGGAGGAAAAAGAAGAAAGACAAAGAGAAGCAGAAAAGAAAGAGAAGTGTCTCTCCCTGACTGAATGATGTCCAAAGAATAAGACCCTACTAAACCATGCTTGTTTATCTACTATATTTATATAATTCCTCATCCAGTGAATTGTACTTATATGAAGAGGAAACACAGACTCCAACTTATCCTGAAAGACTGGTGTTACAACTCAAACTAGAGAAGCACCTAACTGAAAAACAGACTAGATAAATACTTTCTGTGAAGATGAATGGAAAATACAAAATCAATTTCAAAAGTACAAACTAAAAAGCACCTTCACCAAATAAGGTTTTTTTTTTTTTTTTCCTGAAAAAAAAAAAAAAACCAACCTGTATCTTGTCAGGAATTTTGTTGCAGAATGAGAAATGTAACTAACACACATGCTTAAATCTAGGTATGTATTGGATGGCAGGGCCAGAGTATATTTTCCTAGTCTCAGCACAATCTGGTGAATTCACTCTACTGACAGATAAGAAAAAGAGAAGCTTTTAGTCATTTTATTTCAGTTGATGTAGAAAAATCTCTTGACAAAATTTAATATCCAATCATGAGAAAATATCACAGTAGGGAAAGAATAGGTGAGACTTTTCTCAGTTGGATAAATTGCAGTTACCAAAGCCACATGGGCGGCAATGTACAGCATGATATTTAATTCTTTCTGCCTCTATTGGGAACAGAAGAAGAGTTTATACGCTTTATAGAGTTTGGTCAACATTACTGCAATTGTCCTAGTTGGTGAGTTAAGGCAGCCAATGTAAGAAAAGGCTTTCAGATACATATTCTTAAATATGCACAGTGGCAGGAGAGCAAGGACTTTTGTTTAATGAAACCTTAATTTATTGCTAGTACAGATGAATGTACTTTTACTTTATATTTTTGCATGTTTAAATTTCCTCTTCCTCATTAGATAAAATAAAGAGGTAAATTCGGCTCTATAGTGGTACTTTGCCAAACTAACATTTTCTTTCTTTTCTAGTAAGAGCATTGGAAAGGCTAATGTCAAATGATGTCTGTGTTCTGTAGATGACTTCACCAAGCTTGTTAATATTGATCAAATAAGTATTTTTGTATTCTTCCATGGCAGTTAGCCTGCTAATTTTTTGGCTACCTTGACAGTATCCTCGTATATTCTTGTAGACATTGCAACTGCCAGGAAAATGTTTGGCCAGACCTCATTCTAGTAAGGAAAGGATATTCATGATTATGTGACATGTATATTTAGAATATAATATTTCAAGTTAGATTTGGCAAGAAAGTAATCATGCACTGAAACATGTGAGATATCTTGAGTGCTTTTGGAAAAGCCCTGAAAGGAAAATAAGAGTGACTAACATTTCTCTAAGCTCTGACTTCTCAATAAACTTTTGGTATGACATTTGCATTTTACTTGACTCGCTTCCTTTCTATAAGAATTTCCACTACATATGCTTTTGCTTCCAAGTGTTCTTTGTTGTAAAAGGCCGATTTCATGCATGCAAGATGAACAATCATTTTATATATTGTTTATCATGTCATTTGTGAACTTTCTCTCAATCATATAAAGTAGTGTGAAACACATAATACCGATATATGTGGAGGTGGGCTTGTACTAAAACAAAATAAATATAATTTTTATGGTTTTTTGGCTGTATTTAGAAACTATGAGTATAATAAAACCACAATGATCACCTCAAAGAGGATAAGAGGTAGTTTATTCTGGAGCCAAAGATGAATACCATAGCCTGAGAACACAGATTCATGTTACCCAAAATCTGCACCCTAAATTAATAAGAATTTTATGAAACTTTATGGTTACAGAACAAATAAAATCATAAATCAAGGCACTTTTCAAATTCACTGGAGGAAACATCAGGTAGTGGAAGAAAGCAGGGGAAAATTCTACTATAGGCCTCAGGTACTATCTGACATGACAGCATTCTTGGTGAAAATTGGAGGTTGGGTTGTACCTATCAAAGGATTTACCTACTAGTTCCAATGGTGGTTGTTGGCCCACAGGTGGCTCATGATAACTTGGCTCTGGGCTTGCTATGTTCCAGCAACTCATGTCGCTGAAGTTCTAGTAAGTTCATCACCTTAGAAGGTACAACATTTTTCCAGGTGCTGTCATTCACAAGGACTAAGCCATCAGGTGTAAAAATGAGGTCCTGCCCTCCCACATTCTCTAATTCCTATGTGGAATCAACTTTGGGAAATGATTTTGCAATCTAAAATGCCACTTCCTACTTCTGATTATTTCCATTTGATAAAACTCAAAGCGATATAGTGTATATTAATTAACTGAAGCTACAATAGAAAACAAATCCCATCTGGTCTAATTGTTTGACTCCTTCTCACTCCTACATGTAGTATCTCATGTAAAAACCAGTTCTGGTTGGTTCTTGTTGATAAAGTATCAATTTCACAGAGACATTTCCAACAAGATATTGGAAGTCACAGCGACTGATGCCAGTGATCGATGGCTTGTAGCCTTGGACCAGAGGGCTGGAGAAGGCTTTGTGTGGTGCAGAGTGGTGGAAGGTAAAAACACCAAGCTCGTTTAGCTCTTTGCTGCATCATATGTTTCTGGAGACATATCTATCGTTTCAGTAATATTACTCAAGACTATGCCTGGGGAGTCTATTCTTTTATGAATCGCTGCCAAAACAGCTTGGGAAAACAGCTGGTGATAATTCTGGCTTCATTCCCCCGCTCAACAGCTGATGTTCAGGAGCAGGGAGGCAATTGTGTGGGTGTGTTCTGAGCTGTGGCTGCTTCCTTCCCAGCTGCTGCTGCTTCCACAAGGAAGAGACTAGAAGGCTGAGTTCCTAGGAGAGTCAGCCCGGACACCAGCTGAGATCCGTTGTTCAGGGTCCATTTGCTCCATCCAGATGATACACCATGATGAGTGATGGGAAGCTTTTCCAGGGCTCAACCTGGGTAGCTACAGTTTCATGCTGCTTCTGATTGCAGAGAGAAGGAGCAGTGGGTAGCCACCAGCAGCGGCAGGTAACCCTTCACCTTCTGGTCTTGCAGCTCTGGAACCTTCACTCCACAGTAACCGGTTTTGCAGCTTGGAGTAGGCTGAGGGAGCTGGGATGAACAGTCCTTGATACTGGTTAGCATTACAGCTTTTCAGCACATGTATCAGGATTCTCCAACCATCCACTGTGGTTACTGCTATAGCTCCTAGGCATGGAGTATCTGAGACTCTTGGCCCGAATACTTTTTAGCAAGCAGGCCTTCTGTTTTCTCAAGCTTCAATTCTCTGACTTCCACTACTGTTTTTGTATTCCCCTGTTCCTTTTTGTTTGATATTATTTGTGGAAAGTAGGGATTTTTATGATATGGATGCTGAGAGATTTGAACTTGGGTTCTTATGTTTTTGCAGCAAGCCTCTTCCCTTCTGAGCCACATTCCAAGCCAGCTCCTCCATTTTTTCACCACTGCACATTTTGCACATGCCATCTGTGTTTCAGTGCTATGGCCACTGTATGACTGCCACTGCTAGGGCAGTGGCCAAAACTTCTTGTCACCATGACTGCTGCTTTTGCTCCTCCCATGACTTCACCACTGCTTCCATTTCTGCCAGCTGCTTTCATTTCTCCATAGCTACTTCTCAGGGTTGCTAGCTGCTTCTGCTGTCTGGGCGTCTTTTGGCTACTTCCTGGCTCTACTGCCACTACCCTGCGGTGATCACTGACATCACTTCTTTGTGTTAACAGAGTGGTCTGCTCTATAATGAAAAGTATCAAAGGGAGGCAAGAAAAGGCAACTAGAGAGAATCTAATATTAGGCCTCCTCTTGGAACACCAGGTGGAGAAAAGCAGGAGGATGCTTCTTATCAATTCAGAAAGTGGTGTGTTTGGTTCAATTACAGCAAACTTTTGATCCTTTTGTATCAGTCAGTGTTAGCCTTCTGCTGGGCCAGGAGGGGGAAGTGCTCTCTCTCTGGCTTGGGAGGATGGGAGCCGGGTGGGGGTGGGGTGGGGTTAGTGGTTGCAGGGAAAGTCCAGCTCCAGCTATTTGAAACTCTCAGTACGCATACCCATAAAAGCTGGAGTTGTGCTAGGGCAGCAAACAACTGATTGTTGTTCAACTTCCTCAAAACTTTTGTGGACTGTTCATAATGGCTTGTGTTATCTTTAAAACAGGCTGTCTGATTGGCAGTCGTTCATGCAAGATAATCAGGGGATGAGAAAGTCAAATCAACCCATGCCTTAACATCTTAGATTATTTATAAGAGAAAGGTGTTCTCTTAACAAAAAATTATCATTAATTTTGGTAGTTCTAGAAATTTTTTCACAAAGGTTAACATCTAGCACAAAAGGGAGATGTGGATCCCCTAATCTGTTTCACTACAGCCTTAGGTATTGAGAAAAATGTAAATGGCCAGGGCAATAGTGGATAAGATTTTAGCACCTGCAGAGGATCCATTATTAGGTAACTGTAAACAGTGCAATGAAGTAAGTGCAGAACTCTAATGTACATGTAAGGATAAAGTACTTTAATTAACAAAGCTTACAATATTTAATTCACCTTAAAAAGACATAAACACTACTTGGAATTTCAAAAGTGGTGTCTCTGTCAATCACCCATTTGCAAAATGATTACTTTTTATCTGCGAGACTATATTACCTCCCTCTCTGAGGTTTCCTACTTTTATTACATCTACCCTTGAATGTGCTATTATAACAAGACTCCAGTTTAACAGCTTTTTGTCTCTGACCAAGGGATGACATACAGTGCCCATCAGGATGGAGTGAAGAGAATTGCAGGAGCAGCAAAACTGCAAAAGAAAATCAACAAACCACAATCCAGAACTTTAGAGACTCTATATCAACCACATAGAACTAGGCCAGCCTAATCTCTCCCGATCCTGAAGCTCAGGGACATTTGCGGAAGAGGGGGGCGGTAAGATTGTAAGAGCAAAAGGATGGGAGGAGCAATGATTTGCAAGATTCTCCACACTAGTTAGGGCCGAAGCAATCATAATAGGACTTTGCATGCCCTGCGCAATGTCCAACACACTATTGACCTCACAAAGTCTAGCATCAGCTAAAGGCACCAAGATCCTTGGAGGCAAGGGATTGACAGCCACAGTAGTGTTCCTATGCTTAAGGGGAACACAAGAAAGGGTTCAGGGAAATGCCACTGGGTCTTTCTACATCATCGGAGAGGAGGACCCAGAGGAGAGTTAGGCATACACAATAAAGGACTCTCTGGGAATTGGGGGGGGAGACACTGGAGGGTGGGGAGGGAGGAGAGGGGGAGTAGGGGATTCGGGGGGAGGAGGAGGGAGGGAGGGAACTGGTCTACCTATTAAGTTTGCATGAGCGGTAATAAAAAATGTATAAAAAATAAGCTTATTAAAATAACTCACAATAAAAATAGCGTCCTTCAAAGTAAAAAAAAAGTGGTGTCTCTGGATATAGATTTGGTGTCTATTTTCTATTTCGATAAGAAAAAGTAATAGACACTTCATTCTTCAACTGGAATTTTGAGATTTAAGTTTGAACTCTACCAATATATAAGGTGACCTTGAATATTCTATGTTTATGCTATCTTCATTTTCTTCTGGATAAAGAGAGGAACCAGTCAAGACAAGCTCAGTCTGCAGTCTCTTGAGCTGGAGCAGGAATGTTTTCCAATGGATAATGACTTTCATTCTTCCTTCCTTAACAGGCTTCCTTGCTTCGAAAGAAAGTCTTGATTTTCTTACTATTGTTGCAGTTTGCCCATATTTTGCTGATAAATTCACAACCAAAGAGCTCAGGGGAGCAGAAGAGGGGTTGTTATTTCCTATGTTTATTTGTTACAGTTTTTAGTCCAACTTGTCAGGAGAGCTCTTTCTTCCTGTGTATTCTTATTCCTTTTTCCCCTCTTTTTCTCATAACTCAATTTTAGTAGTTTCAACATGATTGAGATTATACATTTTTATCTTAAACCATGACTTCAACAATTACACATAATGTTTCAGATGCAATCTGATTGATTCAGAGTAGCACTGAGGTTTTGACAGTTGTAATCACTTTCAGTTTTTTTCCTTTGGCACTTGAAATCAACTTAAAATAAATACATCATTTTAACAGCTGAAAGGTATTTCAGCACTATCTCCTGTAAGTCCCCTTTTCATTTAGATTCCTCATTTTGAGTTTCCACACATAGATTTTATTTTATTTACTATCTAGTCTCCATTTCAAGAGGCACGTATTTTGGTTGTTGAACCAGTGTTTATTTAAATCCTAATGAACACTTGATAGTAACAGGTTCTTGAAGTCCTGATTTTCTTACTGTTGTTGCAGTTTGCCCATATTTTGCTGATAAATTCACAACCAAAGAGCTCAGGGGAGGAGAAGAGGGGTTGTTATTTCCTATGTTTATTTGTTACAGTTTTTAGTCCAACTTGTCAGGAGAGCTCATACCAACATGAGGAGTCCAGGGAACGAGCCACACATAACCACAGAGTTTGCTGAGAGAGGAGTAAATCTCACTTGCCAGACAGCACGAATGCCATAGTATGTTGAAGAATGCCAGCTTACTGAACCAGCTTGCCCCATCTTATTCACCTGCCCAGGGAATGATCTCACCCCCTGTGGCCTGGGTCTTTCTATATTATAGAGACAGTTTCCTGCAGACTTGTTCAGCGCTTACTTTAGCTACAATTTCTTCACAAATTGTGCTGCTCAGAGCTCAGCCTTCAATTGTCAAATTGATATTTAATGCCCAGGCATTATTAGAGAGGATACAGAACTCAAGGACTGGACTAAACTTCTCTTTTCATGTGTGGACTCTAATCTCTATCTAATTCTTTTGTATGATGTAATTATAGATTTGGGTGTGTTCAGCCCTTCTAATAACCTCAGGAGTGTGATGTCATCAGGGAGGAAAAGTCATTGTTATCCCTTAGCCCCACCCTCCATTGTAACTGCCCTTCAACCAAACTGATTGATAAAGAAGTCAGCCAAATTATATCTAGGTCTATGATAAAAATGTTGAAATGGAAAGGGCTGATTCATCAGTATTAAAGTATGATAATGAAGACTTCTAGCCAGATATTCTATATTTTTATTCAGTGTGTTTTGGGCCGTACTTATCAATTATAAAGCATCCATCTAGTGTGATGATTTTCTGATCTTTGACAAGTAAAACATAAGAAGGTGTCATGGAAGAAACATAAGAGAGAAATGAGGAAGTATGGTGAGACTAATGAGAATGTGTTACATGTATATATTAAGTTATCAAGTAAAGTTAATTTAAAAAAAGAAAAAGTAATCAATGCCTATCCTGGCCCATTTCCTCTCCCCTTTAGTGCTATTCTGGGTCTAGATGATAATTAGTTTCCCTCATGATTTGTATTCCTTTGGTGATTTGTATTCAAATCATATCCACATCTATGGCAAGTTTATAGACTTGGGCACCTTAGAATTCAGTTCATTCTCCATTTTAAGTCATGATTCTGCACATCATCTGTCCTGAAGGACTGTTTAGCTAGTGGCTAGATAATTTCTTCCTACTGTCTGATTAATTTGGGCAGTCATTTGCCAGGAGATTGGCTTTGATAACATTTCAATGGTCCTTGCCACAGGATTACTGACTTCAGTTTCAAATTTCTCTTACATTTAAAAAAATACTATACAATCTGCTAATTCTTACCACCCTTACCTTTTTTTTCCATTCAAAATAATTTTGTATTAAGAATCTTGGAAACTTTGTAAGGAGATCTTTATAAATTAGTGAGTAACCTTTTGCACTGAAGTAATAAAATATCCCATCCATGGGAAGATATTGGGAAATGATTGAAAAGTGTAAGGACAATGTGGCCCAGGCATACTTAAAGATAATACAGAGGTCAGCATCTAGAATAAACATCTCTTTGCATGTATGGATTCTTCAGTGGAATGTTGCCAACATTTTGCAAAAAGATATTCTCTTGTGTGTTGATATCTATGGAAGGACCTATCTGGGCTGGTGGGAAGAAGCCCCCTACTTTCTATCAATTTCCAACCATCCCATTAGCCCTGCTAAGGTCACATGATCATTCCTAAAGCAATTTGTGTGATCAGAAAGGTATATGGTGCTGTCTGTCATGCTTTCAGGACTGCTGTGTCATGAGACAGGGGTGGTTTTAGGACATGGCACCTTGGTATTTGAGAAAACAAAGGGGGCAATTGCTCTTCTTTGGCCTCATCTCTTCTCCCTTTAGCCACATACCACAACTGATCCTTCCCCAGAGTTAGCAATAAAACCCTTCTTCTCCCCGTGTCCTCCCTCTTAGAACTGGAAAAAAAGAGTGTCCTCATCTTGCAAGAGAGTAATACAAGAAGAACTGTAACACAAAATACTTATTAAAAAGATAAGTTATAGCCTAGCTTCCATCTTAAAAAAATAGAATAATATATTCAAAATACAAAATATGATAGTATCTGACCATAGAGCAGTGAAACACAAAATGGAAAAGCAATAGAGAAAAGCAATGAAAAGAAATAAAAAATGATTAAAATCCAGTGCTTCCACATCAACAAAAGCGGTAAGCCTATTTAACTAATCAATAACCAGAGTGAGAGAATGAGGAACCTGCTACAGATAGGAAAGCATAATATTCAACAACAGTGTGATAACAATGTGATAATTTAGAAGCAACAAATTTCACAAAAGTCACTAGCTAGCCAAAGTTCCCTCCAAAAGAAGGGGGTAATGTAAGTATGAATACTTCTATTAATGAAATTCAAATTAGAACTGCCAATATACCCATTAATATACCCTAGATAACTTTGCTGGTGAATACCAGCAAGTAATATTTTTTATTCATTTTCAGAGGCTACCATAGTGTAATACTAAACTAGACAAAAACAAACAAACAAAAAAAACTCGTATGCCAGAATTTCTCAGATAATAAGTACAATTTTTAGCAAATTAGATCGAGAAATACAGAGAGCAATGCTTTAGGGAAAAAAGAGAATATCCTAAAATTTCAAGGTGAGATTAAAATGTGAGACTTAATGGCAGTACTTCACAAAATCAGAGAAGTGATGCTATGTCTCTAGACTCAGAGTATCTTCTCCACATTATGTTCTATTATTAAATTATTTCTTCTCCTGAATTTACCAGATTATGTCAGGCTTTTCATGTTTGTTTATGTGTGATTTTTGGACATACCTCTTTCTTCTTTTATTTATTGCTCCTGAATGAAGGTATTTAATGTTTCATTAATATCTCATTAAGATTGTTCACTTCATCACTTTCCTCTTTATCTCACTGAATTGTTTTAATACCCTTTGCTAGTGTTTTTTTTTTTTTTACAATTGTTGATTTGCAGTGTGTGTGCTTTGTTAAGGTAAAATAGTTATGAAATTTTAGCTTTATTTTTAGAGAGTTTAGTTTCTTTAGTTGTAAGTGGTATCTCTTTCTTTCAAACCCTACTCACTAAAACAGCTCATCTGGAAGGACTGGCACAAAGATCACATAAATGAGGTACTCCTTTGAGATAGAAAAATCAAGAAAAACAGTATTTTAATGAATATTTTTTTGAAAGACAAAGTAATGAAAGATCCATGATGACCAGAATATCAAAATTTTAAATAAAGATGCAATTAGTAACAATTCTGTGCCAAGACATATTGGAGCCTGAGGCAAAGGAAAAATCAGTAATGTTAATCCTGGGGTTTATTTTTTAAACTTTAGTCATGCTGGTAACCATGCCATGGTATTTTATTGTGGTTTGTGGGTTTTGCCTTGAATTTCTCTGAAAACTAATGAGGTCAAACACCTTTGCCTGCATTTATTGGCAATTAGATTCCTCTTTTGTGAAATGACAGGTCCTTTTGCTTAATACACACACACACACACACACACACACACACACACATAAATATATATATATATATATATATATTTGTGCATGTATGTTCATGTGTGTTCCTGTGCTGTAGGTATGTGCACATGTGCTTGTATGTGTGTGGAGGTCAGAAGACAGGCCTTCAATTTCATTTCTTAGAGTCTTTTATTTTTTGGAACATGGCTTCTCATTGCTCTGGAACTTGCTAAGCAGACTAAGCCCATTGGCCAGCACGCTCCAGAGATGTGCTCGTTTCACCTTCCCAGTGCTGGGATTATAAATGCTCCACCATGTCTTACATTTCTTATGTGGGTTCTGCAGCTAGAACTCAAGGCCTTGTGTTTGCAAGACAGAGACATTACTAATGGAACTATCCAGTCTTTCGCTTATTTTCATATTAAGCTGCCTGCCTGTTCATTTTCAGTTTGAATGCATCTTTATAAATTTTAAGATACATGAACCATTTTATTCATATACTTTTCAATGTCTTCTACTAATTCTATTGCTTGTTTTTATTCTACCAAAGCTATTCTGATTTGAAAAAATAAAATCTGTCAGCATCTTTGGGGGAATATGAGTAACTAGTTCAAGAAGCCTTGATATTCTGAACTTCTTAAGAATATTCTATATTATTAGACTTTAATCCTATATGCACAAAACTATTTCAAGTATAGTATTCATATCCAGGAACCGAGAAATTATTCTTAAATATTACACAAATCATCAAAAAGTCAAATCTTTCTCATTACTATGTACCACATGAGAACCAATCCCATTTCATGTCTCTCTTCAATTGCCCACTTTTCCTCCAAAAGTAACCACTAATTCCTTAAAATTTCAGTTGGTTACATGAAAGATGTTCATATTTTAAGAGCTATAATTTACTGTTTCAATAAAAATATACATTGCATACATTTAAATCAGAATACACATGTGCAATTTATCATATATTGATCAATACTTTATGGTGAGGTACATAAAACTTTCCCATCTTTTAAAACAATGCATGGTACACCGGCATCATCTATGATCATGCTTTTATGTGGAAACACAATGACTCTTCTTGCTCTCATCTCACCCTCAGTATCTGTTGATCAACTTTCCCCCTACTTTCCCCGTTTTCCTCTATATGTCAGCATCTGGCAGTGACAATTCTCTGAACTTCTAGATGAGTTTTTTTTGCTCATCAACTTATAGACATGTAGAATACTCCTATCTCTTAGCTATTGGATAGTTTTGCAGTGGTTATGAGGGAAAATTTCTCTTTAATGTACCAGGTTAAGTTTTTGGATATATATCTAGTAATGGGATTATTAAATTATATGGTGGTAGTTCTATCTTTAATTTTGATAGTAGTTACACTAACATTTCTCACAATATGTGTTAGGGTCTCTTCTCTGTCTCTCTGTCTTTCTCTGAATGTGTGTGTGTGTAGGCACACTGGTCTGTGTAGCTATGTGTGGTGTGTATCTATGTGTGGATACCAGAGATTGATTCCAGGTGTCTACTTTAATAACTTTTCCACCCTATTTTTTGAAACAGGGTCTCTGACTGAAGCTAGAGCTCACTGTTTTTGACCAGACTGACTGGCCAGAGAGTCCCTGGGAGCCTTCTGCCTGGACCTCCAGTGTTGGTCTTACAAGCACTCACTGTCACACTTGGCTACTCCCTGGGTGCTGGACATTTGAACTTGGATTCTTTTGTTTGTGCAGCAAGAAACTTTACCCTCTGAGCCATCTCCTCAGTCCTTCTTTGATCTTTTGATATAGCTATTATGACTGCAATGTGATTATATCTTTTGGATTATCAGTTTCTTGGTGATATTGAACATTATGTATGTGTGTGTGTGTGTGTGTGTGTGTGTGTGTGTGTGTGTATGTGTGTATATATAGGACATTTGTATGCATTCTTTTAGAAATGTATATTGAAGAATTCAACCCACTTTTGTGTCAAATTGTTCTTGAGATACTTTTTTCAGTTTGTTTGCTATCTGTCCTTTGATATAGTTGCCAAATATCCCTTTCTCTAAGTGATTTCTTGATTTTGTTTTTTTTAATGCACAGAAGCTTCCTTGCTTGCTACAATCACATTTGTCTACTTTTTGCTTCATTTCCTAAACATTTGGAGTCTTCATTAAAACACTTCTTATCAATTCCAGAGTCTTTCAGTGTTGTCCCATGGGTTTCTGTGATATTTTCTCTTAGGTAATTTTATAGCTATAGGCTTATGTTTAGGTCTTCAATTTGCACTGTTATTGTATATAATAAGAGGAAGAAGTCTTTTATCTTCTGCCTGTGGTTATCCAATTTTCTTAACACCATTTGTTGAAAAGATTGTCCTTCCCAGAATACAAGTCCTATCACATTGCTGAATACCAATTGTCTATAGATATGTGGGTTTATTCTAAGTTCTCCATTAAGATTTATTGGTGTATATGTCCATTTTCATATTGATATTGTGATTTCATTGCTATCATTTTGTAGACTATTTTGCAATGTAATGTCTCTTGTATTGTTCCTTTGGCTTAAGATTTCTTTGTGCATTAATTTTGCTTTTGTCATCACATAAAACGTTAACATTTTTGCTAGTTCTGTAAAGTATCATTTTATAAACAGTATCGACTTTGCTAATTTAAGAACATGGGCTCTGTGCTGTCTTAGTCATCAAGTTGACATTTCGGGGTCGGGCCTTTGGGTATACTTGTGAAGAATTATCTAGTTGAAGCAAGCCTCTGGGAATGTGTATAAGAGATGATTGCTTTAATAAAAGTGATAACACCTTCCCACTGAGGATAGCTTCATTCCCTAGACAGGTGGTATGTATAAAGATGAAACTGTATGAAGATGGCTGGATGCATTGGGCCTCCCCATTCTGCTACTGACTTTGGATATATTTGGTCAAGTCCCTTGGCTCCTGCTAGGAACTCTCCTATCACAATGAGCTGTAACCTGGAATTGTGTGGCAAAATGCAAAAATATCTCGTTTCCCTAAGTTGTTTAGGTTGTGTATTTATGACCTAAATACATGTATTGTATTAGTCAGGTTCCTTTTTTGTGCCTACCTCATAAACAGCTGTCTTTTTTGCATAATTTCTTTAAGAACTTTCACCTCTTTGGTTACATATATTGCTATATTTGTATGTGGGGGTATACCTGAATGTGTGCACATGTGCACAGGGTTATACTCAGCCAGTTAGACTGACTGACCAGCAAGCCCCTGGGGTTCACTTACTCTGCATCCCCAGTGCAGGGGCTGCAGATGCAAGCTGCTACACCCTACTTTTGCATGGGTGCTGGAGATAGAAACTGAGATCCTCATTTTTGTGCAGAAAACACCGTTTACATAGCTATCTCTCCAATCCATTTATAAATATTAAAAATGGGGTCTTTGACTTCTTTTTCAGGTAATTCAATTTTGGTACATAGCAATGCTGCCATGTTTTTTATGATCTATATGCTATAATTGTTCTGAATTTGTTTTCTATCTCTAATGGTGTTTTGGTTGAGGACTTGGGCCTTTCTATATGCTAAGTCATGTAATCTGAAAATTACGATGATTCTACTTTCTCTGTTCCAATTCATATGGGTGTTTATTGTTTGAAAGATCAATTTTTTTGTTTCGTTGACTGATTTTTTTTAACCAAAAGAGCTAATGATTTTATTTCCACATTTCACAACACAATTAAAACCACTTTTTTGTCCCACTTCTCCTCACCAAACTGTTCTTCTGGCTAAGAAGGGGAGCACATCTTCCTTGCCAGGCTGCTAGAAAACACTCAGCACTGAGATCTCCTGGTGAACAGAACAAGAAATATAGAAGTAAACGAGGCTCAAGCCCCCCCCCCCCGCCTTTATCTGTCCGCCGTGTCATCCCAGGCCGAGTGGGCACCATCATGGGGCGAGCAGGAGGTCTTACCATCAGAGGCCCGGGCATCATGGGCATGTGGTCTCCCATAGGTGGCCTCATTCCTGGAGCAGGTCCCATGGGCATCATCCTAGGAGGAGGAGGGCCCATCATTGGCATCATGGGAGGGCCTCCCATGTGGGGTGTTGGCATCATACCAGGGCGAGGTGGACCTGGGAGACTGGGAGGAGGTGGGATCATGGTCTGTGCAGGAGGGGTGCAGAGAATGGAGCTGGGGGATCTTTCCTTGTTGAAAGGCAGCTGTTGTTTTGTCACTCAGGCTCTGAGCCTGCTCTTCCATCCATTTCTAATAGTAGTCCTTCACATTCTCTTTATGTTTCCTACCACTGCAGTGTGTCTTCCTCACAGATCGAGAGTCGTGTGTGAGAGACGTGTCACAGTAGTCACAATAAAACTTAGGCATATTGCTCTGCAGGTCGTTGGCTTCTCCCCGTTAACTGATTTTTTTGTAGCATGTATTTCATTAATTTCTGCCCAGAATTCTATTGATTTGCTTCTAATTTTGAGTCTGAATTGTAACGGTATGAATGCAGAATGTCCCCTATAATCTCATTGTTTCAACATTTGGTACCAGCTGGTGGTGCTGCTTTTGGGGGGGTGGTGTTGTAAAGTCCTTAGGAGGTGGTGTATCATTAGTGCAATGCCACTAGAAGAGGAAGGGTCTTGATGTATATGGCCTGGCTCTGCTTTCTCATTTGCAGATATATGAACAAGATGCTATCATAACCTTCTGCCTTGCCTACCCAGACATGCTGGATTGAAGCCCTTCCATGAGTGATCCAAAAGAATCCTTCCTTCTTTAAGTTGCTTGTCAGGTATGTTGTCTCAAACTGACAAGGTAGCTATGTAATGGTTACTCTTTACTATTGCTATGAGAGACCACCCAAAATCAAACAACTTATGGGAGAAAGGAGATTTATTCAATTTACAGTTCCAGAGGGGAAATCTTTCATGGCAAGCTGGCTGGCAGGCTAAGTCACAGCAGACCTCCACATAGCTCCAGCATTCCTGGAAATGTCTCTCCACCTATATTCTGTAGTCCCTTTAATATGGTCCATTACTGGGAGGTTCCTATGGGATCTATGGAAGCTTTCATGGTATTTGGGGTGGCTATAATCTTTTCAGATGGTTTCAGTTGATCCTTCCAGGTATGGTCTTAGCTGATCTTAGTTAATACCAGGTATGTCAAGTTGACACCCAGGCTTAACTATCAAGAGCTTAGTACACTATTTTTCATGTATTGCTAATAGCTAGAGGAATCTCTCTTGGTTTTGATTTTGTTCTATTTCATAGGTTTTGCAATACTTTGTTTCTGTTTAATTTCAAGATTTCTTTTTAATTCTTTCCTAATTTCTTCCTTGTTTCTCTGGTTGTTCAGGAGTAAGGCATTTAATTCTTACCCCATTCTTACATCCACATTTTTAATTTCATGGATGTATTGATTTGTGGCTTTGTTATGTTGTAGTTAGAAAAGATTCTTGGTATGATTTTATTGTTTTAAAAACTGGTTGTGAATTATTGTGTGGCCTACCACACACTCTGCTGTCTCCATCCACATGTGTGTACATGTGTGTGCATGTGTGTAAATATATATACACATGAGAGGGTATGCATAAGTGCATATGCTTGTGTGAATGTGTACATGTATACATGTGTATGTGTTGCTTGTGTTCTGTTGAGCTTCATGGATCAGTTCAAGCCCCTCACATTCTTGCAACTGTAATCATTATCTAGTTATCACACTTGTGTTCCCTACTTGCCTTCCCTTCAGTCTCATACAGTTTTCAATTCAGGAACACTTCAGAGTGTCATTTGCCCTCATTTTGTTGATCTATCTCAGCCTCTGTATACTCAAAACTCCCCCAACTCAGCAAATACTTTTCTCACCATGCAATTTTAGTTTTGAAACAATTTCAGTCTAGAGAAAACTTCCCTCTACAGTTATTTACACTTGCTGCTCTTGTGTGTAGAATTGTTTCTTTTCTCCCCTGTTTTTGATTTGGTTTGTATGTTTTTAGGTTTCATCAAATTAGTTTTCAGGGGAAATTAGTAGGATTTATTCCTGAAAACAGCACTGCATCTTACTTTCTCTGTTTTGGTGTCTCAGTCTCATATCATGCAACTTCTCACAGTTTCTTTGTGTATCTGGCTCTTTAACCTTTTTTCATTTCTGTCATTTTCTATTACTTTTTCTATTCCATTGTTTTCCAATTTCCTCTTTATTGATAAACATACATGTACACATAATACCAAAGCTGACCATTGACTTCTTAATTTCATTCATTTTTCTGTTTTAGAAGTTTTTGTTCACTTTTTAGGCTTGTCATAAAAATTATAATTTTAAGTTATTTGTCAGAAGTTTAAGGTGGACGTTATGTAGTAAGTATAACTGTTTTGCAGTCAGGGCTTGAAATAAAAATCTTTTGTCCTGTAGTTTCCTTTTTTTTTTTTTTTTACTGTGTTTTGTTGAATTTTTATGTAGTTCTTCACTGCTTATTACAGAAAATGAAAAAATGTCCCTTGTCTTTTGCTGTCTATCCCCTCTCTATGTGCTCAGCTTGTTTGTTGGTGCTGACCACCATACACTCCGTAGTCTGTCTGGTTCCAAACATGCCATTATTCTCACTGTGCTGCTTCGTGTGCTGTCATCCATGCCTAGGGGCCTGTGTACCTCCGCTTGAACTATTCATGTCATCTATCTTCTGGATTTTGCTCCTCACACGGTATCTCTGCAAAGTCCACTGAACCTGTTCCTGCTCGCCCAGTTCATGGTGCAAGCCAGGACTCCACAACAGGCTTCCAGAGCTCAGAGGAAGTCAAACAAGCAAGCCCTGGCTCTGCTACAACCTTTGGGCTTGTCAACACCCACAGTGTTTCATTGACTGCTCTTCATTTCGTCCCCATGTTTTAAATTTTCCCTTGTCTCAGTGTGATGACCTCTGGTTTTTCTTATATCTACCTTTTTGATTGTAGTTCTTTTCTGAGTAATTAGTGGAAAAAGCAACCTTGGACATGAGGTTCACCTGCCTATGTTGAAGTTGTAGTCTTACTATTATTGTCAAAGGGATGAAGCACAACAGATAGCAGATCCTGGGTCACACATCCCTCTCACTTATGTATTCCTAATCCTCTTATATCAAAGGCTTGTGATGAAGTCAAGTTCTGCTAAAGAAAAATAAAGACGTTTACTAGAAGACTGGGTAAAAGATACTTCTGGCGGAAATAAAAAAATAGCTATGCAGTCCTTCCTGGCTATTTTGCTGTGATACCTCTAGAATTAATGCACTTCATTTTAATTATTACACCTTTGTTTTTATAATTGTCTTTCAAAATACATTAATATTACTCAATTATAAAAGTCTTCTTTGCCTTATACTTCTTTCTTTTCATTTTTCTTTTCCCTTTTCCTTCACATGATAAACATGCAATACACCACTAAGCCATATCTCAAATCCATAGTGCAACTTTTATTAGATATTGAAAGTTGCTTCAGTAGCTATTGTTTTCCTTTTTGTACACATATACATTTTCTTGCAGTTAGGGTAAGATATTATTAAATTTTTGGCAGTGGGATTTCAGTGTAAATGAACTGCATCACTTTCAATCTAAGAGAAAAGTATAGGGCGGACAATGCTCCCCATGTACTTTCTCTTCAGTGATCTCGCAGATCACTTCTTTTTGATATATTTTTCTAGTTTTATAGACATATTGAACAATTCTTCCTGACTCCTCCATTCCCTTCCTACCTTCTCTCTTCCTTTCCTCTTTCTTCTTTCTTCATTAATCCATCTCATTCTTTCCTCCCTTCTCAGTCTGTCTATTTCTATGGGTTCCCTCTGGATCATCTGCTCTAGTGGAGCTTCATGTCTCTATGGCAGGCCAAGCGGCCTCTCCTTGGGCAGACTCACTGATAGGGGTTCCCTTTCACCTATTCCACTTCATTTAATTATTTCCTCTGAGATCCTTGCTAATCTGTGTGGGCATGTTGGTATGTTAGTCATTGTGTAGGTCTGGTAAGAACAGATCTCATTGCAATGAGTTCCTAGTTGCAACAACTCTGTCTTAAAGGGAATGTCTTGACCAGAGGTGGTTCGCCCCATCTTTAGGCTCTTACAATCTTACTGTCCCATTTTCTGAAAGGTTCCCTGAGTTTTGGGATGGTGAGAGACGTGGTTGGCTCAATTCTGGGTGAGCATTGGTACTCTGAATTCTGGTTGATTATCGTCATCTACTTTGTTGCTATTCCACTGTACTAGGCTTTAAAGATTATTCAGACTTTGTCAGCTTTCAACTGCAAGGGACCTAATGATGCAGACTCTTGTCTTCTTCCTTGGACATAAAGCGTGAGCAAGAAAGAGAATTTTGTTTACTGAACCATCAGAAATTTGGGATTAGTTTGTGCCTTGTATTGTAGTCACTCCTAAGTACTAACTGACTAATTGTGGCCACACAGCAAGTACTCTTCATGAGATAGTATTACCATTTTTTTGTCTGTGTATGTAGGTGCCAGTGTGCATGTGTATGTGAGTATGTACCTGTGGGAGCCCAAGGATGACTTTGAGAATTATCCTGGATTGCTCTATCTCCTTATATAGCTTCCCTCTTGGGGTTCCCAGACTTTGCCTTCCAGGGCATTTACCTGTTTTTTTTTTTTTTTATATGGGACATGGGATCCCAACTCAGGTCTTTCTGCTTTTGATATACCAGCTTAACCCCTGAGCCATCTCTCCATCCAAGTGTCACCATTTTAAAGTTAAGACACCACACAGTCTTACTTAAGGCTTCAAAGTATTATCATAGAGTTAACCTATAGTTTTCACAATAGTTAAGTAAGGTTGATCTGGAAGGTTTTCTTTTTTTGTGTGTTACAAATTAAAGAAATGATTCTACATCTGTTAAGTGACATATTCAAGAACATGCTCACATGAGACTGAGTTAGGACCTAAATATTTCAGGTTAAGTCCTAAATTCACATATTCCATATTTATAGCGAGTTATATGTTTAAAATTATTTTTTTCTTCAATGGACATTCATGTCACGTTATCAAAAGTGAGCTTTGTAATAGGAATTTAAATTTACAAATAGAAAGTTTTCCAGCACGTTTCCTGTCCTCTGAATATGCTATCCATATTCAGAAACTGTGTAGTCACTAGGGAAGTATAAAATTAACAAATGGTATGTTTCAGTATTTGACATATCGGAGTACCTTATTCCTCTTCCAGAATTTTTTTACATGACTATGTGTTGTAACAGATTTAAAATACTTCTATATATTTCTACTGAGCTCAGCTCACTCACGAGTACCTATATTTGCTCATTGGGCTAAAAACGGTAATCTTTCCCACCCAAGATATCTCAGTCATAGTCTGTTTTAAATAGGATAAATTCAGAATTTAAACTCAGTCCAGTTAACATGCTTGCAGCTTCCTTTTTTTTTTCTTCTCCTCTCCTTGTGCACAAGAGTTTAGTTTGCATATTCTCTTTTATTGGAAGTCTGAGGTAGAGTGGGAGGTCAATTTTGAGTAGTGATCTTGGGTTTTCTGTCCTCTTTTTCAGAGTTCCTGTTGTTATCATGGTCACAGGGTACATGACTCTGCTCTGTCTGCATCATTGTTCTGACCATAGCTGCCCTCTGCTTCCTGGGATACTCAAGGCTTCTCTGCCTGAGCATGTAGCTGTCCTTGAATTCATACATGGAGATCTCTTCCTTAATCACAGCACTAAACAACGTCTACTCTTCTTGGTTACTCTGGGTTTCCTTTGTATCTTTAGCTCCTGGTTCTCAGGTTTTAAAAGGCAAAAGCCCCACAGAATGCTTTCTGTGAAGGGAGTTGGGGAAAAAAAAAAAAAAGAAGAAAAGATAAATTCCTGCTGTCTCAGCTATGTGCTCAGGCCACTGACTTCCTGTTAGCAGCTGGGGACAGCCAAGGACGAGGCGTGGCTCACACACTATGTATTATTCTTCGATTTATTTAGGTTTTGAAAATATTTTTGCTGTTTCCAAAACTTATTCCAGTTTGTGGCCCTTAATGTATCATAACTACCTAAGGTGCTTGGGGAAGACACAGTGGCCACTCTTTTATTGTATAGTGGATGACAGTATCTTGGATTAATTTCCCATTGGATATTTGGGTACTGTGGCTAAATCTGCTGGTTCTTCCAAGCTGTTCAGAGTTGGTGAACCTCAAGTAGGCTGCCATGAATGTTGACTGATGCATTAAAATATTAATCTTAACTCTTTTGACTAAGACCATGGGAAAATGACTTAGACTAGAGTAGATGAAAGAATTATTTGAAAAGCACAAGGTTACTTTCTAACTTCTACTCTGAATGTTGGCTTCAGTCATTCATTTGAGAAGACAAAACCACTGAATCTTCCAGCCTCAGCTGGAGCAATTGACCATCTACTGCTTTCTATCCTTTTCTTGTTTTAAAAGAATCTTTGGTTCAAAATCGAGTTAACATCTGTTGTATTAGATACTTCACTGAGGACCAATTAACTCAACAGTATGATACTATTACTGACCCTATAAGAGCCAGATTTGTAACTAGCACTCTAGAATGAGTAAATAACTGCAGCATGTCCCTTGTATGCTGAACAGTGGTAGAAATGCAATATGTACTTCCCATCGTTGGCTGACAGATTGAATACTTTGTTGATTCATGAAAGAATCCAAGTTCATGTGGCCATAGCATTTAAGTTGAACATTTCCTTTGAATAGTTTCGTTTCTCAGCGTGGATTCAAGTTCATTGTATACTTTTTGAAAAACCATTTTCATTTTTATCCATAGAAACAATAAATGAGTGATGAATGACAATTGATAAGGATTGAGAAGAGAAATCTAAATTAAATCAAAACCGTTTGAGATGTATTCACAGTGATTCCCTTTAGTGTTAAAGCTTTTTTTGAAAAAAATTCCCAACTAGAACTTCCTTTTTGGATAACAGCCCAAACTACTATCTTTTGGGTTCGTGTAAGTAAGTAATGGCAAAGACTGTCTTGGTGACAAATGCTGTGAAAACATCTTTCCTGCTGTTCATGGGCTTCATCTTCCCACCACACACCTCAGCCCAGGTTTCACAGGACCTATTAAAATACTTTTCACTCTCACCGCTGAAGTCTTTCTTTTTAAAAATGCAGTTTTTTTAACTAATTCATAAAAGAATGAGATGGTACATAAGTACAGCATTGTTTTGGTACCTGTACACATTGTGTAATATTTAATTCAAGGTGAAAGAATCATGGATGACATTACTTCCTGTTTGCTTATTCTGAAATAAAACTTGTTTGGGTTCACTACTTACAGTTATGCCAAAAGTGTCCCTGTTAGAAAGAATCTGGGAAGTTAAGAGAGTTGGAGAAAATTGTTCAGATACATTCAGGAGAAGGATTATAAATTATGTGGAAGTAAATTAGGTTTCCTCCAAGCCTATACATTCATTGTACAAGAGTATTTGTTTCCTTGTTTGAAAAACGTATTTCAAGTGAAAGTATTTGTAATTATTTTTCTTATGAAAAATAAAATCTTTAAAAATGTTTTGTGCAAGGGAAATTGAATTTGCCATCCAATATTTTAATTTTCAATTTTGCTGATTTTTCCAACATTTTAAATCTCAATTTTGTTTTTTAATGTAAAGTCTTAATAGATAGAGTGATTTAAATTAATTATATATCAAGATATATTATTAATCCCAGTCTCAGTGAAATAACCTGATTTTCAAACACTTTTGTGCACTACAAAATTAAAGCCTCTTAGAATTATAAGCTTTTTGAATTTTGTAAATTAATCTCAAGTACCTGTGAAGTTCTGAACTCTCAATTTCATTCAGGGATTGCTCATTTAGCTAATACTTAGGATAGACATTAGAATGTGACTTTAGAATCTTCTCCTGGCTATATGTCTTACAAAAGGCATACATACTTGTATGACAGCATGGCTATACATACTATATATTACATTTAAACTTTGTCTCATTTTCAAAATCTGTCTCAGCAAAGCATTTTTATTTTTCCTAAAACATACATACTTTTTTTTGGCCTTTGCTATTGTGGGTGGTGGTTTTTCTTTGTTTAGGAGAAGTCTCATTCTGTAGTCCAGACTATTGTTGAACTCATGGCACTCCTCACGCCTCGGCAGAAGCCGCAACCCCAGCTCTAAATTATGGGATAATAACAGTTAGCTATTAAATGTAGAACATCACATGAAGTGTTGAAATGGTGTGATAATCACTTAAGGATTCCCCAGAACAAAGTGATAATAAAATGGACATATCGGCATTCTCTCAAAGATTCCATTTCTTACAAGGACTTTATCAAAACTAAAACACTGAACATTTCTTGCAAGTTAGAATTTTATCAACACTACCACACTGTCTTATTGCACCATGTTTATAAATATACAGAAAAATCTGTCTTAAAAATCGTATTTTTCTGTTTCTTATCTGATAGCGTAGGTGTTATAGCTGCATTTAATTGTGATTATCATGTGACATCAGAGTAACTTATGGGTTTGTGATTACTTTGTTCCAAATAATTATCAGTGAATCATCTGGAAGTTAATGAGGTATTTTCCCCTTCCCATTCAGCCTGTTGTCTTAGGTTGATTGCAGGCTGCTACAACAAAATACCTGAGCCAAGAGACTTAGAGAGAAAAGGGGTTAGTTGACTCATGATTCTAGTTTACAGTCCACTATTGCAGAGAATTTACAGCTGCAGGAACTTGAAACAGGTAGCCCACCACATCCACAGCAGGGGATAATCAGTGCATGCCTGCTTGCTAGGTCTCAGTTCTACTGATTCTTTTAGTTATGAACTCTCTACCTAGGGAATTATCCCACTAACACTAGGCCAGGTTTTCCCACATCAATTAATGTTATCAAGATAACCCCATCACAGGCATGACCAAATGTCAACCTTAATCTAAAGACCCCCTTTCAGGTATGCTTCAAGACCTCTTCTCCAGATTGTTAGATTGAGAATTAATTCTAATTGTCATACTTATATAAAATATGTAAACCTAAAATTTTTAAGTATTGGCATTGTATTTCTCTATTTTCTTAGAAATTTAGCATAATGAAATAACAGAGAAAGAAAACTTGCCCTTCCTATAGAATCTAACTATGCATCATTTTATGATGCAGTGTATTTTCATCAATATTCGTTTCCAAAAATTAAGTGTGATTGTTTTTGTCCTTTATTTTAGTGGAATGCAAATTAGAAGTGTTATAGCCAATCGATGCCACCAAAATAGTTGTTTTAAATAACCAGGACATGAACTCTTTAACAAGATCTAGTCAGTTCCATTTATAGTTCCCCCAAGCTATGAACTATTTGTACACCCATGTTTCTGCATAATGACTTTTCAATGTGGTTTCAGTAATCATTCCAGAAGGCACAATCTCAAAATATCTATATGCATAAAGAATATATTTAAAATAAAGGCTAAATTGGCTGGCCATGCATTAAACCATTTGCCTGTGAAATCATTTTGTGAAATATCTCCAAACAGGAGATGTTCCAGCTGAGAGAAGGACCTAGCAAACATTTTTTTTGCTTACCATATTGTGTCGCCATGACTTCTTTTGGAAACACTTTTTCCTCCAAGTGTCCTCTTAAACACGTCTTGCTTCTTCCTCTAAGATGACAAGCCATTTTGAGAACTTGGATTTCATTTAGCCTACACAGACAGGATTAGAAGAGATAGACGCACTCTCAAACGACTTGCCTTTAAATACTTAATGGTTGAAATGAGAGGCGCTGGTGATTTTGCGAGGAAAGTATGTTAGCACCAGACTCCCCTCCATTTCAGAGAAGAGGGTGCAAAGAGTGAACAATATGGGCTGCTTTGGAGCATGCTTGTCTTCCATGTCTGAATGAAAAGCTGTTCTCTTCAGCTAAGGCTTTGGAAAGGAAGGCATTTTAAAAGCCACATTTCCAGTTTCAAAACAAAACAAATTCATTTCTTTTGAGCTTTTCTTTAATTAAGAACATGCATGAAATGAATCATGCGTTTAAAATGCACCTGGTCTTTTAAAGGACAGTATCAAAATAAGGGCATTGCCCTGATTCTATCTCTCTGTCTTCAGGAACGTGGAGAGAAACAACTGATCCAACTGTATGATTTTAGATTTCTAGTAACTGGGAAAACGTCTTTCTGTGTTATTCTTTTTCCACATAACATCACTTTCTTAAATTATCATAGTCAAATTGGATAAAAAGTAATTCACTGTGAAAAATTTCGTTACTATTCCCCGGCACTCATTCTGCCTATTGTTTGTCAATAGGAAATGTGTGCAATTCATTAAATCGATATATAATTGCTCTTGAGAGACCTTTATTTGCTTCAGTTGCCCATAAACTTTAGCAAATGAAATTTGGACTCTACAAACTTGGCTTTTTTCTAATAATGCTTTAAAAAATGTTAAAAATGCGCTTGTCAAAATGGTCTCTCCACAGCAAGCATTTTAATGAAGACTAAGGAATAAAAGTGAATACCTTCACAATTTTGCTTGGCAATTGCTCATGCTAGCATGAGATAATTTTTGTATGTTTTCTCCCATTTCTCCAATCTGAAAGGATGTACAAGTTTTGAAATGATAGATGAAGATAAAAAATTTAAGGTGTTGAAAAATAAACTTTCATTTTAGATGTGGCCTATTAGAAGATTGTGGATGGAGACAACTGCATCTATCTTATCTTTCTGATGAGGACTGATTCATCCACTTCCCCAACCAATAAACACACCTATTTTACTTATATAAGCAGATGACATCATCGTTTAATCTCCACCAATTTCTAAGCACCACAGCTGTTACTAGTTATTTAGAAGTCTAATTCGAGCAGAATGTGTCACGCCAACTTTGCACACACGCTCACAAGGCAGTATTCACATTAAGACTTCCACCTCTATTAAATAGCAACAGTTCTTCAAAAATCCCAACACTCTACTCTTAACAACTAAATAAAATATGTGTCTTTGAGGAGTAATGTGTCTACTTTATTTTTATTCCTTGAGGCACATCTTATACTGAGTGGAACAATTTGTTTGCCTGGCTATTATTTTATTCACTTCTCAAAGGTATATGTGGTACTGAGTGGGTTTAGACCTACACCTAATGCTTCGCTCCTCCTGAACTAAGGGGAACTCTCCCTGACTTTGCTGTCTGTGGAGGTCACATAGATCTAGCCATCAATATGAAACAGCATTTTCTTATGCAAGCAGCAGCTTTAATAGCCTCTAAGAGGGTTCCTTTCTTAGGGAGGATAATTCAGAATGGCACAAGCCATCTGTCCTGGTGGGATTTTTAAAGTTCCATTGTCTCCTTTCCCTCTCTGTCTCATGTAAAATGTGAGCTCTTTAATCCATTCTTAGACATTATAGCAGATTTCCAAACCTTCATAGATCAGCATACACTATGACCCAACCCCTGACAAAAATTCAGATTTAGAATCTGCAGTCAATTTTGCTGTATAATATAGCACTGTCTAATGAGGACATTATTATTTTGATCATGAAGGACTTGGGGGAGGGGCAGGAAAACTAGCAGTTCCAGACAGGAACCAATCTACAACATTGATGACTGTGTTTCTATTGCGATTCATTCAATCTCCCTGTGCTTGATATTTTCAAAGAATAAACAATGCTCTTTGGGTTTACTTTGATATTTCCCCAAAGCTTTGGGGGCATATTTGGTTAAAGGATATTTAAAAATTCTCAAATTCCAGAGTGCACTGTTATTCCTTACAGAAGTAGAACTCATTGGAATTTCTTATCTTACTACATTGACAGATTGTTAATATAAGCAGAACAAATGTGTCATTTATTCTATAATTCTGGTGTCCAGCAGAATACTTGGCATAAAACTTAGGAAGGCAGAGAGGAGGGAAAGGACAGAAGGAAGAAAGAAAAGGAAGGAAAAAAGGAAGAAATGAAAAGAGGGAGGGAGACAAGGAAAGAGAAAGAGAAATAGGAAGAAAAAAATCCACAGTGGGAATTGAAAACTTCGTGGTTAACCAAAAATCAATTGACACCATCAACCTAAATGCAGGTATGAAATTAAATATACAAATTATGGAAACTATATTAAAAACGGGTATTTAATAATTAAATATATTATGACACAAATTGGTAGCATGGAAAATTGTTAAGGTGCCACAGAGTACTGGCTTCCAGATTTGCCTTTCTTTTTTTTTTATTATTTATTCAATTGTGAGTGTGTGTGTGTGTATGTGTGTGTGTGTGTGTGTGTGTGTGTGTAGAACCACGGACGAATTCGGGAACCACCATGGACGCCTCCACCTCCTTCTGCCCCGGGATTCACAGGCTCCGCCCTACCAGGACCGGAAACGCAGGCCGCCCCCGCTTCCGCCTGGCGTCTATACGTGGGATCTGGGATCTGAAGTCAGGACCTTCCGCCTGCAAAGCAGAGGCTTAACCCCTGAGCCACCTCTCCAGCCCCAGATTTGCCTTTCTTATTTTGAGTGTAGAATTCAGTTAACTTTTATATATCATAGTTTCATAGGGTCTAGGAAATGTGTCTACAGTAGGAGTACAGATTAATAGTGCTGTTGGCAAAAAAGCATGATTTCTCTTGTTTTAAGAAGTTTCAGGCCTTGGAAATGGGAGATGGTGCAGTGGTTAAAGCTTTCGCCACAAGGATTATAAACAATAGGGAAAGGGAAGGAGGATTTCAAAAGAAAAGAGGTAGGGAACACGCTTCAGTAGGGAAAATAGGCCATGGTCATGTATTGCATGTAAGTAGCAAGATATCTGTTGCAGCTCACTTTCTCTTCCCTTCCTGGTCACTTGGGACTGAACAGGCTTAATCTCACCAATCAGGGAGGATATAAGGACTAGTAGATAGATGGTAACCATCCTGCAAATGGAACACTCACACCCCCCACCCCCCCACACCCACACACACATACACTGCTGTGTCCTAGTCCCATTCTTCCATGTGCCTTTGAATCTCCTCTTATATTAAGATCTTCATTTAAACAGTCTTTTATCTTTGGTTAGGAGATAGATGACCTTCCATACCAATCAGGATGCAGCCAAGGGCTGTGCAGGAAAAGCAAAACTGAAAACAACAACAAACCATGATTCAGAACGCCAAAGACCCTACATTAATCACCTGGAACCAGACCAGCCAAATATCTCCCCATCCCAAAGCTCAGGGAACTTTGGGGAAAGAGGAGGCGCCAAAATTGTAAAAACTTAAAGATAGGGAGGACCAATGATATGCAAGATACTCTACACAAGTCAGGGCTGCAGCAGCCAGGTTTGGACTTTGCCTGATCTGCACAATGGCTGACATGTCAATGATCCCCAAAATCTAGCATGGATTACAGGGGAGAAAGCTTCAGGCAGTAGGATCCTTAGAGTCAAGAGATTAAATAGTTATGATAGAGTTTCAGTTTCCATGCTAATGGAGAACCCAAGAAGGGGACCCCCAGCTATGCCACTGATCTTGAACCCTCACTAGGGTGGAGGACTCAGAGGGAAGATCAGTGCCCACATAAATATATGTTCCAGGGGGTGGGAGGGAGGAAGGGGAGGCACCAGGAGAGGGTGAGGAAAAGAGGGGGTGAAAGGAAGAGGGAAAGGGGGAGAGTGCAATGGGGGACGATAGGAGAGGGGAGGGGGAAAGGAGAGGACAGCGGTACCTATTAGGCTTGTATGATTAGGAAAAAAAAACATAATGTGGGAGAGAACTTTTGCCTCATAAACAAAAGGACCTGTGTACTGATCCTCAAATCCCATGTAGAAATGCGGTGGCTAGCCTGTAATTCTAGTCCTAGAAGGTGGAGACTGGGGATCCTAGTATAAACAGGGCAGTCAGACTAGTCATAATGATGGGCTCTGGGTTTAATTAGAGATCCAGGCTCACAACAGAAAGGGAGAAGAGAAATATATGTGCACATACATGTGTAACCACCACATACACATGTATGAACACACCCCATGTGTAAATGAAAGATTTTTTTGAAAAAAAAAAGAACTTTATGATCATAATGAGGGATATATTAGTCCCCATGCCTCTCTACCTACCATTACTCAACAAACATTAGGCTTCAAACTCATTTTTGTTTATAATGGTGCATGTTGGGGGTATGCACATGTGTGTTTGCCTACTTAACGTGTGTGAGTGCACATGGGTGCACATACATGTGGAAACGAGGTCGATATGGGGAATTATCCTTGATTGCTCTTTCATTTTACTTTTATTGAGCCAGGATCTCTATTCAAATCCAGAACTTGAAGATAAAGCTGGTTTGGCCCATCAACTTTCTCTAGGGATTCACAGTGGTTACTTTTAAGGTTAGAATTAGAGGTGGGCCACCACACCGATCTTGATGGAATTTTACATAAGATCTGGGAATTCAAACTCCACTGCTATTGCTTGAAGAACAGGCACTTGAACCGTCTTCCCAGCCCATGTTCAAAGATTATGTTGAATCCTTTAATTGACGTGGGAAGACCCTTCATAATCCTAACTGGGACAATTTCCTAGGCAGAGGGTCCAGGAAGATGGAGTATCTAATCTAAGTATCAGGCAGACCTTTAGTTCCTGTCATTTGACTGTGGATGTCACGTGATCAGCTGCTTTTACTGATGTGACTTTTCCAAAGTAGTGGATTGGAATCTGAACAGGGAGTCAAATAAACACTTCCTTTCTTCAAGTTGTTTTTGTTGGAGTGTTTTATCACAGCAACAAGAAACAAAATTAAGACAGGTGAAAACATGCTGTCCCAAGGACATCTCCTGGCCTCTGTTGCTTGATCTCAAGAGATTATTAGCTGAAATGATAGTCTTAGCTTCTGAATCATTTGCTTAGAAGAAAACTGCTGGTTCTCCCATTTCATTTTTAATATTCCCTCCATGAGTTAGAACAACAGTGTCCATGACCCAATTCTATGGTATGACAGTACTCCAGGAGATTTGAGTATAAGCTGAGACTCAGTGGCCACCTATAGTAGAGCTGTGTCCCAAGCCATAATTTTTTATTTACTTCTATACTGATACCATCTTTCTCATGTTACTATGTGAGATCTATCTGTTACAGAGGTTTAGCCTGTAACTTGTCTAGTGGCGTCTGCCTCCCATGGGGACGTGTACTGACAACAGTTATGGAAAGAATGCTTGTACTGGAGTCGGGCAGTAACTTCCTTTCATCTCCCATAGCTAATTTGCTCAGAGCAGCTTACATTTTCCATCTAAATGGAAACCAAGCAGGTGTCAAGCTCTCAGTGAGAGGAACCCTGAAGCAAACTAATACACAACCCTAAACAAAACACAGCCATGACACTGATTGGAACCTAAACAGAAAGAATTATTCAAAGATACAAATGGAGCATGAAATTCGTCCTAGTTGTACTGTTTAAACATTTTACCAATTCCTTGGTGAGATGAGAGTACTAGGTTGAAGTATTATAAACATACTAGTAGGAATAATGTCAACATTAATTTCTCCATGCATAGACTTTTCTTTTCATTCAGTGCCTGACATTTATCCTTCTGACTGTGCTATGGATACTGAGGAGCTGGAGGAAAATCATGGTCCTTATAGCATTCTTTGTACTCTGCTTACTACCTTAATTTTCTGCATTTTTTCCTCTCAGTTATTTCTTTCATCTTTGCTTTTCATTCCATTCACTTTAGCCATGCCTTTCAAGTGCTAAAGGCGTAGATCCAAAAATAATGATTATTTTTGATATATTGTTCAAGTTTCCAGATTTTAGATGGAAAATGTAAAAAATATTTTGTAATGTCAATATTTATATTGATAAGACATTGCTGTATTGATATTCAGCATTGTATAAGTTATGATCACCACAATGGCATGTTGGTGTTCTAAACATCTGCTGTGTTTCAGTTGACAACAAGAATTTAGCCAGAATCTTTGTTGGCATTCTTATATTTTAATTGATTATAAGCAGAAAGCAGAGGTCATTTTAGAAATTTTTGGACATCTAATCTAAGTATTGATGCTGATATATATGTATGTACATGCATAAGTATATATCAGCTTTGTATATATAACATCACTATTTATACTGACAAGACATTGCTGTATAGGTAAATAAGGAATTCAAGATTAAATACAGACATTCGATTTGTCTTATTTTTAATGTTCCAAGCATATTGCTACATTCCAGTTGCTACATTGCCTAGTGAAAGCAAATCTGGACATCCTAGTCTCCTTATCTGTCATGTATTATGACTGATTGATGGTGTGGGAAAAACAGATTGCTTCTCAAGGTAGGATTCCTTATCTGTATGCTCCAGGGCATCCCAATAGTTAATACCTTACAAGTGATATTGGCTGAGTTCCTTCTTCCATTTGATAGCTCAACTCAAGCTTGATGTTTATGGTGAAAATTGTCTTGATTTCTTTAGATGAGATGAGCAACCAAGGAGTTTGGAAATGTGTTTTAATTAAGATTCTGCTAAATTTTACCAGACACCTACTTGGAAAACAAAGCAACTGAATAATTAACTCTGATGAGAGCAGATGCTGGTCTAATGACAACCTGTTACGGCTCCAGCGCGTCATTAGCTGTTTTACTCGCTCCTTTAATAAGTCCAGAGCTCTCCTATGTTAATGAACACACCACTAGCTGTGTACTTAAAGCTTTCACATTCTTAACTGTTGTAAAGATCTTTCTAGCATCGCAGAGTTCTTCCTTTAAATGATCCATGGTCCCCACCCATCAACCCCCTCCCTTTCTTCATCTTCTTGGCATGTGGTTGCAACTCAGATCTCTTTTAGTCTTCCTTGTGGGATTATTTTAGCCATACATCAAGTGAAGCTTACAAATTGATGAAAATCTAATGATGCATTTATTTACAGATGTGCGTTTAATTTCCCTGTTACGTTGTTAAGGGGTAGGATGAGTTTAAAGACTCCCCCGTCCCACCTCACTCCCACCAGTGTGTGAGAATAGCTGTGCATTTGACAAAAGAAAGAGAAATGGCCTCACATTGGATTATGGCATTAGCCAATGATCGGGAATTGGTAGAAGTTCTCTTTAAAAGATGAAAATAGCAAATTATTTTTTTCTAATGCTCCAATAAGTCTGTGCTGTGAATGTCTGTGAGAGTGAGCATTATTTTGATGTTCAAATGCTAGACTTACAGCTGAAAGTTTAAGCACAAGACAAGATAATCTGATCAATGATTTAATGTTCAAATTGAGGCAAAGGAGGGGAAGGAAGAATCTTATTTAGATTCTATGTTCAGATACATAGCATAGTAAAGTTCAAATATTTTCAGGGAAATTCATGAATGAGAGAAAATGAATATGAGGAGAGTATCTTTTGAATGAAATGAGGTTCTAGCCAAAGCATAGAAGTCAAAAGTCAAAGTCAACAGAGTCAAGAAGTACTCATAAGGCTGTAGAGATGGCTCGGGGGTTAAGCCTCTGCCTCACAAAGTCAAGAAGTTCTCACAAGGCAGACTCAGGGATTAAGCCTCTGCTTCACAAGAAGAAGGACCTAAATTTGGATCCTGGATCGTATATATAAACACTAGACAGTAATGACAATGGCCTGCACTTCTGGCCCTAGAAGGTGGAGCCTGGGGAACTAGAAGTAAAGGCAAGAGGAGGTAAAGGAATCCAAGATAATTCCTGAAATGGTCCTTGGGACTCCACATTCAGTGCCTCTGATACACATGCACATGCACGCACGCGTGTGCACACACACACGCACGCGTGTGCACACACACACACACACACAATAAATAAATAAAATTAAAAAAATAATTATCACAATGAGAAGATAAGGATTTGTATTGTTTCACATTCCACATACAGTATGTCCCTTGCATGTATGATGCCACATATAAGGAGTTGGTAAATAACTTTCAGGTGTTCCAATAATAGAGAACAAAGCCCATGGATTTTTTTTTATTATTCTCTGTCTTACTTCTAAAGCTCACTGTCTTCATCTAATAGAATCTCATTTTAGTATTTGTTAAATACTTTCCAAGAGGAAAAAAAAAACTATTTGTAAAATAACCAAATCCATAATTCACTGTGCCTTGTGTAAACTATAATTCTTAATTGTGACCAACAAGATGTCAAAGTATTTATTCTCTGATCTCTCTGTTCAATGGTAGAGGGAAGAAAGAAGAGTCAGAATGATGCATGATTTCCTCTGACTCACTGAAATTTCTGGTTGATAGCCAAAACCTAATTAAAACAGAAGATGTAGAGCAAATCATAAGTCAGTTTTTGTCATCAGTCTATTCCAAAACTGTTTAGAGTCTATATTCAAAGCACCAGAGAAGCCATCCTTACTTCCTGTAGAGCACTATCCCTTTACTGCTGGGTCTGGGTACAGATCAATACAGAAGTCTGTGGATCACCTGCTCTTCCAGGTAGTAGCTTCATTGACCATAGTTTTACTTTTCATTCCTCTTTCATTTTTTTTTTATTCAATTGTGCGTGTGTGCATGTGTGTATGTGTGTGTGTGTGTATAGAACCACGGGTGAATTCGGGAACCACCATGGACCGCCTCCACCTCCTTCTTGTTTACTCTGCCCAGGGATTCACGGGCTTCGCCCTACCAGGACCAGAAGCGCAGGCTGCCCCCGCTTCTGCCCGGCTTCTATACGTGGGGTCTAGGATCCGAACTCAGGACCTTCCGCCTGCAAGGCAGAGGCTTAACCCCTGAGCCACCTCTCCAGCCCCACATTCCTGTTTCATTCTTAGGATTCCATTGTGACTTTTTTTTCCTAATAAGAATTTTCTAGGAAGCACGTGGGCTATGCAGCGTGTTTGCATGTTCTTCCATCTAAACAAGGGATACATGACATACTATAGAATTAACCATGATTCCTAAGCCTCAGTGAGGTTATGCAGAAGAAAAATGTTAAGACACCAAAGGAATTTCCTTAAGGATTTATAGGACTCTTGCATAGTGTGTCATGAATCACAGCATGCATGAGTAAAATTTGTTGCATCCAACATTCTTATAATTTTAAGGAAAATAGTTCTTTTTTTAATTCTTTTTTTAATTTTTTTTTATTTCTACTCATACAACTTTAACAGATACACCGGTACCCTCCCTCCCTCCAACCTCTCACCGCCCTATGCCCCCATCCCCTCCCCCCTCCCTCCCTATCCCCCAGTGCCTCCCCCTCCCATCCCTGGAGCATTCTTTAATGTGCTTGCCAGACTCTCCTCCGGGTCCTCCTCTCCAATGAGGTGCAAGGACCCAGTAGCATTTCCCAGAACCCTTTCCTGTGTTCCCTTTAAGCATAGGAACACTACTGTGGCTGTCAATCCCTTGCCTCCAAGGATCTTAGTGCCTTTAGCAAATGCTAGAATTTGAGGGGTCAATAGTATGTTGGACATTGCGCAGGGCATGCAAAGTCCAATTATGGTTGCTTCGGCCTTAACTTGTGTGGAGTATCTTGCATATCATTGCTCCTCCCATCCTTTTGCTCTTACAATCTTACCGCCCCCTCTTCAGCAAATTTCCCTGAGCTTCTGGATGGGGAGAGATTAGGCTCGCTTAGTTCCAGGTAATTGATATAGTGTCTCTGATGTTCTGAATTATGGTTTTTTGATTTTTTTTTCCAAGTTTTGCTGCTCCTGGAATGTCCTTCACTCGATCCTGATGGGTATTAGATATCACCCCCTGGCCAGAGATAAAAAGCTGTTAAACTAGAGTCTTGTTATAAGAGTATATTCAAAGGTAGATGTAATAAAGGTAGGAAACCTCAGTGAGGGAAGGGTCAATCACCCACTTGCAAAATGGTTACTTTTTATCTGCCAGACTATATGCCCTCCCCTTCTGGTGAGATCATACCCCATCATTTGTAAATGATCAGGAATGAAAGTCTGTGAATTTAACCAGATGTCTCATTACTCATTTGCAGTCCTTGATGGTGGCCTATTTTCTCTGCTGTAACATGGTCCCTCTTTCCTTGTTTCTGGTGTGGCCCTCCTACCACATCCCTCCTATTCATATTCCTTGCAATTACTGTAGGTATTACAGAGATTTATCCTTGAGTGTCTCTAGGTGAGTTTGGTACTAGGAGCCACCTATTAGGAGGTACATACAGCACTTAATTTTCTGGGTCTGGAATACTTAACTTAATATAATTGTTTCTAATAACATCCATTTCCCGGCAAGTTCCATTAATTCATCATTTTTGATGGCTGAGTAGTACTCCATTGTATAGATATACCACATTTTCCTTATCCACTCATCTTCTGTTGGACATTTGGGTTGATTCCATGACTTTGCTATTGTAAACAATACTGCTATAGGAAAATAGTTCTTTAGAATAAGCTTTACTGAAGAAGCAATCCAAGTGGCATGTTGGGGGTGTGTGTGCTACACAGGGTTTACCTGTGTTTTTATGTCAGTTGGAAACTACAAGAAATATAAGACTTGTGTGTGTGTATGCGTGAGTGTATGTGTGTGTGTGTGTGTGTGTGTAAGAGAGAAAAAGAGTGAGAGAGACAGAGATTGAGAGAGAGAGAGAACTAGAGAACTAGAAAGAATGAATGCTGGATGGAGAAGTAGAGACTATAGAGTGAATGGGTGGAATTTAGAGATGCGTTGCCCCATAGAACTCACTGAAGATCTTGTTTAATGAGAATTGAGCCAATTCCCTGCCTTGGTGTCTGTGACCACCCAGGTTCCCACACAACTGTTTTGCTGGGCCTTTCATAGGTGTGTGGTCAATAACACAGTACAGAGTCTTGGTTCAGGCATTTAATTTAATGTTCTTTGTTGACATCCTGATATCTTCTTCAGCAATTTTATTTTGGGATTTTCCTTTTATGAGAAAGTCAGATGTGGAACCCTCATTCTGCCTTCCCTGTTTACCATGAGGGGACTTGAACATCTAAGAGGATGAGGCTACCCTGGCTTTGTACTGCTTGTTGGTAGTGCAATAGTGAGCTTTATAGGACACCATTGGGGCTTCTTGCTGTCCCTGCCCTAAGTTGTGTGTTCCAGCATGAAAACAGCGATTCCACAGGGGTCTTCGTCTGCTGTGGGTAAAGACAGAGAGACTGGCTCCCAGGCCACTAATCTGCATTGTTTTCTTTTTCCCTCAACTGTATAAGTTAGGAGAGGGTCCACAACTCAGCAGATTCTGAACAAGATCTAAACTCTTAAAATACTCAGTTATAATACTCATGTAGTTTCTTTATAGATGAAATGCTCAATAGTTATACAATAAACATAAGCAGAAGAGTCACTTATATGCCTGTAGTATTTTCCTTTAAATACTACTAGTTCTGAACTGAACTATTCTAATTTCAAATACATTCAGGATATTTCTCATGGACTAGCAAGGAAATACAGAGGACTTTTTTCCTTTAAATCACTGTTATTAATAATAGCTAACAGGTAGACTTGACTGACCTGAAATCCACCTGTCTCTGCATGTGCACCTGACTTTTTTTTTTAAAACATGGGTTTTGGAGATCAAGCTCAGCTGCTTGTACTTTACTGACTGAATCTCCTTAGTTATCTCACATCTTAGTTATGTCCTTTGCCAATGAAGGCAGAACACCTGCAGGGAACTGTGAAGATGTGGCAAGCATGTAGAGCTGTCTAGCTCATAGAAGGGGACACAAAAATATTTCTTGATAATTATAACTCACAGTGTCTTTGCCACTCTACCTATTTTCTGCAGAGAGAGCCTTCAAAAGAAAGGAAAACTCCGACATGGGTTTCTTTTTAGCTGGTCTAGTTTATGTATGGCTCTTATCAATAGACAAAATTGCTATTAAGAGAAAATTCATGCCTTACTGTAGAGAGTGTTTTTTTTTTTTTCTTTCTTTTTCAAATAGTGCTTTAATGGATTTGAATAGGTCAAAACCTAACCACCAGGAACCCAAAAAAGTATTATGTTCCATTTGTTTACAGAGAATGAGTACTGAGGCATGGGGACTTATGTCTCTCAGTCACAGTCACTAGGAGGAAGAGTATAGATGACCTGAACTTGTCTCTACAAAATGTGGTCTATACATTTGGGACATGAAGCAAAGATAAATTGTTTTAGATCCTAAACGTGACATGCAGCTTTTACATTTTTTTTTGCAATCTCCCTCCTCACGGGTATAGTTGACTTGACATGCTCATTGATTAAAAAATGGATACTTGTAGTCACTGCACTTTTGTTCTGCAATCCTCTAATTCATGATTTTGCAGAACTCATTTGTGAGCAAAAGTGGGTTTAGCCTACATCGTCAAAATGGTCAGGATTTTTTCAACCAATTTTTCCAATTGCCCACACATGAGGGTTAGTAATATGCTTGCACTTAGGATGACTGATCCCTTTGCCCACGTGGAACAATGCATGGTTAGTACAACATGTCTCAGGTAATGTTACTTCCATTTGACCCAGGGAATCTGCAGCTTAATTCTGGATTTGAACCTTACTCTTGCAGCTCTTCAATAGTTCTAGGATTTCCATTCACTTCCAAATGAAAGCTCTCTGTCAAGGATATAGTCAGGGAAGGAAGAAAAGCAAAAATCAAATTCATTACTTTAAATATGGCTAAAATAAACAAGTTGATAATATGTACTTTCTTTTAAAACACCTAGTGACATCTTGTGTGAGCAAAGCAGGGTAGCTTGCTAGGCTTCTATTATCTAATCCTCATGGAAAGGGAGCCAGATGTATTCTGTATTGGTTAGAGTTGTATAGAAGTTGGAATGAACTACATCATACTGATTGCTATTCCCTATGACTCTCAGCAAACTCTTAAAATACATTTGCATATTATGCACCTTCACTTTCTGTACACGCAGGAGAATAAAAGACTTGTACAGATACAGAAACTCACAGCAGCAAGTTGCTTCCTTGTTTTTATACAGAAACCAGCACACTGACATTTTAATGATGCTGGGATACTGCCATAGTGTGAAATTTTGTATTCAGAACATTTCCAAAGAGAGTGGGGAGAAGCAAACACCCAGCGGTAGGTATTGCATGAGGATGTGTGCAGGACAGGTATCATGCAGGATCGGACACCTCAGGTCACCTTTCCTCCTTAGAAAACTGAAGAGACCTTTAAATTTATGGGAGGCACAGCTGAATGCTATGCCTTTTATGGAGACCTCTCTGGGTCTGATTAATTAGTAATTGGGGCAAGAGCTATGCACTTCAGTGACTCTTGCTGCCTTGATTGTAAATCGCAATCTGGTGTGAAATCTCAGCAGGTCACATTGCTGTTTTTGCTGTACCCCAGTGACACAACTGATTAAATCTGTGTAAACAGTATCATTATGAAAATATTTTTGTTATAGGCATGAGGAATTAACACATTTTTATTTTGGATGGAAATTAAAATTATTTGTGGGAGCTTGGTATGTTTTCATCAATTGTCAGTCATCCCAACAGAGCATGTAGTGAAAAAACTATTTTAATTTTCACAAAAGAAAAAAAAGCTCTCAGACAGAGGGCTTTTAAAGCTGAGAATTGTGATAATTATGTCATTCATAATGCAGATAGCTGCATTACAGGCAAGTATTATGTCACTTAATAGTTAGTTAAATAAGTAAATAGAAATATGGGAATTAGTTTACATCGTCCCTTTACCATGGGGCATCTTTGAAGAAATAGATGTTTTGACAGACATATGCATGCACCACATATACATGCACACATATGCACACACAGTGACACTTGTGCACACACACATGTTCACATGCTTGCATACTTTTTATATTTTAAAAAGTTAACTTTAATAGGATTTTAAGTGAGTCAGTTGCCTCTAGACAAGAACAATCAGTACTGATGTATAGCCACAGGATGATGACCCACGGGGTACCAGGGACTAAGCCAGGGTTTCATTGCAGGGATAATCATGGGCCATTAGATCATCTTGAGCAGTTTGTGTAACCTTGTTGTTGCTTGGCTGGGAATCACACAGTGTTTGCACTCTAAGCACTCCCCTGTCTTTTAACTGGCACCTGTGTGGGGTAAAAATTCTTTTAGAGATGCAGCAAAGTTAAACAAATGTGTAATTTGCCAGAATCAGTTTGTTCCTATTTTTTTATCTGAATGACTAATAAGTAGATCTAAGCAGGCATGAGTTATGTTTGATGATTAGTAAGGTTTGATTTCACCTCCATTTGCTGAATCTGGTGAGTAAACTCAGTGAAATGGATGCTCTGCTATTTTCTGCTTTCCTGTGAGCAACTCAATAGAAGAGATCTAAATGAACTTTAATCAAATATTCCTGCTATGTTACTAAGACCTGAGTAACTAATCATCTACTCATTGCAGCTAAAACTTAAATAAATGAAAAGTGACTTTCCTTTCTGTGAGTGAACAAAAAAATCATTGTACAAATATGAGAGGGAGAGAGACAGAGAGAGAGAGAGAGAGAGAGAGAGAGAGAGAGAGAGAGAGAGAGAGAAAGGGATCAGCAAAATTGCCATTGCAAACTTTCACATTTAAACCAAGAATCAACTGCATACATTTCAAATGATTGCCTTTGTATTATACAGACTGAAAACAAAACAAAAAACACAGAATTGCCTTTGAAAATAAGTGAACACATTTACTATTCCTTTAACACCAGATGTATAGGATGTTTTTGCTAAGGTGAGAGGGGCACTGCATGTTAAGCACTGGCTTGGGAGTACTGGCTTGGCTATCTACATCATAGAGGACACTGGGATTGCACAATGTTCTGAAAGAGAACTCCACTTTGTAAATTGATTTGGGTTTTCCAAAGACCTCTGGGCATAAACCAGTCTTTAGAAATATGTATCTGTTAAAGAATCTCTACACCATCATGATATCCTATTCACTACTGGAACATTTGTCCCCAGCAGAAGACTTTGAGATCCAGGCAATAAGGTCATTTAGGAATGCTATTCATTGATAATATAGTCATCCTAAATATCAAAGAGAAAGGTGAAGGAGTAAGTTATATAGTAATAATATTACTACTATTCACAACCTAATGTAAGACATAATGCCAAAAGGTAGAAAGAGGAAACTAAAGGAAAAAGCAAGCATAAATTATAAAAAGAAAATCTAAAATGAAATTGTTTAAACATAAAGGAAGATGAAGATGCATGGATTATTTATTCTTGAATAAAAACTAATTCAGAGTGATCACATTTCCTGTCAAGTGTTTGTTTCATAGTCTAACACTATCATGTATGTGATATAACTAAGGCACTGTCAATGAAATTGACATTAACATGTTTAGAAGAACATTATGTAAATTGAGAAATAACTATGAGAAACAAGTAATTAATTTTAAAGATTTTAAATATTAATAAAATCAGAATCAATCTTGTTTTAGAAAAACAAAACCACTATTATTTTCCAGTAAGCACTTGCAAGGTAGTTTTCTAGATGATGACATACCAAAAGTCAAGAACACACACACATTATATTTCTTTATAAAGTGTTATTTTTTATTACAAAAGTAATTCATTAACTCCAAATTCCACAAGTAGGAATTATGAACTCTTTTTATTTCTCAGCATGGCAAAAGGTCATGATCTATATGATAAGCCAGTTGGTTGAGGTTTTTGAAAGCTTTTTAAGAACTCTTCTGGACCCTTTAGTTATCATAGTTCCTCTATAAATAGATGAATTTGTTTCTGACATTTCCATATCCTTTATGAATCCTTGGTTTGCGGAAGATGGCAGAAATGGGCTAAGAAAATGTTATTACAATGAAAGTTCATTAAGATCTTGGATTGTGAAATATAAAAAAAGAGTTTCATATTTACAGATGACAAAACTTTCAAGACCAGAAATGGAATGTAGAAAGGAAGCTGGTCTAGAGCAGTAAGAAGGAAGCCCTCTTCATGTCTTCACTATGCTGTGAAGCACTATGCTGTGCTTCTCAGATCGTTCACCTCATCGTACCTCAGATTGTACACCCATCTACTGTACACTCAATAGGTAGCACTCAGAGCTGCACACAAGACAGGCAAGAATCGCATGAAATCAATTAGCCTTATCTATCTGTGAAAACAAGCAGACATTTGAATATTATGACAAAATGTAGAAAGAAGCAATGAATTACAGGTTTTGGGATAGGGACAGAAAAGGGAAAAGGAGTGAGAATCACATGAGTATGTATAAAGGATCCTGAGGTAAGTGGAATGTTCTATAGCCTAAGTGGTGTGTGTGAGTGCGTGTGTGTGTGTGTGTGCGCGTGTGTGTGATGACTGTGCATAGGCATGTTTAAATATGTAGGAGTGCACCTTTGTGGGAATGCACATGTATTCTGATATAAGAAATTGTTCTAGGTTGCTTTTTTACCTTCTTTTGAGACAGTGTCTCTAATTAAACCCAAAGCTCTTCAATAAGGGCTACTCTGGCTAGCCAACTCACTTTGGGGATTCTCAATTTTAGCCTTTCCAGCCTGCCATACCTATCTGGTGTTTTACACAAGATCAGGTTATGCAAATTCCAATCTTTTTGCTTGTGTGGAAAGTACTTCAACTGGTGAGACATCCCCCCCAACCCAGAAGCAGATAAACTTATAAATACTTAGTTCTAAGTATATTTCAGGATAAATTCTGTTTGATGGGTATTGGAGCCAAGGACTTTGCAGGAGCAGCAAAATAAAAAAAAATCAACAAACCATAATTCAGAACATCAGAGACTCTATATCAACTACTAGGAACTAAGCCAGCCTAATCTCTTCCCATCCTGGTATGATCTTACCAGAAGGGCAGGGCTTATAGTCTGGCAGATAGAAAGTAACCATTTCGCAAATGGGCGATTGACCCCTCTCTCACCGCGGTTTCCTACTTTTATTACATCTACCCTTGAATATACTCTTATAATAGACTCTAATTTAACAGGTTTTTGTCTCTAGCCAAGGGGCGATATCCAATACCCATCAGGATGGAGTGAAGGGCATTGCAGGAGCAGCAAAACTGAAAAAAAATCAATAAACCATAATCCAGAACATCAGAGACTCTATATCAACCACCTGGAACTAGGCCAGCCTAATCTCTCCCCATCCTGAAGCTCAGGGAAATTTGCGGAAGAGGGGGCGGTAAGGTTGTAAAAGCATAAGGATGGGAGGAGTAATGATATGCAAGATACTCCTCACAAGTTAGGGCCGAAGCAATCATAATTGGACTTTGCATGCCCTGCGCAATGTCCAACACACTATTGACCACACAAAGTCTAGCGTTTGCTAAAGGCATTAGGATCTTTGGAGGCAAGGGATTGACAGCCACAGTAGTGTTCCTATACTTAAAGGCAACACAGGAAACGGTTCTGGGAAATGCCACTGGGTCCTTGCACCTCATTGGAGAGAAGGACCCAGAGGAGAGTTTGGCATGCTCATTAAAGGATGCTCCGGGGATGGGAGGGGGAGGCACTGGGGGATAGGGAGGGAGGGGGGAGGGAGGGGGCACAGGGGGGTGAGGGGGTGGAAGGAGGGAAGGGACCGGTGTACTTGTTAAGTTTGTATGAGTGGAAATAAAAAAACGAAATCTCTCCCCATCCTGAAGCTCAGGGAAATTTGTGGAAGAGGGGGCTGTAAGATTGTAAGAACACAAGGATGGGAGGAGCAATGATATGCAAGATATTCCACACAAGTTAGGGCCGAAGCAATCACAATAGGACTTTGCATGACCTGTGCAATGTCCAACACATTATTGACCCCACAAAGTCTGGCATGGACTAAAGGCACTAGGATCCTTGGAGGCTAGGGACTGACAGTCACAGTAGTGTTCCTAAGCTTAAGGGGAACACAGGAAAGGTTTCTGGGAAATGCCCCTGAGTCCTTGCACCTCATCGGAGAGGAGGACCCAGAGGAGAGTTTGGCATGCTTATTAAAGGATATTCCGGGGATTGGGGAGGGAGGCACTGGGGGATGGGGGGAGGGAAGGGGGGAACAGGGAGGTTGGGGGGGAGGTGGAGAGAGGAAGGGGAGCGGTGTACCTGTTAAGTTTGTGTGAGCAGAAATAATAATAATAAAAAATTCTGTTTGATGATAATGTCATATATGAATCCTGTTTTTATGAAAATCATGTCAATGGTGGTAGGCAACATTAGCAATCTCACTTTAGATGGATAACAGTGTAAAGCTTCAAGTACAAGGTATAAAGCTTGTGATGTTTGGAAAGATTCTACTATGAATTCTACTAAAGGCACTACTACATTTTTGCTAGATACTCCAAAATTCGATTTGTTATAATAAACTGACATTTAATTATTGTAGTCAAAGGCATCTAATTTTACATTTCAGAAATAATGACTTAGCAATAACAATAGAAGTGCTGGTGACAAGGAACAGATTTTCTCCATGACATCACTAATCTGGGAAGGGTGTGTTCCCTTTGGTATTTTGATCATACATTTTGATTTTTCATTCTGGAAAAACCCAAGGACTGAAGAGGTATATAAAAACAAAAGAGAGGAAGTCAACACAAAATTCATTCTCAAAACTTTGAGGCTTTGGCTTCATTCCAACAAAGGGTAAAGATTCAGGTCAAATCTTATTTTATATGAAATGAATGCCTTTATTTAAAGCAATCTAGTAATTAGAATGTGGCCAGTTCTGGTTTTAGTTAATATGTGGGGGAATTCTGAAATTAATCTTTTGAATGAAATTAATCTTTGGATAGCTTTATTGTAGTTGCTGAAATAGGAATAGCCTGGAAATAAAGGATTATTTGTTAAAATTATCAAGTAGAAGATGAAAAGATTTTTTTATTGTGTTGTCTATGTGGGTGTGGTGTATCTGTGTATACACCAAGTATATTTGAATGTGATAAATTATTGACAAGTTGGAAAGTTGAAATCATCCATTGAATGAAAGATAGTGCAGCATGATTACTGAGAACTTAAGTTGGAGCTAGACTTCTTCAGTTCGAAGTTCAGCTTTGCTATTTAAAGATGTGTGACCTTATGGTTTTGTTTCCCCATCTGTGAGAACAAGAAAATACTAATAGTAGCTGCCTCATAAAGTGGCTTTGGAAAGTAAGGGATAGATGCAAAGCGCCTAGAAGATGGTGTCATTTATGAAAAGCACTTAATAAATTTTACTTCTGCATGACTAAATGTCTGGATTACACTGAATTCTGGTTTTGACTATTTACCAATACAAATGAAAACGAGCAGTTCCTAAATGTTAGTAATCAATTAAGGAAAATATGCACACATACAAACATATACATGCACTCATGCACATAATACACTTAAATGAATGAGAAAGGAGGAAAAAAAAAGAAAGAAAAAAAACAACATGGGATACTTTCAATGAATCAGTCAGGAAAGACTGCCTAATAATTTTTTTTAATGAGGACATTTATTTCTCATCTAATACTAGGGCTAGAATGTCAGTAGAGCTTACAGCAAACCATAGTATTCTCTCTCTAGTCAAGAATAAATCAGGAAACCAGTCCATTATTTAAGGGCTTTAAAGATTGCCAGAAAGCATGATTTGGGGGACATTTCACCAAGAATATAAATTATTCATAAAATTTTATTAATTTTTATTTATCTGAATCATGTGGTCACATATGGCTCAAAAGTTGGAATGAGTTCTCAGAATAGCCATGATTAATTCATTAATAACCCATTGCTTTGGGGCTAAGAAAGTATATCATAAAAAATATTAAAGTTCTGCTGCAACTAACTGTGGAGTGGCCAACTGAGGTTTTGATAGGCATGGCATAAGGAAGCACAATATAAGAGAAAGTAATTACATATAATAAAATTGATTTTAAGAACACATTTTTAAAAAATTTCTCATTAATTCAGATAACCATTTTAAATGTATAATAGACCAAATATTACCAAAAAACATAGTTAAAGCTGAATGCATTTGTAACCACAGAGAATGCTGTAAACTTAATTAAAAAGTTCATATGCTCAGAATTTTCTTGGGGAACTATTTAAAAAATAAGTACTTGGAGAAACAAGAGCAATCTTGAGCTATTTAGCAATTTTTATAGAATAAAAAGAAAAGGAAGTTGCCACTATTATTTTGATGCTTTGCTATTTGAAATACTATTTGAAGGAAGAACATATAAAAATATTAAGAATAAAGGAAGAAAAATAAGAAAATTGTAAATTAAAATCACAACTGAAGAAAAATACTTTGTAAACAATCAAAGATAGAATTTTAACCATCCATTCAAAAACATCTCATGCATCTAGGACAAAAATAAAAGAAAGAATATGGTATTCTCATTGGTGTCTGTTGTGGTATTTGATAATATTGAAAAAACTATATTTGAGCTAAAAATCTTTTTAAATTACTGAAAAAATGTGAATGCATTTTCTCTACTCTTATATTAAAATAAATTAACTACATAGCATGCCAATGATCTATCATGTTTGTTGTTGCAACAGTTAACAAATTTGGGTTTAATATTAACAGTAATAATGAAAGTTCAGTCAAGGAACTGATACAGTATTTAGAAAATAGTAATGAGAAGTATCTTTAGTTAATAGAATTTCAGATTATTTTATATTAGTTTAGTTTCTTTATTTTCATTTTTTTAAAATTTTTCTTCTCCAAATGATGCTACTAACAATTCCTCTTGACTACCTGTTCTTCATAAGATTCTTCAGTGTGTGTGATAGGGTAGGGAAATAATAATGAAAAAAATCGCAAAAAAATGTGCTCAATTTAATGATAGGTGTAATGTACTTGAATGCTAAATTTAATCACATGATTATTGGAAGCCATAACAAGACTATCCAGTTATTGCACAGAACAGAAAAATAAAGAGGAACTTCTTTAGCAGTAGCTTTTCTTATCATGAATAACTAAGATAAATGCTTATGTGATAGTTTATATCACAGGTTATAATGTGTGGGAAATGTTTCCAATAGTTTTCTTAACAATGCAAAATATCTATCATCTGTTGGTCTGTCTGTCTATCAATCATCACTACTAATCAAAACAGCGTTTAGTCAAAATATTACAATGGAACTCTAACTTTCCAGGGCACTTATTTTTCAAATGTGAATTTTCAATGTTGCCAGGACTTAACAGCCTTCATTTCAGTTTTGAACTTTATGGATAGTATTTCAATCACAGAATTCCATGTCCCTGGTTAAGGCAGGACCCAGAGAACAACTGCCCGTCTGAATGAGAAGTAAATTGATGTCTTTTCTCATGAGATAATCAATTGCCTGCGTTAAGGTCAATTTCATCTTTATGAGAAAGGTTTTGACTACGAAGGGATGAAGTAACAACATGGATATTTGTGAAGGGAACCATGGCCAAGCTGATAAGTTGCATCTATTAATTAATACTGGCCAACTGCATAGACATGACAGGAACCACACCAAGTGCTTCTGAGCATTGTCTCATTTAGTCTTCACATCCATCTGAGAAGTTGGGATATGCTTCTCTTTATTTCTCAGATTGGAATGTAAGACGGTGCTTGAATCACAGTTAGCAAGGGCTGGCGCAGAGAGGGAACCCAGGTTGTCTGTCGACAGCACTTGAGGCCTGACAATTCTGCTATCCCGCCTCTTACAACCAGTTGTCTCCAACCTCCTGCCACCACCTTAGTTCAAGTCCTCATCACCTCTTGCCAGAGAGAATTCTGAGCCAGAGACACCCTTCATAGGTGTACTGCCAAAATTTGAAATGCAAATCAGTTTCACAAACATTATTTTTAGTTAGAAGATATCTTTTTTTTTTTTAATTTTTGGGTCCAGAGAATGTTCTTTCAAATTTATGAGTTTCACATTTAAAAAATGTCATGATTTTTATGTTTTTGTTTAACTCTGAGGAAAAGGGCAGGAAGGAGAGAATTACCATCTCTTGAGCCTCTAATATGTGCCAGGCAAGACTGCTTTGCCTACAAATCTTCAAGAGGCCCGTGAAGGGGGATGGAGACCAATACCCACCGATTGCCTCCTCCTGCTCCAGACTGTGATGGTGCTTTCTGTATAATAACTAATTTAGAGAGAAAGCATGGCATAGCTAGTAAGGCCCCTTAGAAGTGTGTAGGTTTATGAAGTAAGTGAAGCATGTAGTTGGCTTACATTGCCAATGTTCTAAGATGGAAGAAGCAAAATGGTAGAAAACTTCAGTTTTGAAGCAACTGATTTGTACTCCATATATGCATTTTTGTCTCCGGATATTAAGTACACTGAACCTGATCAGTGATAGAAGCAGCAAAAAAATGTAGTTCCTGTTGAAGGTCAAAAATTGTTATTTTTTTCCTAAAATAAAGTGCCTTTCTTTGCCCATGGTTTGTCAAATTTGGTTTGCTTGTCTGCAGAATTCTAGTATGATCCCCCTACTCTTCACAACATATAGAGCACTTGCATGCTAATGGCTGCAATGTAGGGCTTAATGAGGAACAAAGGTTTGCTTTGGGAAGTTCTTAAATAATCTTTGGTTTCAGAATCCAGAGAACAATTCAGAATCAATAATTCCGTGTTCTGACCACATCTTATATGACAGTATTGGCTGTGTTGGCCATAAATAACTTCTTGTCTGCTCTTGCTGTGACCTTTTCTTTTGAAATTGCCAGTTTGGAGCAACCAAAATTAAAGATAGGTGAAGGGTAAATAGTAAACACAGATGGCTGATGCTGGCATTTTGGGAATGCCAGTCATTAATTTAGATGTTATGGATTTAGGGTACCATTTGGTACAACTCTGTAAAGTGGCTGCTTATCCCAGAATTACATTTTAAGCATTTTGTTTATTTTCATTGGTCTTTGCTGGGCAAGATACATGTAGCTGGGAAAGAAATTCTTATGGCTTCATTTCTTTTCATTTTGTGACTATCATCTTTTCTCATATTTAAGCATGTTAGGTAGGAGTAGGTAGGAGGACATTATAAATAAAGTCTCTGACTATGGAAAGGTCTGAATCTTTTGCTGAATTGCGGGACAACATGAAATGGATCATTAACCCACATTTTAATGGGGTTTATAAATTCTTTCTCACATACACATGTACATGTGCATGCTTGAACATGCACACATACACACATAAATAAGAAATGTTTTTCTTTGACACTATGCCACTTTTTTTTCCACTACAGAGGATGCTCATGGTCCCACACAAAATTTGCCAGGTAATACCAAATGGGGGCCGGGATTTGGTTGGAAGTGAGTGGCTAGGGGGTAAGGGATGTCAAACTAATTATTGATCAATTTACTGTGTCTATTTCATAAGTCAGTCTCCAGATACTTTTGTAGTCTTTAAAGAAGACAAATGTTCACAGTTTAAATATCCCTAAATATATAACAGATGAACAAGCATGCTTTGGTGTGTAAATGCTGCATAGATTCAGAACCATCAAAAAGCCCCTCAAAAATGCTTTTCCATCTGCTGCTTCTAACTACATATCGCACATCCTGGCAGCACACTTCACAGTGGTGTGAAAGATAGGTTCAAAGCCAACCTGGCAAGATCTATTTTCTTTTTTTTTTTTTCCTTTCCAAAATGTGTTTCTTTGTGCAGTTAAACTAGCAAACATATATAGGAACAAGGTGCCAGGGCTAAGAGGAGGCACTTGTCAGGCCTTAATCATTCAGAGGAAACCTGCTCTGTATTATGCCCTGAAACACTCATATCCAGTTGTACGTTTTTGCTAAGTGTCAGTTGAAGATGCATTGGATTCTGTGTTTTCAGCAAAGCGTACTTGTAAGTGATGTCTCTGTGTCCAGGGAAAACTTGAAAAACGCTGAGCCTCCCTTCCCCCAACACCTGGATCAATAGCCTCCTGCAGGAAGAGGCATTAATTCCTCATAATTGTCATGTGGCTTTCACTGTAGGAAATACATGCAATTCCAAAATGGATTCATGAAAGCAATTTTTTTTTGTATGTGTGTGTGTTTCTACACAGATTGTGAGTGTGTGTACAGATGTGTGAGTATGTGTGTACACAAATGTGTGTGTACAGATGTTTGTGGTGTGTGTGTATATGTGTGTTTATGTGTCTATGTGTGTGCACAAACTTGGAGACACATGGATGTGAAGGCCAGATGGTGATATTGGTATCTTCTCTGTCATTTCTTTACCTTTTTTTTTTTTTTTTTTTTTTTTTACAAAGTCTGTCTTTTAACCTAGAGTTTACCAATTTGGCTATACTTGCTGGCCAGCAAACTCTAGGGATCTTCATGTTTCTACCTTTCCAGTGTGAAAATTGAAGGTGTGTGCTACAACTCTTGGCTCCCTATGTCATTTTACTGACAAAAATCCTCTCCCCAGCTTAGAAATACTCTGGAGTGCAATGTCTCCCATTCACTGCTCAGAGCTGCAGACTTCTATCAACTACACAACAATCCATAATGTGACACATATTGTTTTAAAAATAGGGTCCTTTTATATGGCATGATACATATGAGTTCCTGGACAGTGATTATTTTTATTGGCATGTAATATAGCTATCTTTCAGATAATGATATAATGTCAGATTCTGTTAGCATATTCTATAGAAGAACGAAGCCTTGTTCTTCATACTTCATGCTGATGGAAGGGAGGATAGAAGGAAGTTAGAGGATTGCAGGACTTCCCTAGTTTTCACTAGTATGCATATTGATGTCTCATGATCATTATTATAAGGTCAGTGTCCAAATGTAAGTTTTAAACATTTCTGTTATTTTATATTTCCATCCATATAATAAAGGTTAAATAATGTGGATACATATTACAGCCTGTTTTTAATTTTTAATTACTGAATTATTATTAAGCAAAAATTGTTTGTACATATAAAAATAAAACAGATTTATGGAGGAAGAAAGGTGAGGCATAATCAAACTCTTAGCAACTGTTCTATCCCATTCACCCACCTAGATGTAGCAGCTGTACTGAGGAACTAGGATAGGAAAAGTGTTAGAAGCACAAACACTTATGGGGTAGTCAAGTAGATACAGTATAGGATTGGTTAGATGTTACACATGAAATATTTGGTAATGTTTTTCTATTTCATTCAAAACCTTTATCCCCAGCAATATGAATATCACTATTCAGAGGAACTCACATGTCATATAAGAGAGCTTTATTCATTCTCAGCGAAATCTACAGAGAATATATATATAATATATTTATACAGAGAATATATAGAATAACCAAACTTATAGCAAACTCCATTCTCCAAGTGCATTCCTCATTTTGTAACTTTTGGAGGTGATGTGGTAGCACAGCCAAAAGAAAGTTGTTGACAGTTTCGACTTTTAAAATTTATTCTTTGTCAGTTTCATAGATGAATATAATAAATTTAAGTTATATTTATCCTATATTACCTTACTCTATTCCTTTCTCCCACTTTCTTCAAAAACCTTCTTTCCAGTCTATATCTTACTTCCATGTCTTTTTTGTGTATGTGACTCAGTGGGTGTCATCACAGTTGCCTATAATGGCCCATGGCTGGGCGTCTGTTAGAATCTAGACAGTATATCAGTGGGTGTGTCACTGGAGAAACTTTATCCCACAGCAAGAATTAGTCCCTTAGTGAAGTGTGGTGCCTCTGGAGGTCCATCAATGATGGAGTGTTGATAGGTCAAATCCCATGCAGGTTGTGTGGAAGTAGATACAGCTGCAGTGAGTTCATGGATGCAACAGCTCTGTCATATCCAGACGATACTATTTGGCAATACCCTTCCCTAAACTCTAGCTACTGAATTTTTTTCCTCACCTCTTCCATGATGATTCTTTAGTGTTGGTGTAAAGACAGGTTTAACTGTCTTATTTAGGGCTGACTACTCTGCGATCATTTATTCTCTGCTTTATAGTCAGTTGTGATTTTCATCCATTACAAAAGGATGCTATACATCAATGGTCTATACAGAATAATACACACACACACATGCACGCACACACACACACACTCACACACACACACACACACACACACACACACACACACACACATACATATTTCTTGATATTTTCCTCTTGCCAGGATGGTTGCTATTGTAGCTCACAGAAGTCACAGTCAGATAAGGCTATTGATGTCTTTTCTCCCTCAGCAGTTTGCGTGGCACCTTTTGGTATTATTGGTAGCCAGCAGGGAGGAAGATTCCAGATCATTTCCAACTTGATTTCTTCATGTCCAATGATGAATGTGTTGGGGTCTTCAGTGCAGTCTTATCATTGGGTTCTGGTGGGTAAACAAGAGCAGTTGCAAAATGACAAAAGTCAATACCGTTCTGTGGGCCTTGGAGGCCTCTCTGATCAAGTTCTGATCTCATTAGGAGATACCACATATCTAGTACTGAGTGTGTTGTCAAATCACCTATGGCATCTGGAAGGAGAATTTCATGGCAGCTTCAATTATCTCTTTTCTTTCCTCTGTCTGTGTCTCCCTGTGTAAGGTACTTCCATTCAAATTACTTGGAGTAGGTTTCTGTCCATTGTATCATATATCCTTAGAGTTTATTTATTCCTTCCTTTCTTTCTTTACCCTACTCCCTAGTTCACCTGCCCACTTATAACTTTCTCCCCTTTATTTCCCTTTCCATTTTCTTGTTCTTTTATCTCTCCTCCTTTAAAGACTCCCCTGCTTAATGGTTCCTTTCTAGTGTTCTGGTTGTTTTGGGATAATCCTATTAAGCACACAAATCTGAAGGTTCAATGCTATGGTCTGCATCTAAGAGAAAACATGTTATGTTTTCTTTCTGTTTGGGTTACCTCCTTTGGTATCATATTTTACAGCTCAATTCATCTACAAACAAATTTCATTTTTCTTAATAGCTGAAAAGTAGCCCAATGTGTTTATGACAACCTTGATAAAAGCACCCTATAACTACAGGTCAGAGGAAGCATTAGAAAAGGCTGCAAATTATATCAAGCAGAGAGTTACTTCTCAGCGCTAGCCTAGTGTTGGTCATGTAGCTATGAGTTCAGTGTTGTAGAGCATTTTAAAAGCATTTCAGAGTCAATGAGATGTATCAGCAGGAAGGTGGGCTTGCCGCTAAGCCTGATGAGCTGCGCTAAACACAAGGAATTCATGTGAAGATTAAGGGAATTCATATGATGATAGAAGGAAAGACTAATTCTATCTTGTTGTCCTCTAACCTCTATATATGTGCTGTGGCACATAAACCACAGTACATATGTACCAGGCACATGTGCACTCACACAATAATGATATTAGTAATAAAAATAAAAAATTAAAGTTGCTTAAAACTCAAATTTATTTCAATTTTTACATATTAGCTCAGTAGTTTAGATATTTTGCTCCCTAAAGCTAACTCAATTAATTCTATGTACAGGTCAAATTTAACTCTAACTGTAGGCTAGCAGCTAATGAAACTTTCTTGGAAAGAATCCATATTTGGCAGAACTACCCAAGACAGTGACTAGAACACACATTGTTTAGTTATCTCTATAGCTCTCAGCTATAGAAAATCCTGGGAAATGTATTTATTTATTTATTTGTTTATTTTTATTTTTAATTTTTTTTTATTTCCACTCATACAACTTTAACAGGTACACCGGTCCCCTCCCTCCCTCCAACCTCCCACCTGCCCACTTATGCCCCCCTCCCCTCCCCCCTCCCCTCCACATCTTTCAGTGCCTCCCCCTCCCATCCCAGGAGCATCCTTTAATGTGCATGCCAGACTCTCCTCTAGGTCCTCCCTGGGAAATGTATTTAAATTTTAAATATGTGATGTAAACTCTAGTGTAATACTGAAAACAAAAAGTGTTAAACACCCCTGCTAAAGGAAGTCAGATAGACTAAGTGCTTGTCAACAGTTTCTGGGGAAAACAGAAAACTTATAGCATTGTTTTTACTTTGGAAAGAACACTGATTTAGGAAGTGAAAATGAGTTTGAATCCTAGGTCCTTTCTGACTTTTTTTTCAACCTTACTCTCTCTGACTAAAGCTATGATGATAGTGATATCCTCATCAGTACGAAAATACTGAAATAGATGAGAAAGGTCAATGCTTGGCATTTATTAGATGTCCTGCAAATGGGAGACATAACATAGTTAAGAATATTTTTGTATGCATTGACTTCTTTAACTTGTCAAGTTTATTTTTGTAAGGGTAATAAGTGCACAATGCATAAAAGATATTCTTTGTGGCTCATCATCACCACATGTCACACACCTGCAAGTAACCATGGCATGCAGTGACCACTTACTTACAAAGCATAATATTATAGCTCTAGTTTAATTATGGTGCTCAATGGCAGTATTTTTTATTGTTGGGAGAAAGCAATGCTGCAACTGTTCTGAAATCAGGTCTGATCTCATGGTTCAGTGCTGTTCTGACAGAAAGGATAAATTTGCTGAACAAATTTAGGGGACTAGGTTTCACAGGAATATTTTGTGTGTGAAGAACTATTTTAGAAAACAAGACATTCTACACCTCAGGAAGCAATCCTTCTACATGTTTCCACCAGGCAAGTGACCAGATTAGTTATTTTGATACACATTTTACAGCTATCACAAGACATACTGAAAAGGCTCTTTTCCATTCTGTCTAGACACCTTTTCTTAGACAACATCCTGAAATATAAGAATACACACAAAAATGGATATATTACATCAATCATACCACCTAGAGGAATGAAAAGTTTAACAGTTTCCTATGTGGGAAGTATTGATGGTAATTATCTCACCTCCTACTTCACTTTATATTACAAATCAGCCCATCGTGGTTGGAAGGATCTGGTCATGCTTCACCAAATACCTGGAGCATGTTTTAATTGTCTGCACAAACACTGTGGCAGGGAAGGGATGTTAAAGGGAATTGGTATTTTCTTTGATGAGTCAGCTGAAGGCTGTTAATTGCTAGTAGTCATGGGCAACTGATACTCACCAGGACCTAGTGGTATCACCATGTTTTGAATAATGCAGGCTCTGGTCATGATATGAATATTTTTTCCAAGAATATGTCAGCACTCATAGAAGTAATTTATCCTTTACAGTGGTTTATATTTTTTGCTGTCTATACATATATTTTTAAGTTAGCAAAAACAAGCTGACCCAGACACCCTCTTCTCTCTGAATCTTTTCGTTGACTCACAGACATGAGATGTTAGTTACCTAGGACAATAACATCTTCACAGTTATTCTATGACAACAGTTCTTGAGTGGAACCTGAAGTCCTTCTAAATGCTGCTGGCAGGAAAACAAGAGGAAGCTCACCCAACCACTTAACATCTACACTTGAAAAAGAAATTTTTACAGAATTTACATTCAAGTCTTAAGTAGATTGAATACTTTCTGTTTATTCTATTGTCCTAATACATTCCAAAGTCTTTTTAATTTTAATAATTTTTAATTACCCATTTAATTGTGCGTGTGCGTGTGCGTGTGCGTGTGTGTGTGTGTGTGTGTGTGTGTGTGTGTGTAGAACCACAGGCGAATTCGGGAACTACCATGGACCACCTCCATGTTTACTCTGTCCCAGGATTCACAGGCTCTGCCCTACCACAACCAGAAGTGCAGGCCGCCCCTGCTTCCGCCCAGCGTCTATACGAGGGGTCTAGGATCCCGAACTCAGGATCTTCCGCCTGCAAGGCAGAAGCTTAACCCCTGAGCCACCTCTCCAGCCCCCAAAGTCTTTTTTAATTTTAATGATTGATGCCTAGTAACAATTTCCGGATAATTTATAGAAATGTTTATAGTATAATCAGAAAAAAGAATACCACCATTATTCAATTTTTACTGACTTTTCCCTGAGGAAAATATTAATTTCGAAAATATTTGACATCCCATTTATTTTAGGGAAAAGGATATAACATCTAAATGTCTCCATATAGAGATATAATAATACTCAAGAACAGCTTGTCCTTAAACTGGATACCTTCCTGAAGCTTTTTTACCCCTATTATTTTTCACATACATATATATCATATATAGCAGGATATTTATAATTAACAGTTATAAGCTATTACATTATTTAGTTTGAGTTTCCATGATTATTATAGTAAATTAGAAAGTAGAATAATGTTATTCACATATTGGGCATTGAATTAAAATACTATTCATAGAGAGAATTTTAGTAGAAATACTCATATGTAGTTTGGTTAAATTAACAGTGAAGAAATTTAACCTGGCAAGTTTGAAATTCAGAGCATTCTCTGACATTATATGTTCAAGTCTTTCATGTGCGGCATTATCAGTTTCTCTCTCATTGTCTTTAGGAGCTGGATTATAATATTATTTTTTTCTGCAGATTCTATACTTCAGTTTATGGTTTTATGGAAGCAATTCTCTGTGAAAAAGAATTTTTAGAGTGTAACTATTTTTTCCACACTGAAAAGCTTTTCCCATTATTCCCTTTTACTCATTAACTTTGACCAGTATTATTCTGTTGCATACACTTGTCTATACCAGATTCTTGTGGGCCATTTCATCTGTTCTGAAAACCAGGTAGCCATAAACTGAATTGGAACTTACTATGGGAGAACCTTGGTGAGTTGAGTATCTCAGCAGTCTCTTGTGCTAACATACAAGTGTTAGCTGTGTCTCCCATACCTGGGAATTAAGAAGAGTCCAGACTGCAGCTCCACACTCTCCTTGTTCTCCCACTTACCCCTAAACACATCCAATTTTGCAAATGGTATTTTCTTGAGAAATCGTATTTCTAGTAGACTGCATTTGTCATTCTAAGATGATGTGAAAAACATTTAGTTTTGTTCCTGTGTTTCATTTTGTATAACCAAAAAATCTCAAGGCCATAAGTACTGACCAAATGCTGCCTCTCATATGCAAAATGCAATGATAGACTGACTGGTCAAACAAATGAACAGCATCTATGAATTTCAATAGTAATTTAGCCTCAGAGTTAATGCTTCAATTAAAACTTAATAAGCATGCAAGAGATGTATTTACAGTGTATGTTGAATAGTGGTAAAAAAAACTTGTTTTGCCCACTTTTGCAAACTGGTAGATAGAACATATTTGTTTACTTGTAACATGATAATTCCTCGAGGTGTGAACACTGGGGTATGAAAGAGGTGAAGAGACAAACATTGTAACAGGTATTCTGCAGAAGTGTCAAGAGATGCAGAATGTTGCAACACAAACAAAAGATGGTGAATTGAAAATGATCTGTCCAGGGGTTGAACTATGATTCTAAAAATGGCAAATAATCACATTATGTTGCTTGTTTCACAAATTCAAGATGGCTCCAAGATGGAACACGGAACTGTGATGTTTAAAATGACATTGCATTATTAATCACAAGTGTACAGGGTACATAACAAGAATCATAAAGATGCTAACACATGAAACAAAATAGTAGAACTTCATTGCTTTAATTTAAATCATATTTATATGTGGGAGGTAAAATGATCATCCATTTACATAGTGTCATACATGTAAACATTTTTATATGATTTGTATAAGACACTGAAAGATATTGTATATTTGTGTATAAATAGTATATGTAAAATATCAAATATTAATACTTTTATTTCTAATTTCAAATGTTTTATGAATAAGTGACCAAAAATAAACTTCCTTTTCATTTTGAAATGTTATGGCTGATCTAACAGTACTTGACAGACCACTAAACGCAGAGCATCACACCTGATGTCACTTTAAATTTTCAGTTCTTTCACTATCCTGAGGATTATTTGAAGAAGTCTTTGGCTTGGGGAAAGATTTTACTTTCCTCAATAATTCCTTAAATTTTATTTTAGTTTCCTCTTTTTTTGATGTACAGCAGACATTTAATTTTGAGAAGAGAACATATGCTTAAGAAAAAGGACAAAATCTTACTATTAAATAAGCATATTTCAAAGAAAAAAGTGATGTCTCAATATGCCAAGGAAGTTTCTGATTTAGGAATAAAATGCCATTATTTCTGTGACTAATTTAGCCCTAAGTCAAATTTTTTTAAATTTATTTATTCAATTGTGCGTATGTGCGCATGTGTGTATGTAGAACCACAGATGAATTCAGGAACCACCATGGATGCCTCCATCTCCTCGTTTACTCTGCCCCAGGATTCACAGGCTCAGACCTACCAGGACCAGAAACGCAGGCCGCCCCCGCTTCCACCCGGCGTCTATACGTGGAGTCTAGGATCGGAACTTAGGACCTTCTGCCAGCAAGGCAGAGGCTTAATCCCTGAGCCACCTCTCCAGCCCCCTAAGTCAAATTTTTGAAAATACTTTTACTCAAATTTTTATTTAAAAAATATGTGCAATTAAGTAAAACAACATCTTATTCTCTTTAATCTTATGTTCTTATATCATATATGTGATATAAGACATATAAATAAAATATATGTATACACATATACATATATACACACACTCTCTAATGCCAAAATATTTTGGTGAAAAAGTAAAGTTAACAATATGTATTCAGAGCAGCAAAGTGAGTTAATGATTTTTTTCTCTCTACCAGGTTGGTTTGGCACTTTGTAGGAACGCCGAAGCCAGCTCATGTCAGTGCTTCAAATAAAGTGTTTTGGGTTTTTGCTTAGTTGTTTTTTTCTCATTTTGGTATAACTTTTGTTTTCTGGACGTCTTTAAGAAATTTGTTATCCAACACTACAGAAACAACCTGTTGATATTTTTAGAAAAAAAAATGAATAAACCAAATGGAGAACAGTTAAGTTTTTTAGGAAATTTCAGTGTTTATAAGAAATGTAAAACAAAAAATTAAATCTTGACCAAGGAAATCAATCTATTCTTTGGCTGTACAGATCAACTTTGTGACAATATTTTTAACATAAAATATTTACCATGGTAACAAAAGTGTAAAATATTACCACTGTGAATATTTTGTTAATCTATAATCAATTTTAGCACACAAGTTACCTTAAAGTATTTAAAATATATTCTAAACAGATTTGGAGCAACACTTTGTTTTACATAAAACCCACTTATGACTTTGCCCACTGAAGCATCACGCATACTACAATAGAATTCTGACTCCCTTTTACCAACACAGACACCCCAAAGGGAACCCTGTGATCCATACAAGAAGAGGAGAGGGGAAGGTTGGGGCAACGACATAAACTCAATTTGTTTATATTTGAAAAGTTCTCAATAAAAAGTACAAAAATTATAGTATTATTATAATATTTATCATGATATTCTGTCATTGTATACTGTACAACCTTCTGTTTTTCCTTGGTTTCTTAAGAACATATACATATATTCACACAGGGACATGCAGCCTCATAGTAACACATGAATTCATATTCTCAAATCACATGTTTGTGTTTGTACCTGCTTTCATACTTGTGGACCAATCAAAATGAAACCAAAGGAAATATTACAAGAAACTGGCAATATTTGTCAATAGTGATGCTGAGTTGCTTTGTTGCAAGAATATATCTCTAAAGGGTTATAACAATATATCAGGGGATGAGAAGGAACTAAGAATGTTTCTAGTTCTTTTCCTCTTTCCATTGTGGAGTGAACACAGGACAGAAAAACTTAGGGGAATAGGATTTTCTTTTTCCATTTTACCAATTCTAGTTACATTTGGCAGCATGACAGGAGAGTTCAGACTAAAATCAGGAACCAAGGGAACTAGTCACAAGATATCCCCAGGAATTACTGAGAGAGAAGCATATTTTCTTTCTTGCCAGTCTGCCAAGATACAATACCAAGTCTTTCTTTTCACCTTATCCATTTGCCCAGAAAATATAGTCTGGGTCCACTATAGTCTGGGTCTTCCCACATCTATTAGATAATCTCCCACAAGCTTGCTAAGAACTTGCTCTAATAAACACTTTGCAGATGTGCCCAAAGGTTCATCCTTTAATTGTTCAGTTGGCCCCTAAGGTTCATCCTTCAGTTGTCAGGTGGGCATCTGCATCTAACAGCCTTGCAGAATTTAAGACTTCAAAACATAAATGAAAAATCTTATGTTTAGTCTCATGGTATATTGAAAACATAATATTAATTTCATATTAATATGAAAGTGTGTACAGCTTGAAAGAAACTCAAAGCTATGGTGACTAACATTCAGATGATGACATGGATGTTCTGATAATTTAAATAATTATTAACTTGGGAAATCTTGACAAGAGAAGGTAATTGAATTTCTCTTCAAAAATAAGTGCCACAGATAAATTGATCTAGTAATGTTAATGATTACCACTGTTCCTTGCATCTCTGCATTTCAGATTCCCATGTAGCCTCTGGCAGAAAAAGGAGCAATGTGAAGATTACCATGCACTGAACTTTCAGAGTTGATATCCAGCATCTTGCCAATGCAGTGCATCTCTGATGTTACCATCATTTCCTCCAAGAATATATCTCTGAAGGCTTATTAACTCTTTCCTCTGAGTCACTGTTATATTGAGAGTGAGTGTGGGTTTTTTTTGACAGCAGTAATGAATATTGAATTTTAGGCATTCATTTCATCAGAATGTTAAACCAATTTCAACTATCAAACTTGCAGAAATATGATCTTATTCAAACTGATGAAGTAAATGTCTTTCACTCATATCTATAATAACAAGGGAAAAGTCAACTTCAGCCACATTTGGTTGCACATCTCCACATACCAGACATCTACTTCATCCAGTTTCCTTCAGAATAGTCATGACATCTAAGCTGAATTGAGTTATCCAAAATGAAACTTAGAAATGTTACTCTTCCATGTTTGAAATCTTAGAACATGAAAAGTGTATGCCAAAGTATCTTTTTCTTTCAAGCTTCTGTTTCTAAATAATAAATACATAACAAGTATATCAAATATATTCATAAAGAAAAGACGTTTAAAATATTGAAAACATACTCTGCCTGAGATGTTGCTTTAGAAGGAAGGCAAATAATTTCTGCAGTATAGTGGAGGTAGAAAGGGCAAGTCATAACATAGTATAACAACAGAACTCTCCATTTTGGTGCTACAGTGTTACCCAAGGAAATGATTCAAGCTTACACTTGGCACTGGCCTCTTTAACTTAGGATGAGAGAAACTGCATTTGTAACTTCCTCCCATGGTGCTTTGCCATAGTGATGTTTGAGAATCATTACCTTTTTAGGGAATGAGTTTTGAGGTCAATTTAATGTGTATGATCTTCTGCAGTGGGAATTTTCGACAAGAATTCAGGTTTTCTCCTGTGTGATTCCCATAACCTTGGGAGCCCCAGAGCCTTCATCCACCATCACAAATCAGAGGTTCAGTTAGCTAACGTTCTTGGATAATATAAATAAATAGGTGTGCATCTACAAATGAGCCTGGGCTCTAAATGAGCTTTGATTCTAAAGCTTGCTTATTGGCGTTATCAGACTTGGAAGAAGAATGTGGAACCTGGCAGAGAGAAGGTTAGAAAAGGTTAGGAATATAATGATAACTAGGTTACTCACAGTCCTTCTCATCACTCTTCCTAAAATTCTTGGAGTTCTGTGATGAAGATATATATTCTTATTCACAATGGTTCTCCATCAAGTGGATATCCACTGTGGTCATTAGTATTATTATTGGCCTGAAAGCTTTGAAGCAGGCCTCCAGGCACACCCAAGATATAGTTCCTAGATAAAAAAGGACTTTGGGAGTGGCTATGAGGGACTGCCATTGATGTGGGAAAACCTAGCTCATTGTGATTGAAGCCATTCCCTGGGCAGATCATCCAAACTGTATAAAACCCAAGAGAGTTGAGCAGCAAGGAGCATGTACCTGAGGATTCATTGTCCTCTGCTCTTGCTGTGAATGTGGTATGACTAGTTCAAACTCCTGCCACTATAACTGTCCTGCAACTATGGTCTGTAATCTGAAATTCTGAGTCAATTGAAGCCTTTGCTTCAAAGTTCCTTGGATCAGGTATACTTTTTGCGTCAATGTATATAATAAAACTATAATAACCATATTTCAAAAAAATTCATTAGCTTAGGACATAAATAAAAGTGAACTCAAATGCAAAGACTTAAATGTGACTTGAATTTGAATGTGCTATTGCAAAAATGGCATGGAATTCAAAAGGAGGATAAAAACTGAATTTAGCTTTCATAATAATTAAAAATTTTGTCTCAAAGATCACTATTTAGAAATTAAAATAGGGCTGGAGAGACAGCTCAGGGGTAAAGACTCTGTCTAGCAAGCAGGTCCTACATAAAAACTCTAGGCGGAAAAGGCAGAGCCCTCACTTCCGGTCTTGGTGAGAAGAGCCTGGGAAATCTCAGATCACAGCAAAAAGGAGGTAGAAGCAATCCAGGATGATTCCCAAAGTCACCTTTGGTCCTTCACAGGGATACACAGTGCCCTCTGATACACACACACACACACACACACACACACACACACACACACAATAAATAAATAAATAAAACTTAAAAAATTAAAATATAAGAATGTGAATGCAATGTCTGATAAGGAATATATATCTTGAATGGATTTATACATATGCATTTATGCACATGTATGTATATATACTTTACCCATGACTATATGTACATACATATATGATTTCTTAATAATTAAGGGATGAGTAGTAAATTATATATAATAATTCCAAAATCAAAATGGCTATTTCTCCAATGATGCAAAATTGTCCAATACACATTTGAAAAGATGCTCAAAATCACTATCAGGAATATACAAATCAATACTGCAAAGTACCACATCATATTCACTAGGCTAGTTTTAATAAAGCAGCTAACTAGTGTTCGAAGGGATGCAGAGAAATTAGCTCTCCTGTTCCCTGCAGCTGACAGTGTGAAATGATAGCAATGAGTGCGAAATGAGTGTCAGTGTGGCAGTTCTGCACATAAGCTAAATACAGAGACCTATTTTGACTCAACGATTCTACTTTTTCCATATGTTCTCAAAAAAGAAATTGAAAGTATATGTCTGCATAAAAAACTTGTAGTGTCCATAAAAATAAGAAGGTGAAAATGATTTAGAGTCTATTGATGAATGAACAGATAAGAAAAACTTGAAGCTCCTAGAAATGGAATATTACTCGGTCATAAGGGAAAGATTGGAAAATATTCTCCCTTAGATGAAACACTCTGATAACTGAAAGAAATCATTCTCAAAAGCTCCTATTTTGGTTCCATTTTGATGAAATACCCAAAATAATAGGTAAATCTATAGAGAAAATAAATGATTACTTGTGTTGGGCTAGGACAAAAGGAGAATTGCCTAATGGCAACTAAAAGTTACAATGTTTCACTTTGGGGTGAATAAAAAAAGTGTGAAAATAGTAATTGTAGGGGTGTTTATGCAATGCTATGGTTATACCTCATCCTTGTGTTGCATAATTTATCTAGATGAATGGTGTGCACATCAACTATATCTCAATAAAAGTGCAAAATTACAAAAGGTCAATGTTCTAGTATTAATCAGAATCCTTCCAGTGCTACATATACAGGTTAATACTTGGCAGCTTCCATGGAAGACTTGCTAGCACATGCTCTGGAGTCCTGCAGGAAGACCTCTTAGTTCAAGTGTGAACTCTCTCACTCTCTCTCTCTCTCTCTCTGCCTTCATATATTATATGGGCATATTATATGTGAGGGCACTTGCTTGAATGTGCCTGCCTGTGGAAGGCCAAGGGCGACAGTTGGAATATCCTGCATTGCTCTCCCTCCTTATCGCATTTCTCTGAGATTTCCCAGGCTCCAGCTTCCAGGACTGGAACTGCAGGCTGCCACAACATCCACCAGGCATTTTACATGGGTCCTGAGGGTTCAGAACTCAATCAAGTCCTTCTGCTTGCAAGGGAAAGACTCTGACCTCGAGCTATTACCCCAGTCCCAAATGTGAACTTCTAAACACTGCTGGGTTAAGCCTTGACTGTGTTGGCTGAAGGCCGTGATTGGACAGCAGAAACATGAGCACAGCCCTTGTCATAACTATGCAAGATGACCCATACTTCCTTACTTTACTGGACTTCAGTGAATACTGGAAACTGTGCGTTTGGAAGAGTTCTGTCCATTTCTGACCCCTTTTGTTTTTGCAAGTGATGCATGAGGTGGAAGATTGCAACTGGGACCTTAATGAGCGGTTCCTGTTGTGTTTGCTAGAAATACAGCCTGGATGGATCCCTCTGCAGCCACCAGATTGAAGACACTTCTTGCGAAATCAGCAGGGTGGGCAGCTGAAGAGCGTGTGAATATTGTGCATTTGTAAATATTTGAGCACATCTGCTTAACTCCCTCCCCAAAAACCACTGGGAAAAGCTGCCTCGCGTTGTGCCACACAGCACTGGTACCCTGCTCTAATTGTCAAATCTGTTGAGTGTTTTTCTCTTGCACACAAAAATTAAACATCGCTCTCCTCCTTCATGATTAATTCAGCTGCAGTGCTGCACCGCGTCACACTGCATTTTTAAAAGTAATTGTTAAATTCTACCTCATAATCAGAACAGTTTTAATTAACTTTTTGTCAGTTAATCTTTTTTTCCCTCATACATTTTCCATATCTGGGGTATATATGGAAAGTCTCTGCCCAGGGATCGGCAGCCCCTTAGTATGAATGCTTAAGCCCTGTCAATGCCACGTGCAGGTGGGGAGAGGGTCTCCCCAGCAACATTCTGCTCAGCTTTGCTGATCCTCGCTGGTTATGGCATTTGCATTCACTGGCTGCTCCTCAGTGAACTCATTTACAAGCCTCAAAATTCAAGTTCTTGACTCTTTCCCCTAGAATGTTTTGTTCACATCAAGGACACAGCTGTTAAACAATATAGGCTGAAAATGGAATGCCGGCATGAGGGCCAGGTCCCAAATGGAAGGTAGAACAGACTCACTGGCAAGGCGTGGGCCATGCTGATGGAACCCTGAGCGATTCTGGCTTTCAGAGCCTCTTTCCGTTATTCCTTCAGTGTGTCTTGTTAATGTGACCAGAGACCCATTTTCACTTATTGATCTTTATTTTGTACATTTTGCCGTCAATTCTGTGTTTTACCTGTGCACGACTTTATTCATCAACATCTTTTTTTTCCTCCTAAGTTTTCTATAGTTGACATCCAATTTTTTAGAAATGATATGTATCCACTGTGGTTTTTCGTTCCTAGCAAGGAGACTGCAATCCAAAATAATAACGTGTAGCCTTTGTGAAAGTAAAAAATGGTCAAGTATTTTTACTAATGCCACAATTTATGCTTTTTCAAGCAATGGTGGCCATGACAGAGCAAGTGTACTAAGGTCTGTAAACATTTTGGAACAGCTTGACAACATTCAAAAGCATACCATTGAGGAAGTAGCAATAGATAATTCTTTTTTTAGACTCTGATGTTAAAACGTTGGGAGCTTAAATAAACAAACCAGATGTTGAAATTGCTAATTAAGTTATAAAGTAGAGCGTGGCCAAGGTCTACAGGGAGAGAACCTTCACTATGTGGAAGTTTCTGTTTTGCCATATTGAGTGTGTCAGTCAGCTTGCTCTGTCCAGTGTGTCTCTTTACATTCATTATGCCACCGGGGATTCTACTAAGAAGTCACATCAAAAAGTACTTGTTAAGCAGTCTACATTTTGTGTGAAAAACTTTCTATTTATTTATAATGTCAGTTAATGGAAGAGCAAACAGCTTAAACCCTAGATTTCTGTAGGATATAGAAATCCCGTGCTACTCACCTATAAAAATGGGGATGAAAATAGATGATTTTCATATATTCAACACAGTGCAAAGTATCCATGTCATGGTAATGTATGATGGGCTGTCCTTCTCTCTGTGTCTAATATAAAGGCATTTCTACCACTCTGCAAGACAGCATAACAGGCTTACCAACTTACTGAATTGTCCGGTGGGATCTGTCTTGTCTGTGTCTGTCAGGAGGACTCCACTTTAACTTGTGTCTTTTCTGCTCCAATGTTTATGGGGTGCTCATAGGTTATTGCTGTATTGCAATGAAATTAATTTCCTATTGTTACTTTATTCATTCAACAGAATTTAGTAAACCATACTCATGGAGACGAATGAGGCATAGTCCTTGTTCTTCAAACTGCCATAAACTTTCAAAATTGAGTGAGACATAATCTAAGTATAAATCTGGAATTTTTTGGAATTACCTTCTTGGTTAGGAAAAGACTTTCACAAGTGGCATTAGGAACTGGCCCTTGAATGTGGAGTTTTTTTTTTTTTTTTCCTAGATTGATCCTAAGGGAAGGTCATTTTTATATTACCAGAATGAAGTATGCAGATAAAAGCAGAGCAGGCCTAGGACAGAATTCTAGCATGCATGAAGGCTTGTGTCAGAGATTTTTGGCAAATGTCCTACTACTGTTCTATCAGTCAGTTTCTATTATCTATATGCTGAATATCTTCAGAACCATTGGAATAATTTGGTGTTTGCACAAGACATGAGGTGTGAATATGGAAATTAGGTCCCAAAGGCTTTGGCGAATGCTTTAAAAGTAGAGGAGGAAGTACTAGAAAGAGATGGGATGGATTTAGAGAACTGGGAGTAACTGCATTATGGAACAGCAAAAAAATGTTATCATTTGCTATCTATTACAGTTATATTTTTCTTTGTTAATACTTTTATTGTTCATATACAGGCAGAAAGTAGCCATGATTCTGATATGATGGAGAAATTCAGGCCCTGTCTGTGCTTTCCCAGAGTTCTTCTGTTTGATCTTTGTACTCAAGTACAAAGTGGAATGGCTGGGCCCCAATTCTGATTTAGAAGCCAAGTGGGATGGGAACATAGATGTCACTGCAATGTAACCAAATATATTTTACTTTAAAATGCTATGAATATGCTGCTTAAAGTGATTTATCAGTGGTATACATGTTTCTGCATGGAAGTATTTCTATGATTCTACTTTGCTGAATTGTGAGTCCTAATGTACAATGTGAATATTTATAAGCTTTATTGAAGTGCAATTGCTTGAATCTCTGAATTTTGTGATAATTTCTGAACTTGTCATAGAAAATATGTGTTAGAAGACATTACATAAGACTATCACCCATTATATCAGGGCTCAAGAATTTATTTGAATTCCTAGATATTCCCATGGTGGAAAGAAGATTGATATCTTGTTGACAAAGACAGGGAAAATATGTTGGAGACTTAGTTTTCACAATATTTAATTTCAAATAATTATAGTTCTGCTATAGAAGAGCACATGATTTTGAACCAAGAGTAAATGGACAGTTAATGTAGCTGCTAAATGAAAACAAGCACAAATAAGATATCGTTTATTGTTCTTTTCATGTAAGTGTCTATGTTGAGTCCACTTAAAAACTATTTTTTTGTGTTGAGCATTATAATCTGGCTTCATTTTAATTTTTTAGCTCACTAGACAAATTGTTGATATTGTAATTGAAAAAAATGAATAAAATTTTGTAAAGTTTGTAAAGGACTTTGGATGGTGGACATATGTGAACTGACTATAAACTCAATAAATTATTAATTACCCAGAAAGGACTCTTAAGGACTTTTTTTCAAGAATTGAAACTCATGATGTGAAAATGCACTTTGTAATTGGGTATTTCCATACTAATATCAAACAGCAAGTCTTCAATTAATGAGCATGAAGTTAAAATTTACTTATATGAAACTGAATTGTAATTTGAAGTTTTCATAATCCAAGAAGAGATTCAATTTTAGACTCTCTTCTTTTTTATTATTTATTCAATTGTTTGTATGTACGTATATGTGTGTGCGCGCGCGCGCGTGTGTGTGTGTGTGTGTGGCGTGTGTGTATGTATGTGTGTGTGTAGAACCACGGGCAAATTCGGGAACCATCATGGACCGCTTCCACCTCCCGGGATTCACAGGTTCCGCCCTACCAGGACCAGAAGCGCAGGCTGCCCGGCTTCCTCCCTGCGTCTATACGTGGGGTCTAAGATCCGAACTCAGGACCTTCCACCTGCAAGGCAGAGGCTAAACCCCTGATCCACCTCTCCAGTCCCCAGACTCTCTTCTTTCACAACATAAAACAGTTTACGGACTTAAGATTTTTATGTGTCTTATTATTCTATCTATCTTTTAAAAGCCGTGCGTGAAAAATACTGAGAGAACATATGTATACATATATATCACATGCATATATATATATATGTAATTATATTTTGCATTAAGATCTTTTTGAACCATGAGACTTCACTTTAGAATCTAGGCTTTATATTTTGAAGTTGTTAATTTCACTTTTAAGAGCAATGCTTTTGATATTCTATATGTCCCAAATGCAGATTTCAAAGCCCATTTAAAAATAACAGACCTCCCACTCTTCACTAAGGGAAAAAATTCTCTTTTAGTACTGATTAAAAGCGTGTGAGCTGTTGCTATCTAAAAGTGTCAGCCAAGATTGGAAAAATAAAGCAGCTATTGTAAGAATAGGAATGGATTTCAGAATCAATCATAAATAAACGCATAAAACATCACACTGTTGTACTCTGCACTCTGCTGAAGACACAGTTTGCAGAATTTTTATTGGCACACTGCCATACCTATTCTCATTTATCTGCCTCAAAGCACCATTTCAAAAAGTGCAAAAGCATGTTGTTGATAAAGTAGATTGTTTATAGCTGAATTGAAAATTTCCAAACAACACGTATTGTAATAAAGTGGGGGAGGGCAGAACAGGAGACGGCAGCTGCAGCTTTTTGAAACCTGTGTCAACATCACTGTAAGAGATGGGAAAATGTGTTGGTTTGCTCCACGAAATTTAATAAGTAAATCTTTATAAACTGTATTAAGTGACAAATATTACCAAAGTCATAAAGTGCATGGAGTCCCTATTTCCGGAAATGCTTCCCCAGCACATTGTCTCCATATTGCAGGCTCCTTTATAGTATTGGGTTTTGTAATGTACTCAGCTACTCAGGGGCTATTCAGTGACAGTAAATCCTGAGTCTATGAGTCCCCATGTGTACTATAGTAATTTTAATACTTCTGCAGTTACAGACTGTCGAGTATAAATTTCAGCTCTAACTTTAGTTGCTTCTCTGTGTTTCTTTTTTTTTTCCCTCCCTTGTTGCTAGTCTAGCGCAAGCACGGTCAATAATTCTAAAATAAAAATACATCCCCAAGTGAAGAGTGTGTAGTTCCTTTATTTATATCATAAGATAGAATAGTTGATAAAGTTTATGCACAGGGTTTCACACACTGTTATAAATCATTTAAAAATTTAAACATTTAAAAAAATTTTTTTTGTGTTTATTATTTATTCAATTGTGCATGTATGTGTGTGTGAGCATGTGTAGAACCACGGGCGAATTCGGGAACCGTCACGGAACACCTCCACGTCCTCCTTGTTTATTCTGCCCCTGGATTCACAGGCTCTGTCCTGCCAGGACCAGAAACACAGGCCGCCCCCGCTTCCACCTGGCGTCTGTCTATACGTGGGGTCTAGGATCTGAACTCAGGACCTTCCTCCTGCAAGGCAGAGACTTAACCCTTGAGCCACCTCTCCAGCCCAAAATCATTTAAAAATTTTATTATAAATAATAATTTCCCAAAACTTGCTTCCCTAAATACCTAAAAAAGTCCTAAAAATCCTAGTTTGATATTATTGATGAGAGGAAACTTATTATAATCAAATGTTTTTCAAAACATTGTTTTTCAAAAAAGAATACTGAATTAGACTTCTCTAGATTTCTAGTCCTTCATACAATATGCAATGGTAATCTGCAGGATGTATCTTTGCCAACATCTCTAGATATTTGTTTCTTGGGAAGAACTCATCAAGAGCACTGTGTAGAAGCAGCATGGTGCACTGCAAGAGCAAGGAGTGCCTATGCATTTATTGTACAGTCTTTGCAGGTCAATCTGCATTTAGGAAGATAAATGGGCAGCACTGAATACACTGTAAAGTCTCACTAAATATTTATTTATTTAGTAAAGTTCATATTGTTGGCCAAGCTAGCTAGTGGCTTCCATTACTGCCGAGTCAATCTTTTTTTTTTAATACATTTTTTATTATTTCTGCTCATACAAACTTAATAGGTTGTCAATTAAGTTAAATAATTTTTTGTCTCCTTTGCCTTTTAGAAACTGGTTCCCTTGCATTGGTATAAGTTTCATGTTTTCTTAATACTGCTTCATATTTTCTTTCTGAGAATTTATTCTTTGAATTAATTAGAGTAAATCTCTGTTTAAAGTTTTTCAATAATGTCTTTAATTTGATTCTCTAATATTTGTTTTTGTGACTTATTGTGGGATAATCTCATTGTTCTTTATTCATACTTTCTTCTCCCTTTCTGCTTTCTTCTGACCATCTTACTTTAAGTCTATTGCCGATATTACTTTAATTGTCTATAGAATTTAAATTGATATAAAATTCAAATTCCTGTCTATAATTTTCTAATGCAATCTGACTTTTCAGTAAAATAATTGTCAGCGCTTGCACTGTATCCATTCTGCTTAAAGTTTATAAAAATTTGAAAGACTTCATTTTAAATTTCAGATAGAATGAAAACATTATAGTATGGATTTGTAAACCTTTACTACATGTACAATTTTGGATATACTTGCACTGAAAAAAAGAGCATCACTATTTATTTGAATGTGTAATACATCTGGAACCCTCTTTTGTTCATTTGCTAAATAGTATTAGCCTGTGTTTTACTTCTACATTCAGTACGCTCATCTTTAAAAATCTCACTTCTTAGTAGTAATGTTGTTGCTCTGTTCAATGAATAGTAAAATAACGTCATTTACATGAACAATGGAGGAAATTTTTAAAGGAATTCCCTGGTGTATGGAAAGTAGAATGGACAGTGTCTTGGATTAACAAAACTTCTTTTGATTCGAAAATATAGAAAATTGATTTTCAGGCTTTTGAGGATGACATCTCTATTAAAACCAACTATTCTGGTAAATGATCTCAAATGCATAAAGTATCCAAATATACTTCTTAAAACATTTATATTGCTTATTTACTTACTTATTTGTTTGAAAGAGAGAAAGGTAGGGAGAGACACACACACAGAGAGAGAAAGAGAGAGAGAGAGAGAGAGAGAGAGAGAGAGAGAGAGAATGAATCTGCCATAGTACCACTGTAAAAGCCAGAGGACATCTGTCAGAATTCGTGTGCTCTGAGGACTGATTTCTGGTCACCAGGTTTACACACAATGCTTTCACTTGCAAAGTCATCTGCTGGCCTTCAGGCAGTAGAAATTTTGTTAAGGTGACAGCTCTGCTCAGTGTTTTAAGCAACTATGCTGTTGTGATTCTTCCATGTGCTTTGAAGTTCATTCTGTTCTTTTCCATCCTGTTCAGTCAGCCCAAAAACTAGAAAAATGTGAACATGATACATGTCTGCTTCCCAATCATCAAACAGAGTTCAGTCATAGGACCATGCTTCACTGCATGGAGTCTGTAAAATATAGTTAGATATTCCCAGGGAGAGGAGAAGACAGACCTTAAAGAAAGGTTCTTGGCTGTCACACAGGTGATGCTTAGAGTGAAGCATAGCTATGTTAAAAACCATAAAAGCAAGCTCGTGGATGAGATGATTGAAGGCTATTTTAATTCTTGGAATTCACCAGTGGGTTTTCGCCTCCTTTAGACTTATTTGTTGATGGGATTAAATAGTGCAGGTGCCTCCAGGGGAAAAATAAAATAAAAATATTTTGACATTAAATTGACATTTATCAAGACTCACAAAATGAACAGCTTCCACGACGCTCCTACCTAACAGGTTAATTATTGGGATAGGTATCCAAGGTGGCTTGGGAAAGACGAGGCAGTTTTATATGGAATATGGGCAAACCATTCAGCAAAGTGAGGAAGCCTGCCAAGTTGCGGAAGTACCTCTCTAGCAGATGAATCGGAAACTTCTGTTGGCAGAGCTGTCAACATAGCCCCTCGCCTCAATACTAATTGCTTAACAAACAAGGTATTAAGATCTTTAAAATAAGTGTTTCTTTGTCATATATGTGTATTTATAAACATAGAAAGGAAATCTCTACATGCAAAATATTTAGAGTTAGATGCTGTTGTGGGTAATTAGTAAGAAAGGCTGTATGTTTTCTCATCCACCTGCTGGTAGAAGCAGATGGTAGTTTATTTTTTGCCCATGTGACCTACAGATTCTTCAGGTTTACCACAAGCCTATGACTATGGTAATATCATTGTTTCCTTCCCAGGTATGGCTAGGATTCTGTTGGATATAAATAGGCAGCTTTCCTTCCTTGCCTCATCAACTTTCAGGGAAGAAATATCACTAGAGAAGATATGAGCCTAGTTACAGTGAAGGGCATTTTAAAGCATGCCTTCAGAAGTCAATTTTTTTCCTCACAAGAAGAGTTGCAATTATTCCAATGTTATTTCCAGTCTTGCAGTGAGAAGGAACTCTTCGGAGTTTGCATATTGTTTGATTTCAGCACATAAAAAATGTAGAAACCAAAAGCCTAGTGCAGTGCATAACTTTGCTGTCAGTTCTCAAATTCTGTGCCATGTCTACATGCTTAACTTTTCACCCTCTTAAGACAAGCAATGTGTATTTTATACAGTCAATAGTATCTTAAACCACTGTCTCATGTTTTTTCAGCATCTTTTATTTGAGTAACTATACAAAATTAAATATAGATAATTCTTCTTTATACTTTTCATCATCTTTACTTAGGATTTGAAAAAAGAAAATGTAATAAAAATGACAAAGATTATTTTAGGTAACATCTTTTTAGTCTAAGAGTTAACTGTGTTAATGAATTAACATAATTCATAAAACTATACCAGATTATGGCTATAAGGATCAATGTTCACAGTTCTCTTTGGCAAAAGAAGGACGTGATAGTAATTCATCCGTGCTAAAGCCAAAATAATTGTCTAGTTGTTTGTAGGGCAGCTTATCTTTTCTTAAAGGATTGTTTCAAGTGATTTGTTTTGCTACACCTACCATATCTGACCTTTGACAAGGTTCTTGAGTGAAGTCTTTGAGGAATTTGTTTATATGAGGTAGGCAGAACTCAATGTTTCTTCACTAAGCTCTCAGTGCTGGTAAATGCAGTTATTTCTAAACAAGACATTTTATTTTATTTATTTATTTTAATTTATATTTATTTATTTTTCCCCAATCATACAAGCTCAATAGGTACCCCAGTCCCCTCCCTCCCTCCACCCTTCCCCAGTCCTCCTTGCACCCTCTCCCTTTTCTCCTTCTTTTCACTCCCCTCGCTCCCCTTCTCCCAGTGCTTCCCCCTCTCCCCTCCCATTCCCTGGAGCATCCTTTTGTGTGAATTTTTTTTAAATAGATTTCATTTTGAAAATTATACCGTATTGATGGTTAAAACTGATATTCCCTTCCTTCGCCTAACTGAGCGTTGCTCAGCTTCACAACTGAAACAAAATCATGCCATTGTAATTAGATACACTGAAGACATAGTGGTAAAGAACAGGGCCAGCCTCCTGCTCTCTCAAGAACATGGGAGCAGATACTTTCATCAGAAGGTGCCTTTACTTTCTCTTGAGAGGATAACACTTCATTTACCCCTTGCCTCAGGGCTATTTTGTAAGTTCAGAAAGAGTTAACACTGCAAAGAGGGAATAGTGTTATTATCCAGTTGCACTTAAAAACACACTAACTGTTTTGAGCAGCTGAAGTCTTATGCTCAAAGTCGGTTCTTCCTCCAGCAATACAGACATCACCTGCGTGCTCATTACAAACTCAGAATCAGGGACCTAAGTCAAATTAGCAGATTTGGGTTTTCATCTTAGTAAGATTATCTAGGTGTTTAATACATGTGTTACATTTGAAGAAGCTCTGGAAAACAACTCTTAGAAGTGTGAGTGGGTGATTGGAGTCCTACAGATAGGGAATCTGAGGCTCACAGAGGCTGAAGTGTGCAACGTGAGGATTTCACTCAGGTCTGTTGGAAGCTCATGTTCACACGTTCCCACCACACTTCATTGCTTTTAGTGCATGCAGCCAGCTTCTAAAGATAAGTGAAAACCCGTCACCGATTCCTCCTCTATTTTTACTAGCTTTCAAATACTCTGGCAATATTCTTCAGAAGGACTAACTGATGGCGGTGAAGTCATGCATACTGAAAGAGACCAAGTTTGGTGGGAAGATCAATAGTGTGGATTTTTGTGGCTTTGTGCAGTTCTATTTTTGAGCGTTTGGAGGATCCTATTTATTAGAGTGTGTTTGCAGAAACTGTCAGTAAACATCTTTTCTTTGTTAATATTTAACCCGCCAGCTCTTTCAAGCTTCCATCTTTTCTAACCTCACAGTCTCACATGCTTTTTAATCCACTAATAGCACCAAACTGTCTCCATGGTGCAATAAAAGTCTTCTATTTTATGACTTCCTTGAATTACTACCCTAACTTATAATTTGCCAGATTTGTTTTTGCCTTCAAATCCCTTTCTGCATTGTATCCACATGAAAAATATTACACCCTATGTGTTTTCCTCCCCAAACTCTAATGCTTATTTTTAATATACTAATAGTTCTTTCCGAGAATAATTCAGTCTTTCTGCCATTCATAATATTTTATTCACCATTCAAAGGAACTTTTAGAAAGTTTCTTTATAAAATCCTGGGAAATATTTATATTATCTCTTAACAGCTATTAAAATCCACTAAACTTTCATTAAAATGCATAATTGAGAGAAATCATCCAAGATGTTTAGAAAAAGTAGAGAAAAATTTGATTGGCTATTTTATTGCTTTCTCCAATTGTTTCCTAATTATTCAGAAAGCATGGGCTGTATCTCTGGAAGCTAAAGGAAGCTTAAGGCAGATTTATTTGTTTATGTTTTGAGTGGCAGCCATAAATACCTTGATCTTATCTGAAACAAAAGAGCACGACTGAGCTGAGGATAACTTTATTTCCATCATATTTATTTAAGTACTGGAAGGTGGGGACAGATTTAGTTTATAACTTCCTGTCCTGAGAAAGGAGAGATAAACTAGCAAATATGTAAAGCTAGTCTTTTTTTCTTTAACCACAGATCCAAGAATTGACTTGGTTGTGAAAGTGTGTGTGTATATATTCACACATTTCTAGAGAAAATGGTAAACAGAGGGACAGATAGTAGATAGTGCAAAAGTGACAGTGTTGGGTACCGCTTCCCCTCATTCAATTTAGAACTGTCATTTATATGATAATGAATGCATTTACTGCTAGACCTAGTCTTTGAGTTGGAATCAGACCAATAATGCTCTACACATCCTTTGTTGTTCATTGGCTAAAATGGGAGATTTTCCTCAGATAAGTAGAATAGCTGAGCAGGGAGTACATTTTTTTTTTCAAAAAGTGTGTATCTCTTAACTAACAACTAGCTCTAAGGTTGTAATATGCAGCTAGAATATATATATATATATATATATATGTATATATATAAAATTAATATAGTAATTCTTTGCAACTTTCTAAATTTGACATCTGTTGAGTATCTATCTCTTCAGTGAATACATATCCTTTTGCTTTACTACTTTTTTATTTTAAGTATACATGCTAAAATATGTATTGGATTAGACAGAGGGCTCAGGATTTAAGCCTTTGCCTTGTAAGCAAAAGGATCTGAGTTTAGATCCCAAAATCCATGTAAATATGTCAGGTAGAAATGGCAACAACCTGCACTTCTTTCTTACCTTGGAAGTCAGAGCATGGGAAATCCAAATCAAAGCAACAAGGAGTTAGGGCAATCCTTTGGCACACATAGGGCCCTCTTCTACACCCACACTCACCTATACCCTCATACACACATGTGCATATCCATATCTACACACATAAAAAGTAAAAATGCACTAAAGTTATTATATGGATAGAAATATAAAATTATATTAAAATAATTTTAAGGGTTGGAAAGATGGCTCAGCGGTTAAGCCTCTGCCTCTCCAGCAGAAAGCCTTGTGTTTGGACCACAGGTCCCAAGTAAAAATGCCAGGCAGAAATGACAGTGGCCTATACTTCCAGCTCTGATAGGTGGAGTCTGGAAAATCCCAGAGCAAAACAAAAAGGCGGTAGAAACAATCCAGAATGATTTCAGAAGTCACTCTTGGTCCTCCACGGGCACACATGGTGCCCTCTGAAACACACACACACACACACACACACACACACACACACACACATAAACACACACACATGCACGCACATACGTGCACCAAAAAATAAATTCAAAAAAAAAGTCTCCTACTCTTATTCAATCTACCTTTGAATCTACTCTTATAATAAGACTCTATTTTAACAGCCTTTTACCTCTGACCAGGGGGTGACACCCAATACCCATCAGGATGGAGCCAAGGGCGGTGTAGGAGTAGCAAAACTGAAAAAAAAATCAACAAACCATAATTCAGAAAATCATAAACTCTACATTAACCACTTGGAACCAGGCCAATCTAATCTCTCCCCATCCTAAAGCTCAGGGAAATTTGCAGAAGAGGGGGCGGTAAGAATGTAAGAGCCTAAAGATGGGAAGGAGCAACGATATGCAAGATACTCCATACAAGTTAGGGCCAAAGTTATCAAAATAGCATGACCTGTGCAATGACCAACATATCATTGAACCCCCAAAGTCTAGTATGGATCACAGGAACTAGGATCCTTAGAGGCAAGGGATTAACAGCCACAATAGTGTTCCTATACTAAAGGGGAACACAAAAAAGAGCTCTAGGCAATGCTATTTACTCCTTACACCTCATCAGAGAGAGGACCCAGAGGGAAGTTTGAAAGACACACTAAAGGATGCTCCAGGAATGGGGGGGGCACTGGGAGAAGGGAAGGGAGGGGGGACAGGGGGAAAGAGAGGGAGGGAGGGAAGGGGTCCAGGGAGGGGAGGAGGGAGAAAAGGGAATGGGCTACTTATCAACTTTGTATGAGTGGGAAAAAAAAGGTCTGAAATATAAATGGCAACACAAAAGACCAAGGATAGCCAAAGAAATCCAGAATAAAAATAATACAGTATGTGCTATCACTAAAAAAAAAAAAAAAGGAAAAAGAGTGGCTCAGGGGTTAAGCCTCTGCCTTGCAGGCGGAAGGTCCTGAGTTCGGATCCCAGATCCCACGTATAGACGCCAGGCGGAAGCGGGGGGGGGGGGGGGGGGGGGCGGCCTGCGCTTCTGGTCCTGGTAGGGCGGAGCCTGTGAATCCCGGGGCAGAGCAAACAAGAAGATGGAGGCGGCGTGGTTCCCGAATTCATCCGTGGTTCTACACACACACACAGACACACACACGCATACGCACACATGCACAATTGAATAAATAATAATAAAAAAATAAAATAAAAAAGGAAAAAAATTACAAAAAGAGACAAAAGCATTTTTTATTTTAAATTTATTAAAAGTGTAATTGTAAGATAGAAAAGAATAATGTAAACAGATGTACCTGTATAGGGAAACAGAAAGAGAGGAAGAAAATATATAACAGAAACTGTTCTGAGATGCTCTTCACCAGAAGACAAAAGCAACTTAACAACATTTCCAGTAGCAGGTGTATGATACTTGTTAATGACCTATTGATCAGAGAGGTCTCAAAGGACCGCAAGATATCTATAGGCATTTTACTATTGCTCTTGGTTTTCTCTCAAAAACTAACAGTAAGATCCTCTTGCTTAACTTGGATCTCTTGCCCATGATGTTAATGAAACTGTGTCAAGCTGTACACAGCTGAACCAAATACACATGCTCTCTGGAATTTCAATTTAGAAGTGGGCTTCACCACATGTAAAGCAGCTGTTAGGTTATTGAACAGACTCATTACTGGGGAAAATGTGTGTAGCCACAGAGTTGGATGCATCAGTTAAGTGATACAGAGGAAAGTGATGTCTTCTTTTACCCATTTCACTTCCAAAATAGAAAAAAAGCACACAAAACATTGTTCTGGGATTGATGCTTTGCTGACTAGTCATCAACATAATTTCATAGAAACCTCTTATGTTAGTTTATTTTTCTATGTTAACTGTTCAGGGAGCTCACATAGCTTCTAATATAGTGCACGGCAAGGAACTATTAGCAATTTCATGTTCACAATAGTAATGATAATGTTAGGACCATGGTAAGATTTTTCAATATAATTGATTATTATCATTGAGAAACACAGTGACATAGTCTTTTTAAAAATTCCCTGTCTCAAAAGCCTCATAAAGCATTACTTTTGGATAAAACATGATGGTTTTTAATGACAAATATATTATAAATGCGTAGAGGTAGTTTCCTGACTTTGCTACTTTTGAGAGTCCAGATTATATTTCAATTTGGCATTATAGTCACCCTTACAAGAATTAAAACGATAATGAATTTTAGACTTTTTTCTTTGACACTTGACTTTCTAGATTACGTCGGAATAACATTCTTACTGGAGGTAGCTAGAGTTTTTAGAAGACAGGTTATGAGGCATCCAGATGTGAGGGCTGAAAATAGCAGGCAGAATACAGAAGTGATCTCCACATGCAATTCTGTTTCAGTCTTTGTGGGATCCACAGACTAGCACAGAATGGCTGACAGCTGGCCAGCTAAATGGGGCTTTTCAGCATGTATTGTGCGCCATGGGAAAGCGATTGGAGCGCCATTACTGTTTGCAGGGAGACAGAAGTTAAGTGGGTCAGATCTGGCATCTTCTTCCACCAAAGCTGATTTAAAGGGTTGTCAGTTTGTGGTTCCAGTGTGGGCTACGTTACAAGGCCCTCTGTCAAACCAAAAACACATATTTCTTCACTGAAACTGGATTTCAAAGAAAATTCTAATTCCAGATAGAGCTGAAGTGATACCTGCCAGATGTAAAGGGAAATCCTCTGCTGCGGTGATTGCCTCCTTGTGGTGGCCACCCTTCTTCCTGATACTGTGAAACAATGCTCAGACATATCTAAGGAGAAAGAAAGACATATTTAGCTTACAGTTCCAGAGGGAACCTATAGTCTAATATGGCGTAAAAAGGCATGGCAAATGGCAGAAGCTATAGTTGGCTCAGGTCACAGCAGTTATTATGGATACCGAAGAAGTAAGAGCAATCTGCAAGCAGGCTGGCCACCTAAATCTCAACACCATTCTCTCCTCTTGGTTGTAATGTGCCTTCCTTCAGCAAGGCTCTGCCTCCTAAAGTTGCCGCAACATTCCTAAATATTAACCTCAGTTAAGGATTCATACATGAGTCTGTGAGAGAGAGAGAGAGCTCACATTCAAATCAAGACATACTTAGACCTCAATTAAGTTACTAAATATCCTGATGTCAAAGAATAAGCTGAAACATGTTGAGAAACATGATTAAATGATCAGAACCTAAAAGGAAATGTATTATTGGACTTATCTACTAGAAATCATATACCAGTTATTTGGCAAGAATATTAAAAATAACTATAGTTAAAACATGAAATATAAAAATAATCAGATGGCCATTCTTTGCTTAAAACAGTAAGATGTTTTTAGTAGTAGATCAAATAAGTGTAAAAATATTAGTGCACTAGAAAATAGACCAATAAAAAGTACTCATAGTGAAACACAGGGGGAAAACATGCTCATTAGAAAAAAAAAGAATGTGTGAAATATATGTGGCTTCAAAGAACAGGAAAAGGAAGAAATAGTGTTCAGAGATAGCAGCTGAAATAAAGGTTATCTTGAAATGAGTTTAGCAAATGTTGTAAACTCTAAGCAGGATACATTCACTAAAATCTGTATCTTGAAACATAATGAAATCCTGAAAACCAAAGATATTTCTATGCAATATTAGATATTTTCTAATAAAGAAGAAGGAATAAAATATTTTTTTCATGTACAAAAGCCTGGAAATAAAATGGTTTTGTTTTTCTTTCCCTCTGAAATATTCAATTCTGAAGCTGAGTTGTCTTGAAATAAAGGAGGAAGCATAGGAAAATAATACCCTGACATTGATAATGTATTGTTGAGGATAATCCTAAAGTATTTATGCATAACAGGGAAAAAAGGTAAAGGATATGTCTCAGCACTGCTGGGAAAACATCAAAAATTCCCCAGTCTGAGCCAGAACGGTCCCAGAAGGAGAAAGAAGCATAGGGAACATGAACTTTTGTAAGAACACTCAATTCAACCAGAATCTTTTGATAAATGTATCTATTTTTATAGATATACAAAATATCCACTGTGATAGATTCTATTCTAGATTAAAGACAAATACCAAAACAGATCAATAGCAAGTACAAGATTGAATCATTAATTAAAAAGCCTGTCATCTAGGAAATGTCTAGGATGGGAGGGTTTTGTTGCTGAGTTCTATGAAGCATTATGATGAAATAACAGTGATACAAGTAAGTTAATCTGAAAAAACAGAAGAAGAAGCAGTTCTTCTAAACACTTCCTATAATTCAGCATTAACCTGATACCCAAACCAGATAACCCAGAGAAAGGTGTTAAGTCTATATTCTTCATAACCTAGGTGCAGAATTCCTGAACAAAATACTAGAAATAAAAATCCAAGAACAGGACAGGGTATGGGATAATTTTGTGACTGAAGACTTACATGGAATAATCAAGGCCCTGGACTCAATTCCCAACACCACAAAAAGAAAAATTATTCATCATTATTAAGAGGGAATCTCCAAGATCAGCACACAGAAATCAATTATATTTCAGTTGATTATTCAGTAGAAATAAGTAAATAAATAATGAAATGATTTCAAGTGTGGCATAATAGCTGAACTAGAGAAATATTCATATAAGAATAAGAAAATATACCATTCATGGCTGAAAATTATAAAGCATAGATAAAGACTTCACTAGGTCAGAGAGACATACTCTTACACTATGTTCACAGGTAAGAAGATACAAATTTATAAAGATATTAATGATTTTATATATTACATATTAATGGAAAAAAAAACTAGTGTCTCCAAAATGGATAAATATAGCTCAAGGAATGCTCAGTGTAGTACTGGTAGTGACAGATATAGAATAATCAAGCAGAAGAAAATTTAAGAAATGTTCATTTAAAGAAAATTGATTAAAAAAGTGCATGTGCTATTTAACGAGAAAGATTAACATTGTCAATAGATGGTTCTACAAAAATTGTGCATTTACCTTTAAAAAAAAATCTTAGTTTAGGCTTAGTTTAAGTCAGAGAGATGGCTCAATGGTTAAACCTCTGCTTCATCAGCAGAAGGTTCTGAGTTTAGATCCTAGATTCCACATAAAAAAAAATAGGTGGAAATGGCTGTAGCCTGGACATCTGGTCTTTTTAAGACAGAGCCTGGGAAACTTTGGAGCAAAGCAAATAGGAGATAGAAGCAATCCAAGGTGATCCCGAAGTCATCGTTGAGTCTCCACAGACACACACAGCATCCTCTGATAACACACAGATATACATACACAGACACACAACAATTTTTTTTAAAAATTTAAAAAAAGAATAAAGAAAAGCTACAGATTGTAAAAAAAATATTTGGTTAGTACATAGCCTACAAATCACTTAGAGACAGAATGTTTAAAGTAAGAAAGAAAAAATTCAGGAGTTAGCAAAGTACTTGAGTATTTTTTCATCAAAAGGGCATATAAAGGATAAATCAACAAGAAAAGACTAAATATTACTAGCAATTGGTAATATTTAAATTAAAACTATGAAGATACTGTGCTGTGCACCTATTAGGATGGCTACAGTCAAAACAATTTGCCTGGAACAAGTGCTTATAGTCATGCTGAGGAAGTGAAGTTTTTTTAAATAGCAATGCAAGATGGTATAGCTACTGTGAAAAACAGTCTGATGATTTCTTCTAAAGTTCAGTATGCCCTTACTTATGTGACAGTCGCATACTCCCAGTAATTACCAAACTAATCCACCCAAAAACCGGTACACAAATGTTATTGAGATTCTATTTACAATCACCCTAAACCAGACATAGTGTAAATATTGTTCAATGGATTTGTGTAAACAAATATCATTAATAGAATTAAGCCATGAACTACCTATGCAAACAACTTGGATTAATCTCACCTACATAGAGTAAAAAATAATGTCTCAAGAAAGAATCTACTGTTTGAATCCATTTAAATAACATTCTAGAAAAATCAAATCTATAATGATGTATTATAGATTATTGATAGAAATATAAAACAAGGTGAAACTTCTTCTTCCATAATTATTTAGGCGGTCCTTTGCTCAACAGATCTAATCTTAAATGAATATCCATAGAAATGCAAGCATCCTTTAGCAAAACAGGATATATTTTTTAGCAACATTCACAAAAACCAAAGAATTAGACAAAATCAGCTATACCAATGAGAATATAGGAAAGTTATGATATCTTTATACTAGGAAAATGAGATGGAGAACACAAGACATTAAAAGAGAAATACCACATGAAACTACTTATGTGGAAATTTAAATAGTCCAAGCTGACCAATAGTATAAGTTAGGATAAGAACAGGCCTTTGGAGAGGAGTAGACAAAGTGGCAAGTTGATAGTGGCAAAAGTCTGGATGTTCTATATTCATTCTCTATAGGAACAAAACCAATAGAATGCATATATATAAAAGGGAATTTATCTAATTGGCTTGTGAGATAAGATTTAGGCAGTCAACAATGACTGCCAGTAGCTGCTCAGTTTAGAAGCTGAATATCTTGGCAGTCACAGTCTGTTGCTGAAGGCGGAGGATTCCTGAAGAGTCTGTGGACTTCATTCATATTGGAGGGTCTAAGAAACTGGGTTCTGAAGACAGGAGGCAAGATGAGTTTTCCCACACAGGTCAAGAGAATCTCTCAGAGCTTTTCTATTTTGTGATTCCTATTATCTGGCCTACTACTGGGAGGGTCCATCCAGATTTAGTGTTGGTGTTAGTGTTGCAGATATCTTAATTCAGATCATTGCTCAAGATGATCAGATAGTTAATCTACTAGCTAGTTCCAGGGATAGTCAAGTTGATGACCAAGATTAACTAACTATCATAGCATCCTAGATATCTTTTATTTACTAAGCAGAATTGTGATTACAGAAGCATGTTTGCTGAAAGTTTGCTCACCAGAAGATATAAATTACAGAATTTGCTGCAGGTGTATTATGTTTTTTAAAAAGCTAGGTTTTGAAAAGAAATAGCTCTTTCATTGTAAAATGTGTTGAAATAACCACTGGGATAGAATATCATACCTGGTCATAGCATAACTATTTTATTTATGATCAGCAGTGGAAACATGTAAGTCATGAATATTTCAGGAACTATATAAAGAAATTAATAAGTAAAACCATGGCAATCAATGACAAGCTTCCAAATATTTTCAGATTTCTTTAGCACATGATTCAGAAGAATTGTGCAAAATGGGGCAGGATATTAAGGAAAGAATAAAAGAACTGACATTTATTGAGAGTCTACTATCTTGCATTAAAGCTGTGTCATTTGTAATCCGAAGAGAATGTTCCAAACAATGAAGGGTATGATTTTTTTTTAGTTCATTGTAATAGAGAGAATATTCACTAATGAAGAACATAAGAATTATTTATTTATTTATTTATTTAGAGTGTGGGTGTGTCAGAGGGCACTGTGTCTCTGTGGAGGACCAAGACTGACCTTGGGAATAGTCCTGGATTGCTTCTATCTCCTTTTTGCTTTGCTCTGGGATTTCCTAGACTCTGATCACCAGGGCCTGAAGTACAGGGTGCTCTTTCAGCCTGGAGTTTTTACGAGAGATCTGGGATCTGAACTGAGGATCTTCTGCTTGCAAGACAGAGTCTTAACCCCTGAGCCATCTCTCTAGCCCAAGGGCTGGATTTTAATTGAGGACTTTTATCCAGTGAACAAGAAAATCTGGAATAATCATGCACAGAGATCTTCACAGAGGAGAATCATTTAATAACTAGGAGAATTTAGGAAAGTTTGTATCTAGGATTTTTATTGAATTTAGAAGTTGCAAGAGTTGAAAGAATCATAAAGAACTGAATTTACACGAGGAATGGGAAATTCAGTTCTTTATTTTAAAGCTGCTTGTGACTAATGACTGGGCACAGACCATAGCACCCAGTCTCAAATAGGTTGTCCAGGAGGCAAAGATAATCTCCTCAAAGAGCATCCCTGACTCCTCTACAGTATCTCTAGCTCCTTGAGCTTAGGTTGTCTATGAGAGTTGTATCACCTTTGCAGGATCAATAGACTTGAATTACCATGTTCCTTGTTCTGAAGATCTCATATTAGGGTGGTAACAGTGATACACAAAACAACTGCAATATATTAATTCAGCTTAATAGAAGGTATGTGTGTGTGTATCTTCCTTGCCATGTTGGACGAATCTCCAGATCAGCTCTTTGAAGGCCTTAGTACTAAGGTGTCCAGACAGCTCTGTGTCTCACAGGTATATTTCAGAAATCTCACCATACTCACTAGGCCTCTAATACTATGCCCACGTTGGAAATCATTGCCTCAGTAGCAAAAATAAATAAAAGAAAAATGAAGAAAATAATTAAATGCTTCAATAATCTGCAAAGAATAGAAAAGTAGAGAGTTCTGCAGAAACAATCATGTCAGGAAAGTCTGAGAATGATGCTTTCCTTGATACCATGAAGACAAAACCAGAAGAACGACATGATATATATCACAATTCCAGTAAAGCATTTGACATAACATTTATCAAAACTACAGTGAATTAAGATGAATCTTTGCTTGATCAGTCAGCTTCATAAATTTAAAACTCCATCCTTTCAGACAAAAATAATCATAAAAACATGACATTGACAGATAAAGCAGTAATCGCAAATTTCTAGTGGGAACATCATTGAGTGTCATTGATTTTGAAACTTAAATGTGCCAAATCCAATGTGCTTCTATGAGTCTATCATTGGAATTAATAGAAGTTTTAAACAAGACTGCTGTAGATGCTTTTAGTCCATAAAATTCATTATATTCTGCATCAAAAGTCAAAGATAGTATACATAAGATAAATACATATTTATTATTGAGGAAGAAGTTTTAAAAAATTTAAAACCTTAGAAATAAATCTATCAAATATGTGCCCCACATTTAGGAAAAAAACATGAAATTTTATTAAAATATTGTGATAATACAAATTTTATTAAAAGTTTGTGATATTACAATCAAAAAATCTTCATAAAAGTATTAAATTATTAAAAAGTGTTGGTTGTTGTCATAATTGCACATGTTAGTTCTCTCAATTTACATGTAAATGTGCTAAAATTTTAGATTCTAATTCTACACTTTATATGGAAAGACCAGCAAGAAATGCCAAAATGTTACTTGAAAGAAGAGCAGGGAAATAACTGATTTGATATCAAGACTTAATATAATATTACAGTAATAAGATAATATAGCACATAACAGGTATGAATAAGTAGAATAAAAATCCAAGGAAAAATATGCTTATACATGTGGGAACTTAATTTAATATAAAAATGTTAGCACTACCAAATAGTGGGAAATCAAGATGTGTTTACTAAAATGTTCTAGAGCTATTAGTTTCCTAAGAAAGAAGAACTATTACTGGATCTCTGTGTCACATCATATAGAAAAATAAGTAATAAATTCCAAGCACTTGGGGAAATGGTTCAATGAACAAAGTGCTTAACAAACATGAGGAATTAAGTTCAGAATCTCAGTTTCCATGTGAAAGCTGTGCTGGCAGAAAGCATACATAATCCCAGCAATGGGCAGTACAGATAGGAGGATCCTGGAGAGTGGTGGCTAACCCTGTCTAGCCAGTTGGTGAGCTCTAGGTTCAGTGGGAGACACTAAATGGGAGGTTAAGTGCGCCAATTCTAAATATCTCTAGGTTTGAATGTAATCTAAGCACCTATTTCTCCAATAATCTTATGTATTGCTTTGGCCTAAGTTAATTTATATCAAATCATCTACCTATCTCTATACAAGCTTATATATATGGGGGTGTTTGCCTGCATAGATGTTGCTTGATGTTGAGAAAACTAGAATATACTTTAAATGTGCATCTTTTCTTTTGACCACAAAACTAATAATTTTTATAGGATTTCAAATGCTGTATTGGCAGCATCATGAAATTTTAGAACTGTGAATCTGGAGCCCATTTACAGACTTACTGTATTAGAAATTCTGTGGATGGGCCTTATGCACTGTGTTTTGCCAAGTCCAGAGTTGATTCCACAGCAAGCTAGATAGAACATGGGAAACGTTGGTCTAAGAAAGTGACCTTACTAGGAATTTAGGCAAAAATCTAGAAGCTACTCCCTTTTCTTTCCTGCACATAGCCAAGATTCTGTAGATCATAAAGTATTCCCAGAGTCAGTTCCAATTTCTTCTCTGATCTCTTCTCCTTTCCAGTGTTCTCTCTTCTGTGTTCCTATAGATCTCTGAAGTTGCTTTCTGAAATCACTGTCTCTGCATCTTTTTTCCCAAAGCAATGATTATATTGGTGAACAATAAGGATAAATATAAGATAAAGATGAAAATTTAAAAAATACTAACATGTAAAAAGATATTCACAGGGAAGTAAAAGCAAACTGGCATTAGGCTTTATTCATTGGGAATATTAGATACTAATAAGATATTAATAAAAGATAATAATAAAGCAAGTTTTCAAAAGTCTTGGGAAATTATATTGTCAGTTTTTCATTTTAATATTATTTTTTAGTGTGTATGTGTGTGTGAGTGTGTGTGTGTGTGTGTGTGTGTGTGTTTGTCTGGTGACTTGGTCCTGTGAAGGCCCAAGTGTTACATCACAAATCATCCTGGATTGCTCTAGCTTCTTATTACTTTGGTCTATGATTTCCTAGGCTCTGCCTTCCAGGGCCAGAAGTGTGCAGGCTTCTATGATTTTTTTTCCCAAACTCAAGTCCTTGGGCTTGAAAGCAAAGACTTTAACCTCTATTCATTAGTTTTTCAAGTTAGATAATTCTGATAATTCACATGTAAGAATATTTGTCCTTTGAAAGGTATAGTTTAATGAAATTTAACAAATATGTAAGATATGCATCTACCTCCAAAACTGATATGGGGTTTTTAATACCTTGGAAAGTTTCGTTTTCCTATTGCAAACCTTCTTCCTAACGAGTCTCCCTCTTAATTTCATGTCTTTTTGCATGTATGGCCCACTGAGTTTCATCTGGGTTGCCTGTACCAGCATGTGTCTGAGCACTTGCTGGAGCATGGATGATATATCAGTGGGTATAATGTTAAGGAAAGTAACTCCCTATCCCCATATTCACCCCATCTGTCATTAACCCTCAATTATCTCTGAGTGAAATGTGATGCCTCTTGAGCTTTTTACCCCCTCCATGGCAAATTTTTGATAGGCCAAAATTTTTACAGATCTTGTAGATATGTACATAACTGAAGTAAGTGTATGGATAGATATAGCATCCCTGTAATATCCAGAAGATACCGTTTGGCAGTACCCTTCCCCAAGCTTAGACTCTTACAATCTTATTGCCCCATCTTCTGTGTTGTTCCCTAAGTCTCAGTGGAGGGCTATTTGGAGAAAGGGGTGGGAGAATGACTGACAGCATAAAGTATATACCTTAGAGCAAAAGAGAAAAATATTATGTTACAAATTCATCAACAAACACTTTTTTTAGAAGGTAGGCGCAGACATACGCTACACACGGGAACACAGAGAGAGGAAGGTAAAGAATAATATTAATATAATATTATAATATTATAATATTACTAGAAGACATAGGCATTATAGAGTTCCTAATGTCAGCTGTGGGATACTTCCTAAAGAGCTGTTGGTCAGAGATGTCACAAATACCCTAAATAACATAAGCTTTTGCCATTGCTCTTGGTTGCCCTTCTGAAGCTGTTAATAAAGCCCTATTGCTAAAAGAACCATATACATTGATTACAGGACATAAAAAAAATCAAGCTGGAACTGACCTGCAAGGTTTCCTTCTTACTGACCAGCATTCATAGTTCCAGAAAGTACTATGTAAGCTGTGGGTGGAGCAATCAACAGTCTCACTCAGCTGTGAAAATAGTAAGTTACAATAACAACCACCCTAGCAAAGGTGATCATCAGTAGAATAGTGGCATGAATGTTATGGGTTAACCAACTGCTTTCTGGTTGGTTTTTAAAGCCTGGTTTTCAGCAGGTAACACATTCCTAGTACTGTAAACTTCTCAACACCCTATGAAAAAGTTGGGCATGGCAGCACACATCTATAAACCTAGTGCTGAGTGAGCAGAGATAGACAGATCCCTGGAGCTCATTGGCCAGTCACTAGCTGAGTTGATGAGCTCCAGATTCAGTAAGAAACATGTTTCAGAACAACATAAAGTGGCAAGGAACTAAAGAAGAAACATATCCATGCACATGTATATTCATATCTAGATGCGTATGCACACACATGCACACAAATATATATGAAACTGTAATTATACATGTGCACATAAAAGTACATGCATTTATCACACACCACACACAAGCATGCATGAACATGTGATAATACATACAACACACATACAAACACATACACAAGTATATAGGAGCATGTAGTATACATATACAACTCATATGCATATAGAAGTACATCAAACATGCATTTATACATATACAACACAAATGCACAAGTATATATGAACTTGTACTTATAAGTATACCATGCACAAATACACACACACACACACACACACACACACACACACACACGTACACACGGCATTGGAATGCGGGACACAGCCTCAATTTTTTCTTCCTAGTTAACATTGATTAAAAATTGTTTAAGAACTGGATTTTTATTTCAAATGGAGCCGAAAGCATGATAACTATATTTATTATTAACAGTTCTTACTTGCCAATGATTATCAATTAGCAAAAATGGATTTAGCAATTAAAACAATAACATAGAGTACTTATCCTCCAAACTATATTTTTCATTTAAAAAGTCTTCCCAATTGGCCTGTAAAGGGCAATGTTACCATTTTCTGTGTAGAAAGAAAAGCCTTTCAATTTTTCACTCCATTATTATCCAAATGTAAAATCCTTCATTTCAAGCTCATGGTTTCCTGCAATACTCAACAAATGAGAAGAAAGATTGTTTGTATTTCTAATATAAAGATCTAATACTTGATTATCAAATCTTAATATTCCACCCCTATGATGGCCAGTAGTAAAGACATTTTCTTATGACTTTTTTTTTGAAAATGCAACGTTGTTTGGAATTTGAGAAATTAAAGTCTCTTGCTTCATTTTCTTACATGTTAAATGGAACTATGCTCTCTGCAGTAGAAGTGTTCATTGCCACCTGAAGAAATAAAGGTGATGCAATTCTATTATTAACAAATTCATAACTAATGTCAGTTATTCAAATGTGCATACATCATACAACGTTTTCCTTGTACCTAATGTGCTCAAGCTGCCCAATTCCATTGAAAGCATTGGTCCTCAGAATTGCCAGCAATTAATTTATTTGTATAATTTGCTCCATCAATAGTGTTGTGTTCCTGTTATGCATGAAACTTAGTGTTAGGTCACCAGATTAGAAATAGTCAGCTGTGGATTAAGTCTTAGACAAGGACAAGGAGGGAGGGACGTATGGAGGGATGCATACTCAGTATGTTTGTAAAACTAGAAAAATAAAATGAAAAAAATGAAGAAGAAAATATTTCAACAAAAAAGAGAAAAGGACAAAAGGTGAAGACTTAACTCCTTAAAGATGTTACATGTGATTCTCGTTACAAACAGTACACAAACATGGCACTGGTCCTTGGCCCTTCTGTTTCCAATGCATGCCTGCAAACTGATCTCAGGTATGTGCTTTTCCCTCCTATTCAATGTGAATATGTCTTGAGTTTTAAATGTTGTTAACACTGTCCAGAAATCCAGAGTGACAGAACCGGAGGTTAGGCAATCTGGAACTCCTAACTTTCATAAACTGGCAAGCATAGTAAAATGCACAAAGTTTCCAACTAATGACTTCTCCATCTTCTCACACAGACTCTTCTGCCCGGCCATTCAGGAATAGGATGTATATTAGACAACTCCCATCTGGTCTAAATATGTATTAGGACCAGATGCTTTTCTCTGTTATAATGTCATCCTAGAGTAGATTAAGGGAAATCTAAACCAAGTGGGGATTTGGGAAAATTTTTAAGGGTCACTTATAAAGTAATTCTGGTTTTCCTTTTACAAGGAGCAACAGAGCATTGAGACTACGTAGAGATCTAGGGATGATTTTACAGAAAAATAACCTGAATAAATAATCATTACCATTTCCTTATAATTTCAAATAGAAAATAGAAATGTTAATTGTCACTGTTACAAATAAATATATCCTGTCATGACTTGAAAGATAATGTTCTATTGAATAGTGTTATCTTCCAACTTAAAACTAGTAGCTTTAGATATGGCTTTGATTTCTCCCAAATTCTTTGGTGATAATATTTCTAGTGCTGAAGGTACTGACTTTGCTCCTCTCATACAAATTTGTTGATTTATAGTTGTGAGATTTTCATGGCCAAATTATAATGGGGAGTAAGATTTGGTTGACTAAAAAGTGAATACTAGGAAATATTCTCCCAGAGGTATTATAAAGTGAAGTTCTGTCCATTTGATATTGGTTTTGCAATTAGAACATAAGCCATTTGTCTTTAAGAATGTTTTACACTAAAATTCTATGAAAAAAATGGAAACTTTCTGGTTTTAAAATTGGTCATCTGTTTTCAGGGAAAGAGATTCGTATAGAATTTATAGAAACAGTGAAAATAAGCTATGATATTAACTAGAAGTATGAAATTGCTTTGATGCTTTGCTCTCAGAATTCTTACCTAATCACAGATAATTTTCAGTTTCATCACAAAGAAGATTTAAAATGGATTTTTGAAATGTGTTTTACCAAGATAGTTATAAATTAACTCTAAGTAGACTGTAAGTATTAGAAGTGATGTCTGTAGTCATGATCTATTTTTATATATTTTTTGAGTTCACACATATCTACCAAAAATTTGACTAAGCATAAAATATAAGTAAAGGGTCAGGCGGAGTAATATTTGGCTACACTTCCTCCCTGAAGGTAGGCTAATACAGGGATTCAAATAACCAAGATGCTGCCTCTCAGCCACCACACCTGACTCCACATCATGGGGACAGGGCTGGCTTTGAATCCATTCAATTTGAGAAACTAATATTTGCTTAATAAAGGATTTTATGCTTTCTTTGGTCTGAGCTAGGACCCTGCTTATAAAAAGTCAGTAACTAATTAATTGAACCATTTTCAAGAAGTTTCTTTCTTTAGAGTTTTACACATGGATACAGTGAAGTTATTATATTTTCACATCTTAACCCCCAACTTAACCATCTTATGAAATTTTAAATTAAATATAAGATGTAGGTAATATACCATTTACCTATTGTTCTCTCCTCTCTATGCTTTTCTCTTCTCCTCTATTCCCATTTCCACTAAGTTGTTTTATTTTCCTAGAAACTTGATTTGTTGTCTCGGCTTTTGTTTTTCATGGATTTGTGTTGTGTCCTGGGTGTTTTTGTTTTATCTCTTATGTCCTTTTTGTTTCTCTGTGTTTTTGGCTGAACTTAATTAGACAGTATTACTATACTTGAGCAGTTATTGCTAGTGTTTGCCTTGGTGTTGGGTATGCCTGTCTGGTGTTGGTGTTATTTCCTAGATGAGGCTATTGGACTGTTAGTGCATCAATTAAGGCAGGTGTAGTAGACAGAAATTGAAGATTAGTATGGTAGTGCACTTTTAAGGTTTACTTCCTTGGTGACATGTGAGGGTGAATGGTATATTCCCTGAAGTTGTATGGGTTTTGGGGTGTAACTAGTAACTGAGAGGAACAAGATGGTAAAATGGGTTTATTTATCTTAGAGCTGGATGTGAAGATTCTCTCCCATATGATGCGATGATTTTAGAAGACCTCAGATGAACCGTGTTAGTCCCCCAGCCCTTTGCTTGGGTTTTCACTGGACTCTAATGAATTCTGAGGAGCAGGGAGTCTGCTTGGTCCAGGGTCCTGTACAGAAAGGCAGAGTGGCTAATGGGGCCCACAGAAGACCTGGTGCCTAGGAAGTGGTCTGGAGGCCTTCCCCAGGACCAGAGAGGCAGGCTGGCTACTAGTGGGGCGTGAAGATGACCTGGGGCCTGGGGTGTGGTCTAGGGAGCTTACTGGAAGAGCAGGAAGTTGGCAGGTCCGGGTCCAAATCTAGGTACAGGTCTGGGTCCCAGGCAGAAAGCTCGATTTGTAAAAATTTTGTTTCAAGCATGACCACTGAAAATTTAAAAGTATTTTTTATAATGCCTAGTATATACACTTCAAATGATAATGATGACACCTTTAAAAATAAACATGAATAACTTCCAAAGGGCAAAATAAAGAATATCCATAATGAAACCAGATGTTAAAAAACATTAGTTGTTGGGTTTTTACAAGTGTATAAGAGGAGCAAAAAAAAAGGGGGGGGGGAAATTCGGCAATCTAGTGTTCTGAGCTTCAATTCAGGATATGACTTTTAGAATAATTTTTCGTGCACATAAAAGTCTAAAGCATGAAAATTTGTTTGATTTTGATGAAGACAAGTCAAGATATTGCCATTGTTTAGAGATATCTACAAAACTAAATTTGTAGAATCACATTTTTCATTTTGTCAGAATGGATAAATACATAAAACACATCTATCGCCTTCATATGTAAAGATATTTTTGCCTGGTTGCAAAAAGTGGAAGGAAATAAAGAATCAGTGATTTTCTCACTGTATGGATAAGATCGAAGATTAAAAAAAATAAAGCTGAAAATATTTATGCAGATTCATTTACTTACTATGAATAAAAATTTGCCTTTAAGTTTTACAACTAATAGAAATAATGTTTGACTACTGTAAGGGGAAGCTTGAAAAATAAAAAGTTCAATGTTTTACAAACTATGATGACAAATAACTAAGGATCATTAAAGCAATCATACCGGTTACTTCCAACTTTAAATATTTTAATGGCTCATAACATAATAAACAAAGCGGAGTGGAGCTGAAATTGTTAGAATGGACTGCAGTTGGTATGGCTATGGAGTATTTCTAAAAATTTTAGTTTTGAAATGTATGTTTTCTTACAAATATCTTTATGTTGAATTATAAAACCCTTTTATGTCTTATTGTTGCCCATAATAAAAATGTTTACTACTGCATGAAGTGACTGATGAACCTTCTAAGTGTGATATCCCTTCACGATAAAAATATGAAAAATTAGGAATAGAAGGTAAATATCTCAACATAATAATGGCTATAGTCAATGAATCTGCAGTCACGATCACAGTAAATGATAACTCGCTGATGAAATTCCTTCAAAATTTGGAGAAAATAAGAGACTCACTTACTTCATTTTTAGGCTAACAGAATTCTCAAAGTCTTAACTAGAGCTGTTAGGCAATTAGAAGTAATAAAATAGGTACAAATAGAAAAAGAAGAAACAAAATTATTCCTATTTACAGGTAGCATGATCCTGTATTGAAACCCCCCTAAGAATCCACAATAACACTCCATGTTTATAGCCTCACTCTTCATAATAACTAGGAAATTAAATCATCCTAGAAGTCTTTCAACAAATGAAAAACAAATAAAGAAAATGTGAGTTTATTCTCTTTCCACTGTTATTAGACTGGTTTACATTGCTGGGCATGGGTGTTTCCTGTCAAAGCAGGGGTGCGAGGGTAGGGGTTAGTATGCAGGTGGTTGGCCACCACTGAAACATTAAATAGAGGACTTACAACTGAAGAATATTAATTTTTATATTTGACAAATCAAATGAATAAAGGCTTAATGAAGTATAATCCTATGTGTTCTAGATATGTTAGAGGAACTGAATTATGCTGAGTTTTATAACTTAATAATTTGTGCCTTTCTTTCTTTCTTTTGTTTTTGTTTTTTTTTTTGTGATAGGGTCTCATGTAGTTCAGGCTGGCCTGGAATTTACTACACAGTTTGGGCTGTCCTCGAACTCCTAATCCTCCTACTTCACCTCTCAAGTGCTAGGATTACAGATGTGCACAACCATAATCAGCTCATTTGTTACCCTTTAAAGGCACAGTTAAGGTCATGTAGTTCTACTTAGTCACTGACATTTCATATTCTTTCTTCTTTGGCAGGATCTTTCTATGTATTTGACTTGAATTCATGATCCTCCTTCCTTAATCTCCCAAGCGCTAAAATTACAGGAATGTGCCACATACTGTATTGACATTTTATATATTCTTGACACGAGTATCACTATTTTGAAAGCTCTAGCATTTTTCTGCCATAGAAAAGTGCCTTCCAAAGTTAACATGAGCTGTGTGTGGGGAAGTGGAAGCAGTAGTAACTGGAGGGCAAATTGTCTTCAGTTGCATGCCAAGTTTGAGGCCAGCCTGGGCTACATGAGGATCTGACTCAAAGAAAAAAAAAGTGAGCAGTTATTTGTCATCATTATTTTGTTAATAAAATCTCAAAATTACAGAGCAAACATGAAAATGTGGAACATGTACACAATGGAATTTTATGCAGCTGTAAAGGTAATTGAAATCATGACATTTTCAGGAAAAACTACTGGAATAGGAAATCATTACATTATGTGAGATAAGACTGATTTATCTATACATGACACAATTTCACTATATATGTAGAACATAGGTTTGTAATCATATATGTGTTCATGTGTATATGTGTTTGTTGGGCCTCATGGAGCTTGAGCCTGACTTGAGGCCTGGTGGAAATTCCTGAGCCTGACTAAAGTTTGGCGGCCTGTCTCTGGCCTGCGAATTTCACATCAGGGTGACTCAGCTTCTGACACCCTGATAAGGAGTAGCCCCTGCCTAGTTACTGCTTTCGTGGTGACTCTTTATTGGCCCTTACACCTCGACCTCCATCCTTATCCCCACCCCTTCCCCCAACTCTATATAAGTGCCTGCCTGATCCAATAAAGTGAGATCCTGCTTCAACAAGTCTCCTGGCCTGATGTGTTTCTCCCTTGTGGTGACGGGGTTCCAGGCCGTCGACACTCATCATCTCGCTCAGCCCCAGAGCCTGCCCAGCTGGTCTGGTAGCCCCTACGCATCCCTTGTCAAGGAGTCCAGCATGTGTTGGCCCTGAATCCAATAAGGGAATAGAGAGAAAGGAAGAACTTTCAAGAGAGTTGGGAAAAGAGAAGGCAACAGAATGTATAAGATAAGAAAGCAGAGGAGTGATTATCTGCAAAAAAGAAGGGGCCCAACTAATACAGGGGGAGTCATGGGAAGAGCAGTGAGGGGAAAGAAAGCAATACGGGCCATATACTATAGCACGTATATATGAAAATATTACAATAAAACTTGTCGCTTTGTATTATAACCTAGAGAAGTATTAATGGTATTAGAAGGAACTTTATACAGTGACTGTGCTTTTTAAAGTTTTCATTGAAAAAGCAAAACTTTTTAAAAGTATATTATGGAAAACTAGCAGCAATCAAGAAGATAAACTGATGTATCATTAATTGTCATTTACCTAAATAATACAACTGGCAATAGAGTCTGGCCTATTAATATAATCTACCTAAGCCTAAAGTTGAATCTGTTTTCTAAAATCAAAGGAGCAGAGTAGGTTGGATAATCTGTACTTGAAAATTAACAGTGACGAGTGTGGCAGCTGTTACCTGAAGTTGCAGAGCTCATTCAGGAGGTAAAGGCAGGAGGTTTGCCCAAGAGTTTGAAATCAGCCTTGGCTACACAGTGAGTTTAGACCAATCAGGGTTATATTAACACATTTCCTCAGGAAAAAAGGGAAAAATAGAAAGGAAATTTAGCTAATTAGCATACGTCATATCATTATCATGGTATTGAGAATATTAAAAACTTACTATATATAAACTTTCACTTACAACAAGTTCTAGCTTTCATTCTTTATGCAAGATATCTAGATGGGTCAGTTTTTTTTCAGAAAAAGAAATAAGAGAAATATATCTTGAATGTTTTGTTTTGAAGTAGATGTAAATATCAAAATGTAAAAGTTTAAGCTTTTCAATTCTTTTGTCTAAAATAATAAGCCTGAAACGTATCTTCTATAAATATTTTACAGTAGACACAGATGTGTGTGTGACTCTATGTCACATGTACATGTGATTTTAGATTTGTTTGATGTACTACTACTGCATCTTGGAGACAATATCATGTTCATAAAATTCAACATAATTACTTTAGATTGGACAGAAGTTACAGATATAAAGGCCTTGATGTCTTCGTAAATTATACTTCCTTTTAGCATTAATTAGGTTGACTAAATGGTCTAGTGTATAGAATATGATTTTTAAACCTTTAGTCATACCTTATTGTATATAATAAGTGGTCTGTGTTAAAATTTTGGCATTTGTTATTTCTCTATCCACTATACAGAAAACTGCCTTTCTTGTGACATAATGTTGTAATTGTTAAAATAAAAAAATCCTAGAAATCTTACTGCATTTAAAATATGAGTCAGATTTCATTTAGGGAAAACACTGGAAGTGAAATGTAAAGCATTCAGGTTATTTTTATAAAAATAAAAAATAGTGTACTTTTGCTAAAGTGTGATGTCTGAAAAGCAAATATATAGCTTTTAGTTTTATTATTGGTTTTGATTGAGTTGCATGATAATTCTACTCTGAAAATTCAGAAAAAAAGTTAGACTAATGTATCACTTGTACAATAGCAGAAAGGGCTTAGAGTTAATGGGCTTTGAGAGCAGTGAAATCACCATGCAGAAGAACCACTCAACTTGTTCTTGTGGCCACTAAGCAAAATACATATGGACCTTTATAAATGCATGTTGGGACCCAGAGAGGTAGTTCAGCAGGTAATATGCCTGGTCACAAACCTGGTGACTTGAGTTTATTCCTAAAGCTCACATAATGGTAGGAGAGAACTAAGTTCTGTAAGTTATCTTCTCACCTCTACATGTATACTCTCTCTCTCTCTCTCCCTCTCTATCCCTCTCCTTCTCTCTCTCTCTCTTTCTTCCCTCTCTCAAATAAACAATGCATATGGTGCTAACTTTCATAAAGTCACAGCAGAGAGCTACTTACAAAGATGAGCATGTACACCCAAAAGACAAAATTCCCCTTGGAGCCCATGAAAATAAAATTGGGCATAAATACAGAGAAATAAGAAGAACATTGTCATGAGGGGAAATACATAGTCTTGTAGTTCTAACCACATAGTAGTCGCCAATGATAGTCATTCCCAAGTACAAGATCTTTGATTACAGTGACTGGGTACAGCTTAGCCTTTTCACCAAAATCTATCTTAATTCAAATGTATTTCACCTTTCTCACCTAATTTCCTCAATTACACTGTTAGGATAATGTTAGATCTCCCCAAAGGGCTGTTTTAAGCATTTAGTAGGGTAATCTTTGTAATGTATAAAAGGATTCCCATTAAAATGAGATTTAAAAATTTTTTAAAAAATTTAAAAAAAAATTTTAATTATTTTTATTGTTTATGCAATTGTGCGTGTATGCGTGTGTGTATGTGTGTGTATAGAAAGAACCACGGGCCAATTCGGGAACCACCATGGACTGCCTCACCTCCTCCTTGTTTACTCTGCCATGGGGATTCACAGGCTCAGCCCTACCAGGACCAGAAACTCAGGCCACCCCCGCTTCCGCCCAGCGTCTATATGTGGGGTCTAGAATCCGAACTCAGGACCTTCTGCCTGCAAGACAGAGGCTTAACCCCTGAGCCACCTCTCCAGCCCCAAAATGAGATTTTTAAATAATGTGGATGTACACTCTCTTATTAACTAACAAAAAATCTGTGGAAAGTGAAGATACATTAAAGTGTGTCCCACACTTATAAGAAAAATGTTCTGAACCAACATTGCATTTCTTTCTGATATTTTACAGATGCAGATATGTAAGGGTGCCTTCATGGTTATTGTATTCAGAAATAACTAGTATGTATAACTTCATGTATGCTTTTTATTCGACTGCTGTGTTTTGATACATAGTTTCAGAGAATTTGTCATTTGGATAGACAGTTTAAGATGCTTTATAGTTCAGTTGTGTTGCAGTTCATCTGCAACATTGCTGGTAAATGACCATCAAACAGCTTAAGGGAACAAGGATTTATTCTTTCTTACGATTCCTGGTTACAGTCTGTAGTATAGCTTGACCAGAGGGCATTCACCAACACCAGGGCCGAGGGAACTGGCCACACCATCACTATATAACAGCTGAGAGATGGACAATCCTTACTTGCCAGACTAGCATATCTGGCCAAGTGAACAGAAGTATTCCAACTCTCTCAACCAGCTCTCTGTGATTTATTCCAGGGCCTAATCCCATTCACCATGGGCTGGGTCTTCCCATCAGCTAGACATCTCTTTCAGGTTCCCTCTGGGCTCAACTCAGCCACTAATTCTCCACAAATGTGCCCAAAGCTCAAACCCTCAACAGTCAAGATGACACCTGTGCTTAACTATGACAAGTTTACACTTGAAAACTCAGGCTAACATCCTTGGGGCCTCGCTATGGGACAGAAAGCCAAAGGTGTCATTTGAGTGAGACTGGATCTTCACAGATGGGAATCTCACCAAGTAGCTTCACCTGACAAGCCGTCAGCACTAAGGGATCTGCTATCTCCACCACCCTTGTGCTGGGATTATAAACACATGATACTACACCCAATTTTTTTGCGCAGGTTCTGGGGATAGAACTCATTTTGCATGGCAAGCAGTTTGCTGTGTTACCTGTTCTCCCCACTGTAAATTTTCAAGTTGTTTTAGTTCACACATTCTCTTCCATTTTAATATGATCTAATGTGATCTAAGCATGTTAGATCTCTCAAAAGACTTCCCTAAAGTACTAGTTCACTCAAGTTGTTAAAGTTGTTCTCTTCTCTGCTTCTCATCATAGACATTACCTGCTCTTCTATGTCACTGGCTACTTTTCTTCACCCTTTTCCACACTTGTAAAAGACAACTGTTCTATGAAAAACCACATCAATTCTTGGGTCTTCTATGAAGCATTGTTCTCTCCCAACCCTTAGCTACAGCCTCTTTCATTGAACTCCAGAAGTAAACACATGCACAATTTACTGAACATTCATATTTGGTTACTCCTTATTGGACTCTTGCTTGACACTTGATTTGGTAGTCACCACTTAAGTTCTATGAATATAGAACGAAAGCTGCTTTAATTTATTTGTTTTCTTTCATCCTTACATTTCTGTTTGCTTTCTTATTCAATCATCTTTGTTTATAGATTATATTATTTTTCCTCTACTTGATACAAGATTAATATAATTTCAACAATTGGATTAAGTTATACTGGTAAGAAAGATAAGTAATCTTTCAAGTGTTCCAGTCAAGTCACTATCCATGATTATTTTGGGGAGGAGAAAAATACAAAATGTGGATGTTCAATGACAGTCTCTAAGGTAAAGAAAAACTTACAGCACCAGACTTATTACTCCTGCCTCTCATAACACTTTCCCCACTTGCAAGTAAGGAAGGGGTTTGCAGTCTGAAAGAGACATGGAATGGAAGAGCCTGTGACTCTGCTGCAGAGCCAGAGCACCGGATATGGGTAGTCTTTAAAATAGTACACAGGAGAAGTGTGGTCTTTCTCATCTTATGTTTTCTATTTCTCTTATTATCTTGTACATTATGGTGAAAAAATTTACTCTAAAACCAGATGTTTAAAGGGTTAACAATATTATCAATACCACATTGCACTGCTGAATCTATCTATCTATCTATCTATCTATCTATCTATCTATCTATCTATCTATCTATCCATCCATCTTGTGTGTATGTGTATGTGTGTATGAGAGGGCACTGTGTGTCCCCATGGAGTCCCAAAGGTGATTTTGTGCATCATTTTGGTTTGTTCTACCTCATCTTGTGTTTGATCTGGAGTTCTTTGGACTCTGCCTTCCGGGACCAGAAGTGCAGGCTGATGCCATTTTTTAGTTTTTACTTAGGATCTGGAATCCGAACTTAGGTCCTTCTGCTTTAAAGTCAGAGGTTTAACCCTTGAGCCATCTCTCCAGCCCTGTACAGCCAAATTTGAAAAATAAATGCCATGTTTTGTGAACAAATACTTAATGTTCTTGCTTTATAATGGAAAGGAGAGTATGACAACATGAAGCTGCATAAATACTCAGATGGGGTGACATTGGCATGTTTCCATCTACCTACAAAATTTTCACTATACATTTTCTGCAGGGCTTCTTAACCAGGAGTGATTTTGCCTTTTGGAGGGAATTTAGCAAGTTGTATAAATATTTTGGTTTGCAACAACTGCTGCAGAGAACGGCTGCTGTTCACTAAATGGGAATCTGAGCATCCTATATACAAGAACAGCCTCCATAATATAGTCATCCTGCCCAGATGTTAAGGGTGCTGACCTTAACACAACCTGACTTTGGTTGTAAAAATTGTCATTTTCACAGGTATTTCAGCAGTGAGAGATAGCTTTCTCATTGAATTTGAGAACAGTGATTACTACATGTCCTTCAGTATGCAACTCTAAGGACTGGGGGTGGTGATCTGTCTCAGGAAATAGATTAATATCCCATTCTTACACAAGGTTTCAAACAGTCTCGCCAACCTGTTGGGTGCTCAACGGGAGAGCTGTCATTCTCTCCACAAATATTCCTCACTATGGAAACCTTCTCACATCAGTGAACTCGTGACCTCAAATGGCGGGCACACACTTTAAAAACATAATGAGAAAAGAAGCAAATTGTCGTTACTGGCATCCAATGGAATGTTTGCAGATTCTAGACCAGTGTCTTCCACCCCCACTGGTCATTAAGATCGTGCAAGGAAATTAACGACTCTGATTTTGAAGCCTCCTGCCTTGAAGGGATCCCCAAACTGTGGGGATGAGAACTGGACAGAACTCTCCAAGACAAAGGTACCCCAAGAATGAGAACCACTGTGCACACAACAAAGGCAGGCCAGAAATCTTTACACATAAGGATCAAAGTGGGTATGCAAATTGTTTCTTGAACTCAGAACTCCTAGGTATCACTTTGTCAGCATCAAGTGAGTACTAAGCAGTACCAAAGACAATGGATGTAGTTGCTCAAAAGCTAACAAAATGCTGCAGAGGAAGTAGTTCGTGTCTCCAGTCCTTTGAACCTCACATATTAAAAGGAATGAAGGCAGGATAGTTTCTTACCATAGTTCAAGAACCACACTGAGTTTTGACTAGAATGGAATTATAAGACACGTAATGGAACACGCCACAAAATTTGAATCCATCCCCAAAAATTTCTAGGAGAAGGGGAAATGGTGTAAACAAGCCATCTGTGTTGTGATGTGGAACACATTCCCTTGCGGTGGCCCTTGCGGGGTGCCTTGATGATCTACGAAAACAGGAGGCAGAGCTTGCTGCGGGACCAGAGGCAGCAGAAATTCTGATCCACGTTTTTTTTTTCCCCTAAATCCTTACAGAGTGATTCCTGAGAGGAGATGAGACCTGCACAAGCCGGCAGTGGGTGAATTAATATAAATCTAAGAATTAAGATCCAGCATTGGCAAGGCAGAGCGCTGATGCTGCTCTACATAAACACAAAAATGAACTGTTAAATTTAGCAGCGAACAGATTCAAATGCAGTTTGTCCTTTTTCTATCTATAGTGTGGATCCTTCTGATCGTGCGCTGTACATTGGATGGGAGCATGTGTCTATGGCACATGTGCCCCAGGAACTGATCCAAATCACAAGTTCAGTTTGCTTCAAGCTCTACAAAATGTTCAGGGTGGGGGGGGGCAAAATGAAGAGAGCTTCCTCTAACTCCAAACTAATAGATTGTCTTTTAAAGCACAGAAATAAGGTGAGGGAGATAAAAATGCTCAGGTTTCTTCTGCTGGGGAAAAAAAAAACATTTCAATTACATTTACAATGAGAGGAAAAAATAGTAATGGATTTTGAATTTCCCATCTTCAAGGGGTTCGTTCCTTTTTATTCTTCCTCTTAAAATAAGTTGTATCTTTTAATGTCTTTGAGTTGCATGTTGTCCTAGTAATTTAAAGTTAGGCAGGTCTGATATGAATCCAAACTCAAGTTACTATTAACTTAGGAACACTGATAATCTCAGGGTTCCTCAGTTCTTTCTTGATAAAGTGGAAATAAGTTAAAAAAAAACTTTCCTCCTACAGTTCCTTATAAGAATTAGTTTTCATAATGGTTTTGTTTGTATTGTTCAATGCTAGAATGCTATTCAGCAATGAAAAGCACATACTGAAGACATGAATCTCAAAAGTTCATGTCAGGCTAAGAGAACAAAGTCAGATTCAATGGGGATATTGAATATATCTCACATCTGGAGATAGCAAAGTTGTAAGGCTAAAACAAAAAAAAGAGATCAGTAGTTGCTAGGGTTTGGAGCAGGGATGGGCACTCACTGAGGGGACCTGAGGGATAATGAACATATCTCAAATTGTGACTCTGATAGTGTTTACAGCTGTATATGTTTACTGGTGCATAGACAATGGAGCTAAATTCATGATGTTGCATTAATAGACTTATGTCTTTAAAGAAAATCATAATGTATGAAAAAGAAAATAAATGTTAAGAAATAAGGTTACCTTGAAAAAACCTGATGGTTGTAAATGACTCTATTATTTCTTCCCCATTTCTTGTTTTTAGGACAAATATTTTAAGTTCAGTCTGTTGTTGAATGCAATTCCTGATTATTTCTTTCTCCTTCACCTCCTTTCTTCTCTTTCACAAACCCTAGTAGTCTGTGTATTTTCAAAGCAAGGATGTCTGAGAGAGTTTCTTTGGAATACTCTCTCTTCGTATCTTTTGCTTTTACACTTGGTGGCAGAACCTCTCCCTGGGACTCTTTCATGAACTCTACAAACAGTAATTCCTCAAAACTTTGTATCCTGACTATTTTTCTCACTCTTTCCATTTATACCTCCCCACTATATTTCAAGCATGCTGGACTTTAAAACATCATATGCTTAAGCAACACGCCCACCTCCCCCAGAAGTTCACATCCAGGTTCCTGTTTCCATTTGCCTGTTGGGTAGCTCTGAGTGTAAAACTAATCCTTTCCCAAATAAAAGCTTACCAGTGATCACTTATGTGAACCAGACACTTCTTCCATAACCTCCTGGGCTGCAGTTATGAATTGGGTCACAGTAGGGAGTGAGGGGAAGTGAACAACTTGCTGCTCAAATTTCTGCTCTGTTGTCATGATCTGTTATTTCTGAGCAAATACCCCGGTTTCTTCTTCTGGAGTTAGGAATGAATTTTGAATGCTGGTAACACAAATTTCCTTCACTGCTTATCTGCATTTCTCCATATGACTATTTTCATCTGTGAACTCTTTCATTAAAATTAGATGTACCTTAAGAGGTTTTGAATGAATATTGTGGTTATAAGATTAATTTGAGGGCAATTAACATCTTGACAATATTGGCCGAAAAGTAGCATTTGGTGTCTACATTTATTTAAAATTATTGAATATTCTTCAGTAAAGTTTTATACTTTTTTCCAAGTGAAATCTGATCCTTACTGGACACAGTATATTGATATTTCATGCATCTTTATGTTAAAGCCTTTTTAAGCTCTCAAGTTGCACAAGGATGTGAAGCTTATCAGAAGATAAAGATATCAAAGCAAACAGCACAGTGAAACCTCATCACCATTTTACACAGTGTTGTATTATAACATTGAGTCTTTAAAAATTTTAAACAGTAAAGATCAGAAACTGCATATATCATAAAGAGAAAAGACAATATAGCAATACATACATATGATTTCATAAAATTAACATGTGACAATTATGAGACTCCTAATGTATTACTTCATGAGAATATTAGAAGAAAACATGGAAAATTCTGGTGAAGCCTCATGCTTGTAGAAAAGAGGGATCTTGGGGCTTAAGAGATAGCTCAAGGGTTAAGTATCTGCCTTCCAAGCAGATCATGAGTGTTGATCCCTGGTCTCATCTGAAAACACCAGGCAGAAAAGACTACTGTGGCCTGCACTTCCAGCCCTGGTGGGCCAAGCCTGAAAAATTCCAGAGCAAAGAAAAAAGGAAGTAGAAGCAAAATCTAAGATGATTCTTGAGAGGAAGTTACCCTTGGTTCTTCACAGGGATATGCAGTATCCTCTGATACAAACACACACACACACACACACACACACACACACACACACACACTACAATCAATTAATCAATAAATATATAAAATTAAAGAAAAAAGAAGAGAGAGGGATCTGGCTCTCATGGGTTACATAGTTTTGGAAAATTGAAAGAAAATCTCTGTAAATATTTTTCTATGATAAGTATATGATTTATAACTTTAATGGAGAAATACATTGAAAACTTCTGGTATTTGATCTTTTCTTATTCTAGAAATTACTTCATAGCTTCATCCCTAAGTTACATTTTTTTAGATAAAGGTAAATACATTTCATAATTTATTTTTTATTTTAGGTTAAATTGCAAATATGGTTCCTGTTTTAAATGAATTTACTTGTTCCTAATTTTCTTAGATAATGAAGCTCCTGGATGCTAATCAATATTCTAATGTTGAACAATGTGTTTCTGACTGGGAGGAACTCCATGGTGGTGGTATATTATTCCTTTCAGTCTGCTTATAACACTAGTTACTAGAATATCTTTTTAAAGTTACCTTGGGTGTTATGCTGTGTATTATTTTTGGAATTTGGGAAGAACATTAAGTATTTGGAAAATATTTGGTCCAATTTTATATTGAATCATTTGTTTATCAAAATAAGATGGATAGACATGAAATTGGCATTTCTGTAGTATCTCTGCCTTCTCCTGGCACTTTTCTGCTGAGAAATTGAGACACTTTCTAATAGTTGACTAGCAAGGAAATATATCTACTTATAAAAAAAACTTGAAACAATACCCAGAAAACTCATGGAGTAAAAAGACTAATAGTAATGATTTCATAATTATTATACTTTTATGATTATTATTTAAATGTTTAATTATCTTAAATCATTTTGGAATATCTTATCTTGTTAGAATCTTAAGCTTTCTGAATATATAAATGACATTCAATTATCAGAAATACAAATAATAGTAAATCCCTAATCACTACATTTTTTGTTGTTGTGCTTTCTGTAATTTTATGTCTATATGTATTCTTTTCTCTATTGAATACATTATGTATGTAATATACATATATACATGTATATACACAAATATATGGTTCTCAAAACATTGCATAACATTTCTTCTAAAATATATTTCAGCATTTGTACTTAGACTTGTATGAGATGTATAATTATTTTAACTGATTTTTCTGCTCATTCCTCTTCATGTAACTTTTTAGTAATTTTATGTTCTTAAAGTTTTTATTTCTTTTTATCTTTCAGTCCATTGGAATGGATCTTTGAATATGTATTCATCAGAAAAATATGAGCATTATCAATCTCAACCATTTTGGATAGTATTTGCTTTGCCTTTAGTGATTAAGTACAGATTTAAGCTTCACATTAAATATAAATTCATTACATAATTTTCATTTCTTCCTTTCCCTTCAGAATCTTTCTTCCATTTAGGTTTTATATAGGATTCTGAGGATGACTGATCCATTTTTCTCAGCTTTGAAAGAGAAATTTTTAATTCTTTTTTAATTTTTCTAATTTTACAAGCATATCGAGTACTTTTCCCTGCTTTCCTCCATCCCTCCACCTCTTCCATTCTCTTCTCTTCCTCAATCCATCCCACTCCCTCCCACCCTCCTTTCTGTCTGCTTCTATGGACTCTAAGGTTCTCTCTAGCTTATCTAATCCTGTGGGGAGTTCCTGTCTCTTGTGGCATATCAAGTTACTTTTCTTCAGGTCACCCCACTGATGCGGCATTTCTCTTCACTCATCCAGTTTTAGTCCCTAAGGTTTCCACTGTATGTTCTTATATCTCTTGAGTTCCTCGACAGCCTATGGGGACATGTTGGGATGTCAGTTATCATGATGGTCTGGTAGGGACAAATCTTACTGCAGTGAGTTCCTAGCCAAGCAGTCCTGCCTTGAATAGGAATGTCTTCTCCATTAGTGAACCTTCCCATCTTTTTTTAGAATTTTGTTTTGTACTTTGTTTTTCCCTTTCCCTGGATGCTTCTATGTGAGTTTTTAATAGTTACTTGTTCATAAAAGCAACACAATGCTCCACTGAGGCATAGGAATGAGGAATCTACCCACTGACACCTATTTTGTTTAAAAGTAGACTCTGATTCATAAAGCATATGGACATTCTTTTTATTAAGGTAAACATTCTTGCTCACACTTGTTTCTTAAAATTTTTTTTTATTATTATTTATTCAACTGTGCGCATGTATGTGCGCGCGTCTGTGTGTGTGTGTGTGTGTGTGTGTGTGTGTGTGGCGTCTATACGTGGGATCTGGGATCCGAACTCAGGACCTTCCGTCTGCAAGACGGAGGCTTAACCCCTGAGCCACCTCTCCAGCCCCTCACACTTGTTTCTTATGATTGGCTCATGCTGATCTGGCAAAGTCAAGAGGAGCTCCTGCACTCTGTGGCCAAGAACTGTTACACATTCTTCCCTCAGAATTGTCTAGCAGTTCTGTTCTATGGCCATTGCTGTTGTCCATTTTCTTTGATACCTTTTCCAGGAGGGACTTGCCCCCTGGGTCCCACACACTGTGTCAACGTTCTTGCCAAGCTTCTGAGTCATGTATGACTGCCCCTACCTGCCCAAGGGGGAAACTCTCCATTTTCTAGGCAGAGCTCCACTTTTGATTTTTTGACGTGCTGCCTGTCTTCTCCCCTTCTCTCCTGACCTCTCCCAGAACTGCTCCTTCAGTACAGCCTGTGCACGGAAATAGTCAAGCCCAGCTGTCTCTCCAGAGCCTCAGAATCCTATCTACAGCTACCTATTAGTCATTTTCACTTAAATAGTTTAAAGAAAATTCAAATTCAACATCCCACAAATTTAACTCACTGTCCCCTCACTTCCGCTCACCACTCATCTGTTCTATATTTGTCTCCTCTCAGATTGGATGACATCACTGTACACTGAAAACAAGTTATCTTTTATCTATTCCTCACGCTCTAGAGTAGGTTGTGCCACTCCTAGGAAATTTTGTTTGAGCAGCCTCTCAATAAAACACATCCACTTCGCTCCACTTTTGTATGATTTCAGGGATTGGCTCAGGCCAGTTATTCTTGACGATGGTTGTGGCAGGTAGCTTCCATCTTAGATATCTCACACTACATCAGCATCATGGATCTCTAGTACTGGACTATCATTCAATTTTCCTAGACAAGCCTAGATTTATAGTGCCCTCAGTACAGTCCTACCTCTATGAGTCTCACTGGTACTGGGTATTCTACCAAAGTCTTTGTGCCCTTTAGGTTTTGGTAAAGAATAGCATTATGAAAAAAACTTTATCTACAAACATGAATCAAATTAAAACTCATTTTTATAAAAAAAACTTAATGAAAATAGCTATAACTTTGACTTTTGAAAATGACAGTCTTTGATTTGTGGTATTGTTTTTTTTTAATTGGCAAATATCTGTGATGGTTGCTATTGTCAATTTGACACCTAAGAAACCTATATTTTCAGTGCAGTTTAGAAGGATTCTCTTAATTAAGGTAGGTCTCTGGAGTGCCTGTGAGGGATGGTCTGAATTATATCAATTGATGTGGGAAGAAGCCACCTGAAAGTATGCAGACCCACTCCTGGTAAAAGCAAGCTGAGCACTGGAAAGTGAGCATGCTTGCATTCATTTTCCTCTGTCTATGATTGTGGTTGTAATGCGACTGGAATTATGAGTCAAAGACTCCTTTTCTTCCATGATTTTGCTTTCTTTTGCCTCATTAAGATAAGTAACAAAATAGTAACAATGCAACCAAACAACTCATAACCCAAAAAATAAGGCCCTACACAAAGCAAGATATGTCATAGTTTGGAATTAGCTTGAAATTTTTGCCTGATACAAATACCATAACCTGTCTATTCTAAAAATATGCTGCAAGCTTTCAAGGGAAGGAGAGAGCAAAGGGAATTTCTTGTTCATATTTTTATTTGCTCTAGAAAAAATGTATGTAAATAAAAAATCTGAATTTTTATAGATTTATATAAAATCGTCATGCAATTTTAATAGTTATAATAAGCCACTACATAATTTTCTTCTGTCCCACAACTCATTAGAAGACCAGATTTGAAAATGAGAATTAAATGCTTTTTGATCTTTTAACCTGAAATGTTAATTCTCAATAAGTTTCTTAATTACTAGTAGATTGTCATTTTTTTTTTGGTAAAACATATAGCTATATCCTGATATCAAGAAAAAGGTCAAAATTGATCTTTCATAAACAGAATTGTCTTGAATATCTTAGAATTTAACTTGCTTTTAAATTATTTATAATGCAATATGCAGAATAAGATGTGCATAAATGAAGTTTGACTGAATATTCACAGTTTGGGAATATCCGGGTTCATTTCTCAATGCTTTTCAAAAAGTTTAAGCACAAATAGAGTATGCATTATAATTAAAGGAAGGTAGTGTGCAAAAGCCCACACTGAAGGCCACATTGTAGTGAATAAGCCTGCAGGTCTTACCCACACATAAAATTCATGCATATTTAAGTGTCAGGAGAGTTTGTGTTAAGAAGTTAGGTATAATGGGAGGTTAGTGGGAAGCAACCATATTATATTGGCATTTGTAAAATTGGTAATATTGAACTTGGTCACATAAGTGATTTGAACTTCAAAGGTACCTCAGAACAGAAACAGGTGAGAATCTAAGGGTGCTGACTGAAGGATAAGTTGCCAACTTGGACCCATTAGTTGAATTTGACTTTTAGTTGTATTTTTATTTATTGAACAGGGATTAAAAGCATGTGAGAAAAGCTTGCAAATATTTTAAACCAAACACTTGTGTTACTGGTTAGAATATGTCTCCCCAAATATTTAAGGTTGAAATCCCAACTTTCTTATTTCGAAGCAGGTTCTAATTAGTTGGGTTCATAGGGTAGGTGTTAAAATCAAATGTTTATAGGGAGAGGACATTTGTGTACAAATATTCACACTGGGAGAATACTATGTGAAGATGAATACCATTTGGAGTGAAGGCAAGTCTACAAGTCAAGGATGCAGAATTTCGTCACTAAACCTCTGGAAACTAAGAAAGAATGAAACAATTCTTTCTCACAGACCTTAGAAGGAATAAACCCAGATAACATCTTGATCTTAGATTTGTAGCCTCCAAAAGTGTTAGAAAAGTAGCATCTGTTGTTGAAGCCACTCAGTGCAATCACTCAGCCACACAGCTCTAGGAAACCAGTGCAACTTGTATAGGAGTGTGCTGGGTTTCAGCTCCCATGAACACTAGTTCAATTAGATGACATTTAACGGATCAGCTGTAACAGAACTGCGGCTGTTCTTTTGTCTGGGAAGTTCTCCAGTATACCAGAGTTCCATCCAGTCTATTTCAATAATTTAGATTGCCTGTGTAATAGTTAATCTTGAGAACTAACTTGATTGGAACGAGAGGTGCCTGGGGATTAGTGAAGCCCACGTTTGAGTTTTACTGTATTTCCAGAGAGAATTAAGGGAGAAAGGCTCATCATGAATGTGAACAACATATCCATTAAACTGGGGGTCTAAATGAGATAAAAGGGGGGAATGGAGCGGAAGCCAACTCTACTTCCTGTCTGTGGAGAAATCACGTTCCTTGCCAGGGTGGGCTGAGACTACGAGCCAGAATAACATTTCCTTCTGTTGAGCCATTCTTCTCAGGTACTCATCACAGTGAACAGCCTGATGCAGCTTGCTTTATTCCTGATGCTACCAAAGAAAAACAGATGAGCAAGTTCTGGATAATAAATGTGGGAGTCAAACAGTTTCTTGGGATGTTTAGAAGTTGAAGTAGAAAGCATCTAACTATAAAATATAAGCATAAAAGGAAAAGAGACAAACCAGATTCTTCAAAAAGAAAGAAAAAATCCTATCAGAAATAATATAGACATGTGCAACTGCTATTGATGGCTAGGAGGAATCTTTGAAGACTGTTTGCACAAAAAGGACAGAAGAGGTCTCCTACTGCTAGACAGAATTGTCAGACATTGGGAAAAGCTCTGGAAAAGACAATTCAGACCCAATGGAAAGATGGGGGTCAGAGACAAATGTGTGTCTGGCTCAGGGGATGATCCTCCACTCATGTTCCACTTCAAACAAGTAGAAGCCATAAGGTTGAGACAAATGACATCCCCAGACTTTCAGAAATGTTGATCACAGAACCATTTGCATAGCTTGAGGAAGAGCAGGGAATGGGAGACTATCCAAAAGACCAAAATGGATAAAAATGTTATAGTTCCCAAAGAGAGAATCCTGCTGTATCTTCAGGGACTACAGACCAGTATGTCTGATATCCATATCATATCCCTTCCAGGAAATTAAAATAGATTATTACTGTAATCTATGAAGGGGAAGAAGTTGCTCCTGGGATGTGGAATTAGTTCAGCATCACTGAGGAAGTGACCCACTTCCTGCTACCCAGGAGGCCTCTCACTGTGTGACCCCTTACTGGCCTTCATGTTACTATGGAAGGCTACTACACTGCTTCTGTCCAGCTGCCTCTGAGCAAAGGCTTCCAGGTTTGTAACGGCCCCTCTGCCAGAAACGTAGTACCTGCTGTCTTTAGGGTTGTAGTCTGTTGCCTCACCTTCCTAGAGCCTTCCCTGAGGGACCCGTGTATCATGTAGCTCCAATTTACCCTTTCTTCCCTAGTTTAGCCTTAATTTACATCTCGAAATGTATCACTATATGTTCTGGTTTAATCCTAACAAACTCGAGGGAAATATTGGCATTATCTCCAATTTGAGGACACTTAAATTGAAGCACAGAGACGACTTTTTACTAGGAGTAAGTAGTATTGCTGAGCTTGAACACAGGAAGCCGGGCTTTGGTCACCTCTTATGGCATTACGCAGTCACTCTCTGACATATGTTTCACTCTCTTAGCTAGAATTTTCCTTGTTATCCCCAACCGACTTCAGGGCAAACTCTTCAAGGATGTTAGTTTGATTTTTTCTCTGTTTTAGCCTATCCATTAAAATACAGTAAGCCACATAGTAAATAATCAGTATTTTGCTAAATGAGCATTACATAGACACTATAAAAGCTTGGAAATGAAGGAATAGGAACTGAAGATTATTAATCTTTGACTCCCCAGAACCTGGAAGAGTGCCTAAGTTGTGCATTGAGAAAACAGAGGAAAGGGGAGAGTTGGAAAGGAGACTGGAAATGAGAGGCACTTGGCAAAAGCTGGGCTAAAGTAGCTTAGCATCCCAAAGTCCCAAGAAGGGAAGTTTGTCAGGAGGGAGAGAGTAAGTATCCATTGTGAAAAGGGAGACAGAAAATGTTACTGTCCTTTGTATTCAATCACTCAGCTTCTGAGCCACAAGTAAAATTGTCTGTTATTGAAGAGGATATGTATTGGGCATTATTCATATTTAGGCAGTTTGATAAGTGCTATGAGGTCTTAAAGAAGGATAGGGAAATCTTAGCTCTGGAAGAGATGTAAACTTGTCAAGGATTGACTCTAAATAGTATATAAGTAAATCCAACAATAAAGAAAAGACAAATAATGAGCAATGGCATGGAGTTCCATATGAACAATGTCATAGTGACAAATGATTTCAGGAAAGGATGGGGTCAGAGTAAGCTGGCCAAAAAACATTCCAGATAACTCTGTCTTGCACAGCACAAATGTCTGTATTCAGGATCACCAAGAACAAAATACAGGATTGCTAGAATAAGAAAATACTGAAAACAAACTAGCGTTTGACATCCACATACTCTCACCTAATGCTGTGAACATTTGCAAGAAAAACATTCAGACTTCTAGTCTATTGGGGACTATTAACATAATGTGGCTTTGAAAATTTTAAAAAGACCTCATAATTAATTTAATCACCATTTTGCATAGCATTCCCACTTGTAATCTGCATTTTTGCTCTAAAACTCTGACGATATAGCTGTCATTCTGATCTAATGAAATGCCTCTTACTTAGAAAGAGAAGAAATTTTCAAATGTTGAGGCTACACAGAAATGAAGAATGAAACATGTGTCTGTCAGTGCAATTTCACCATGGTAGACTAATTGCCGAGGCCTGTGGGTATGGATTGATGTTGCTGAGTAGTCAGCCTTTACTGCCATTGCTTTCAGGGCAATTTGCATAGCATGGCTCATAGTGTTTTATGATTTTTCTTTTAAAAATAATTCCACTTGTTAGTCACTAAATCTATTTAACTCTTCCTGTTCTGGCCAACTTGGTGGGCATGTCTGTGGAGTGAGTACGATGTATTTCTCACTTGATGAGTCTGGTGCAGTTCTTATCCATCTTTTATCCTCTGAGAAGATCACTATTGTAGACTGGACTGTATAGGAAGAAAGTTGCTTGAGTTAATGTTATATGCCAATTTAATTGCATTAGGGGATGCTCAGGTATTATTTTTGAATGCATTTATGAGAATGTAAACATAACAGATCAGTTTTTGAGTAGGTAGACTACTGAGTAAGATGGCCACCCTCATGAATTTTATGGATGCAGCACCATTGGGGAACTGACTAGGCTAAAAACATGTTGGAAAGGACTGTTTCCTCTGTACCTTTGAGCTGGATCATCTATCACCTGCTATACTTAGACTTGGATGTTCCCAATTTTCCTATTATCTACCCTATCTTGCAACTTACTACTTGACTCTCTTCAGTTTAAACTAAAGAAGAGTTGTCTTTGTCTAAAGAAGAGTCTTCATGAATCTTTTTGCCTATGACTTAATAATTCTATCAGTCATCCTATTAAATTCTATAATTATACACAGCTCAAAGATGGGGATTGGAAATTTTATTCATTTGACTGTTACACATGAGAGAGGTCAGATGATCATACTACTGCAAACTTATAAAGATATATATTGATTTTCCTATGTCAATCAAGTTAAATCCTGGAGATTAGCATTTGTATGATTACTTGGTATTGGAGACTTACCAACTGGTCAGGTTTCCCTTATACTAAGCCTGATTTATTTGGACTTTGCTCTAAGGACTTTTTTTTATAGCATGAGACATATTTCTTCTTTCTAATTTTATGGTTTCTTATTTGCAAGTCAATACAGTTGGTCTTGGAAGAAATTTCAGAAGAAAATAATAGAATAGTTTGGAAATGTCACATGAGCCATCAAGGCATTAGATTTATCATCTGGTGTAGTGCACAAAGAGAATTTGCTCATCATGGAATATTTGCATTTAAGTCAAGGGGAAACATCAAAGCTACACTGTCAATGGCTTTAAACATGGCTGAGATTTAAACACAAACAAAGGGTAATCTGGCCTGGCACAGTCTGGCCACTGCAGAAGCATATCTGAAGGTTATGTTTTATGTTTATTAGCTCCATCCAGATGGCGTTTTATGTCCTTAATAACTTTGTCCCTGACTAAGCCATGAACCTACCATTTGACAAACACAGTAGGAAGTGTCTATCAACAAAAAAAAATGTAATCAGAAACATCGCTTGAAACATTTGGACAACACTGCAACAGAGGTTGCTTCCTTTTATATCAATGTATACGGTTGTTGGCAAATAAAGATATCTTTTCCAAAATGACTGAAATTCAATGAGCTCCTGGAATGCGATTGAGAAGAATACAATTCATGTTAACGTTCTTTATGAGTAAAGACATCATTGCAAGAGACCAGACTACTTTGAAGCACATTTATCTTTTTGGGTGGGTAATATTAATGTAAAACATGGTAGAATTCCATTGTTACAAACTGAAAGACTAGAGAAAAGAAAATATGAGTTTACCCCGAGAATTTCTTCAACCTTTGTTTCTCTTGGTTCTCTCACCTCAGGGATCTAGATCAGTCTGTACGCTGAGTTTTATGCTCCCGAGTTGGAATTTCTTGAGTGGATTTTTCTTAGTGGTCCATTATACTGTGGACTAAAATCTGCTTCCAAATCCCAACCTCCTTTAGGGCAACTGTTACATTTGCTTTTTTCTATCTTTTTCAGAGGACAAATTTTAGGCACTCCATATATATTTGTAGATTTTATTCAAATATATTGATGTTGTTTTGTAAAACTCTTATTTATAACTAGCTAGTGCTAAGTAAACAACTCTTTTTAATCTACTATTAATTTTTGTTGTTGTTGATATAGACTTCTCAGTGGAAGGAAAAATTCTTGTCTGGAAATCAAATTTAGATAGGAAAGGTAAGGAAATAGTGTTATTAAAGCTTATATAGGTCTAGCCATTTTATTTTAAAATATACTTAGTATAATTAATGCTTTTGAATTTTAAATTTCAAAGCCCATATTCTTTTATTCTGTTTTGTTTTCTGCCTCCCTGTTTTTCATCTGTCCCTTTTTCTCTCTCCTCTCTTCTACCCTTACTATCCTTCATTGTTGATCAAGTACACAATTAATAAAATTTCTAATGGAACCCTAGGTCTCGTGTAAGCACATAACCATTTAAAAGAATTGTGAGTACTTCAATTTTTCTTAAGAAAAGTCACATTTATTTCAAAGCCACTATTTACAAATTGTAGTTTCTATGGTATGCCTACGTCCCTGCCCACGGATGCCCTCTGGCCACACCACTTTAGTATAGTCTTATAAAGTCTGCTGCGGTTTTTGATATGTTGCTGATAATGACTACAGGATTCAAATAATTTCAGGGGAAATTGGGTTTTATTCTTGCTTTCAGTTATGGTTCCGGTCTGTAGTCCAGTTTGACAGAAGAGTTCTTACCAATGTCAGGTCAGCTAACTGGCCACAGTATATCACAGGAACTACTGAGAGAGAGGCAAACCTTTTCACTTTCCAGCCTGCAAGTCTATGAAAGTTTCTCAAGTATGTCTGTATGTATAAAGAATGCTAAAATACTTTAGCTAGCTCTGGCCATGTTTTTTTTATAATCTGTCCAGGGAATGGTTCCATCCACTATGGGCTATGTCTTCCTACATCAATTAGCTAATTTACTGAAAGTCTACTTAGGGCTTACCTTAACTACTAATTCTTCATATATACACCCAAAAGCTCAACATTAGATGTCTAATTGGCACCCACCTATATATAACTGCCACAAAATTCTTTTCTCTCATTGTCAGAATTTCTCTGAAAAGTATAACTTAATTAAACACTGTGATAACAACACATAGGAGCTAAACATCAAGGCATATTAACATGATTTTAAAAAATGTGTACTTTAATAAAGAGATTGCGCCTTAGATGTTAGTTTTATAGTTGTATATACATTGGAAAAAGTTTCTGAGATCACAGGACACAGATATGGAAATAATTTTAAGATGGAAATCATAATCCTTATAATATAAAACTAGTCATATATTTGATCGATCAAACTGTGATGCACTGCGTGTGTGTGTGTCTGTGTGTGTGTGTATACAGGTAAATAAAAATTCCTTTAAGTATATTTGCCTGTGAATGTCCAAAGTTGACCTCAGGAATCATCCTGGATTGCTCTACCTCCTTATTGCTTTGCTCTGGGGTCTCCTAGGCTCTATCTTCCAGGGCTGGAATTACAAGATGCCGCTATATCTCTCTAGAGTTTTTAATATGAGATCTGGGGATCCAAACCCAGATCCTTTTTCTTGTGAGGTAAAGACTTGAATTTCTGAGCCATATCCTTAGTGCTCCATGATGGATTTTAAAAGGATGAGATTAAGCTGGAGAGTAGATGGCATAGTCAGTTAACTTCCTCTCAAGCATGGGGAGTCTGAACTCACATTTGTAATTCTAGTGCTAGGAGCATGAAAACAGGAGAATCCTTGGTGCTCACTGACCAGCCAGTCTAGCATAATTGGAGTGCTCCAAAATCAAAAGAGATCCTATTGCAAAGAGACAGATAACATTTCCAAAGAAGACCCCTGAGGATGGTCTCAGCTGCATTCCATAAATCAGGAACACGCAAAATAATCACACATGTATCAATTTAACTTAAAAGGGACCTGGTGAGATGACTTGGTAGATAAGATGTCTGACCACAAACCTGGTGACTTGAGGTCCATTCCTAGAATCCATAGGTTGGAAGGAGAGAACCAGTTTCTGAAGGTCATTCTAACTTCCACTTGCACACTGTGGCACACACTCACTTGCTTTCTTGTTCTCTCTCTAAGAAATAAGATATTTTAAAAGAAAATCAACAAACCATAATCCAGAACTTCAGAGACTCTATATCAACCACCTACAACTAGGCCAGCCCAATCTCTCCCCATCCTGAATCTCAGGGAAATTTGCAGAAGAAGGGGCAGGTAAGATTGTAAGAGCACAAGGATGGGAGGAGCAATGATTTGCAAGATACTCCACACAAGTTAGGGCCAAAGCAATCATAATTGGACTTTGCATGCCTTGCGCAATGTCCAACACACTATTGACCCCACAAAGTCTAGCATTTGCTAAAGGCACCAAGATCCTTGGAGGCAAGGGATTGACAGCCACAGTAGTGTTTCTATGCTTAAGGGGAAGAGAGGAAAGAGTTCTGGGAAATGCTACTGGGTCCTTGTATGTCATCGGAGAGGAGGGCCCAGAGGAGAGTCTGGCATGCACATTAAAGGATTCTCCGGGGATTGGGGGGGAGGCACTGGGGGATGAGGAAGGAGGGGAGGAGGGGTGAAGGGAGGGGGAACAGGAGGGTCGGGGGGAGGAGGAGGGAGGAAGGGGACCGGTGTACCTACTAAGTTTGTATGAGCGGAAATAATAAAAAGTGTTAAAAAAATAAAAAGTAAAAAGGAAGAGATTCATTCAAGGTGATTTAACTCACTATTTGAATAGTTAAGAATATGGTGATTGGTAATAAGTCTTACATGTGGTGGTTGTATGCTCATGTTGCAAGAGAACAATTCATGTCATATTGCTCTGTAGCCTCATCTGTAACATTACAGTTGATTGATATTGAAAAGTTCATGGATAGTCACTTTCTAACAAAACCTAGGAAGCTATACAGCTTGAAACTCTCTAGTGAAAGTGATATAAGAATGGATGCCAGCTTATTTTCTCTCTTTCAATTTTCCAACACAGGCTTTCCAGTAAGATGGTAGAATCAAAAGGACCACTCGACTAGTTTATTGAAAACCAAGAATGCAGCAAAGAAGAGTACAAATTAAATTCAAACATTACTTAATCATGGTGTATTTCAGCTCTTCCATCAGTAGTGAGCATAATACCCCTGGTTATGAGGTCTGTCAACTACGAAGAGGGATGTGATTTATTAGTTACGTGATCAACACATGGCACAGAATGAAAACAACAAATATTAGTGTTCTCCTTCTTTCTGAAAAGAGAATGTTTTTCTTTCATGTAACAAAACCCTCATTTGGATATAGGAAACCACAAAGGTTGATTTATACCATGTTAGCATACAAACTTTAAGGTCACAGTAGGAGCATGATACACTTGTTACATGACAGGCTGAGAAAGAACTAACAAATGAATTGCCAAGTCATATGTGTAAAGAAGTAAGACTCCGAATGGACCGATGGCTCAAGGGTTAAGCCTTTACCTCACAAGCAAAAGACCTGAGTTTGGATCCCAGATCCCACTTAAAAAATGTTGAAAGGAAATGGTGACAGCCTGCCCTTCTGTTCATGGAAGGCAGAACCTGAGAAACCCAAAACAAAGCAATAAGGAAGTAGAGAAATCCAGGATAATAATTCTTGATATCACTTCTAGGCCTCCACCTTCTAGCCCCACTCACTGAAGTACCTTTTGGTACACCCCCTCCCCACACGCATGCACACACAGAGAGAGGAGAGAGAGAGAAAGAGAGAGAGAGAAAGTTAAAACTCATGCTAACAAAAAGAAGCATCAAGAATCTATACTACACTAGTCTCGAGCTCAGAATGGTACCTCTAAATCCTATGCCAGGTTTCAACCAAACAGTTTTGCATTTTGCTAATATTTAAGGAAAACATTAAAAACAGAAGAAGAAATAAAAACTGATGGAATGAGAACTAGGCACAAAAATATTCTTTAGCTGCATGCAGGGAGCCTCCAGTGATGGAACTAGTTGAAGTCAGGCAAGTCCTTCTCAGTTGTATACAGTTTCTTGTGCCTATGATAAGTGGTAAAAATCTGACCCTCAAAGTTGCCCCTACCCTGCCTTAGCCATCTCAGGAACAACAGAGAAATGAAAACTTGTCTAATACCCAACTAAGCATGGAGGTATTGAAGCCAAGAACTTTGCATTCTGCCTGGAATCTTAATTGCTTTCTCAATGATTGTGAGAGATATGAAGTTTTTAGAAAGAAGGTTGTCTTTGTAAATAAAAATGAAAGAACATATTTCTTTCTACCCAAGAAAGTAATCTTGGTTCTCACTCAAGAAAGAAGTAAATATTAGGAACATGGCTCAGTGGTTAAAACCTTTGCCTTGCAAGAAAATGGAGCTGAGTTCAGATCACTAAATTCCACACAAAAGTGGCAAGTCGATGTGATAGTCCACCTGTAATTCTAGACCTGGATAGCAAAGCCTGGTAATCCCCAAAGCAAGCTGGCTAACCAGACTAGCCCTAATGGTGTGCTCTTGGTTTGAGTAGATCCAATCTCACAATAAGAAGATGGAAGATGTTCAAGATGATACCGGATACAACCTTTGGGCCTCCACAGGCACATACACCCAATACAATAGTGGAATATATTTACATATATGTATATCCACTACATGCAAAGCATGCACGCGCGCACACACACACACACACACACACACACACACACACACACACACTCACATGTACACATACACACCCCATATATACATACATGAAAAATAGAAAAAAAAGAAGCAAATGCATGAAAAAATGTTAGTGAGATAACAGATTTGAACTCTTAAGTGCCTAATTTGAGACAAGAAGCATTTCACAGAATTATTTTAAAGGAATGTGAACAGAACACTGAATTACTACAGGCAAAGGGACAGAAATATTTGCTTTTTCATCCAAATGGACCAACATAGAATGACAATTCCTCTGAGCTCTGCAAATTGTAGATAATCTGCAAGGTCCTTCAAGATTTGGTGAACTTGGAAAGGCTGCTTTCAAAGGGGATAAAGAAGAGACATCTCACTTTCAAATCTTTAAGGATCTTGAGCTGAAAGGCTTTGAGGTTTAGTATCTTGAGTAAACAATTCCCAGGCATTGGCTATTTATGGATTTGACTATGAACTCACCTGTTGTGACATTGCACTATTTCAGTGTTAGATTTGTCATTTTGCTTCATGCCCCTTTAATATGACTGTTCTGGAATTGTGTCCCCTGAATTCTTTCCTGTTAGGGTTACTCTTCCCAGTCACAACATTTATGGTTTCCAGAAACTTTTATTTCCAAATAAAATGAAGACTGGTGTGGTATTTCTACCATCTACATCATTTTAGTGAATTCCATTATTTTAAAAAATTACTAATCATATCTTGTAATTGTATGTTTTTTTCTGTTAAAATAGGATATGTATAATCATTACTCAGTATGTCCAGTGAATATAATTTATTTAGGATTTATTTTAAATACAAAGAATATGAAGAAAAAGCTGGTTAAAGTATTGCCAAGTGAACTAAACTTAGTATGTTTGGCATCCAGTTAAATATGTGGTTTTCCCTAGATAATAAGAGGGAAGTACTACTACTGAGCTACACTGAGCTACAATCATCTTTCAAAATAAGTATAATTTTTCTTAACAGCTATACAATAAAGTTATAATAGTGCTTGGAGATTTTCTACTTATAATTAACACAGATATCTAAGAAACATTCTTAAACTTTCTGATATTTTTCTTGTTCACACTGAAATACACAGAATGGTCATGCTCAAGACATACAAAACTTCTGGTTAAAAAGTCCCACTGGTATGAAATGTATATTCCTTGAGGCTTTCAAATGAGATATTAATTTTAAATGCCACTGTGGGGATCTGGGGATGTAACTCGGTGGTACAGTGCTTGCCTAGTATTCACGAGACTCCCAAATCTGTAAAATAAAAAAGTCACCATGTTAACTTACCAAGTTTTCCCATCATGTTAAGTGTTTTTGATTTTAAGGAAGAATTCATTAATGTTACACTATAGAAATCATAGGTCTAAAATGTGAATATACAGTTATTTTTAATCATAAATATTTACTTATACCAAGATGCGATATATACCTATATGGTAAAATATAAAATATACTAATATTTTATATAAATATGTAGGTATGTAAAGTATACTATACCTATGTTGGTATATACAAACCTATGTTGTATTCTAGATATGGACTGTTTAATGAAGTAATACACGTCAAGAACCTGTTATCATAGTAATTATGTCAAATTTTGTTCATTAATTATTCTCAAGTAGAAAAAACATTTAAACAGAATCCTTCATTGACAGAATAAGAAATATTTACCAATTTATTTCAATGTCCTTAGTATTTCATATTACCCAGTTCTCTCTCCTTTGTGTTTACATGTATGGTGGAGGAAAACCAAAGATCCCCAAAGAATATTACACCTCCATGTCTTATAAAAAAAGTACATGACATAGTAGTGCTCCTATGCTTAAGGGGAACAAGAGAAAGGGCTTATGGAAATGCCACTGGGTCCTTATATGTCATCGGAGAGGAGGACCCAGTGGAGAGTCAGGCATACACAATAAAGGACTCTCTGGGAATTGGGGGGAGGCACTGGGGGATGGGGAGGAAGAAGAGGGGAAGGAGGGGGTTCGGGGGGAGGAGGGGGGAGGGAGGGAACTGGTAAAAAATTTTAAAATGTATAATTACATTTTTAATAAAAAAATAAAAAAAATTAAAAAGTACATGACATAAAATTACTGAGCTCGAAGGCAGCTTCTCAGTCACTTTTTGATGTGTGTTTTAAAGCCAGTTCCTCACCATGTACATATTTCTCTTGACTTTCATAATTAATAGAGAGTCAAAGTGAGCAGAATTGCAGACAGTTGGAGAATCTTTCCACTAATACTAAAACAACACTGTGACTCCATTTTGATACTGTTTCCTGAAAATTCAAAGGATACCCCAAACCCTTGATAGATCATGCCACATCCTCCAAGAGAGTCAGCTAGAAACAACTTCATTGCACCCAAAACTTTTTGTTCTAACTCATAGGATAGTAAATAGGAATTGAAAATGTATATTTGAATGAAATAATCATGAGCAGCATGTCACAAAGGTGGTTTATGACGTAAAGCAATCAACTTGTTTGCCTACATCTCAGCCCCTGGATATTACAAGGCAGCCTGTCACCGGGCCTTGTTCAGCTTCCGTGACTGCTCACTCTACCTGCCATCTACAGTATGTGGTATATGCACATCTATTTTTTGTCAAGAGGGGCTGGGTTTTCATAGCTCTGTACATGACACCCAGTCACTCTACTTGGCTCTAGATTTTTGGCTGATTGCCTCCAATATGTTCAATTTGGGATGATTTTTACAGAAGGTTTACGAAATGAAGTCTTAGAGAGCGGGGAAAAAAAGATAGGTTTCCTTAAAGGAATTGCAAGAATCAGTTGGCTGCCTAACCATCATTTTAAAATTACCATATTACCTTAAGAACTCATTATGGTGCTGCAATGGACAAGGCACAAAATCCAAAAGGTAGAGAGAAAAGAAATGCAAAGAAACTCCAGAGGCTGCTTGTGAGGTGTGGAATTCAGAGTTAACACTGATGCACACATGCTTTCCAGTCTGCAGCTGTGTGTTGGCACTGGACTTTGGTCGTTAATTTATTTATTTGTCTGGCACATGTCTCATTCTTACAATTAAAAATTTCAGTAGAAAGTAATACTTCCAATGCTACTGTAATGTTTAAAGCTGCCTTGTGCCACTCATATTTTTGTATTACTACTTAATCTTATAAATGCAAGCTTTAACCCATTTGCAAAATATATTTTTCTGAGAATTAATCTGGCAATATTGTTTCCAAACTTTTCTTTATTTCAGAGTCTATGTTTTTATGTCCCACCTTCCACTCCATGACTTCTTTTCACTACAAGATGAGTTTTCCATATAAAATCTACTATCTAAGTTGCAAGTTGGGACTAACTCAGCTGTCTGGACAGTGTCTCAGAACAACCTTCACTTAATATCTTTCAGAACCTACTCCAGAGAGCTGAGCACAACTGGGTAAAGCATCAATGTCCACATTGCCATGGTCCCATTATTAAGCAAGCAAAAGTTCAGTCAAAAGTGCAATAACAAGGGAAGTCAGTTGGATGCTTTCATTGTTTAAAATATTTAAAACTATCAGCATTCAAAAATCCCCCAAAAGATAACAAAACAGACATGAAGGAAATTTGCTACTGAGCATTCCACCTCTATTCTCCTTTAAATGAACTCTTGCATGATTCATATTTGAACACTTGCATGAATATTTTACATGCGATTTATTTTTTTATTTTTCTTTAATCAGAAGATGCTAACATTTCAAAGAGTTATGGTTCCAAGTAAAGAGATGATGACAGCAATATACATGGAAGAAATAATGTAAATAAAATATTCAGATTTACTGATGGGTCAAAAGAAAAAAAATAATTGAAAATTAAATAGCAATCATATTTTTCATTTCCTGTTAATATAAGAAATTAAGACAGTGAAAAGAGAACAGGAAGAAATCTTGGAATTTCTAGTCCACCCTGAATTTCCCTAATCTCTTAGCTAAACAACTAGGAGGCTGGACAAGATCATTCTTAATGATGAGTCTTGACTATGAGCTTATGCATCCCAGCAGTGAATCCACACATGCAAAACCCCCATTAAGAAGACAGAAGAGAATCATACAGTGTCATACACCCAGACTCCTAATAAAATTCTCTCTCTCTCTCTCTCTCTCCCCCCTCCTCTCTTTTCTTCTCCCTCTCCTTTCCTTTACTCCTCTTTATCCCCCTTGTAATTCATCAAGAATTTTAGCTTCTACAGAAATCTATGGAGTGAGAGAGCTACAGGCAGAACAAGCTGACTTAGAGATTTCATTAAAATCTGTGAAACTGACAGAACTCTAGACCAATCCATTTGTCAATCACTCAGTAATTGAGAAGTAGGAAGTGCGGTTATGTAGTATTACATATGCAGCCATTCAATTAGCTGAGTTCCCTGAGTCCAAGAAAAACAGAGAATGAGACAAGTGAAAAAGCTCTATCTTGGATCATCTGGATAATTAATTTAGACTTCTAATTTGCAGAGCTATTCTAGTAATCATGGCAATAAACTTTTTATCTTTTTACCCAATATGTGCCAGGCACAATTTTAAGTGCCCCACATGCATTTTTACCTAAATGATCTACACTGTAGCTCAGATCCATTTGATAGATGTGTAGAGGCTTTCCATTTAGTCATTCAACAGATATTTACTAATAACTATTATGTGCCAGATATACAGTGGGTGCTGAATTCATCCTGGTTTTAAATGGCTTGGTCCGTACTGTCCTGCTCAGTCCCTCCTGGGCCACATCATGAAACAAATAAGTCAATTCATAGCAGCTGCGCTTGTCAGTCTTGGGTCACCACAGCACTCTTTTGCATGCTTGAAGGCTACTGGTTGTTAGTTGGCCTATGACTAGGGTACTACAAAGTGAAATTATGAATGAAATGTGAAGATTGTTAAATGTAAACTCAAGAAGTGATTCAGAGAGTAATCCTGGGTGATGTGACCCAAACCACAGGCATTCCCTTGTGTCTTGACACAATGTGATAGCCACTATCTCATTCATCTTAATTATCACAGCTGCCAGAGTAAGTTTCAGGAAAGAACTAAGAGAGCTTAGAAATTCACTCACCCCACTTATTTACCTCGTGTCATCCTTTCTTCAAAGCCTGGTGCTTTAAATTATAGCTCTCACTAAATCTATGTGCCTGAATAGTGTTTCATCTAAATTTTCAATTTAGTTTCTTATTGACCAATCCAGTCCCTGATCTCAAGGACCAAATGGTCTTCATGGGAGATAGAAGACAGTTTACAAAAGATAAGTAAATAAAATCAGAATATTAGAAAAACTCTAATGATACTAGAGGAAGGAATCCAATTGCAGACTACAAACTGGAATGATGTAAATGATATTTTCCTACTTTTTTAGTGGGGGGGTCACAAACTCAATAGATTTGCTAAATGTGGTAAAAATATGTACTTACAATTGTTAAACCTGACACTGTACATTGTAGCTGTGCTTTTAGTTTTAATACTTGTTTAGAAAGTAAAGGGACGTGTCATTTATAATTTGCTAAAAACAAAGTTATGTGTTTTATTATACAGTAAAGTGATTATGATTGGTAATAGCTTAGTATATATTTCAAAATAGCTAGAAAATAGAATTTTTGAATAATGCTACACTCAATGTAAGATTAAATGATAAAGGTGATGCATGCTAATTGCCTGATTTTATCTTGAATAACTATGTATTTATTCATACCACACATTAAAAGAATTTTTTGTATATCTATATATGTAAATACTCAAAATGTTTCTAAATTTTAAATATTATGTAGGTGTATATGTTTACCACATTTAGAAAAAAATGGATTTTAAAGCTCTAAATTTAAGACTGGTTGAAAGAAAAATAAGCCAACATTTTTCATGCAAACAATAAACCCAAAATAAATTATTGTCAAAGAATAGTTAAAACTTAGAGAAGCACCCAAATTATTTAAAAGAGCTTCATTGTCCTGACTTTCAAAATCAGAAAGGGGATAAGGGAGACAGATAAGTAGGTAGGTGCCTTTTGCAGACCTTGAGACCTGAGTTCAATCCCTGGCAGCTCACACAGTGGAAAGAGAACTGACTGCCAAAAGTTTCCTCTGAGCTCCAGACAGATGCATAGTATGCATACACATACCTTCTCTCTCTCACTCTCTTATTCTTCTTCTTGCTCAAATAAACACATAAATTAATGTGTATAATATTAATATTCTGGAGCAAACCTGAAGGTCAGCTGTCGGTTTATTACTAACCAGAATATTCACACATGGTAAAGAGAAAAGCAAGAATGAATGAGACCACAATGACAAATTTTGATAAAAGCATTGAAAGGAAAAGTTCATCATGAGTTAAGAAACAGGATCTTTTTTTCCCAAAAATGTAGAAGTCATTTCAAGGTTAATATCTATTTATTTAATAAAACAAATTCTACAAAGAAAATAAATCAAAGTTGTAAGGCAAGGGTTTTGAAGTAACTTAACTCTGCTGTGGAGACTTCAGAAATCTTGAGTGTCTGAACATGCTAAGAGCTGATATGGTATGAGAATCTTGCTTCCTACTTTACCTGGGGATCTGTAGAACTACAAGTGAGCCTGAGGCCAGACCTTTCTCTGTTATCATTACTTCTCCGCACCCTCCCCCCTTTTTCATGAAATTAACCACAATAAATTCCTTTTATTTTAAAAACATACCGATGTTTCTTGTACTGTTAGTAATTTCAGGGCACTTACTTGAATGAAATAGTAATTGTGTGAAGACTCAGTTTTCTGGACACAGTGGCTTTGCCATGGAAAGGCACAAGTGCCAGAATCTCACGAATGGGTCACATACTGTGGAACGGAACAAGGTAATGCTATGCAAATTTACAAGGAGAAATATTATAGGATAAAAGTATTGACAGTTAAAAATAATCCTTCAAAAGGCCAAAGTTAACAGTTAAGACCATTTTTTCAAATCTAGCAATTGGCAAAAGATTTATCTAAAATGTTTATATTTTTGCCACCCCATAAATCAAAATTAGTTTTCCATTTAAAAAATTTGGATCAGAGATGGTAATCTTCTTGCCAATTTTTAACTAAATGCAAATGGAAACATCTGAGGTTTTAGACTGGAAACTTAAGTTTATAGATATGTTGTAAGACCACTCCCTGTGTGTGGTGTGTTGTGAGATTGGAATAGCGTATGAGATTTAGTAATGTAGGTATGTGAAGCATTTGATTTCCTTTCAAAATAAGTCTATGAACACAAAACTAAAGCTTATCTTAGTTATTAATGTCTGTGTCATAGCATATTTTTTTCTAACCAGTAATGTCAATGGGATACTTGTGTAGCTTCCACTTTGTGGTCAAATCTCACTCAGTTTTTTTTCAGGGTCCCTAGATGAGGCTCGCACCTCATAATCTACACTCAAAGCACCATGCAATCTCCCTCCTTGTGAGTGTGAATTTATTTTTCTTTTTACAAGAATTAATTGGAAATCAGGTTAAACAGATTCAAAGTGTGCAACATTTTGATACACATAGCATTGTGTGAGGATCACTGTGGTCAAATTTATGGCACACTTGTCACCACTCATTGCTGACCCTGAGATCTCTAAATCTTGCTTATTCTATCAGTGAAAGTGTGGGCAGTGCCATTGAGTTACTGCTCCAGAAGTAACTGTCTTCCAAGTCTGAAGCTGTGCCAGGGACATACATGGATGTTGTGTTCCATTTCATCATTGGGACCCGTGTAATGTACAACACAAAGAACATCTATTAAATGAACAAAATATGATTACCAAGACATTATTTAATTTTCCAGAATGTGAATATGGAATTGTCAAGTGTTCTGTCAACATTGTTTCTGAGTTTTATATATATTTATATATTTATTCTGAGTTTTAATTTCTGAAACCAGCAACTTGTGTCCAGTTCCTCTAACAGTTAATTTTTCAACTCTCTTCTGCTTTTCAATCTCTTTTCCCAAATGCTCCCAATAGTTCCCTGACTGGGAGTGTAGAAGAAGTTCGCAATTCTTTCTTACACTGCAAAGTACTGTTATCACCTAGAATCTTCTGTCACCCCACACACCCCATGCTCAGAGAAGTTCTCAACATATCTGGAACAGAAAAAAAAATAGCTCTACCTTTCCAAAATAGTTTCAGGATGAGTGATCTGAATAAAATACACAGAAAACATTATCTTTTTCTTCAAAAAGCTTTATTTCTCAAAAAGCACTATGTATTTAAATGAAACAGCTTCATATTGGCTCAGATCAAGATTCACTAATTTCTGTGGAAGCTACACAATATAATAAAGATTAGAGATGGTTTTACAGCTGTAAGGAGCTATTCTCAGGATTCTAACCCTCTTGGTTAAAACCATGAAGTTAGCAGACATTGCATGTATTTACATGGCAGAATACATTCAGACCGAAGATGTGTTAAACAGATCACCAGATTCTAGTGACTTAATGGCCAAACCATATCTTATGGGGAAAAGAACATGGAAAGGGATCTTGGGGAACAATATGCAATAATAATAAGATTTTGTTTCTCTTACCCTTTGGGACACTCTGGACCCTGGGGACCGAAACATAATGTTTTCATGGAAACCAGAAACAACTTTACTTTGGGCTGTCAAGACAAAGCCTGCAAAAGAAAAGATGCACTCTTGGTAAACAATTCCATGAGCTCTATGTCGTTCCACTGCAGTAACAGAGATGACTTTTACCGAAAGACAAAGGTTGAACAAATAAGCTTATTTTCATCATGTTGACAAGATCTTTAGTCATGAGATATGCTAAAGAATGCACCAAAACTTCATAACAAAATCATTAAGTTGATTTCTTTACAAAAATATACATTTTTCTCTTTAAATTTTAAGGGAGAAGACAGGTGGTTAAAAACTAATACATTTTAAAAGAACTGATGGTATCTAGCCAGCTCCCCCTTGTCACAAACTCCCTGAATGATTAGGGGTACTGACTGCCAAATGTGCTTAAAAACTCATTTGAAAGGAAGAAAAGACTCTGAAATAAACAAAAAGGGGAGGAAAGATGAGACCATTTTCTTTTTCATGTTTTTGTCTAAAAAGATAAAGTAAAACTACTATCTTTTTTAAAAAATGATAAAAGTTGTATTCATGTAGGCTTAAAAACTCACATTTCAACTCATACTCCGAAGGAAATTTATCTGTTTTGATTTATAGACTTTAAGTTAGGAGAATGTGTTGAGGGATAATAACACTAATAATTCTACAATATTACTTTCTTTTACATTAAGATAGCCACCATGACTGTAGAAAGGCAATAATTCTGTAATTACACAAAACATTTAAACATCAAAAACAGAGTTTTTATATGTTTGAATAAATATACAAGTTGTAAGCATTGCAGTCATGTCTGTAGAAACATAAATAATAAACTCATGCAAAGAGTTTGAAAATATTTGAAAAGTAAAGTATCATAGGTATGTATTAAAAATAAAGTGTAAAAGCCAGTATTATCTGTTCTAGTATTTTAGCTGTATGAGTCAAGAGCTATCCCTTCAACCCACAACAAAACATGACTTTTTAAAAGATGGATTGGAGGATACTTTAAAATGAAGAGAATTCTAAGAATCCTAAGGCAGAAGAAATGCCCAACTATAGAACTTGAATGCATCTATTATATCCGATTATTAAGACGAAAGTCCTGGATTGAGGGCAAAAGGGTTGTTAGTACTTTCAGAGTCTAGAATCAAAATCTGTCATGACTGATTTGGACTATGGCAATTTTAAAAAAAAAAACAACAAAGGGGTACTCTGCATTTACCAATCTGTCTGGGAGTACACATAAAGAGAGTTGACGAATAATAAAGGAAGTTGGAAAGGTTGAGAGTATGGAGTCAATAATAGATTTATCTCCAGACATTTACCACTTGAAGTGCATCTGTTATGCAATATGTAGACATATTTTACAGCAAATTTGGAGATTCTGTGAGCCCACTGGGCAGCGACAATATCTAATTTTATATGCTATATAATTCAGAGCTTAAACTTGGTTGCTTAATGAGTAGGAGCAGGAGAGACACTCCCCCTGTGTTCACAGAGCAAAGGTACTAGAAATGTACCTGGAAACACAATTCAGAGTTCTGCCTATGGCAGGAGTTCAGGTCAGGAAAACAAGAAAAGACATCACAGGCTAGGAATATTTCACATACTAGATCAGGATCTAGATCAGAAACTCTCTATCTCTGACAGTTGAAACTATCATTTTTCTCAAACTCAAGACAAGCTATTGTAAGATTTATTCTTGAAGCACAAATGTTTTGAAATAAGTTTGAAGATAATTTAAGGAGATCTCATTAGAACACATTTAGAAAATAACTTTGTGCTGGTTTTGTGTTTCCTCACTATTTAGTTTAATTCATGGATAGTGTAAATCCTTCTCACCATAGATAACACAAAATATTAGTTTTTATAATGATAGTATTGTAGATGTAGCCTCATTTACAGTATGTGTGAAAACACAATTCATACCTGGTTATTTATATAGATGCAAATGTGTCTATTTTACTATCTGCGTTTATTCCCTCCACCTGTCTGTCTTTTTTCTCTGCTTCACACAGACACAAAAACAAAGCCATCTTAAGGCTTCATTTGGGCTAAATTTGTTTGGTATGCCTAAAAACCACACAGTGAGATTAAAAGGGAAACGGTGGTGATTTTAAGGATTCTCCATTTGTCACTTATTGCTCCTGGAAACGGAAGCATGGCTTTACTCTTGCGTTCCTAGTCCTCTAGCACAGCATCAGTTAATTCAGCTTTTTTTTTTTTTTCAAGTCAAAGGAGTTACTTATTTGCCTGAAACAGACAGTTGGCTGACTTTTACCCCACTATCTCTTTTTTTAACCCCACATTTAATTTGCAATAATTGTGAAGTCTGAAAGCTTTCATATTTTTTTGTCAGTTAAAACTAATTATTTTCCTTGGTCATTATACTCATTTGAGTGAAATGAACCAGAGCTGGTACAAAGACTTGCAGGAGAAGGGTGTTATGTTGACGTGCAGATCCAGCTACTTGCTCTTAGGTAATGTGGTCGAGTTCTTTCACAAGACCACAGATTCTGCCCTGCCTTTTGGATTTATAAGGATACATTTTAAAGGCACGTCCTAGTATAATGATCTTAGATTTTGAGTAACCTCAAGATGAGAGATGAACAGACGCAGCTTACTATCTTTCATTTACCATACTGCCTCATAACATGTCAATCTTACCGAACATTCATACATACATGCAAAATGATTCACCAGGCTTGTTACAATGTTCAGTAATATATATATATATATATATATATATATATATATATATATATATATATATATATATATATCCAATTCATTTGCTTCCCCAGACTCCCTTTATCTCGATAACCAAATAGATAAGCCCTCCTTGTTTCATTTATGGCAATCAATGAATTTCAAGATAGTTTTAATATCTAAGCTTTCTTTATACTGTGAAAAAATTATGCTACTTTAAAAAATTTATTTTGTAAATAATATGGTCAATATCTTAGGTAAAAGAAGGCAGTTTCTCTTAGTATTTTTTTAAAAGTAATATCAGATCCTAGCATTTTCTTGCAAATCCCACTCTAAGATCCAGGAAAGCGGAGAGAAACGGGATATGTCTCTTTCTCTGTTTGCTGTAAGGACAGTGCATCACACCCATTGGAATTTTTGTGCTAATACAAGCAGCTACATCACTGGGCTGGTACAAAGGATCTGAACAGTGTGGTGTTAATGAACTAGTTATCTATTGGACTCAAGGGCATGGTCTTTTACGCTAAGGGATTCTGTGACTTACTTTAACTGTGGTTTCAGCTTCATGTGGATCAAGGATGTTTGATGCAAACTCTACTCAGGTTGGGTCCTTCTGATCAAGAAAAAAATGATAATTCCTAAAAATGTCCTAGTAAACCAAGCTGGAGAAATAATGTAAGAATGAAGAACACAAATGCACTGTAGAGAAAATATAATAACCAGCAGAACTCTACACATGCTGCTCTCCAATCTCGCTTTCAAAGAAATGTGCTTGATTTAAGAAGCAAGGACACGACATTGAACTAAGAAAGACAGATTATTTAATGTTTAATGTGAACTAGATACTAACTATAATGTGCAGCTGTATAGTATTATTTTTAAATAAAACACGAGAGAATAGAGCCAAGTGTCACTTTCTGAAAGAAATTAAGCAAACAGAATGAAGTTTAGTAAGCTGAGATTTTTAGTGCATTTGATATAAGATGAAAATGAACAACTGTGATTTGTAGAAGGGTTAGGAAAAAGATTAGTGTGCTCCTGTAGATTCAGAAAATGTGCCCAGGTCTGTTTTATGTTCGAGTTCTCTAAAGTCCCTCATGTGCCTTTGTATGTAGGTATTTAAGATTCTTAACACTGTGACATGCTAGTGCAGAATGCATTTAGAATTATTTTACAAACAAATTTCAGACAAGAAAGAAGCAGCGTGAAGTTTTGTCTTGGATTTACACAAGTAGATAAATAAGAATAAGCCAAAATGGTCACTTTCAACTTTTACATCAATCAATTTAAGGCTGCAAAATTTTTAAGACTTTCCCTTAAGATTTAAAAATTAAAAAATTAAATGTGTGTATATATTTTGTCTGTTTCCAATGTTAATGTTGTCAATATTGTTTTAACTAATGCTTCTTCGAAGATGGATTGTACTTCTTTCATGAATAAATATGGGTTTGTATGACTTTTCTCTGACTTTCTAAAATGCTCCAGGGGATTATATTACAGTATTTTATACTACTGTACATAGCACTAAGGTCACTCATTTTCCATAATGAGTAGAGGCTCTATTTTACTAATGTTTCCATATCACATTTCTAGCCTGATCTCCACCTTTATCCCTGGAGTCTGGAAGTCATTGGGCAGACCAATTTATTTTCTAAGCAATTCTAAGCAAAAGTCGAAGTTGAGGAAAATAAGAATTTAAAAAATGACTTAATTTTAACATTGAAAGCTTCAGAGATTTACTTTTTCTTTCAATATGCATTGACAGAATGAAACTTTCATAATTATCTTCTGTTTTGCCATCAGTAGAGCCATGCCTTGCTCTTGTAAATATTCTAAAGTCTTCTGTGATGTCTTTTCTATATTCACAAATGCTCTTCCCCTAGAAGTCTCCCAGGAGACTTTCTTCAGTGCTTCTTGCTTAGATTCTGTGTGTTTCTCTTTTCTCCTTCAGTTTCTACCTTTATTTAGAGCCTTTCTCTGAGTCTTTAAACTAAGTGACTCATAGGGACTTTCACAGCTGCCTGACCTTCTCAAGTTCAGATACATTAAGGAAAATGACTTGAGTTTCTATGCGGATCTTTTTTTTTTCATGTATCATTTGCAACAGGAAAAAAAATTTAAATGAAAAGAAAACACATGCTAAATAAAAAAAAATTCACAATGGAAGTAGATTTTCAATAATATGGCAAGACATTTCAGCATAGATTTATTTGCCCACAGTTCTGTAAGAAGTGATTGAAATGGGGATAGCATCATTACTTTCAATCTGTATCAGACTCCTTGTGACTAGAAATAACTAAACAAAAACCAGGTATATGCTCCAAAATTCCATTGAGGTTTGGATTTTTAGTACCTAAATTATTTCAAAATTAGTCAAATTTGGGGAAATTTCATTTTTTTCCAATTTAGTCATTCATTTCCAACTTAGAAGAAGGTAAGTACATACCTTGAGAGAGTAACAAGTACACACACACACACACACACACACACACACACACACACACCAGTATGCACTACCTTAATATGTCATATGTGTTACACAATATGCAGTTTTCATGGCACAAGGGGAAGGGTATGGAT